>CM053771.1:366297751-366504010 GCA_028658325.1 Potorous gilbertii | reverse complement strand
CGTGCAGGCCGCAAAATGGCCACAAAGCGTTCAGGCTCTAGGGTCGGCATCAAACGTCCAGGCCCCAGGATCACGAAGCCTGACTCTAAGGTTGCCAGAACCACTGACCCCAAGGCCAGCAAGCCCACTGACCCCAAGGCTGCCAAGCCCACTGACCCCAAGGTCACCAAGTCTGCCACCAAGATCAGTAAATCTGATCCCAAGGCTACCAAATCTGGCCCCAAGGCTGCCAAGTCCAATCCCAAGGCAGCCAAGGTCACAAAGCCCAGTGATTCTAAGGCCGCTAAGCCTACTGACCCCAAGCCTGCTGAGTCCAAACCAAAAGATGCTGGCGCTAAAGCTGCTAGTCCCAAACCTTCAAAATAGATGCTTCAGGACAGACGGACTTGTTTAAACCCTAAACCACCGGTTTTTCCCAACTGGGGTATGATTATTCACTATTTTGTACAAATAAAGGAAATGGTGAGTCAAAAAAAAAAAAAAGCCAGCAAGGTAATCTTGAATTCTACAATTTCAGCTCCAAAATGATAAATTGATTCCTTAATGCCTTAAAAAAAAGTACTGAACACCTGTTATGCAAAAAGGCTATGGGAGAGTTGCAGAGATGGATAAAACATGATTTGTGCCTTTAGGCACTCATGGCTTTGGAGACTAAAACTATGGGTTATTTTTTAGGTAAATAAAGATTTAATATTTTTATGCAAAAGAATTTTTTTAATGAGTACTCACTACATGCCAAACACTAAGAATACAAAAGCAAAGGTAAGAATAGACTTTGCTCTCAAGGAAGCCATAATCTAAAAAAGCTGTCAGATAGGATGACCAGAGATGAATGGAAAATTTGAATTTATACCTGTCAGCTCAGCATCAACAGTGCCCTGAAAAGGTTTGAATTTGTAAAGGAGAAAATCACAATATAATAGACCACGAGCTAGACTGAGAAGACATAAGTATGGGTTCTACCTATAAGTCCAATGTGACACTGGACAAGTCATTTGGGCTCAGCTTTCTCATCTGTTCAATAAGAGGATTTTTCTAGATTGTAATGGAGCATCTATGGCCTCAAGGCCATAAATCCTCTTTGTTCTGTGACATTTGGATTCAGTCAAAGGGCTACAGTTGAGGACCTAGAGGGTTGCATGTGGCCTCCAGACTGCAGGTTCCCACTCCTGGTCTAGATAATCTAGGTGTCCATGATTCTTTCAGTTCCAAAATTCTGTAATTTCAAAACCTAATAAAGTGCAGAAGAAAACTGAGTGTTTAATGGTTTTAAAGGTTCTTTCTCAAACTTCATTTATCTTACATTTTGCAAGCAATTAGCAAAGATTCTGGAAACTTTGCACAAACATTTTTGGTACTAGTTAAAAACTATAATGTTAATAAATGGAACAGGTTATAACACAACATAAACAATTGAACACCACAGTACGGCATTCAGTTAATCTAAGGACTTTAAATATTAGACTATGTATGTACTATTTGACAAAAGCTGTTATGAAAAGTGTAAATTAGTCGAGTTGAAAATAGATTTATACTACAATCTTATACTATAAAACAAAATAAGCTTCAAATGAACATATGACCTAAATATAAAAGATCATATCATAAATTGATTGAGAACAGGAGATACCTTTCAACACTATAACTAAGATGATATTTATTTGTCAAAATATCGAATGATCAAAGATATGGAAATTTTCATGACACATCATTGAATAGCTTATGCAAAGTCAAAATCAATATACTAGGAATTAGAAGGGGAAACATCTTTGCAGCAAACTTCTCTGATAAAAGTCTGATATCTAATTTTCATACAGCATTCATATGCTCAAAATGCAAGTCTTCCTCACAAGTAAGTGATCAAAAGAAAGGAACAGAAAATTAAAAACAAAAAACAACTGCGATGATCAGCAGCCATGTAAAAAGATGACTCAAATCACTAATAATCAGAGAACTCAAATGAAAACTTCTGATTTTTCACTCAGATCCATCAGTATGCCAGATGTCAAAAAATAAAATGGCAATTGTTGAAGAGACTGTGGAAAGTAGACATATGTTTTTGTTGGATCTGAGAATTGTTCCAACCATATTGGAAAGCGAAATGGAACTATACTATATAAGTCACTACTAAATTGCGCATTTCCAGTAATACTACACTGTGGGATATACCAGAAGCATGTGAAAGAGAGAAAAGGATCCATAAGTACAAAAATATTTGTAGTAGTACTTTTTGTTGTAGCAAAGAACTAAAAACAAAGTGGGTATCGATCAATTAGGGAAATGGTAAAACAAATTATAAGAATGTAATAGAATAGTATGGTAACCAAACAAATGATAAATGAGACACATTCTGAGAAACCTGGGAAAAGCTGTATGAACTGATACAGAGAAAAATGAATAAAAACTAAAAGTATAAATTATATAATAGTTACAATAATGTGTAGAAAAGTTAAAAAACTTTAATATAATTGGCCAACCATGACTCTAGAAAAATGAGGACGAAGCATTCTTTCCAGAGAGGTGATTGACTAAAAGTGCAGAAAGAGACACCTGGTCACATGTGATCAACGTGTGAACTTATTTTACTTGACTATATTTGCTATAAAGGAGAAATTTTATTTGGAGAAGGAAGTAGAGTCGTGAGGTTATAGTGAGTGGGGAATGATAGTGATGCAAAAAAAAGGAAGAAAGAATGTCAATAAAACATTTAAAAAAATACGCGGAAGTGGAAGTAAGCAGAACAAAGTTTAGAAGGGAACATAGACAAGCAGGATTTATTTTAAATTTCTTATTTCTTAAATAATTTCTTAAATATTAAATTTCTTACATACTTTAAAAAACTGTCATGGAAATTTCATTTCCTGTGAAAAATGGAACAGAAAGATTCTTCAAAATCTACCAATAAAGATGATAATTAAAAAGGGAATCCTTGGACAGAGTTGATAAGCTGACAACACTACATTTAGAATTTCCTGACATTACTATGCTTCTAAAACCACCTGCAGATCAGTCCATCTGCTTCTGGGCACACAATCCCCAAATGAATTCCAGAACTAACTATGTAATCCATGCATATATATCTAAGAACCAATCATTTTTGCATATATATAGTAAATTATGGGATATATTTTTGGATCATTCTCCTGGGTTTCAAGAGGGTTAACGGGCAATGTGGTGTGTTGAAAACGAGGAATTGGATTTGGGGAAATCAAAGGACATGAATTGGAATCTAAGCTATGACATTATCCGTGGTATATGTTGTTTCACCTTCATCTGTAAAACAAGGCAATCAGCCCCTTCTGGCTAAGAGAACCTTCCCAGATAAGGACAGATAATACGAAGAGTAGTGATGATGGTATATAAATGTGGAAAGAGAAATACCGTTGCCAAGGCTTTAGTAATATTGACGGAATCTATGAGAACCTAACTTTTTCTTTTAAACACCAGATGGTAAAATTACCAACCCGTAATCTCTCTTGGGCACTCTAGGCCCATTTCCAACAAACGGTGAGTCCTGGGAAACTACCTTTATTTGGCTCACAGAAGGAAACATTCATAAAAGACAGCTGAAAAAGAGAATTCTGTCATTTCAAGGCTCAAGCTTACTCATTTAGCTTCAGACTTCAGTTGGAAAGCCCTAAAACTGTTCATTCAAGTAGTTCCTACGGTTGTATAATTAACAATTCTCCTTAGCAAAAGAATATCAATTTTTATCCTGAAACAGTAGAAGTAATAGAAACTACTTAAGGTTTTCACAGGCCGGTCAGATCACGTAAACAAACATTTATACTCTCCTTAATTTCATTAACAAGAAGGCTACTGTGCATTTATAAAAATATATATATAAATATATTAAATATATATAATATATATAAATATATTAAATATATAATATATATAAATATATATAAAAATATTTGTTATGGATGGAAAAAAAAACTATTTGATTTTACTAAGCAACGACCAAAACACAAACTCAGACTCCCCAAAACTACTAGATTGTGTTGTCCCTCAAGTACATATAGGAATGTGTAGCTCATAACCCTAGTAAAGTTTGAATAATACTTTTGGATCATGCAATCTGGTGCACTGAAAATGAGCAGTGAATATGCTGGCATCCGAGGACCTGAATGGAATGTGAGCTCTGACACTGTCTGTAGGACATGGAACAAGTCATATCACCTTCTGTTTGAGTTTGACACCACTGGTGGAGCAGACCACAAGAAGTCCTTAGAGTTAGGGTGAATTGACTCTGCTGTGTGGTTGTTATGTGACCTCAAACAAGCCACGAGCTCTCTCCATTCTCCATTAATCTACACCATAGAGAAGGTAATCTGCATGGGTAAAGGGAGTTTCCTCATCTATGAATTCTCTGTATAGATTAAATAACAAGTATAATCTCCATCCTTTCATTTTTAAATCCAAAGTAATGAAGGTATGAATAAATGAATTCCTATAAATAAAAGTCAATCAACCACCACTTATTTTTAGCTATCACTTTTTATTCATATTAGATGGCAAGTTGCACACTAGGACACAATTCAATAATATTAGCTCACAAAAATGAAATTTTAAAGTCTTTTCAAAAGTAAGAAAACTTTTATGCTTTGTTGTGTATTGTTTTTCAGCAAGTCTAAGAACTGAAAGAACTGGGTGGAAGTCCTAAATTTGGCACATTCTAGCTTTGGGACCTTGGGCAAGTCACTTAGCTCTAAGCAACTTTCTAAAATCATCAGTTACAGAGAAAATGTTGGTACATCATTTTCTTACTGGAAACTCCCTGAACTCATGAAATTACAGGTATGGTAAAAAAAGAAAATAAAAGAAACCATACAATATTATTATTTTATCATATACACATAATAGTTAATATATATAAACTTAAAATTTGCACACATTTCTGTATTCCAATTTCAACAAACAACAAATTCATTGGAAAATTTTTTAAAAGTGTTTTAACATAGATCTCATTTTCATCAGTTCATATTTTGACTCATTTTTAGTTTTCTTTATCCTGCAGTTTAGCTTGTGTGTCATTTTTAGATTGTGAGCTCCTTGAGGGAAGGATCTTTTGCTTCTTTTGCCTTTTTTTGTATCCCTATCTTAACATTATGCCTGACACATTATAGGAGCTTAGTAAATGTATTGATTGATTTTCAAAGGGAAAAGGCAAAAGAATTTCCCTTGAATAAATTCGCAAGGATTTATCCCACAAAGGTTCCCATGAAAACTGAACATGAAAGGGCATAGGAATGGAAGCAAAAAGATATTTATAGTTTAATTGCTCTGTTCCATCAATGTAAAGCCCCAGAGGGAAGAACACATTCTTACAAACAGTCCCCCAGAAAAACAAAAATGTTCAACTGAAATGTTCTTCTCTATACTAATGTATAACACTCTGCAGAATTCTCAAGGTTCTCCTTTCCTTTATTTACCAACAATATATTGACTAAAATCAGAAATTCTGGCAGCAAATAAAGTGTATAGACTATATGGAACTCTATAATCCAAAAGGTGACACATTATAGCCCAAACCTGGTACTAGAGAAGAATTACCTGGGCAATTAAGCAAAGCGTGTGACTACACATCATGCCTGACAGTATTGAACACACACACACACACACACACACACACACACACACACACAAGTCTACATTCCTTATCACATAATCTTTTACTATTCCATTAGACCCATTAGCATTTTTTTCTCATTTCAAAGACCAATTTCTTTTAGGTATTTCCAGAAAAGCAAATTAATTTGTAACAGCATTCTGTTATCTAGACGGTAAGGAGGAAAGGGTTTTTTGGTTAACAGAAAGGTATTAATGGAGGATTTCAGGTTGATAAATTGCCAGCCAAATCTGCTTTTACTATACTCATTTCACTGAAGAAAGAACTATAAATTCTACAGAAATGCTCCAGAAGGATTTCTAAGTCTGTCAACATGCAGATGGTGTGTGTCATAGTGTTGATTTTGTGGCAAAGTAAAGCCTATTCCTCGACTATGGAATTTAAAACAAGAAAACTCAACAAATTTTAATTGAAGGATGTAGGGAATAAAGATATCTATAGGCCACTCACTTACTCCAACACTTCCTCAAGTTTCATTAGTGTAGTACACTTTCTGCTTCTTTTCACTTAAGCGCTTAGGTTTTAAAGAAGTGGGTAATAACTAAGTTACACATGCCAAATCTCCATTAGGAAAGAAAACCACAAAACAGAATGGGGAATGCTACATGTGCAAAATTCAGCACAGTCACTGAAAAGATATTCCATTTTAAAAACAGTATTTCAGATTCCCGGGTGAATCTGGTGGTATACTGCTTTACTGACTATAATTCTTTGAAGAATTCCACTTTTAAAAAATTGTCATAGCTTGTGGCAATAGAAAATTAGACAGATGGCATTATGTCGGATTTTGAGGAAAGAAATGAGCAACTTATAGAGTTTTTCAGGTGGGGTATCCCAAGTCACTGAAATTTGTAAGGTGAATTGGGCATTTTACATCTCTCTGGCCCCAATTGCCTAAGGACTGTGGTTCAGTCATGCCTGACTCTGTGTGGCCCCATTTGGGGTTTTCTTGGCAAAGATCCTGGAGTGGTTTGTCATTTCATTCTCCAGCTCATTTTATAGATCAGGAAACTGAGGAAAACAGGATACTGAGCCAAGTTAAGCAACTTGCCCGGGATTACACACCTAGTAAGTATCTAAGGCCAGAGTTGAACTCAGGAAGATGACTCTACAAAGCTGACCCTTGACTAAGGGCAATAGAATAAGTCCACTGATCTTAGAGGCTTCCCATCCTACCTGGTTGGGTATTAATTAGAGATCTGTAAACCCACCAAAATGGCCTGATGGGATTAACTACAGAGAAATATCTCTATCGGAATAAACTGGATCTTTGGCAATACCTGATGCAACAGGAGTGATAAGTTGTAACCCAAAGTTAAGACATTTCCCTTCCCTTCTCCCCCTTGCCCTAATCACCTAATATTTTCTCCCTATTACTGAACCTCCCAAATAAGGAAAGTGGATAAGCAGAATCATCCAGTAGGATTCTTTTGGGCCTGTCATTTCATTAAGGCTACATAAGACACTATATAAAGCATATTTCAATGTGTTTGGCAGAATTGCTAGCCACCTGGCAATGTCCACCAACTGATGCTAATTAAACCTTTACTTGACTAACCTTGCCCCTTGACTTACTGACTTCCATTCAAATGGACAGTGGCAGGAGGTACTCTACAAGAGAATCTCAGAATCTCTGGGTTGAAGAATTCCACAACAGTTGTACCATTCTGTCTCGAATACTGAGCTCCAGAATCACTGCTACTGGCTACTCCATTGCTGGTGTCCAGAACTGTAAAGACCAGATGTAACAAGACCAAAACCCCAGACCCATTTCTTGGGGCTACAGGGCCTAAAGGGGAGAGAAATTGACCCCGAGGACTTTCTGCAATTACTGCATCCCATCACTCAGAAAACTAACAGGTCTTTAACCCTTAGACACCTGGGGAAAGGGCAGGTAGCTGTACTTCAGTCAGGAAGATTTAAAGATCCTGTCAGTTTCAGCTATACAGAAAGTGAAAAGTAGCTATTCCAGTCCTTGTAATAAGGCAATGCAAAATGTCTATAATGAGCCAAACATGGGGCTGCCTCCCTCTTAGGAGATAAGGGTATGCACTAGCCAAAACCCTGTTGTGTGTATATAACAAAAATAAATCAAACAAACAAAAAAAAAACCCTTGCACTCTGTACTAGTGTTTGGGGGGTATGTAACAACAATGAATCATAATAGATATCTCAGATATATTATTGACTTATAGACTCTCCAAGTTGAAAGGGAACTCCCATACCATATATTTAAACATTAACAGGCATCTTCTACACAAATATTTCCAACCAAACTGATAATTAGGACAAAACTTATAACCACATGGAGAGAAAAATGCATTTAAAACAACATGTTAACATGTGCTTTTTCATTTACAAAATCTAATGAAGTAGAGCTAAGAAAATGATATGCAACCATGACTAGGAAAATGGAAATGGAAAGAACAACTATAATTCAGTTAAAAATGGATGCCATAAACTTATAAACAGAAAGCAGGGCATCAAAGAAGATATACAAAAGACATTCCAATCTCCCTCCTGTGCAGAAGTGGGAGGTCTGGGGCTATGACACAATGAACATCTTGTTAGAGTCTCACTATATTCATCAGTTTTGCTAATTTATTCTCTCTCTCTCTCTCTTTTAAATATTTGTTATATTAAATTGGCTCACTGGGAAAGGGAAAAGAGACAAGGGGATTCTGGGAGAAATTTTGGTGATGTAAAAAAAATCAATTTTTTTTAAAAAAGGAAAATATTGAAAATGTTATTTCTGTCTATCTGTACAGAAATGATGCTTTTCCCCCCTCTTCTTTTCCCTCTACCCTTTGACAAAGAGAAATTAGGCTTTTCCCTAAATGATCCTTATGGTCAGGGTCTGAAGTTTCCCACCATTTTGTAAAATCATAGCAACCAATATCTCTAAGTTACTTTCAGAAAAGGCAACTGAGAAATGATGAACAATGAGGGCTGCATGTTTGTCCTTCATTCTCAAAGAGGATGATGACATGACTTGCAGTTGACTTTGATTTGAGTGAAGGAGGGTTGTGCAAGGTCACCAGCCTCACTTTCTCCTCCAGAGCCATCTGGGTCCAGTGGCCTGATATTCATCAGGATGACTGGAGATGGCTCAGGATGGAATGTGGGACCCTGGTCATATAAAGCTAAGGTCTTATCAGATTGTCACTTTGAATGAGATATACCCATTCAATAAATAGTCCTCTTTAAGTACTTACTCAAGGGATGGCCCCTTTTAATAAAAAGAAAAATAGGTGCAGATATATTTAGTATTGATATTACTTCATTGTCTATGGTTCATTTCAGCAAAATGGAGTTGCCCTGAATATCTCTTTTAATGAGATCTACTTTTTGCTTTTGCTTTGTCTCTTGCCTTCCTCCACTGAAGCATCATAGATTCTACTTCAGCCCCCAACATATTGCTGTTGGCTTCAATTTTTTATGATGGACAATGAATGGACTTGTCAAAAAATAGAACCCTCACCTCTCATTGGTTTGGGGCAGAAACACATATCTTCAACCTCAAGTTGTTTCTGTAGTCAAAAAGCTGATGGGACAACAACAAAAAAATCCAAGGCTTTGTTGCACTGAGATGCCATTCAATTAAACGCCCCTTGTCTAAACCCTGGCACAAAAGAGGAGGCAGAGGATTTTTTAAAATGTCACTTGGTTGTCACTTGGTTGTCACTACTACAGGTTCCTATTAGCTTATAAGATTAAGTCTGGACTCTGGCATTTAGAGCTCTCCTTTAGTTAACCCTACATTTCTACCTTTCCTATTCCTACCTTCTTTTATATTTCTCCCAAATATGACTCTAATATTATAGCTTTGTCTCCTTACTGTATCTCCCAAACACATGCATTCTTGCCTCTCTGTTCTCCCTTAATCCCCCAAACTAACCCTCCTTTAAGGTACAAGTCAAGTTCCAAATGTTCTGAGAAGACTGTCTCCACCCAGTTATATCTTTCCTATCTTTGAAGTCCTATAATATTTGAAGTATATACCATAAAGTCTAATACTCAAGCATAAGAATCAACTTTAGGTACTACAGTGTTAACTAGATCACTCAGGCTCTGTTAGGTGAATTTGTAACTTCCAATGAGGTGTTATCTGTTTTAATAAAGACAAGTTCACAACACAGTGTGTACTGGTTGGTGGTCAGACAGTACACTACCTTGCCAGAACAGTAAAATCAATAGAACTCTGTAGCCTTGGGTCAGACCCAGAATCCAGCTTCTACTTCCCAGTCACATCACACATGCTGCCTCATAGCTGGCCTTCTTGTTCTCTCCTTTGTCTTTTGCTCATTAGGATGTAAGTTCCTTAAGGGTAGAGACTGTCTTGCTTCATTATATTTCTATTTCCCCAGCTTTTGTGGTTGACGCAGAGTAAATGCTTACTAAGTGCTCTATCTATATCTCTCTACCATCATTAAGAGTAAGGAAAAAGTTAGATCTTCAAATGATTTTGCATTTTCTAAAGTCATTGTTTGACACTCAGTTTTATGTTCCTAGAATTTAGAGTATCTTGGAACTGGAGGGTCCCTTGGGGATCGTGTAGTCCAACACTCTCAATTTACACATCAGGCAACAGAATCTCAGAGATTTGAAGTGATTTGTCAAAAATAATGTAGCCATTTAGCAGCAGAATCAGGACTAAAACCCATATCTTCTGAGATCTAACTGAATAAATATTCCTGCTAACTTGTTCTGACATACTACTTAATAAAAAACATTCCTCCTAACTTGGTTCCAAGGCCTGGAGACTAGGAGCAGCTAGAACTGAATTGAACGAAATGAGATTTGAACATTGTTTTTCCTCTCGTTTTATTTCTGGAAAGAGGAAGTTGGGCAGTAGGAAGAAAGTCTAGAACTTTACAGAGCCATCCTTTTCTGTTTCTCATTAACCAATTACCCTAGCTTTGTCTAAGACATCCAGCCCATAAGACTGGCAAAATTCTAGATTCCTCAGTTAATAGAGATTTTTCTGTAATGTTTAATTATTTCCCTCTGATTTCAAAAGTAAATCCTGGAAATCCACAAAGATTTTGCAAATTCCATTTTATTTTCCTTATTGTAGCTTGTAACTTTGGGTCACATTTCAAAATTTTATTTTATTTTTTTGTATCCTGACTTCTAACTCTGAAAAAAGAGGTAAATTCACCACAGTAACATTTTTCCATACCTCCCTCCCCCATCCAAGACAACTGGAAGTCCTGTCTAATAATGTGGCTATTATTAGATGAATAATTACAAATACTCTCAAAAGATAATATATATATATATACATATATGTATTACATATGTGTTATGAATACATGCATATACATCTACATGTATGTACATGTAATATATGTATATAAATGTAAATTTAACTGAGATTACTTGCAAAGTATTTGACAATGAAAATAGTTCAAAAATCAGATTCTGGCATCTTTCCATCATCTCCTTTGCTTAAGGGCAGAGAGTTTTGCTGATGGACTCCTAATTATAACTAACAAAATAACCTTTGAATACATAACATTTTTATTTAACTATTAAACAGCCTTGTTTTCTGGACACATTTTGCAATATATGGTATAGAAGAAGAATTATTTATTTGTAGTGAAAATAGAAATTACATTTTATAAAATGCTAGGATTAATGTGTATATGAGCAGAAATTGTACCTGTTTATTGCCCAGCAAGGCTTGAGTATTCTGCTAAAGCTTTCTATTGATTTCAATGTTCTCCAAGGTAGTGTGCTGTCTGGTGATATCATCTGACCACCAATACACACTACGTTATGAACATTAAAACAGATGATACCTTGTTGGAAGTTACAAAAAGAGCACTGAAGATCTCATTAAATGAAAACTTTAGAGGTACTCCTGGAACTCCCTGCGTCTCATTTACCATCTGGGCTCCTGCCCTCTATTTTTATCACCTCAAAAGAAAAGGCAGGGTGAGAAATTGTAGGGAAAAATCCTTGGGGAAATAGAAGTCAAAAAGTACTCTGGGTCTACTGTAAACATCAATGCACTCTTCAGATTGATCTGCCCAGTCATCATTCATTGATTCACACTCTTAAGTGAGGTGAGTTTGGAAAGTTGGAGGGGGCATTAAGGAGGAGATGTTAGAAACTTTTCATGAAAAAAATAGGATAATATAATTTAATCTCCCCATAATCCCATGAATGTGTTTTTTTTTCAGTTGTGAACCTAGTAGAGATTTTATTGGCAAAACAACTGGAATGGTTTGCCATTTCCTTCTACAGTTATTTTACAGATGAGGAAACTGAGGCTAATAGTTCTAAGTGACTTGCTCAGAGTCACACAGCTAGTAAGTATCTATGTGATTGGAACTCAGGAAAATGAGTTTCCCTGACTTCAGGTCTGTCATTCTGTCCACTCTACTACCTAGCTGCCTCCCAAGAGGCTGTTGGGGAGACTTCATTCTTAGCCCTTTTAGCATCATGTTTGGTCATTACATGGATCAGAATTTTCGAGTTTCTCAAAGCTGTTTTTCCTTAACATGTATTCACTATATTTTTTTCCTCCTAGTTCTGCTAAATTCACTGAATGCAAGTCTTTCCAGATTGCTGAGTTGATCCTTTTAGTCATTTTTTATGGTATAGTGATATTCCATTACATTCCTACATTAATAGCAATATATATTCAACAATCCCTCTCAAATGGTGGACATTCCTGTAAGTTTCCAGGACTTTGGTACATCAAAAAGGACTGCTAAGAATATTTTTACACATATGAATCATTTCTCTTTTTCTTGGCTCTGTTTGGGGATATAAATCCAGTAGTGGGATTGCTGAGCCCAAGGATATACACAATCTGGTGTGTTTTGGGGTATAGTTTAAAATTGCTTTTAAGAATGGCTAGACCAATTCCCAGTTCTACCAGTGCTTCATTGCTTTGCTTCTTCTCTTATATCTCTTTCAACATTGCTATTTTTTACATTTTATTACCTTTGCCAATTTTCTGGATATAATGTAAAACCTTAGAGTTATGCCAACTGAGATTGCTCTTATTAATAGAGATTGGGAGCAGTCTTTCATGTTGCCCTTTGATAGTTTCCAATTCTTTTTTTGTGAGTTATTTGCTCATAAACTTTGACGAAAGTGTTAATCTGCATTGAGAGGAATTTTCACCATCCAGATTTCCTTATAACAATGAAATCATGAGTCAAATAAAAAAAATGATATAATAACTGGGTCTAGATTTCTTTTCTTGCCTACCTCATTCTAATTTTACCCAGTTCTTGTTGTTCATTGTTTTCAATCATGACCAGTTCTTTGTGAATCCATTTGGGGTTTTCATGGCAAAGATAATAGAGGAGATTGCCATGTTTTATCCAGTATTTATTGTTAATTAGAGTTCTTCCCCATGTAGTTTTTGTTCTTGGCTGAAATATTTCATTTAATGGATTATAATCCTTGTTTTGGAGTCTGTTTCACTGATTCAATTTCTTATTTTTCAACCAGTATTAACAGTTTAAATAATTGCTACTTAGTGTTACTCCTTCATTCCTACACTATATTCAATATTTCACTATTTGAAATTCTAGACTCTTTGTTCTTCCAATTATTCCTCTATGTCTTTAAGAAGACCCTTTATCAGTTTGACTGGTATGGTAGTAAGTATGTAAAATAATTTAGCTAAATAGTATGATTTCTATTAGATTAATGACATAATTTCTATTAGATTAATTAATTAGAAATAGATAATTTCTAATCTATTAATTAGAATTAATAAATTCCCTAATGTGAACAAATAATATCCCTCCAATCATTTGTCTTATTTTTGTCTATAAAGAATTCTTTGTATTTGTTATATTCATGAAAAAAAATCTTGTGTGGCTCAATACTTTGGTTCCCAAATATTTGATGCATTTTATAACTATTTTGTTTTATTTATTTTTGAGCTATTACTATATAGAAATGCTAATGGTTCTGTAGGTTTTTTCCTCAAAGAACCATCTTTCTTTTATTTTCTGTATTTAGATTTTTGTTCTCACTTTATATTTTTCTCCTCTGACAGTAAAAATTTCCTCTCCTATTATGTTAGATTTGTTTTCCCTTCCAGTTTCTAAAAAAAAAGGCATTTATATTTCTGTTGTCTCTGCATGTCTGTATATTTCCTCTGACAACTAATTTAGTTCTTAACTGCATCTCATTTGGGTACGTTATCTCATTTTATCGTTCTCCTTATCACTGTTATTATGGCCATGATCTTTAGAAATTAGCCTCTAATTCTGATTGCATTCCATCTCTGGGACCTTGAATGACAAAAATATAAAGAAAATGTCAAGGGTTTTGAATAAGAGGCCTGATTAATTACATAAATAAAGCTTTCTTTAAAACTTGTGTTTTCTCATTTTTTGTACTGAAAGAAAAACTGTTTCAGAGGAAAAGAATAGTTCTCAAAAATCTGTTTATATGGTTTTCTATTTTATTCAAAATGAAGTAGGAGGAGATTGGGTGGATGCAGTCTGGATGAAAAAAAAAACCAATATATGCCAAAATAAAAAGGACAAAGCTGGTAGGCAATGATGTGTTGAAACACTGAAGAAGATATAAACAACAGTAGAGAATTTAAAAAGAAAAAGAAAAATCAATTGTTTCTTAGTTTATAATTATTAAAATTTCCTGTTATTTATAACAAGCAATTGTCATGTGTCTAGCATAGTGATAGAAAGGAAATTGATGTCACATCATGGAAACATTTGTAGCAAAAAAAAAAAAATTCACTGATGTGAACATTAAGAAAGCTAGGTTTTAGACCCAGTTATTAACTGTCTGGTGCTCTATGATCTACAGTCTCCTTGTCTGAAAAATGAAGGTTAGACACAGTGTTCTCTAAAGTCCTCTCTAGTTCAAATATATTTTTTTAAATTAAACTAAGTGGTTAGGTTGTAATCAATGGGGCCTGGTTACAGGCTGTCTTCATACACCTGCCCTTTACCAAATTGACAGCTCCATCCCAAGTTTTCATTTCAAAGTCATCATAGTAATCCGGACTTTAAGAAAAATCCCATAATAGGACATTGGCTGATTCTGCTTAGCTCAAGTGAAAGGCAATTGCGCACAAGCATTATCATTAACTCTTTTTCAATATATTTTGATGTTAAAGTTAGCTTTGAGTACTATGGTCTACTTTTCAAAATTTAGGCAAGTTCTGTTTGTGACTATGCACATTAAAGCCTTATAAAATAGAACAAAATGTTAGTGGTGAAGGATTTATGAAACTTGGGTACAGCAGAAAATATGGAGGAGAAGCAAAGATATTCATAATTTTAAAACATTCTCAACTCCACTCCCCAAAAAAGTAAGCTTTAACTTTTCCTGGCATTATCTAACTTAAGAGTTTAAAGCATATATTTGGTTTAAATTCCATACAATTCTCCCTTAACTCTAACATATAAATAAATTTCGTTTAGCTCCAAATATCCCTTGTTGATCCGAACAATAATGTTCATATGCTCACAGAGTTTCATTTTATTCATAAATATGATACTTTCAATGCTGCTGGTGACGTATAGCATGTTAGCTTCTGAATTGTCACTGTATTGTAACATCCAGCTTAACAAAAGTATTTTTTCAAACTAGACCCCAAACTGAAAGTCAAATGAGTGACTGTATGTCTAGGTCATGCTTTACACTCTAACAAGCAGATTAACCTTCCTTTTTTCCTGTATCTTTTGTCCTTTGACAGTCAGTCTCCCAGGTTTGCTCTTTCCCAACTCTGTCAAAAACAAAAACAGTTTACAACTTTATCAACTACCATGACTAGTGCTCATCCTACTGGAGTGACTTTGCTACATTTCAGAAACAAGAAAATTATTTCACATGAACACTGATTTGTATAAACACATTCTGAAAGACATAACAAGACCTGATGTCACTTGGATGACTTTTTTCTCTATCTGAAAATTCATTGCTTATTTTCAAGTAAGCATCTATGGTAACTGAGTCAGGCTAAAACACTGACAATCACTTTGACATAGTTATTTCCTATTGTTGACTTTTCAAGCAAATTAACTGGATTTAAAGACTTTGTAGGCACTCAAACTATTGATATTTTGTGCATATTTTGGTCTATCTTGGGCCATTGGGTTAGTGGCTGCAGAGATTGTCTGTGCACATCTATATTGTCTGAAGTATAGGAGAGAAAGTGAAGGAAGTTTTTCTCTTCTCTGAATCAAGAAAATTATAAAAATTTACTGTAGGAATTTAATAACTTCATGCAGAAGAAATTGAACGTTATGAATACCATTGGACTTTATTCTATCTCTTTTAGATTTATAAAGTAACACTTCTGCATTCTACTTTTTGTATTTTACCAAGAACCATCTGAATGACATAGTGATGCTAGAAATAAATGAAATTGACAAGACATGTTTAATAGGTGACATAGGACTTGCATATAAAGAAACAAGAACTGATTTGGAAAAACATGACAGAGAAGACACTTTTATAAATGAATCTTAATCTCACAGGTACAAATATCCACATGCCCTTCTTGATAGATACCTATTGGAAATTAATGTCCAAAACAAGGCAACAAGCTGAAAACTCTCAGAGCTTTGGTTCTATAAAAATATGCTTTAATCAGATGTTCATTCCCTGAGACTTTGTGTTATGTACAATTATAGCTTCATAATATAAATGACTCATTTTGTAAGTAGTAAGATATAAAATCAGTTCATCATCCAAAAAATTGAAGTTTCTTATTGAATAGTGGAAGGAAGTTCAAGCTGATGTATATTTAGTTCTTAGATACAAGCAAATAATGCACCTCAGGTAAATAAACTTAGAACCAACACTTCATCACCTAGAAATCTCTATGAACTAGTGGTTTTCCAACTAATTAATGTTTGGTAATGTATGTTTTTAAATATCCACCATAAAAATAAGAACATAATTGTGTTAAATGAATCACACACTTGCCTATGATGTTGAAAATGTCATGCCAGGTAACAATTTACTGTGTAGAGTAATGTATATATCAATGGATTACATATTCAGTATGTGTTAAATGTATACATGGAGTAGATTGAAATATCTGGTGGAATCAATTTTTGGCTATCAGTTAAAAACCATTTTATTAATTCTATTTGTCCTTCTTTACCTGACAACCCTTTTAATCCCACTCTCCTCCAGGCTGAACTTTTACTTAGGCACCCTTTAGGAAATCAGACTCATCTCCAATTTTTATCCTGTTATTTTTTAAACATGTAGAGATCTGACACTGTGTAAAATATTCTAGCCTGCTAGTCTCCCATCACCCTTCTGTGGCTGGAAGATACATTTCATTATCTGTTCTCTAGGATCTTTTCAATTACTCAGTCTGCCTTCCTTTTTGTGACCTTTTCATTCACAATGTTGTAGTCATTGTATATTTTGTTCTCTGAGTTATAATGAAATTGTGGTTTTAGTTCAAACAGATTTTACCGTGTTCTTTTCTCAATTCCTTATACCCATACTTCCTTACTGTTTAATACATTCTGTTCAATATGCCATAGCTGTTTTATGGTATTTTGTCTTTAGCCATTTAACCATTTGCTAATCATTGAATACCCGCTTGGTTTAGAGTTGGTTGAATGATTTGGTATATATTAGATCTTTGTTCCTGCCTTGATTTCCTAGAAAGTATACCCAAGAATGGGATTGCTGGACCAAAATTTACATATGTTACTTTTCTTGCATAATAGCAAAATTATTTCTACTAAAACATATTTTTCCACTGCCCCTGCAATGTTGCTTATTTTTATCTTTGTCAATTATCGAAGTGTGAGCTAAAACCTCAAAGTTGCCTAATTTGATCATTCGTTTATAATTAATACTCGAGTCCATGTTTCATATGGTCATTTATAATTTTTGTCTTTAAAAGTTTATATCCTTTGACTGCTTGTCTATTGGAGAATGAATGGCTCTGAGTTTTACATATTTGACTTAATTCCCCTAGTTATCAATTTGAGAAGTTCAGTTTTGGCTGAATATTTGCCATTATTTTCTTTCCATAAACCTATTTTATTTAATCATCAAATACAACAAAATCATTTTGTTTTGTTTAATCACAAATAAAATAACAACTGTATCTTTAATAGTCAAAGGTGTTCTATTAATGTTTCCAACATTCCTTTCCTTTGTGAATATTATGTTCAGGGGAATGTGGTTATTTTGTTCAAACTATAATTTAAGTGTTTTCACTACAAGGGATTATCTGGCCATATAGGAATAGAAATAGGTTTTAAAAGTTCTCTCTTAAGTATGAATAGATAGAGGTGTGTGTGTGTGTGTGTGTGTGTGTGTATGTGTATAAACACACATACATGCATATGTATGTGTGTATATATATATGTATATGTATACATACACACACAGTGTCCCTAAACCTTATGGCAGTGTTAAGAGTTAATAATTTTAGAAGTACAAATACTATCAACTTACAAAAACAATAAATGAATAATTTAAATGTTTGAATTTTAAAATATTCAAATATTTCTTAAGGCTCAACTTAATCATTGTCTGTGTTATATAACACTTTTGTCAATTTTTTAATTGTACAAAAAAATGTATCAGCAGCTACTCAGTGACAGCAAAGATTAAATTTATAATCCTAGCCTTAAAATCATTCAAAAACTGGGATACTAAGGCACTGTTGGTGGAGTTGTGAACTGATTAAGCCATTGTGGAGGACAAATTGAAACTATGCCCAGAAGGCTATAAAACTATAAAACCCTTTGATCCAGCTACACTGTTGCTAGGTCTATATCTCAAAGACATCCAAAAAAAAAAATGGGAAAGGACCTGTTTGTACAAAAATATTTATAGCAGCTCTTTTTGTGGTGGTTAAGAATTAGAAATCAAAAGGATGCCCAGCAATTAGGGAATAGTTAGAGAAACTGCGGCATATGACTATAATGGAATACTATTGTGCTATAAAAAATGAAAAGCAAAATGACTTCAGAAAACCCTTGAAAGACTTACATAAACTGATGCTGAATGAAGTAAACAAACTCAGGAGACCTTTATACACAGTAACAGCAATATTGTTCAGTGAAGAACTGGGAAGAATTTTGCTATTCTCAGCAATACAATGATCCAAGACAACCCCAAAGAACTAATGATGAAACATACTATCAGCCTGCAGAGAAACAACTGATAGTGATTGAATACAGATTGAATCATGATATTTTTCTCTTTTTTTTGTTTTTTTTCTTTTATTCTAGTCTTCTTGGTCAAAAAGACTAATATGGAAATGTTTTACATAATTGCATGTGTATAATGTATATCTGATTGCTTACCATCTCAGGGAAGAGGAAAGGGAACAGAGGGTGGGGAGACAGAATTTAGAATTAAAAATTTTAAAATAAAATGCTAAAACATTGAAAAAATCATTCAAAGAATTATGTTTTGATGCATACATCACAATTTTGACATGACCCCATAAGAAAAAGTTGAAGGAAATAAATGACAAAATTAGACAAGGATGAGGACCTCCTCCAACAATCTATTTGTCAAAGTAAGTGTCATCTAGAAACTAATATACATATGATATATAATAACAGGGCACTCCATCATGTTAAAATTAAAAATTTTTTATTCAAAATTCATAAAGCTAAATAAGTATAAAGAAATTTAAATAAGTATAACTTCAAAAGACATTTTGTAAGTTTGTAGCATTTTGTACTTTTGAGCTATTAAAGCTTCAAATGGACTAAGATAGTAGGGTCACTGTACATATCATGAATGAGTTAGATTAGCTGAGTGCCTTACCCAACCAAGTACCTTACTAATGTAAATTTGTGATATCTAAATTTGTAGAAATTATGTGCCAAAATAGGACAGAGCCTAAATGGCAGAGAAAAGGCAGGAACTTGCCTGAGTTCTCCCAAATTCCCCTGCAAACTACTTTTATAACATCTCAAAATGAATTTTGGAGGATCAGAACCCACAAAAGTACAAGGAGAAATAGTTTTCTAGCTCAAGAAAACTTATCAGGTCAGTAGAACCGATCTGTTTCATGGGGGTGAAAGTGGAATTTATAGCCCAGGCAATGCTCCAGTAGCAAACATTTGGGGCAACTCACCCAGCAGCAGTGGCCTCTGGAGCTCACAGGGCACAGATGGCAAGAGAATGGGACAACTTATCACAAGGAAAGTAGAGGGGACCCTTTGCTGACACTGGGTGCAGGACTCTGTTGCACTACTGTAATGGTAATTTAAATGGGAAGATCTTGCCCTTCCATTAATAGGCCCATGTGACCTGCCTGGGTCACATGAAATTCTGAGTTGCATGGAACCTGTGGTAGAAGAAGTTTGCTGAACATGTGGCATAGGAAGGGGATGAGTAGGAAGTAAATTAGGGCAATCAGAACTGGGAGAAAGCAGGTAGCAACTAACATGAGTGGGAGAGTTTACGATTTTGTTTAAGAGAGCCTGTTTGTGATTGAAAGGGGCTAGTTTGTGGGAAACTTAAAAGAGGAAAGACAGGAATGGTAGCACTCCCTGTATTGCTATTGTGTGTAGATTTCTTTGTTGCTATGATGGATTTGGTTTTCAGGTGTTTGGATTCAGCTTCCAGGTGTGTGAATAAATGTTTTAGTTCTCTCTTCCATGTGAAGAGTGTGTTATATTTTGTGATTCAGAATTATGCTGACATATTCATAGCTGCTGTAAGCACTGTAGATATCACATTGGCACTACAATTATTGCCCATATGAAGTCCTGTGTCATAGTATCGGATCACAGCCCCAGGGTGAGGAGGCGTGCTAGCACATCACAGCTGTCTGTCCCAGAGAAGTGATGACCCTAATCCCAGTTCAAGGGTTGAAAAGAATGCTTGTGGTCAGCCACAGACTGGAGAACAGGCTAGGAGAGAAAGAACCTCACCTCTCCTTAGGACATACCACCTTGCAAGAGCTGAAAAAATACAGACTCCTATATATAGCTCTGAAAACAGCTGCATAAAAAACCTGAAGCTTGGCACTGTGCCCCCTCCACCCTGAGAGCAGTGTCCAACTTTAGTTAATAGTCAAAAATGGGTTAGATATAGGAGAAAACAACAACTACAAAAGAACCTGACCATGAAATGTTACTATGGTAACAGGTAAGATCAAAACACAAACTCAAAAGAAGACAAAATCAAAACAACTATATCCAAAACCTCAAACTAAAATTGTAAATTGGTCTTAGGTCCAAAAAAGAATTCCTGCAAAGAGCTCTAAAAAGGTTTTAAAAAAATAAAATAAGAGAAGTAGAGGAAAAATGAGAAAAGAAACAAATTATGCAAGAAAATCATGAAAAAAGAGACAACAGCTTGGTAAAGGAGGCACAAAAAATACTGAAGAAAATGAAACCTTAAAAAATAGAATATGACAAATGTTAAAAAAAAAAGTTTAAAAAATCCACTGATGCAAAGAACCCTTAAAAAGCAGAACAGGACAAATGGCAAAAGGTAAAAATTCACTGAAGAAAACAATTCTTTAAAAAATAGAACTGGTCAAACAGAAAAGGAGGTACAAAAGTTAATTGAAGAAAATAAATCCTTAAGCATTAGAATTGGGCAAGTAGTAGTTAATGACTCCATGAAATCAGAAAACTGGGGGAAAATCTTTGCAAAAAATATCTCTGATAAAGGCCTCATTTTTTAAATATATAGAGAACTGAGTCAAATTTATAAGAATACAAGTCATTTCCCAACTGATAAATGCCCAAAGTTTTCAGATGAAGCAATCAGAGTTATCTGTAGTCATATGGAAAAATGTTCTAAATCACTATTGATTAGACAAATTCAAATTAAAACACTTCTTAGTTTTTGTCCGATAACAGATTGGCTAATATGACAGAAAATAAATGACAATATTGGAGGGCATGTAGGAAAATTGTGGTATTGATGCACTGGGTGGAATTGTGTATTGATTCAACTATTCTGGAGAACTATTGAAACTATGACTAAAGGGTTATGAAATTGGGCATAACCTTGGATACAGAAATGCAACTACTAGGTCTGTAGATCACAGAGAAAAAAAAATGAAAGAACTTATCTGTACAAAATATTTATAGCAGTTCTTTTTATGGTGGCAAAGAACTTGGAATTGAGGAGATGCCCATCAATTGGGGAATGACTGAATAAGCTGTAATAATATATGATTTTGATGGACTACAGAGAAAAAACTGATGGAGTCTGAATGTAAATCAAAGCATAATTGTTTTACACTTTCTTCTTGGTTTTGTTTTTATTTTTGGTCTATTTTCTTTCAAAGCATAACTAATATCAAAATGCTTTGCATGATTTCATGACTGCAAAAGGTTAATATATAACACATACTAAATTTCTTGCCATGTCATGGAGAGGGGAGAGAGGAAGAGTGGGAGAGAATTTGGAACTCAAAACTAATTTTTAAAATGTTTAAAATTGTTTTATATGTAATTGGGAAAAATAAAATAATATTTTTTAAAAAAGAAATTACTTGCTGAATACTAACATTTGACTTGAACTTCATGACCAAAAAATCTTATTCTAGTTAAATTAGCATCATTACACCAAATACTTAGGAGTTAGTCCATTCCAACTCAGATTCTGGAACTTTCTGTTTGACCTATATAACCACATATTAAGTAGGGAAAATATATAAAACATTAATTATCTGATGTATATACAAAATCCAAAGGTATGTATATTTATATAAAGAATCAAATCACAAAAGATACAATGCTTATGTAGAGCATTAACTTCTAGCAAAAGAGCATTCAAGTTTTAAGCATAGGCATTCTACAATAAACAAAAACTAAGGGGAAGAATGGAATTTGGTGTTGAAGTAAAGGCTATATGTGTCTAGGGGGAGCTAGGTGGTGCAGTGGATAGAGCACTAGTGCAGCAGTCAGGAGACCTGAGTTCAAATCTCACCTCATCTTGACACTCACTAGCTGTCACTAGTGACTGGGCAAATCACTTAACCCCAATTGCTGCCTCGTCCTGGGTCATCTCCAGTCATCCTGATGAATATCTGGTCACTGAGTTCAAATGGCTCTGGAGTAGAAGTGAGGCTGGTGACCTGTACAGCCCTCCTTCACTCAAAACAAAGTCAAGTGCAAGTCATGTCATTATTTCTCTGATGGCATGGTCTTCATCGGCAAACACACACACACACACACACACACACACACACATACACACACACACACACACACATGCACACACATATGTGTCTAATTCCTTTCCTGTTTCAGGTCTGAGGCCAAACAAGTATAAGTAATCCTGAGCACAAAGTCAGAGGAACATGTGGGTACAACTGTCTAGATGCAGAATAAAATAGCAGGGAAAGAGTTCCTCATATTAAGTAACATATCCAAAGAAATGATGTTTTAGCATATGGAAAAATCCTATGCTAGTCAATAAAGACTATATTGCGTATAAGTAGGATTGGCTAGAGTTGGTCAGAGTGTCATGTAAGATAAATTTGAAAAAAAAATTTTGCGAATCTCAAGAGAAAAAAGTTCCTAAATTTATCATTGCCATTTCCTGGTATATAGAGAAAATATCTTACAGAAATGTCCAAAACAGTATTTTTTTCATTTCTGAAAGCCATAATTATCACTGTTCAGATCACTTAAAACCACATGTAATCTACAATTGCAGAACTCTCATTGTACTTTAAAACACCATCCATTGGTCATATCAACTCAGAGATGAATAATTTGGAACAATCTATTTCACTATTTGCTTTCCTTAAGATACAGTTTTATGACTTGCAGAAAGATAATAGTCTATAAGTTCCATCATTTATATGAATAATAAAAGCCTTTACAGTTAACTGTCTCAACTTCAATCTACATGCAAAGATATGGAAATAATTTCCTTCTTACAAATGCAATAAGCCCACGATTGAAAAATTCATGCTTTGGAAATATAAACAATTTTCACATAATCATTCAAATAAATTGCTTATTTCTATTTACATGCATACTATATTAACTATGTTAAGAAAGATACTCAAGGCATAAGTTTAAAGTTACTGAATATTTTAGGGTCTTGCAAACATCATTTTTTTCTACTGCTTACATTCATTTTATTTTCTCTTAACATTTTTTTTACTTAGCGATTATTTTACTAATGTAAATTTGTGATACATAAATTTATGGAAATTATTTGCCAAACACTAACATTTGATATAGGTTTCTTGACCCCAGATTTTTCTATGATGTTAAATTAAAAATATCATTACCTAATTCTTGTGGTGCCAAAAATATATGATTTTAAAGCTAAAGAGAAAGTGGGGTTTTTTTTTGCATTTTTGAAAGTTTCTTTTCATTATGAACTTTACAAACACCAAGCATGACAACTGCCATATACAAAGAACAGAAAAAGAGTTGTCTATGAAACCATGAATGTCTATTTTGTAGTTTGTTTTAATGATATTAAGAATTTAATGTTATAGAACCAACACTCATCTAAATATTTTCATCCCCTTCTGACATTCTTTTTGTGCTCTTCTGTATATTTTTTGTTTCATTGATGGTTTTTTGCCTTTTTGCTTTTGTATCACTATCTTTGCCCACTTCCCACTTGTAATCATTCCTTCTCTAACAAAAGCTCCCCCTTGTAACAAATACATAGCACTAAGAAGGAGGTTTCCTTCTTCATGAAAACTTTTCAAAGTAAGGTATATGATGTACTTTGTGATTTTTTTTTATTTGCTACTCTAGTAAAATGCTTACATGATTAAATGTCAGGGGATACATAGAAAGAATTAAAAAATTATTCAATACTATCTTTGACTTATTTATATAGTGTTTAATTTTCTTCAGAAAAAAAATGATCCCTTTAGTATTCAAAGGACCAGATTTCCTCAGTGAAAATGAGTCACTTTCTAGATCTTGGTGGGGGAGTGGTGGTACTCTTACCTGAATTAAGTACAAAGGGCCTAAAAGGAAATTAGCAACTTTCAAAATGCTCATCTTGCAAAACCAAGCACCTGCAATTACTGTCACAAGTACTATTTCCTACTATTAGTAAGTGACCAAACGAGTCATGAGAGTTCACTAAAATATGGTGCTTTGAGGCCAAGGTCAACAGTTTGCCAATTATCTTTAACTTTTTATCCACTGTCACAAATGACTTTAAATAATTGCCTTAAAAAATGTATGCTACCAGTCAGAAGGAGGATGAGATGAGGAAATGGACAGGACCTTTGCCTCTTTCCAATAATCCATGCAGCTACTGCTTTATGCTTCCATATCTGTACATTCTTAATTCAACTCACTTTTTAATTCTAGACCGGTAATGCTATCTCTGCTTTATTATATTTTTATTTTGTTCATTATTTCCCAATTACATTTTAATCTGGCTCACTCCTGTACTCCTCTTTAGGCTGCATATTCGACAGTTCTCTTTTTGATAATTCTAATTCCACCCCACCATTTCACTGTAACTGCTCTTTTATCCCCAATATGTCTCTTTTGTTGAGTTTATCTATTTTTTCTCCAGATATTGAACAAAATTGATTGGCTTTCATTTCTTGAAACCCTTTCTTGTCTGGGTTTAAGTGGCATTGTACCATTCTGACTCATCTACCTTTTGAAGTGCTCCTTTTCTACATATGAACGTATATTCAACCACAACTGTAATTCCCAAGGTTGGACTTTTCTCTTTTCTCCATTCATTCCCTCAGTGAGCTCATCTATTCTCAGTATTCGTATATCACCTTTATGACTCCTAAATTTTCCTCTCTTTGCGTAGTTTTGACCTCTCTCACCAGTCCTCTACCATAAATATCCTGCTGCCTATATGCATAGTTTTTCAAAATTCAACATGTCAAAATTTGACTCATCTACTTTCCTCAAAACTGGCTCCCTTTTGCTAATGGCACTGCTATTTTCCCAGGTTTCTGAGTCAGATTTCTTGGAATCTTTTCATTGTCATTTTTATGGTCAAAAAAGTGCTAGATTTAGAGGAAAATAGGTTCAAATCTTAATTCTGAACCTGTGACCCTATAAAGTTATTATTTCTTTAACTGTATCCCAACTCTAAATATGTGATCCTTGACTCATCAAAGGCAGAAAAAGGTCTACCTCATATATATATAAGCTGGCATCAATTCCTATTAATTTGCTCTCTGAAATCTTTCTCAGATTTTTTGCTATCTTTCTGTTCAACTGATCACTCCCCTAGGATAGCTATGCCTTCATCATGAAATCTTAGATTACTGAAACAACTCCCCACACACATGAATTTTCTTACCCATAGTCTTATCCTCCCATTTGACTTACACACTGATATATACTATAATGTCTTTCTCCTGTTGCACAATTTTTATTCTCTGTTGACTATCCAAAACAAATTTAAATTTTTCTAACTAGTTGTAGGGCCCTATAGAATTTCATCTACCGCATTATGAACTTTTATCATCCAAATTAGAACTTTACCTGCCAGAACCTGTATCCTGGTCTCCACAGGATGCAGAAACGCTGATCAAGAAGACTTTTATTAAAGGAAATTAAAAGACCTTCAGAGGGTCATCTTCTATAAAGTCCAAGTGGAATCTGAGCACTGCTGCTTCTACTCTTTAAGGCAGAAATGAATCATCCTATTACATTTAGATAAGAATATTATAATTGGGACTAGACTAACAAAATTTCCTTCAATAATAAGATAGACAACTAAAAAATTGTTGGTCCTTTAAGACAAAAAAGCATTTGCCTCTGAGAGTATAGCCAGGTAAGAAGGTACTTGGGCTTCCTCTAGAATAAAGGGATCCCTTAATTCACTTCAAATCTTGGTTAAAAAAAAAAAACAATTAGGTTCCTATGGCAACATGCATGGTCTTTGCTCAGACTGGCTTTCAGTTTGTCCACAAATTTATTTGCTCTACATCTTTCTTCCTTGACTTTGTATTCATAACCTAGTTTTTATATATATATATATATATATATATATATATATATATATATATATATATATATATATATATATATATATACATATATATGTATAGTTAGTTAGTTAGTTAGTGACTACAATGCTCCTGTCCTCTGCCTCTTGGATTGAGTTCTCACTGGAAAACCGCCTTTGAGAAGACTCTGCCTAACTTGGCCAAAACAACTCATGACCATTTAGTTTTATTCCAGTTCAGAAACTGTTCCCCACCCACTCCACATCTACAACTTAAACCCTAGTTTAAAAAGTTTTCTATTTCCAAACTTACATTTTAGGCTTTATTTCACATTACTTACTTGAGCCAAAGTAGACTGCTAGATGATCCTCAATTTCGCCTTGCCATTTTCAAGACTAATGAGTGTGACCAACCCATCACGTAGGCTTAATCACCATGCCTAGGATATATTCCTCTCACCTCTGCTCTTTTGACGCAGCTCCCTTCCTCCAGAATAGTCTTTAGCATTCTAAATGGATCATTCTATAATCCTATGAATTCTATTGCTAACTCCTTCATGAAGCCTTTCTTGATCCTTCCATTTTCAACTAGCTGCAAAGAGGGAGCTAAGTGGCTCAGTGGATGGAGTGCTAGAGGCAGGGAGATCTGATTCTAAATCTTGCCTCCGATACTGACTAACTGTGATTCTGGACAAGTAATCTAACTCCGTCTCAGCATGTTCATCTGTAAAATGGGGATAATAGTGCCTAATTCTCAAGGTTGTGAGGCTCAGATGAAATTTTTGTAAATCCCTTAGCATTGTGCTTGAAACATAGTAGGTGCTATACAAATGCCTTATTGTGGCAGCAGCTGCTGTTGTATTAGCTTGAACTCTTCTTTAGAAATTGTCCAATAGCATTTTGCTTATTTCTCATTTTTATGCCACACACTATACCATACACACACATTTACACATACAGACATACATATATACAAATGTATATAGACTCATATATATTTGTGTACTTGTTTCATTCCACTTAAGAGATAGCAAGCTCCTTTAGGATAGGGATTCTGACATTTTTCTGTTTTGTTTCCCCAGTGACTTGAACAAAACAAACTTGAATTGAGATGAACACATGCTTCCAATGGATGTCAAGTTCGTTTCCTTATTGTCACCATCCTGCGCCTTTTCCACATTAACTTCTATCTTTTGATTTTTCTGCTGTTCTCTCCTGAGTGATCTTCATGTTTCTACATATCCTAAATTTTACCCATTTTTGAAGCCCAGATTAAATGAAGCTTCCCCAGCTACCTTTGGTAAGCTCTTATCAACAAATTCCAGTTGTATTTGGAGTGTGTATAATTGTTTGCTTTTATATCAGCTAATTGTTTCATAGGATTTTGCTTTCCCAATTAGATTATAAACTTGAGAGTAGGGACTATGTCTTGGACTTCCTTATGGTGCTTAGTAAAATCACTTCACTTTGTGACTGACTGAATCAATATTATCCCACTAACACTACTAGAAAATCAATTTAGCATGGCTGTCTCATTCATGGTAAGTCAAAATTATTATAATTATGTACATGCAAAGGAATATTCTATTCCATTATGATTTAATGACTGAAGTAATTTATAAAGGCAATTATCCATCAGAATACTAACTCAGCTTGGTGGCACAGCGTACAGACTGTTTGACTTAGATTCAGGAAGACCTGAATTCAAATCCTGCTTTAGACACTAACTACCATTGTGACCTTGGTCAAGTCATTTAACCTCATTTAAACTGTCTCAGTTTCCTTACCTATAAAATGGGGATAATGAAACATCTATCTGACACGGTTGTTGTGAAAATAAGATGAGATAATATTTATAAAATATTTTGTACACTACACAAATTCCAACTGTTATATTATTGTTAACATAACTCTCAAAGTACTAAACCTATTTCCCACAGGGAAATTTATATTCAAGAAAATCAGAGATTGTTATTCATTCATACACTTGAAATTTTGCAGAAAGGAATAACTGAAAAATAGAGGGAAAAATTCCTCTACTAGGTAAGTAGTGGGACTGGAAATAAAATCTGACACATGGCAATTGTTGTCATCTAGGCTACCTCCATTATTTCCATATTTTAAAGAGATTCCTGGAAAATAGATACCAGAAATAGATGTCACTTTGCTACATATATTAGTGAAGTTAAAGAGAAAAGGAGTTAAAAGTATTGCTCAATGTGTTAAGGCAAATTCATTAAGAGGACTATGCTGGAGATGGAATTCCAATATTTTGATACCCAAGGATCAATAAGACTCAATGTCTACAAACTGTTTTGTCACAATCTCCCATCAAGTAATGAGCTCTGGTGCATGGCTTTCATTATTAAATAAAAACTGTCCTCTAGACATTGGACTGCTCTCTTTTGCTTTTGTTTTCTCTTCTGTCAATGTATATTTTTTTGGAGGATGGTCAATAATTCAATGCGTAGGTTTATGTTTATTTTCCTGCAACACTCAGAAGGAAACTATTATACTAACAAGTTTTGAGAGTATTTTCTTCATACTGATTAGAGAGTGTGAATGTATTTTCTTTGTATAATAAATAGTATACCAAAATTACCTAGCCTGACTTCACTTTTTCCTACAGCATGTATACAAATCCTGTAAAAGTGCCAATAGTTAAAGTAAACTTGCAAAGTGTTTCTATTATTTTATTTGAATGTATGCTCCATACGATGTAGTAAGGTATTGTTTCTTTGACACATAGCTAGAAAAATGCTTAAATAACAAGATTCACTAGATTTACTGTTATGAATCTTTTCACTAAAACAGGCAATTGAACTGTATTTTTAACAGTATGTCCATTTGAAAAGATTCTAGGCTAAAATTACATTTTTTAAAAGCATCATTCACAAACAGTGAGGGAAAATATGAGACACAAACACACAGTGTATGTAGGTGAAAGACAAATCCCAGAAACAAAACCTTTTAAAAACACACAGTATTTCTAAAATGTTTCTCTTATGAAAGACCATCAAGACAAGTCTTTTCAATGGGTTATATTGATATCAGATGAAAATGCAAATAAAGACAATTTTCCCCAAAATATTGTTCACACAGGACAGACATATCCTACAGCTGCAGCAGAATGCTGTTTACATTGTTGATAAGGAGAGTTTACAGTTGAAAAAAGGCGAGAAATTCTCCCTATATGGAACATGGGCACTTCTATCACCTCATCAGCATTCCCTTTATTGCCAGTGCAGCCCTCTGGTGTACAATAGTAAACATTTAAAAATTAAATACAAATAGTCAATTTCCCATGTCTCACTGTTCTGTTTGTTCTCTTTACTCAACAGCAATTAGCACATATAACATTAAACATGCAACTGTTATTCTGAAGTACCCTTATAGGCCTCCTATTTCTTAATGTGAAGGGGGAAAAGCATGGGAGAGAAAATAATCCAAAGAGTCAAGAAGGAGAACCTGACAAAATAAGTGGAATAAAGACTTAATTTATTAATGGTTCAATGGCACTGTGGAAGCAAGACTTCATTAAAATGTTCCAGATATTGACTTGACCTTATGCTATTTAACTTTTTTTTCAATTTCATAGATAAAGGCACAGACACCATTCATATCAAATTTTCAGGTAAACACAAAACAAGGATGGATAAGTAATACAGAGTTCAGATTCAAAAAGAGATTGATGAAGCAGAACATGGAACAGAATTTATTAAAATGGATCTTAATGTAGATGAATGTAGAGTCTAGCACTAATTCAAAGATCTACTCCACAAATACAAGACAAAGGGGACATGGTTGGATAAATTTTGTAGCCAAAACTAATAACAACCACAAACCAACTCTTGTAATCTTGGGCTACATTAAGAGAGATTTAACTTTAGAAATGACAGATTCCATCTTAACTCTGTCCTGGCTTGACTATAATTGTATGTCATCATTTAGAAGGAACATTAATAAGCTGAGAAGTCAAAGCAGTGAATCAGGATAGTAAAAGGCATTAAATCCATACCATCTGAAGTTCATCTGCATTTCCTAGATATATTCAGACTGGAGAAGAGAAAGTCTAGAGGGATTGGTGAAAGAGTGAGGGAAGACAACATAACTATGTTCAGGTATTTGAAAAGATGAAATATGGAAAAGAGATTGGCTCCAGAACATAGGTTTATGAGTTATCTGTGGGAAGTTACATAAACAAATTTATATTTGATGCCAGGAAAAACTTCTTAATATTTAGATTTACTTGAAAGTGGAATGGGTTTCCTTGGGAGGTAGTGGATTCTACTTTATGGGAGATCTTTAAGCAGACACTGGTTGCACACTTGATGTGATGTAATAGAAGAATGTTGAGACTATGCATTATGGTTTGGAGTAGATGGTTCCAGAGGTCCCTCTCATAACTAAACGTCTGTCATTCTGTGATTAAAGTTTCACCTTTTCAATGAAGTCTTCCCTGACTAGACCCTTACACTGTGATATCTCTTCTGAATTCTTACAGTACTGACTGTCCCCATTCATTTTAGCACTCAATTTCATGTTTCTCCCAAACAATATGTTTCTTAACAGCAAGGACCATGTCTTAATAATCTCTGCATCCTTCTTTCTAGTATATTCCATAGTATTGCCCTTGTACAGAAAGTCTTAATCAATATTTCTTGATTTCTCCTCAATTATCATCTCTATGCAGATACCTCCCAAATATTTTGTTTATTCCTATTTCTCTGGTAGATGTATCTACTTACATATCCTTCGGCTATGTAAGGCTCAAAATTGTCAAACATTTTGCTCATTTTCCAAATAAAACTTGCCTTTTCCAAAGAAAAGAACAGGAGTGGTGGGAGAATAAAGAATTTAGAATGCAGATTACATTGTAAAACAATAGTCATCCAAATTATTTGGTCCTAGTTGAAAAACAGAAATGTGTATTAATGGAATAAGAAAGAATATGAAATAATTTAACTCAGTACTCAATAAACTAACCAAACAAATTACATGCAGAAAAATCTTTCTATTTGACAATAATTGCTGGGGAAAATGGAAAGTCACTTGACAGGAATTGGTTTTATAACAAAATCTTATACTATATAATACAACAAACAAAATGTGTATGGTATCTGAATATTGTGGTTCATATCACAAAAATTAGGGCATATAAAATGCTTTTTGCAGTTATTACTAAGGAGCAAACTTTTAACCAACAAGTCATAAAGGACATCACAGAAGATAAAATAGATAATTTTGAATGCACAAAATTAAACAGGTTTGGCATCAAAAAATTAATATAGCTATGATAAATTGAGGAGTAGTCAACTGAGGAAAAATCTATCAAATATTTATGATGTGAATCTGATGAGAAAAATATATAGGCAACTAAGAGAAATATAAAAATCTCAAAGTCATTTCCCAGTAGGCAAGTAGTCAAACAACATAAACATTTATCAAAGTGAAAAATACAAATTATTTAAAAACACATGTAAGAGAAATAAAAATCAGAACTTATTTGAGGTTTCATTCCACAACCAGGAAATTAGAAAAGGTGATAGAAATAGTCAAAGTCAATGTTGGAAGGGACATGGCAAGAAAGGTACATTAGCACTGTGGAACCGACAATTCATCAAATCATTCTGGAAGGTATTTGAAATTACACTTAAAAAGTGACTAAATTTGTTTTTAACATAAAAACCTCAAGCTATGTACATTTATTTCATTTATCGTATTCATGTCCCTAGGACCTAGTAGAGTTCCTAGAACATTTTAGGTGTTTAATGCTTTTTGATGGATTGACATCCAGTTGGGATCAATGAGGAGAAGAAAGAATAGACAGATGATAGATAGATAGAGAGAGAGAGAGAGAGAGAGAGAGAGAGAGAGAGAGAGAGATAGGTAGGTAGATAGAGATGATAGATAGATAGATATAATTTTTATAGCAACACTTTTTTTTCTAATAGCAAAATGGATTCCCATTCATTGCAGAATGAATAAATAGCTTATGGTATGTGACTATAATGGATTACTCTTCTGCAAGAAATAATAAATATGATGAAATCAAAGAAGCATGAGAAAATTTACATGAACTGATGCAAAGCATAGTAAGCTGAGTCAGGAAAACAATGCACACAATGACAATAACATACATAAAAAGATCAACAGTAATAAGACAATAGAAAAAAGAATGCTATGAAATTTTAATGACCAAGCTTGACTCCAGAGAAGAAGATACTTTCTCCTTTCTTTACTGGAGTACAGGACATTGTGAGCCAGAATTATTTCAACGTATGCATGGTTTTAGATTTTGTTTTTGCTAGACTATTTTTCCTCCTCTGTTTTATTTGCCATTTCAGGGGATAACTATTGGAGAGGACGAGAACGAAAAATAATGTAAAATGATGAAAAAAGTTATTTTTAAAAAACCTTGCCTTTCCCTCTATTAAACATTCAGTCCATAAGCAAGTATTAAGTTTTTCCTCTCTGCCAAGTACTGAGGATACAAAGGCAAAAAAAACATGATTTTGCCCTTACATTTACAGCATAAATTATGTGTAAAGTAGATTTGTGATTGAGATGTAGGGGTGGAGAGAGGTCTCAATTTCTTTTTCTATGCATGTAGACTATACCACCACTATTTTCCTGTCTTTACACTTTTGCGTACAATTTGCTATACCTGAAATATCCTTCCCTTCTTCTTTCTGTGGAATTCCTAAACATCTATTAAAGACCAATTCAAATGTCCCCCAGTTCCTCTTGATAACAATCATCCTTCTTGGGCTACATACTGGCACTCTTCTTTATAGCAATAGTGACTTTACAGCATAAATAGGGTGCCATATGATTATGTCTACCCCCACATACACACACTCTAAGATCTATCAAGAGAGATACCTTGTCATCTTGTCCTCACAGTTTCTAGCACCGTTGAAGGTATATATTTATTAATTATATATTAAATGAGTGGATCATTCCAATCACCTGGGCTTACATCCTTAGAGTCATTTTTTGAGTCTTCCTATTCTTTCATTAGTTGCCAAGTCCTGTCAATGTTACATATGCAATCTAACTCCTATTTATGGCTTTTTCTGCATTTTCAGTATGACTCCTCTAGTTAAGGGACTAATTTCCTCTCACTTAGACTCCTTAATGTGCCCCAATAGTATACTCTGATATTTCAATACTATAATCCTATAACATCCACCTAATGTACCTGTCTCTGGTCTCTCCCTTCTCCAGTTCATCCTTTGCATCACCACCAGATTATATTCGAATGTATTATCTTCCTAGGGTGCTACTACTCAGATCCCTTCACTCTCCTAAATGAAAGATTTTCAGGAGCTTGCAATTGTCCACTAAGAAAATATCAACTTGATCCAAACATTCAAGTTCTTCCAAAATAGGTCTTCAACCAACATTCACAGCTGTGGCTCATAGTGTGATATGATCCAATAGGATCATAGATCACAAGATTCACAGTATTATAGATCCATAACTGGGAGGGTTCTCAAAGGTCATCTAGGTCATCCCCCAAGACCATCCCCCATCCTTTTATAATATCCTCTTCTTTTTTTAGAGATCTAATTGAAAAACTATTTTCTACAAAAAGTCCTCTGTGATCCCTTTAACTACTAGACTCTTTCCTCCTTAACCGTTTTGTATTTATTTTTATTTTTCTCTTTATATTTTTTATGTATATATTTAAATGTACACTTGCTGTCTCTTTTATACTACTGTAAGTTCTTTATGAATAGAGATTGTTTCGATATTCATAATTACATCCCCAGTGCCTGGCATATAGTAGGTGTTTAATCATTGCTTGTTGATTGGGTCTGTAAGCTGCTTGAAAAAGGGTCTGTAGTGCCATATCTATCTTTGACTCCTTGGTACCCTAAATATTATAAATATTGAACTGATCACCTTTTCTCTATCACAGATCAAAATATCTCAATTTGCCGTTCATTATCTATTAGCCTAGTCTTAATGGCATAGTTTATAGAAAGATGATTTCACAGACAGGAAGATTTAGATTGAAATCTCAACTCTAACATGTATTGGTTGTGTGAACCTTAACAGTCACTTAACTTCTCAATGCTTAAGGCAATTCTTTAAGACTATGAATTGCAAAGAAATTGCCCATATGCACTATTTGAGGAAAATCCTCACCAGAAGGTCCTTACACTAATAAAATTATAGTTCAGGTAAACATGGTGGTGGTGGGGACGGGGGGAGCCATCCAATAGGATAAATATTATGTGGGTATTATGCTCTCATAAAAATCAGAAATTCCCAGAGTACAACAGAGAAGTACGTAATCTGGTACTACTCTGGAGCAGCAACCCCCTAGCACAGGGTGGTTGCCAAAAAATCAAAGTCTATAACATCTACAACCTACTCTTCACTCTTACTTTACAAGTTACTTCTCAAACATTAAAAAAAAACCCTTTAAATTGTCATAACATAGGTTATCTGCCTGTGTGCATCTTAACTACTGTAAATAGGATTCACCATAAATTTTTTTCTATAAAATAGCATCAAATTAAGAATGTATTAAATTTTAGTGCACTATGTTAAAACTAAATTGTAGAGTATGCTTTAGGTATTTTCATATAATTATCCTCAGAAGTGTGATTTAAGTGAAATCATATTCTGATACATGCATATGACTGTCACTTATGAATAATACACATTTGTAAACCAAGTGAAAGATCAGATACATGTCATCTGTGATTATTAAAATCAACTTCATAGTCAGGGTCAATGTACTAAATGTACAATGTACTTCTGCATGAAGAAATATTAAAGTGAAAGGTAATATTGTACATATTCATGATAACAACACAAATTTAGACTTGATGTATTGTGTTATATGGGAAACAAGGGCACAATTACATTTAAAATAAAATCCACATTTTTTTATCTATCTGTGGTTATAAGCACACCACCAACAGGGTAAAACAAATAGACCCCAAATCTCTTCTCCCCCATCTATAATGAGGTCAAATAATATGAAGTCAAATTAAAGATATTAAAGGGTTTTTATTTTATAAATATTAATAAAAATGACTCAACTAAGTTTTTAAAAAACTGGTTCACTGTTAAAAATTTTGCTGGAAGTGGATTCATTGTTGTAAGTAACAAACACCGGAAACAAACATTGCCACAATTTGCTAGTTACAGTGGAGGCATACCAAAAATTTCCTGAATGAGGGATCATTTTTAGTTGTTTAAGGCTTTCATATGAATATTGCTAAGTATGCCCTTCAATTGATGCTAAATTTAGTGTCAATTGAACTCTCTTGGCATCAAACCAGCTGAATCTTATGGAGTCAGAAATGAAGGTGTTTTAAGTTCAGCCCAGTGTGCCACTGGCTGCTATTGAACTGCTTGGTTGCTTCCCCACTAGGATGTATTATGTGCAAACCATGTAAGAATGTGTTGGTGCTGGTGGAAAGAATAGTTTTAACTGAATTTCCCAGGGCATGAGGGATTTCCTGGAGCTAAATGGCACAAATACCACAAGCCTGTCATTTGAGCAACTCATTCCATTCTTTACTTGAATAAATTCAAGAACTAATTTTTGCAAGATGCATAGAAAAATGCATTTGGCTCTTTAGTGACTCTATGGTAATTACTACTAGATTATAGGAGCTAAATCTAGAGCAATACAGAATTTCTGAAGCCAGGGAAATAGCAATGGGAAAATACATCAAATCCAAACAACTTGAAGAATCGCAAATTGAAATTATATTGCTCTAATAATTTGTGTGTGTGTGTGTGTGTGTGTGTGTGTGTGTGTTTATCCTTCATTGCTGAAGAAGACCACGCCTTCAGAGAAATAACGACATGACTTGCACTTGACTTTGTTTTGAGTGAAGGAGGGCTGTGCAGGTTACCAGCCTCACTTCTCCTTCAGAGCCATCGGAATTCAGTGACCAGATATTCATCAGGATGACTGGAGATGACCCAGGATGAGGAAATGGGGGTTAAGTGACTTGCCCAAGGTCACAGAGCTAGCAAGTGTCAAGTGTCTGAGGTGAGATTTGAACTCAGATCCTCCTGATTCCTGCACTGGTGCTCTATTCACTGCACCACGTACCTGCCAACTCTAATAATTTAATGTAAGAATAAAAGAAAGTTTACTTGCCCCGTAGTTACTTCTATGATTTATTAGTAAGAACTAAAGGGCAGAGTGCATGGATTACAAAATCTATCAGCAACTGCCCATTGGATATTTTGAGTTTAATGCTATTTTTTTTTAAAGAAATGATAGCCAAACAACTTTTGAAGTCACAGGGGCTCAAGTATAAACAAAGACTCCCAAATTCTTGGCTCAATCCATTCATTTTCACTAATTTAATCTTTATAACCATCAATTGGCAGATAGCTATATAATATCTATAGCTAAGTAGATGCTTATGTGCCTGTTTGTGTCATATTTGCATTTATATTATTCCGATATCATGGAATAAGCATAAAATCTTTTTACTGATGGCAAATTAAATCAATTACTTCTGTCATGTGATTTCACAATGTATATCTGTTGGGTTTTGTTGGTGGAATACTTTGTATGCTTTCTTTAACTGTAATAAATATTGCCATTTAGCTTTTTTTCTACTTTTAAATGTGAATGTGCTTCTCTCTAGAGATAAAGGTATAACTTCTAAATATTTTTAAACACATATTATCTTTATAAAATGTCAAAATGGAATTAAAAACATGTTTGAGGCCAAGTAGTAAAGAAGGTATCCTATGGTAATTTAAAATGTACTACTCATTAAATAAACTAATGCTTATTAAATGTATACTATGTAAATTGTATTGTCACCTGATTTGGTTCAAAGATAACAGATCCCACATTCCCAATTCTCAATGGGCTTACATCATTCAGAGGGAAAGAATAGTGACGGTGGTCACGATGGGGGAAATATAACATGTACCAAGGGAATTATATGTTGTAGGCAGAAGAGAGAGCCAAAGTGTCCTAGGAAAATTTGATGAGGTTAAAAGAAAAAAAAATCATTTGGAAAAATTAAAAAAGATTAAACAGAAGAGGCGGTACTGAACTTGGGTTTAATGAAAGAGAAAAGATTCTGACAGGCAAATATGTCAGAGCGCACTCCAAGCAAGAGGTGTTAAGAACCTAAACAAAAATTACTATAGTGCTACTGAAGAAAAGGGATAGTTGTGTGATAGGTGATGTGGAAGGAGAATCAATAGGAGTTGGTAACTTATTGGAAAGGTGCTTTGAAAAAGAGGGAAGAATCATGAATGACCCCAAACTTTTGAACTTAGATGACCAGAAGAATGGTAGTGGTAACATTAGAGAAAGAGGAAAGTTTGGGGCAATCAGTGTATTTGTTCATAGTTATTTATCAAAAAGGGAGGGAGGGCAGATGAGTTCTATTTTGGAATGTTTTTTTCTTGTAGTTTTCTACTTTTATTGTGTGTGTGTTTGTGTATACATAACATTTCAATTTCTTTCATTTAGGAAACTTATCAAAGACATTTCTATCAGAAATTCTTGGGGAATTCTATTCCACAATATTCTTGTGGAAAATATATTTGTGGGATAGGAAACAGTATTTATAGTTGCTTTTGGAACGAGTTGAAAAGTTGGACTCAAAGAGCAGTCAATAAAGTTTTAATGTCAACTTGGAATCAGGAATGGCCCAGGAATGTGTACTTGCCACAGAGTAGCTTAGATCTGTTAGCACCAGCAGTGATAAAGCCATAAATATCAGCCATGCTTATTGTATTTTCAGATGACACAAAACTAGGAGAGATAGCAAACACAACCTAGGATAGAGTCAAGATACTGAAAGATCTTGGCATAGTGGACAAACTATTGGACTCACTCTATTAAAATTAAATTTGGTATATAGACAAAAATTTATATTTGGGTTCAAGTGTAATTTTGGTGAGGCATGATTAGATTGTCTGATAAAGAAAAGAAGGTATTAATGAATTGTGAACTTAATGTGAGTTAGCATTATAATGTAGCAACTAAAAACAACAGAATGAAACACATATGACCACAGGCTACACAGAGAGATGTATTTAACAGGAATGAGGGGGTTCATCTGTAACCTGCCCTGGTATTACCATTTATTGAATATTATTTAGGTTAGGTAATTACCATTTGGGGGGACATTGATAAATTGTGGGAAAAAAATCAGAAAAGAGGAATTAGAAAGGTAAAATGTATATTTTTTTTTTGGCATCAGTCAAAAAAGTCTGATGAACTAGTGGGCTTCATCTGGAAAAGCACAGTTTCCAGGAGGCATCAACCAGGTGGTTCAATAGATAGACCATCTGGCCTCAGACACTTACTAGCTATATGACCCTAGGCAAGTCATTTAACCCTATTTGTCTTAATTTTCTTATCTGTGAAATGAACCGGAGAAAAGAAGAGACAAATCAGTCCAGTATCTTCCAAGAAAACCCCAAATGGGGTCATGAAGACTCCTCCCCAACTTAACAAAAACAATAAAAGCTTCCAGCAAAATAAGGTGACAGTCATTCTGAACTCCAACATTATTATACCATATTTGGAATATCACATCCTAACCACTTAAGAAGATTGACGTAATGGAAAGAGATCAAGGAGGAGCAACCAGGATGGCAAAGGGACTGGAGTCCATCACACAATCAGTTGAGGGTATTAAGAATGTTCCATTTAGAGAAAAGAAGACTCATGAGGGACATGATATCAACCTTTAAGGATTTGTAAAGTTCTCTTACAGAAGATAGATTGAGAATTGTTCTATTTGGACTCAGAAGACAGAGTGAAGAGTCACTAACAGAAGTTGGAAAGAGGCAACTTTTGGGTTGAGTCAGAACAAACTTCCCAATAACTGGATCTATTCAAAAATGGAATAGGCTACTTCATGAGTCTGTGGATTCTCTCCCTATCAGAACTATCTTCAAGCTAAGGTTAAAGCGCTATCTGTCAGGTGCTTTACTTTTGAAGTGTGGGTTGAATGGAGATAATTAGGTGGCACAGTGGATAGAATGCCTAGCCTGAATATGGGAAGACTCTTCTTTCTGAGTTCAAATCTGGGCTCAGACACTTACTAGTTATGTGACCATTGGCAAGTCATTTAAACCTATTTGCCTCAGTTTCTTCATCTGTAAAATGAGCTGAAAAAGGGAGTGGCAAGTCACTCTTGAATCTCTGCCAAGAAAACCCCAAACGGGGTCAAAAAGTGTCAGATACAACTTAAAGACTAAACAACAAATGGGTTGAATTACATGACCACTGAGATCCTTCCATGTTTAAAATTCTATGATTCTGTGACATGTTCAATTCTGTTACTCTACTTTTCAAATAGCAATGGCAAATTGGGTTCACAACTATGTATTCTATTGCTACATGGCACAAAGGGGAAAGTAGACTTTACAAGTTCTCTATTAAGTTCAGCAAAGCAGGATATAAATTTAGGGATGGTAGAGATACTCCTCTATCTTACATCAGCTTCTTTCTATCTTTGATCATTTTCTTCTCTTTTTTATTATAAACTTAACCTTCCCAAAGTTTTTAAGTAAGCAAGGCAAGGAAGTAAAAATATCTCCAAATGATGACCACAAGTAGAAAATAGTTTGCCAATAAAATGTTTGTTCAAATAGAATTCACCTTAGAATAGCCACTTGAAGTGTCTGTATTGGTGTTTTCCTATAAAGGAATAATATGATACTATCATATTATTATTTTACATAAGCATGCTATGCTGATTTAAAGACAACTGCAGAGTTTTGCACGTGACTGCTCAGTCTATGTCAAGCATTTAGCAGAATTCTAAAATGACCAAGAGGGAAATCAAGATATTGGGAACGAAGAATTAAAATGTGTGATTATTTTAAAATAATGTTGAAAGGTGAACAGCTCTAGAAATTAGTCTTCAAAAGTACTTCCAGATGGCAAGGAAAATAAGAGAGGATTTTATGTCACCTGTGAGAAAATTATGAGAAAGTATAGAAAATTAAAGGCCACAGCTGTCCCATGTCAGCAATCTCTTGTTGAAAACTGTTTTATTCAAAATGTGGAGATTTTGACCATCTATCTTTTTACTTTTTGACTTAAGTGCTGGATTAGACAATGTTTAAAAGATGATGAGAATGTCTTCCTTCATAAACATAGTACAAAGTAATTCTTGAACCAAGATGATGTGCAAAAGAACCAATTCTTTACATTTAGTCATCAATAATTCTCTGAACATTTTAATGACCTTGACATATATGATACTATTACATTTCACTCACTTGAAATGTTCTAAAACAATCTCTTTAGAAGTTAATAATGTCTCTAAAATATGTTAAATCATACAATTTAATGAATATCAATAAAATCAATTTATCATTACTAAAATGGACAGTTTCTAAATTTTACAACCAATGGGATTCACAAAGTTACCATCTTGGCTCTTAAATGTACTTAGTTCAAAGACATTTGATATGATCATAGCAGTTATGATAAAAAGGATAATAAATGAATATTCCCATTAGACTATACTTGCTTTTCTGAAAAAAAATTGCACTTAATTTCATGAAGAATTACAAAATAAGAAGTTAGCAAAAGAAGGCAATGAATTGAGTACATTTCCAGCAAAATGCCATTAATCTTCATTAAACGGATTTGCTGAGTCAAGCACAAATACCTTCATAGTTTTCTCTTCAAGAGGCAAGGCTAAAAAGACACCCAATCAGTGCCAGCAGTCAAAAGACATAAAGTGTAGCACTAGTTAATGTTTCCTTCTCCTCCTCCCAGAGGTAAATCCTAGTATCAAAATCAATTCAATTTATTCTGCTGTTATAAATTGTATATTTATGTTTGTGACTTTACCCAAAAGCAAACCATGAATTTTCAATGCTTGATAAATAATTGCTGACTGAAATAATCTTCATCATATAAACATGAAACACACATTAACTTTTATTATCTAAACACGTTATAAGTCTAACACAGGTGCACCGACATGGTATTTTCACTGATGTCTTGAGGACTTAAAGATTGCTTTAATGATTCCAGCTGTCAGTGGACATTGTGTAGAGATGGACCATAACTGAGTAGCAAACAGATGGGATGGCTATCCCCCTAGCCTCATACAGGTCACAAGTTCATAAATTAAAAACATGAAAGGACATTAAAGATCAACTATTCTTCACTTTATAGGTGAGTAAACTGAGACTTAGAGCAGTTAAATGACCTGACCAAGGGAACTCAGAGATTAATTGATAGAGTTGGGATTGGAATACATAATTGGAAGCTGTACCATATACTAGTATAGAGCACACAGCTCAGTGATAACAGAAGTCATATAGCATCTTTAATCTCTTAAATATGACTGACACAGTGTTGGAAAAATGAGGAGCATCTGAGTAGTAAAATTTATCATGATCTCCAAATTCCCTGCTATTTCCCTCATCTTATCTTTTTTCATTCTTCCTAGAGACTATGTCCATCCTGATTTATTGGTCCAAATACAGTGGCATTGCAAAAGGAATTCTGATGATCAGGAACATCCCATGTGAGTGGAGGACAAGAAGGAAATCACATTTCCCAGTACAAAGGGTAAAATCTACTCAAAATGCTTGTCATGGACAATAAATAAAACACAGATGTATTGGGGAAGACTTTCACAATTTGACTTGTCTACCTTTTCCAGGTTGGACATAATTCATGTTCAAGCCAAACCAGTCTACTTGCTGACTCTTTAGATGACATCCCATGTCCATTCTTTGCCTTTACACAGAAGGTGCTTCAGGGCTGAAATGTCCTCCTCTTCACCCCTATCTCTTAAAATTCCCACTGTAAGGTTTAGTTCACATACTGCTTGATCATTCTAGTAGTAAGTCCACTACCATATGCCTTACTCACCCAATGATGTGTACCTATCTTGCATTTGAGAGAGAATATGAAGAAGCAGATAGAAGCCTGGCCAGTGAATCAGGACAACCTGGGTTCAAGTTTTTCCACTAGACTGCACTGTCTATGTAACCCTAGTCAATTGACTTCACTAAATGCTAAGCAATTTTGAAGGTCATAAATATAAAAAAAAACAGTTGCTTGTCTGTTTTGGTGAATAAAATTTCCTCACCTAGTGCTCCCTATATTGATGAAATCACAAGTCCCCAAAAAATTTTTTACACACATTCACACACACACACACACACACATAAATACACATACTTATTTATGTACAGGTAAACTTCCTGAAGGCAGGAAATTTTTCTTTTTTGTTTTTCTCTCCCCAGTGTCAGGCACAGTGTCTGTTACAGAGTACATGCCTGAAAAAAATGATTGTTCTTTATGTAAAAGAAAACAAAGAGACAACAGCACTCCTCTGTCCCTGCTAGGGAATAATTTAAATAAAAATTTAGCTTCAAAACTCCTACCCTCTTCATCCTTAAGGATAATTACAAAACACACATACATGTGCCTCACAGTTAATTGGCATGTACTTCCAGTGACATATTTTGTCACTTCTGCTAGTTTTTTCTATGACTGTTCACCACATGTGAGACCTTGGATAAGTCACTTCATCCCTCTATATGTGTTTCCTCATCTATAAAAAATAGAAGGAGGGAGATATATGTAACTGAGTAGGTGATTTTAAAGATCTCTGGCTCTATGACTTATTTGATTTTTTTTTCCATTTTTTTTTTTTTGCCCATCCATAACAATACTATTTACCAGAAAAGAGAAACCTGCTTGAGGACAAAAGCTGTTACCTCCTTTATTTCATCTGCAATATACCTAGTAGGTAGGTACTAGGTAAAGCACTAAAGTAGGTACATAATACATGATAGGAGGCACCCCCAAAATGCTAGTTCTCAGGAAAACAGAAATGACAAATGTCACCCAATTGGTTTAAATTTTTTATTCCAATCCATAATATTCCAGTCATTAGAAGACTAAGAAACAGGAAGTATTTAATTTTTTGTTTTGTGGGAATATTTTAGATTGGAAATCATATAAGGTCAACATTATGACTTTCAATGTATTGAAAGCATTCAACTTCAATATGAAGACCTGTTAGAAAATGGCTTTTTTCCCACTTCTCCCATTTCTTTCACAAATCCTCGCCCCCTCCAAAAAAAAAAGGAGTCTAGGGGATTGACTAAATTTGAAATGCTCATGTCACAGAAAAATGACAACTCTAATTTAAAAGAAATTTACATCAAAGACTTAAGTCTTTTCTCAGATAACTACAATATTCCTTAAGATTATTTTGCGGGACAGTTCCTAAACACATCACGATGCAGAATGGTTGGTAAACCTTGATTATGGTTGGACATAAATTTTGTTTAAACCAATTATATCTCCATTTTATTTTGCTGAATTCCCACATTGTTTTTTCAAAACTGTGCAATTCAATTAAAAATTACATTATATCCTTTTCTTTGCTAGTTTCAACAAGGGAAAGCATTAAAATCCTCAATAAATAAAAATGATTTTCCCATTTGCCTTTGAAACCTTTAACTACTATTATGAGACAAGTGGGTGATCCATAACATTTGAAATGTAAAACCAAGCAGAAAATACTCTGTTCTTAACTATTATATACCTATGTGCATGTGTGTGTGTATAGGTATGTGTGTGTAAATGTGTGAATATACATATGTGTATCTACATATTTATATCTATATGAAATGTCCTGAGGCATCCTGTAATTGTCTATATTTTGAATTCTTCAAGCATGAGAGTAGAAAAATCACAGCTTGAAACATGTTAGGCCTCTTGCAATTTTATTCAAACATGGAAGTTTGAATATTTTGAATATCATCTATTTGTTACTGTCACTTTTAAATTATGCTTACTTGCATAACTCAGAAATCACAATGAAAGCACTATCATGTCTCTCACCCCTGCCATCCTCAAACAAAATAAAACATGTTTCTGTAATATAGATGGATTCAACACTTTTTATATAGTCTTTCTTCCAAAGAATCAATCTGACCTTGAATTAAGTTGTTTCTTGGGACAAAACTCTTAAAAGTTATTTCAGGAGAAAACAGTTTTAACTTCTGATATTTAGATTAATGTCAGCATTTTTCTGCAATACCATGTAAACACTATGACAATAAAATGCAGAAATAAAATTCTAAAATATATCACAATACTTAACATTTTATTTTTCCCACCTCTGAAATGATATCAAAGAATACCCTGAATTCTTTTATAATACATTATCCTAAAAAGGCATTTGAAAATTTTCTTAGACCAAATCCAACAGCATCAGACACTTAATAAAGCATACTCTCCTTATATCTATGGATACTAATATAAGTATTTGAAACATGTAGGCTGAAATTGGAAGTTGTACTAACATAGCTGTGTGGTTATAGATCTAAAAGCCTTCAGTATAATTGTGATTAAGTGCAAAGTAAATAGTTTCATTGAAAATTACATATGTGCCGTATTTTAAGCCATTTATGTCACCAGAATAGTCTAAGTTAAGAGATGTAAGTGCACATTTTAACCAGTTAATGATCTAATATTTTGTTTTGTGAACTTCATAAGCAAGATGAGCACCCATTATAAAGAATTTGAAACTCTCACTCAGAAGACTCAAGCAACAGGGCATGAAATTGAACTCAGAGAGCCACCATTCTGTGTGACTTTTCGGCTGACACAATTTAGATATTTATAGCTTTACGAATGGGCCACTGGAGAAGAACTTGAAGCTTTTTCTAGGCAGGAAGGATTAATGAACATGTGCACCTGGTAATTACACCACTCTATCTTTCTGAAAGGCCTCACATGGCCTCAATGGTAGGAAATATAATGAAAATGCATTGAAAGTATCAATATGCAGTTTCACAAATCATCTAAATATTAAAAGGTCTTATAATATTCCATCCCCTTACCCTAACACATTCCAGGTGTGATAAGATCTGAATATTTTCAACATTGTTAAGGGCACACACCCTGTATATGTGTCTCTAAGGCAAATAAGTCTCATAAGTTAAAAAAAAAGACATATTACTAACTAGAAAAAGAAGCTCATGTTCCTTTTATTAAAAGAAGAAACCTATAGCTATTTCAACAAAGCTCCTGTAGATAGAGGTAGTTCCAATAATTAAAATTAATTGCAGTCCAACTTAACAAGTCTGATCAAAGTACAATTGTAAAGACACTTGAAAAGTCCCTACTAAATGTTTTGGATGTCTTTTCTAAAGTATAGAAGTAAATGAAATGTCACCCATTCACTTTTTGCAAGATAAGCAAGAAAACAGTGCCTCATTTTAATTTCACTTTATTAAGTGAGGAAGAAATAGAAATCAGAAGGCAGACTCAATCAAATGATTCAAGTTACAGAAAAATTTGCATTTTGAACCTCAGTTAAATAAAGTTAGGCAATTTTTTTTTAATTCAGTATCCAAACACAATTTAAACTCATAGTTATTTTTTTATTATTGAATACCATGTCAGAAAGATTTAATATAGTAATGTCTTTCTAATCAATAAACAGGAAATAAGTAGTTTATACCCTCTCTCAAAAAAACAAAGTCAAGATTATTTTTAGCAAACAAGGTTGGAATGATAAACTTTGCTGTCATTGCCCCTGAATTTTATGGTTGCCGGTGTATAGCAGAGAGAATTTGACATAAGCACTGATACTCAAAGTTAATTGAAAACCTAAAACATAAGAACCTAACTTGTTTTAAAAGAAGTCTGTTAAAATACCTTTCGGAGCTGAAGAAGACTCAAATATAGTCATGTAAAAATGACCTGTTAACTGTTAAATGCTGTAGTTCCTTGATGGATTATAGAAAAACGAATCCAAGAGAGCTAAGTCCACATGAAATGCCCCCTCTAGAGAATCCAACCAAATTGGCTACAAGAAGAGACTTCAAAAGCAGCAGTGCTAGAGCTACTCAGAACCATAGAGCTTTGGGCTGCTGGCCTTTAGTGCTGTTAAGAGCACAATGAGATTTGACTTGGGAGCAGAGAAAGAGGATGCATCTTTAGAGTACTTCCATTATCATACCATTTTTTTAAAGTGTCTAACTAGCCTTTGTCATAACACTTAATCTGGACTTTAGGATTTCCAGTACAAAAGCATCCCCTCCCACCTACTGCTCTCACTCCTGCATCAGAACAGATGACTTAAAATGCAGCCGGTAGAGCAGATCACTATCCTCTTGGTTAACAGATGTCCTCCCTCTCTCATACCCGAACATACTCCCTTACTTACCTCTAATAAGGTGTGCAAAAACGTATTAAAGGTCCCGAGGATGCTTTTAGTTCAGAGCAGCCAGCAGGGCTCCCTCACAAAGCTTTGCCATTGCTAGTGTGAAGAGAAAGAGCTGCTGGGATGCTGAATGGTACATCAGCCAACTTTGTGTGTAGCAAAGGTTTGAAAGAAAACCTGGGCTGAAATTTTACTGGATTGTGGATTGGACTAGATTCCACTATACAGAGGGAAAAAAAATAACAAATGGGAATTTCTTTTTTTTTTTAAACATTTACATATAATTTCCCTAAACAAAGAAACATGCTTTTCTTTTCCCTAGCAATTTTAAAAATGTATATGCTCAAAAATTTTAATTAGAGTTACACATGAAATGTTTTAGTTAAGTGGTATTCAATTAGGTAATCATTAATTATTCATATTCTATAATGAGAGTAAGAAAATATGTGGTGAAACCCATTTTTACCTTAAAAATTTACTAAAAGTAATTATCCCTCTCACATACAAATGCTTTTTAACTTTATTCCTATACCTTCACTTAAAGAATTAATTTGGTATAGATTAGACAGCCAGTCTTGGAGTGTGGAAGATGTGGGTTCAAATCCTACCACAATGTCTGCGTGATTTGGGCATATCACTTGGCATCTCAATCCTCAGTCAATTCTCTTAAATTATAAATTGGGGAGAAGTTGATAATTTTCATTAGTAAAGGAATTTCTATTACCTTCCATTCACCTCTAGTTCCCCTATCCAAGAAAATTTCAAGTTCAACTAGATGGGGAAAAATATACATACATACATACATATTCATATATATACACACTTATATACACATACACACATACATATATAAACACATATATATACACACATATCCATACATATATATGATTCATTCATCAAATCGTTTCCATAACCCCAAAACCCATCATTTTTTGGAACTTGGCTTCAAATTCAGAGGTACACTATGTAGTAAAGGAAACTCATTTTTACCTTTCTACCAACAAATTGCCAAGAATCTTAACTTCACAGACACCTTCTTTATGATGCTGCTGTCCTGAAACAAACCTGTGCCTACAAGGTGCCTGCAGGTTAATTTCTGCTGCCAGAGGGAAATGTTCTAAACGCACTGGTTTTCAGGGACCCCCTGCAGGCACACACCTGGAAGCAATCACTGGCAAAGCCTGCCTGCAGGCACAGGTGTATATTAGGGCATCAGAAAAGCACATATGATTTTATAGATGACTTCACTGATGTGGCAAGCTTTATTGTGGTGTTTATGACAATATCTACAAAGGAGGAGGGGCTCATTTAATAAGCAAAGTAATTAAATGCACCCCAAACAAGGGACTTATTAAGTAATGCTGAAATGTTTATGTACCACCATTGAGCTGTCTAGTTTTTACTGCCTCTTACTATGCCTTTAAATATCCTCTAACTTTGCCATCAGAATATTCACATGCACCTTGCTATTTTGAGAGCTAGTGGGTGTGAGCAGATATCTGCACATACAAAGTACAACCTACATCTGCTTAACATTTTATTGGATGTATTTCTAAAATTAGTGGGCACTCAATGAAAACCTGTGCAATGAATCAATGATATGTATCTCCCTGAGACTTTGTCTATTGCACTTACTTGAATTGTTACTATTCATATTTTCTTTCATTTGGGTACTTTATAAAAAGAGTCATATGGATTTCCCTGTTATATTAAATTTGAAAGAACCCAATATTTGAAATATTGTAGCATGTCACAGTGTGATCTGGGTAAGATTTAAGTTAATTAGCTCATGTATCAAGGAGATATAAATATATAAAAAGGGTTGTTCTTATGTTTCCTTTCCTTCTGCTGGGTTATAGATTTTACAATAGAGAAGAGAAAAAGATTGCTTCCTTATAAATAATCAATACAACATAGGATCACATAATCATCATCTTAGAGTTGGAAGAGATCTCAAACGTCATCTCCTACAACACCCTCATTTTATAGATAAAGAAACTGAGGTACCAACAGAGCTCACTAAAGGTCAAAAATGTAGTACTCTATAGAGCAGTGAAGGAAGGATTCTAACCCATCCTATTTGACTCCAAATTCAGTCTTCACCAGTGCTTAAATAAATATGTATTTATTTTTCTTTAAGAACTTTATAGGGAAAGGATTGGGTGGTACAGGGGTGTCTGAAGTGGCAGGTCTGGAGTCAGGAAGACTCATCTTCCTGAGTTCAAATCTGACCTCAGTCACATACTAGCCTTGTGACCTTGGGAAAATCATGTAACTGTTTGCCTCGGTTTCCTCCTCTGTTAAATGAACTGGAGAAGGAAATGGCAAACCACTTTCATATCTCTGCCAAGAAAACCCCAAAATAAGATCATGAAGAGTCAGACACAACTGCAAACAACTAAATAACAACCAAAATGTTACTAAACTCAGAATGCCCTTTAATCAGTGATACTACTACTATACCTATACATTAAAGGGATTAAATAAAGAAGAAACTGATTGATATGTATTATAATTTTGTAATGGTAAAAATTTAGAAACTAAAGGAGTACCCAAGAATGGACAAATAAATTATATGTGAATGGCATGGAATATTATTGTAATGTAAAAAAATAATGAAAGGGGTGTTTGCAGAGAAAATGTGGGAAGATTTTATAAACTGATATTGAATAAGATGACTAGAACCAGGAGAACAGTTTATACAATAACACCAACATTATAAAGACAGACAACTTTGACATAATTGACTGACGATGAAACATGCTATCCACTTCCTGAAAGAGAAGTCATAGTTTCCGGGTGCAGAATGAGACACATATCTCTTGGATATGGTCAATATGGGAATGTTTCTTTTTTTAACTTGCCTATGAATATCTGTTACAGTGTGTTATTTTTCCAATTAAAAAATTGGGATGGTGGAACAGGCAGAAGGAAAAAAGAATGCTGTTAAATGGGAAAAAACCCTAAAATTAAAATATAAAAAGTTTACAGTCTAGGTTTTGGATATATATTGAAATATCTCCTTCAGGCATATTTACCTGTCATGTACATTATGACATTTTAAGAAAAGAAAAATAAAACAACAACTTTAATGAAGAATATAACCTAACACCTAGAAGAATGATTGTTCCTATTTGGGGGCACACTGTAGGGAAAGAGGAAAAGAAAAGAGAAATGATTTGAACCCAGGGATACTTTATTTAACTTATGTCCAGCATTCCATCCATTTTATTATGACATCTCATTAGAATCAATTAAATTTAATATTTTTTAAGCACCTACTACACACACAGTCTTATTCTAGGTCCAGCATGAGGTATGAAGTTTAATCAAGACACAACCTTTGCCTTCATTGAATTTAATGCATAAAGGAGATGACTTCTGAACAAAAGGTATAATAAAAAATAACACATGACAAAGATACAATAAAGATATAACCAAAATTATGTTATATAAGAAGGGGTGGAAGGAAGGTTACCTTCCATTCTAACTTAAAATTGTGCCCATCTCCTAGTTATATCTTCTGCATGAAGCCACATTAATGCTAACTTGGTATTTTTACTGAGTATATATATACATATATATGTATATATATACATATATATGTATATATATATTTTTTAAATATAGGTCTACCACTCCCACCACAAAAGCCAAGAAATTGTCAAACATGTCATAGTATCATCAAATCTCGATCTGGAAGAGTCATGCATAGTTACTTACAATTTTGGGGCCAATAACTGTAATTTGAAAAGTTGCAATTTTGTTGTTATTATTCAGAGATCAAAGTTGTAATATTTGTTAAGATTTTTGTAATATTTGTAGGAATGGAACTTGACCTACAAGTTCTATTTGAAGATATAAATCACTATAGATTTTCCAAAATGAAATAATAGAAGATGTACAGCTTGCAAATTTGAACTTTAATATGTTTAGATAAGATAAAATCATGTCATTTTTTGCTAACCCATGCAGAGAATTGTCCTCTGGTGACTGAAAAGGAAAACAATAAAAATTCTACTTATGCTTCATTTCTGCCTTTTTAATACAAAGTCTTATCAGCACTCAAACACACTCCCTATGTGAAACCTTTGAAAGTTAACTGGAATACTCCATCCATCTTTTTGTCTTGTCTCGTTATATTGTATTTTAATAATAATCATGAATCTGAGATATGTCAAAAACTTAATTAATTACACAAATCTATATAAGTATTAAAACACACACCACTGGGGGAAAAAGTGGCATGCCATAAAGCACTGATTACATTGTGGTTCCTGCTCTGAAAAATGAAGGGGTTCAATCAAATAATTTCTAAAGTCCCTGATATCTCTAAATCCTAGAAGCAATAATATTCGAAAGTTACTCTGATATTGGCTACTCTTGCCTTCCAAAGACCTTTTTAGATTTTTTTCTACTCGATTTTACTATTTTATTTGAAAGTATGTAGGATAAAACAAATATTCAAAGAGCTAAGTTCACATCTGTATTGTTAGCTTAAAAATGATTTGTATACCTATTATACATGTATATATATATATATATATAACTGTTATAATATATTATATATGTGTGTGTGTGGATGCTCCTCTAAATGGTGTAATTTCTCCTTTTAACTAAAACTCTCCCCTTATATCTCAACATGTCATAGAGGTCACCTTAGAGTGGCCAAGCTATGTCCTAAGAGGCCTCTGGAAGTTTCTCTTAAGCAGAAAAGCTTTCACATGAGGGCACGATATAAAACTATATGTATATTGTAATTAGAAGATCATAGAAATTGGGGCTGTTAGGTAGTATAGCATAGGGCTCTGAGCCTGGAAACAGGAAGACATGAGTTCAAATCCAATCTCAGACACTTACTAGCTGTGTAGCTCTGAACAAGTCACTTCAGCTTGTTTACCTCAGCTTCCTCATCTGTAAAAAAATGACCTGAAGAAGGCAGCTGAAAGAAGGATGGATTTGAGTGAGGATGAGAGTTGAGGGAGGATGACCCACTAGCCAGTATCCCAATAGTTCAGGTGTGAGGTGATAAAAGATCTACACTGTCAGAGAAGAGACAGTAATGTATTCAAGAGATGTTACAAAGCGGAAAGTGAAAGGCATTGGCAATAGATTGAATATGGAGGAATGAGAGATAGATAGTAAGGAGTATTGGATGACACTAGGTTGTGAGCTGAAGGAGTAAGAATATGGTCTTGCCCTCTACAGTAATAGGGAAGGCAGTATGTTGGGATTGTTTAGGGGGAAATATGAGTTTCATTTAGGACACAGTAAATTTGGGATGTCTGTTGGACATCCAGTTTGAGATGTAGGAAATGTAGTTGGAAATGTGGGGCTGAATGTCAGAAGAGAGTTAGGGCAGAGAAGGTAGATTTCAGTATCATTAGCATAGAGACTATAGTTAAATCCTTGGGAATGATGAGATCATCAAGGAGGGAGAAGACAAGATGTCCAGGACAGATTCATGTGGGACACCTGCAATTAGAAGGCATAATCTGGAAAAGGATACAGAAAAGGAGTGGTCAGATAGATAGGATAATAACCAAGAGGGGTGTCTTGAAAATTTAAAGGGAAGTGTCAAAAGATGCACAGAGGACAAGGAAAATCAGAATTGAGAAAAGGTCATTGAATTTGGCAACTGAGATATCAGTAACTTTGGGAAGAGTAAGTTCAGTGGAATGACAGGGGCAGAAGCAATATTGTAAGGGGTTAAGAAACAAGTGAGAGGAAAGAAACTTGAGGTACGTATTGTAGACAGTCTTTTCAAGGAGTTTAGCTATAAAGGCAGAAGAGAAGACAAAGGATGATGGTAGAGATGAAAAATCAAGTGAAGGATTGCTTTTAGGATGAGGGAGACATGGGCATGTTTGTAAGCAGTAAGGAATGAACCAAAAGATAGAGCTTGAAAGTAGGTCACAGAGTGCAGATGACAGAAGTAGCAATCTATATTAAAGAAATGGGATGGAAGGGGATCACTTGAGGAAATAGAGGGTGTGGCATTGGTAAGGAGTAAGGCTACTTTATTATGTGAGACAAGGGTGAAGAAAGATTGTAGTAGAAGGCATCTGAGTGATAGGAAATGAAGAAGGGGGAGAAGAGGAAGTTGACAGTAAATGGCCTTGATTTTTTCTATTAAAAAAAAATGAGAGCCCTTTGACTCAGCAATATCGCTCCTGGGATTCTATCCCAAAGAGATCATAGAAATGGGAAAGGATCCCACAAGTATAAAAATATTTACGGCAGCCCTCTTTGTGGTGGCCAAAAACTGGAAATCAAGGGGATGTCCATCAGTTGAGAAATGACTGAACAAGTGGTATATGAATGTAATGGAATGCTATTTTGCTATGAGAAATGATGAATGAGAAGACTTTAGAGAATCCTGGAAAGATTTATATGAACTGATGCTGAGTGAAAGGAGCAGAACCAGGACTTTGTACACAGCAGCAAACAAAGTGTGCGAGGAATTTTTCTGGTAGATTTAGTACTTCATTGAAATAGATGGACTTAAAAACTTTGTAGTGGACTCAAGGCAAAACACCTTCCACATGCAGAGAAAGACTAAGGAATTGGATCACAGGTAGAAACAGAATGTTGTTTTTTTTTGTATTATGTTATGTTTTCTTTTGTACTATGGTTTCCCTCATTCATTTTAATTCTTCCATGCATCATGCATTTAATAGGAATATACATGTCGAACTTATAAAAGATTGTACACTCTCTCAGGGAGGGAGTGAGGAGGGAGGGAGGAATAAGGGGTAGGAAGTGAAAAAAAAATCTAAGATATATGGAAGTGATTGTTGAACACTGAAAACATATCAAATAATTCAATTTTTTAAAAATGAGACGTTTCTCAGCTGAGAATGTGGAAGGAGGGGAAAGTCATGGGAGATTTGAGGGTGATAAAAACATTTGTAAGAGCCATTGTGGAGAGTAGGATAGTGAATTGGTAAGAGAAGTGAAAAAGAATTGCCTAGCAGCAGGGAAAATCCAGTTGAGGTTGTGTGATATAAATTTGTGTGTATCCAGTCAAAATGGTTATGTGGTTTTCTCCCTCATGGTTCTGCAGCACGTGTAGAAACAAAGGCAGTGAATGATAAGAGTGGTCTAAGGTTGAGCATAATTGTTGATCTAAGGGGCCAGGGATTCATGAAAGGAGGACAGTACAGAATTAAATTCATCAAAAGATCATGATGGGGGAAAGAAGAGAGACTAGTGAGTTCAGGGGAGATGACCTGAGAGAGAATTGAAGAATAACTGCAGTTGGAGGGCAGAGTGTGGACAAAGGGTAAGTAAGGTTTTGTAAGGGAAAGCAGAGGGAGAGGTAAAAAGCTAAGTTGGATAAAAGAATTTTGGAATTCTTGAACACAGAAGTAGTACATTTGTAGATGATGACAAGCTCAAGGGAATGGCCATCTCTATGTGTGGTTAAAGTAGTCTGGAGTCATAGCTCATGAGAAACGAATAGGTTGAGGAAGCAAGTGGTTAGGGTGTTTGAAGTCGTCAATATCCTCATGGAGGAAGAAAGGGGAATTGCCTGGGATCTTTAGAGAACAGCTACCAGGATTTTGACTGGTGGTGGAAAAGAATAGTATTCATCTCAAAGGTAAAGAGATTACTGAGTGATAGAGGTAGAGGAAGTTCCAGTTTCACTTTTGCTCAGACGCTTCTCAAACTTCCCCACTAAGTTGTAATCAACAAAGTACTGGAATCACTAAAATAAATGACAAGAGCAGTATGTATCAAATTCCCCTCTCAGGCTGGAAAAAGTCCTAAAGCAGAGACAGCTAGAATACACTGAGTACTTAAGGTGCTAATGAGATAACAGACCAAAGTAAATAAATATTAAATACCTCCCCTAGTAGACTGGAACTCCCTTGAGGACTAGGACTATTTATTCCTTGACTGTGATTCTATCTCCTAGAGTGTAGCACAGAGCCTTGTGCATGGGAGATGCTTGGTGAGTGTCTTTTGATTTCAACTAAAGAGAGCTTCACTGGCTTCAGCTATTAGCTGAGAAGTAATACAGGAGAGAGATACCCTGAGACTATCTGATGAGATGGGGGAAGGGGTCTAAAACTGAGAGAAAGGACCCTTAGAGGAATATTTGTGATTTCACTGAAGGAGGTTTGCCTTCCAGTGGTGCTGATTGAATCACACCACAAATTTTCATATTACTTAATTCTTGGAAATATCCTCCTCCTAACATGGATACCAGTTCTCCATCTGCCATTCTGCCTTTTCTCATTACATGATCAGACTACTTCCTTTGCTAGTCATCTATCTCTCTGACGATATCATTTATATCACTAATTTGAGATCATCTGGAGAATTGGATCTCAACAAACTTTTAATACTTTTTCCTCCACTACTTCTCATTGTTTTATGAGGCATTATTGCTCAATCATCTTCTTTTATCCTTTCCTGCAAGATATTACAAATGAGTCCATATGTTTTAAATTGATATCATCCTTGGTTATCTGATTTTGCTACTTAGCAAGGGGATAAATGTTGTCTGGGTTGGGAGACCTCTAAAATATTTTAGTCTGCTTATTGTACTTGTTGATTTACATTACCAGTTAGGGAATGGCTAAAAAAGTTGAGATATGATTGTGGTGAAATATTACTGCGCTATAATAAATAATAAAAAGTGTTTCAGAAAAACCTAAGAAGATTTATATGAACTGATGCAAAGTAAAGTAAGCAGAATTAGGAAAACATTGTACACAATGAGAGTAATATTGAAATAATGGTCAACTGTGAAGATTTACTTGCTCTAACTAATATAACGATCCAAGAGAATTCCAAAGGACTCATGATGAAAAATTCTATCCATTTCCAGAGAAAGAAAAAAACTTATGAACTCTGAGTATAGAGTGAAACATATTTTTTCACTTTCTTTTTTTCTTGCAACATGACTAATATGAAAATGTGTTTTGCATAACCTCACATGTAAAACTGAAATCATAGCCTTTTAATGGGTGAGGTAGGAGTTAAGAGGGAGAAAATTTGGAACTATAGATGTTTTTTTAAAGAATGTTAAAAATAAATAATAAATTTTAAAAAAAGATTAAGAAGGTGAACCAAAATAGAGGTACATATGAAAATGGAAGATTGTGAGCTCCTTAAAAGCAGGAATTGTTTTTGCCCATTTCTTTCTATCATTAGTGCTTGTGCGTCACACATAGTGGGCACTTAATACAAGCTGATTTACTGAATGACTGGGTTGGAAATCAAATTTTAGTGACTATAAATACTACTGATATTCCATGATACCATCTGACCATAGTTCTTTGTTATTAATACCCATTCAAATTTAAATTCAAGATAAGATTTCACTCCAGGTATTTACTTTTTTTTTTAGGGGGAGGAGAAGTAAATTTAGTTGCAGGTAAAAATACTATGTTTGTCCCTTCCTTTGTTTCTTCTCTTTTCTCCTGGTTTTCTTTTGCTGTTCTTATTAGAGAGACAGTGAGAGTTATAGAGAAATATTTTATATCTATCAAAAAAAGAGTGACACCATAGAAAAAATAATAAAATGCATGCATCATTCCAATTATGAAACAATAATAAAATGAAGTAAAGGGATTTAATTATATTCAAAAATTATTTTTATTCTAGTCTCTTTTCAAAATCTAAGAAGTTTCTATATTCGTGTTTCATCTAAGCATTGCAAAATTAACTGTACTATCATGTCTCCTTTCTTTCCACTTAATCCTTCATCAGCCATTGTCATGATCATCATCTATGACTCGAAAATTTCCAGGGTGTAATTGTCTCCTCAGATATTTACTGTGGTTTTAATGTCAACTTCATGTTCAATCTATAGCACCTCTATTTGTTATTTTGCTAATTACATGAGGAATGAAAAGTTCTAATCCAATATCAGTAATGAAATAACTTTTGTAGTTAACAATAATTATTCAAAAGTCAACCAGAAAAAAGAAAAAATAAACATATATATGTAATATCATACACACATTTTTATGTTTACATACATACATACACATACATCTGTGTATTCATAATAGAAACTCAATATACAATTGACATGTAATAACTAACATATGTTAAACAGTAGAGTTACAAACTTGAAAGTTCTACCAACCTAAGAAGAAACCATTGGCAAAAAGCAAACTAGTCAATGATGAAAGAGGTGTTAAGGAAGTATGTATTTTCTACTGCTTTTTTCCGCTACCTGAAGTTATAAGAATGCCTTTTTCAAGCCTGGCATTGAAGTTATTCAGTAAGAGACTAAAATAACACTGCTTCTGCCTTTCATTTTTAAGGTAGGCAATAATTTTTTTGTTGTTATTCTGTTTTAATAGGATTTAAATTTATAATTACTATGCACACTATAGAAGTAGCATGGTATAGCAGATAGCTGGTCTAGAAATAGGAAAACCTGTGTTCAAGTCCCATCTCCAACACACAGGATGCTCAGCAAGTCACTTACTATTACAGTACTCAAGGGAATTCTCTCTTAAATTGCTAAGAAGTTGCTTAACTGCATTTATTTACATCATATTTTATTGTCCTCAATTACATGTTAAAACAAATTCTTAAACTTTTTAAAAAAAGTTTTGAGCTTCAAAATCTATCCCTCACTCCCTCTGCTTTCCTGCCCCTGGAAAGGTAAGGTCCTTTCAGACTGTCATTATTTGAGGGAATTTCCTGACTGTGTAGTTCTCTATACCAATGAAATCACAGTTCTACCACACACATGCACACATGAGTGCGTGCACACACCCCACACGCCTCATGTTCCTCTGAGTTTGTACAATAATAAATTTGAAATAAATCCACTGAGACTTTTGTTCCTTCAAAGACGTTATAAAGAAACAATTATGGAAATTGGAAAAACAAAAAGAGGGAGCCTGTGGAGGGGCTCATATTTCAACATTACTGTAATAGAAATATTATAGCACTTTGCACAGTGCTTGGTACAAAGTAAGCACTTAAGAAATGTTTCTTAAGTGACAAACTGACTGGTAACTTAAGAGTTTATGCATCAATCTAAAACATTTCACTTCAGAAATAAATATCAGTTTTATTTAGATTTACAGGAGAGTCTAGTGTGGGAATTAGGAACATCTGAATTCAAATTCATCTCTGACAGTGAATCATCATATGATCACAGGCAAGTGACTGAATCTCTTTAAGCTTCACACAACTTTCTAAGAAATACTCTATTAAATCTTAGAAACAGACTGGTGATAGCTCCTACACTGACAAAAGCAGTCATTTATTCCTCTAATCTTGGATCTTAAACTTGTTCTGGATTATTTAGGAATTTGCTGACATTCATTTATTAATCTCCTATCATAACATAATCAACCTAAATGGTCATATTGAAATTTACTTGTTCCTACAGCTGTACCAAATTCCTTCATCAAAATGGCCAATTTTTTAAAAAATCACATTTCTCTTCATATTATACTAAAAAGTTTTTTTCTGTTTTGACAGAATACAACTTAATTAGGGAATGAATTCATTAAGCAGAGAAAGAAACTTGGATGTTAGTATCAGAAAAGAGATTAGAAAAATGAAAACCTGAGTATCAATATTTGGTTTTTCCAGTTAAAAATGTATGAAATGGTTGATGAATCATTTCAAATGAATGGTTTGGCTTTAAAGATACAGCAAACTATATAGAAAAGGCCAAATATCTTAAATCAGAATTGGTAGAACTTGGGCATATAAATATAACAAATCTTTGTTAATATGGAGAGAAGTCTATACAGATGAGATGTTATTCATAATCATGAAGATGTAACAGTGTTTATGATAATAGTAAGTGTTAATATTAGCATAACTAATGCGTATTACTATAATTCCTTATAGTTCAGTAGAATGCTTTATATATATATTATCTCATTTATCTTTTTAACAGCCTTGGGAGACAATTGGTGCTATCTCCATTTTACAGATTAGAAAATTGAAGCACAATGTAACTAAGTCACATAGTCAGTAAGTGCCTGAGGTCAGATCTGAATTCAGGTCTTCCTGATTCCAGATCCAAAGCTCTAGCTATTGTGTACCAACTCGCTGTCAATCACATTGAGTGCAGGGACTGTTTCCTTCTATGTCTCAGCATCTCATAGTACATAGTACATAGTACAGTGTCTAGCCAACTGTAGGCACTTAATTCTTGATTATTCTATTAGAAAAAAGTTATTAGAGAACTGTTTTATAAAACATTTATTTGTAATTCATACCTACTGTCATGAAGGTGACTTGAAAAAATAAATAGTGTAATATCAAATCACTATAGTCTCATTGAATTTGAACCAACACATTAGCTTTTGTATGTCTAATTGTAGCAACAAGGATTAACATGAAAACATAAATTATTAACATGATCTGGGTATAAATATGCTCTTTGAAATAGAATTATAAAAAATGAAAGATGCTCCATAACCCCAAATGCATTTTCTTGTTTCTGTCCAGTTGATGTTTTCAGGATCAAGCATTTGGCAGCTAAAGCTAAGGAATACGGAGAGCTTCCCATTTTCAGCAGAATAGTTGCTGTTTATTAGTGCACAGCACCCTAAGAAGCTATGGGGCATAAAAAAAGAACACAGAAAACAGCAGGTAACTGGAGGGAAAATCACATAAATTTAGGAAATTCCACTATCTCAATAGAGATCACTTTCCCATGCCAAGTAAGAATATAGCACAATCCTAAGATGTGGTCTCATTTAATTTTTCCCAAAATATTTCTCTACATTTCTAACTATATGGGACCAAGTGTGGCTATAGGAATAGTCTGACTATAAAATCAGGAAGACCTAGGTTGGACTCCCACTCTGCCACATACGTGTGACCTATGACATAATAAGGCTTACCTCTGAGAGTTCTCTAAAAGTATTACTTGCAAAGGAGGGGCCAGTACGCAGAGTGGTAGAGGGAGTTTCCTGATTCTGAATTACCCTGTGTCAGTGAAGTCACACATCCAGTCCTTATACCATTTTCTCCATGAAAATTTCCTTTGTCCCCAACAAATCTACATCATTTGCTGTTCAATCAATTTTGAAAAATTATCTTGGTGTCAAAGATTTAACTCCTCTGCATTATAATCCTGGAAATTCTTAATTCCAGGTTTTGGAATATCTAGTTCTCAAAGAAGGGATCAAAGATTCATTTTCTATTGCCATTTGATTAATGTACATTCAGTCTCTAGGTAGACTGTTTTACTTTTTTTATTGTGAAGTACCAAAAAATACCATGTGTGAACAAAGTTATACCCAGCTCTATGGCATCGTATTATATTATCTTTCTGAAGGTGAATAGAAATAAAAATGGATAAGAATAAAGCTGAATAAGTTCATTTTTAACAACTGAAGGGAGAAAATGGTCCACAGAAAGAATACTGCTAGACTCTACATCTGTAGGTAATAGATCTGATTTTATAAGCAATTTTAATTAGAAAATTGGTGACAAGCTACATCAGGGTCACAAATACAAAGTGGCATGATGGCTTTATTATTCTACTTTCAGAAAGAAGACGTAAAAATAAAAGAATTTATTTTGTGAAAATGAGAACTGATAGAGCAGGAACTAGACTGACCAATAAAGTTTCCGATTGTGTTTCTATCCAGCAAAATTGCACAGATTGGAACTCATTAACCACATTTCCATGCTCATTCCCTATGCCTAAGAAAAGAACAAGAAAATGAAAGAGTGAAATCTTTCAGATATTATGGAAACTAATTATGGGCTTTGTGAAGCATTTGAGTCCTTCAGTCAGATTATTGGTAGTAAAGTAACAGCTCCTGTCGAGTCAGCTGAATGATCCACAGTAACTTTCAAAACTAATGATGGAAAATGTTTTGTTTTTGAAAGAAAATGATTTCTTTTTTCCAGAATGATATTATTCTGGTATGACCTTTGTTTCATATTTAAAGGAAAAAGCAAGTGAATATTGTGCACATGCTTTCATGAGTAATTTGTGATGGGCTGAAAGTGTCTTTTTTGCAACAAGCAATATGTTTTAAGGCAAAGTGTTGTCTCCTGAAGGAAGACAGCTTGCAAGTTCTGAATCCATGATATCTCACTTTTCAAAAGTAGATGTGAGGAGTTGCTTTTGAAGCTTTGAAAAGATTTATCTTCAATATCAAGGCACTTTTAAGTACGGAGTTGTAAGCCATATAAAAATATAGTAACTGAACCTTTGGAGTTGGCCATAAGACAAAATATGTTTCAAATAAATGCATATTGTACATACATAAAATCAGCTAAAATAAACCTAAGTTTATACATCCATGAAGACACGTATTTGAACCTCCCATCTCAAGCAAATGTGTGTTTATGTATCCAACTCCATTTTCTAGTCTTTTAAACCTTGAAAAATTTCCATAACAACTCCTTTTGAAGTTGCCATAGCCATATAATCAGCATTAGGATATTTTGATTTAAAACGTCTGGCTACTGATCCTAGTTTGTTTTTGTGTTGTGTTGTTTTTTTTTTAATAAAATTCTTGTGTGGCTTGAATAGTTCTCCATTACTGAAATGAATGCATTTTTCAATCAGGTAAGCCAATTCAATTTGATTTAATTTGAACTGCATTTATTAAGTACCTACTATTTTCCAGACACTGTGCTAGGCACTGGGGCATACACATACAATGAAAGAATGACTCCCTAACCTCAAGAAGCTTATATACTACAATGAACATGGAAAAATTTATACCTTGAGTAGTACTTATGGAAAGAATGAGAAATTGATAAATATCAAAATAATTTCAGAATGAATAGATATACTTACAATAGTAAGATGAAATAATTCAAGAATTTACTTTAAAATGTGAAATAATATCTACAATTGTATATAACTAGAATATGATCTTATAGTTAACATAATGCTTTGGAGACTTGCCTATGTGAAGTTGGCCTATTCAAGAAGAGAGGTTCACCCACTAAAGCCCCCCAAAATATATTTAAAGAGAATGCAAATTTAAAGGTATTTGTTAAATGGACACAGACGCAAAATGTGTCAACTGTATCACTTTTAAGATGCATATTTTATTCCCATCCCTTTCAAAGGAAAAAACTTTCATTTATTTGAATACACTATTTTTCCTGCTATGAATCTTAAAAGAAAAATCAGTGACTAAAACCTCCATTGTCAAATCTGTGGTTCTGAATACTTTAACAAATCCTTCTAAGTTGGGGAATATCAGATCCATACTCAGCATTTGTGCCTTAGATCATCATAACTAACAAGGTATTGCATTTCAGCTATCAGGCTAGCTGATTCAACTAAATTAAGAAATCTGATTTCAAGGGTTAAAAATTTAGTCTATAAAAGTGAGGTTTTTCTACTTTAATGCCTAATAATAATTGACATTATGTGTGTGTATAATTTTTATTCCCAAAAAGTATTATTAATCCCATTTTACAGATGAGGAAACAGGTTTTGAGAGGTAAGGTAGTAGAAATCGATTACACTTACAGATCAATTTTTGTTTTTCTACAAAGCACTTTCCTCACAAGTCTGTGATCTAAGCAGGGTATTACTATCTACACTTGACAGATGAGGAAGCAGGAAATATCAAACCATGACTTTCCTGTATCTAACATTCTTCTCAAAGTAACGCTGCTTCTTTGCTGTATGTGTATGTCCATAAAATCCAAGAAACACAATTTCTGAGGTCCTTAAGAGAGGGGAATGGGGATAAGGCATAATGAAGAGGGCTTTAGAAGGTTAGCTTTGGAATTAAGAAGATCTAGTTTCAGGTTTAGCCATTGACACATACTAGTTGTATGACCATGCTAAAGATACAGAGGATTTGTAAATCTGCATTGGTGAAAGGAGTTTCCATGCTGGAAGATATATATATATATATATATTCTATATATAATTCTGCACAAAAACAAATGAAATACAATGTATACATTGCAGGAATATCTTTTTTTATGCTTTGGTTATAATATATAGAATCTCACCTAAACTTTACATTGGGAAGTCTATGGAATAAATGACAAAACAGGATGATTGAATCCATGTTGGACAGCCTATAGTAAATATAAACTAAGTCAGGGATTCCTGATCTGGGACCCTTGGACCCCTAATTTCAGGAGGTCTGTGAATGTGAATGGGAAAAAATTAAATCTTCATTTTCATTAATTTCTAACTAAAATTTAACATTTCCTTCAAGGTAGAGTACTGTAAAGAGTGCTATACCTGGAGTCATTCAAATATGGCCTTAGAGCCTTACTAAATGTGTAACCCTGAGCAACATACATGAATTCTATTTTTCTCAATTTCCTTATGTATCAGATGGGGATAGTAATAGTACATACCTCCCAGGCTTGTTGTGAGGATAAAATGTAAAATGCGTGTGTATGTACAATTTTATAAACCTCAAAAGTCAGCACAAAAATGAAAGGGGTAAGAGTTGGGAATCGCCACTACATGATTTTTTTTCCAGGCAGAGAGGGGTCAGGTATGGGAGACTCCTTCAAAGGGATTGGAGGTATTCTCAGGGAGTAACTAGATCCGCATGGGAATGGGCATAGGAAGAGAGTATTTGGACCTGATACTGAGCATTTGTACCTGGAAACCAGCAAGCAAGAACCTGGTTTACCCCCCAAAAAGTTGATCTTTCACATATTAATATACACAGTAACAGAAAAGCTGCAGTAAGACTTAGTATACAATGTAAGAATAATGGTACAGGTATACTTATATTCATCTATTTGTTCATAGATTTTTCCCCTCAAGCATCTGTGTAGCTCAAATATTCAATCTGAGACAATTCTGTACAGTAGAAAGGGAACCAGAGTTGGGGTGAGGAAGACATGAACTGGAATCTCCACTCGCACACTCTATTTGTGTGACTCTTTGGGGCCTTCTCTATATTTCACCTAGAAATTTGGGAGAGGATAATGCAAAGCATCACCTGTATAATTGGGTCGTTCTGAGGAAGCCTCTGTAAAGCTGAATCAGGTAAAAGTATGAGTTATCTTTATAAGTTATCACTGACTATGGTGCTATGAGAGAACTGAAAGATATTAGGCTTTTCAAGATTTGGGCAGTGGCATCTAGAACAAAGACGGTGAACCCCTGCATATACAGCAAGAGTCGGCTTCAGAATATAGTATTAAAATCAAAATTGGGAAGGACATCACAGCACCAGTTGGCTAGCAATATCTAAGCCTTGGTCTCAAAAATACTACTATCTGAACCTGGGATTGGGGCAAAAAGTTCAAGAATATCATTGTGATGCTGAAAGAAATCTAGAAGTTGTTCTGATAATGGTATTTAAGAAAAAGTTATATTTTTGAAATTTTAAGGAAAGTTAACAGTATTGCTTTTGGTTTTTATGTAATTGAACTGTTTGTATACAGGCCAAATACAAGAGGTCAGCAATGTTTCTTAAGGAGGGGTAGCATACAAAGGAATAAGATAGGCTATGAGAAGAAATGAAAGCACAGAAGAGCTCAATCTTTGTATAACATATGACATAAGAAAGGCAGCAATATGACCACGAACTTACTGTATCTAATTGTACTTATAACATGGTTGACCCAGATTAATTTTGTTTTAAAAAGGGGGACAGCTTAAATCTGTCTATCCTCTAATAAGAAAAATAATACTTTCCCCCAATTATTGATGTTCTGTTTACCTTTCACAATATTATCTCTTTTAACTGAATCACAATTATATACTTCTTTTCATTCTTCATGTTATAAATAAATGAAAGAATGGTACTTTAAATTGGGAATTAAGTCACATTTAACATCCAGTTTAGCACTTTAATTTTTGAAAATAGTCTAGCCAAAGGCAACATGCTACCAAGAAGCAAATCAAAATGGGAAAACTTACCAACTTTTAAATATAAACCAGTGGGTAGATTTCAGCAAAATTGTCCATAACAAATCCCCATCCCTTCATTTCTTTTCCCTGCTCCCAGCATTAAATATAAATAGTCTACCTATTGAAATAGACTTGATAACCTTTCAACAATAGCAAATGACAAATCTCAAAGCTTGTATTTTATAATGTATATCTGAATGAACAAGTCACAGGACTTTTGGTATTAAATTTCATGTACATGTTATGTTGTATTTAATTTAAAGCCCTAAAGCATTTGGGAATCTTGCTAAAACTTTGTAAACTTACAGGCTCATCAGGACACACTGCTTAGAATACATTCTCCATCACGATATATCTAGAGTCCAAGTAACATATTCTTTCCACAAAACCATGTCGCTTCAACAGATAGTATGATATGAGAAGAAAAATCTATGTTAAGATTTCTATATATTATCTCATTTACAACAATAAAGAGGACATACAGATAATACGTATATATTAGTATGCCAGTATTTATAGATGAGAATTCCCTTTATTCCCAGGACTGAATTACTGTGATTTACAGATTTAGTATTCAAGAGAGAAGGCAGTTGGGTGGCACAGTGGAAAGAGTGCCAGCCTTGGAGTCAGGAAAACTCATCTTCCTGAGTTCAAATGGGGCCTCAAATACTTACTACCTTTGTGTCCTAGGGCAGGACAACTTAACCGTGTTTGCCTCAGTTTCCTCACCTGTAAAATGAGCTGGAGGAGGAAATAGTAAACTGCTTTTTGCCAAGAAAATCTCAAACACGGTCATACAACTGTGTGGACACAACTGAAAACAACTGAACAATAAATTCAAGAGATATGCAATGAATAAATGATTGAATGAATGCCCAAGTCAAGTGACTATTCTCCCTGATGGTATTTTCTTCCCTCATCTAATTTCTCATATATCACATCTTTATATTTCTCAAATTCTTTTTTCATAGTCATTTGTGCCTTGGTCTTCTTCTCTGTCTTTTTTAGATGGTTAAGATACATGAAGAAGGATCTGTGTTATATCTACCTTTGAATGTCCATAATTTAACAGAGAACTTTGTAATTACTAGATTTTTTATACTGCTTTGATGGTGCCTACAGCAGAATATCAGTAGGATACTCTCTCCTGGTAAAGTTTATTTCAAAGAATAATTCTACGAGTTTATCTTCCTGCTATGTGCAAATTCTTTCACTTTAATAATTTTTTTACTTCCTACTATACTTCTGAATATCTTCCAATCTTAAACAAATGTTTAACTTATTATAATCTCTCCCACTTCCCCTTTTCTTTATCACAAAACCTCTATTCTAGTACAATTTCTCATCCCTATTCTTCTGGACAATTGTGGTTGCCTCCTAATTATGCTTTCTACCAGTACTATATCCCTCCTCCAAACTAATATTTATAATGTTGCCTAAATTAATTTCCCTGTGCACAGATCTGATCATGACACCCATTTGCCCCAAATCCTCTAAGGATTCCCATAGCTTATTAAATGAAGTTCATATTCCTTACTCTAAGATTAAAAGTCATAATCCAAAAGTTGGAGCTATTCTCTCTTTCCAAATCTAATCTTACAATATTTCTCTTCTCAAAACCCAGTTTAAATGTAAAGATCCTCCTCTGTCCCATTTCTATACTTTTGTTCATATAGTTCACTGATGAGACAGAATGTCCCCACCTAATGAAATCCTACCCACCCATTTTGACTCAGTCCAAAGCCACATTCTACAAAAAGCTTTTTTGGATCCCCTGAGTTAGCAGTTCGTCCCCATTCCAGTATACTCCCACATCCTTTTGCTCCCAGGGCTCAAGAAGTTATGTGTTATTTTGTATTATAGTTATTTTCATGTGTATTCATTCAATTTTCTGAGTCTACTTTCCTTATTTTATAACACCTTATCCTAAGTATCACATAGGTTTTTATTTTGAGGAAAGTATATACCTCAAGGCACTATAAATGTGAATTATTACTATTATAGCCATACACAAAGTTCAATCTTTGAACTCTATAGTGAAAGAATCTGAGTCTTACTTAATTTCTTTATGTCTTTTATCGTGCACAAAGCAGGCACACAAAAGCCCCATTTTCTTTATCTTTGGCAAAACAAAGCAAAACTTAGAAGCAAAGCAAAGAAAGTAAACAATATGACAAAATTTTGTGCTTACTTTGAACAAATGCTATGTAACTATATTGAAGATTCATAAAGCTAATAAAATGAATTTTGTCAATAATGCTGAATTCTATCTTTAATTTTATTTTTATACAGTTTCATTTACTCATTCATTAAGAGATTCAAAAGTGCAGGGGAGTCTTCACAGTTCAATTTTTTTCAGCTCTCTCAGATCCTAAAAAGTACTAACAAATAATTAGTTCTGCTTAGTGGATATACTAGAATATATTTTTTATTCTTACCAGAGAAAATCTTCTGCAAGAAAAAAATATCAACCATGCAAATTAATATGATCTAAATGAAAGTAGGCTATTCTTCAAGAAGCCTGCATTTCAGGTAAACATATATTACAATGAAAATCTGAAACTGACATATCACAATGACTTGGTATTTTTTCATTATCTTCCATTATTCTAATGACAATGGTAAATGAGGAAGAACTGATGGAAATTTTGCAGACAAGAATGGTTTTTCAAAGGTATATTTTAACCCTCATATTCAGTTCATTTCTCCTTATTCTCCTTTTCCTATCTCCACTCTAAGATATAAAACAATTGCATCATGGCTTATATCTACAAAGTTCAATCAAGGCCATATGGAATAATACAGCTCTTGTTTTTGTTTACCTGAAACTGAAACTGTGAAGATCAGATAGACCTTCAGGTTAATGCTGGACATTAGGCAGCTAATGTTGTATGTTAGCATGCTACTGAAATTTAATTGCACCATAGAAATTTCTTTTCTGGGATGAATATAGAAATAGGTATGTTTGTGCATGTGTAAACACACACATACACACACACACACACACACACACACACACACATATACATATTCCTTTGTAATTTTTTTATAGCATTCAATTAATTGATAACGAGAAATTAGAATATCAAGTATTTTTAAATAACAATAGAGCAGTCAGTTATTTAAAGATAGTGTTGTTCTCTCAGTTCAAAAACACTGAATAAAACTAAATACTCCTTACTATGTGATAATCAAAATTCTCAAAAATGATTTATAATATAGCTAGTTTAAAAAAAACCACACACACAAATCTGACCCAGAGTAGAATGGACCATCCAAACTAATCTAAAGAGTTTTTAGAAAACTCTACCACAAATCAGTTTTCCTGACATTTTGAAGATCATCTCCTTGCCTCTCAACCTTCATACTTCTGAGACATGGAATATATATGTTCATTCCTTCCCCATTTCTAAAATAAATTTTCTGATCTGACACTACTTTTTGAAAACTGCCTACAGTAAATGTTGAATTTTGATAATTGACCAGAACTATTACACAGGGAATGGAGAATGGCTAAGGTGGAGCTGTCAATTAGTGAAGGTTCTTTCCCAATTTCTAATGACACATCATAGAAAATCATTACATTGTATCTACTTTATTTCTTTTCACTCCCACCTACTCTTCATTTGAAAGAAAGATGGAAACATGGAAATCCAGCTGTTGAAAACTGTCTTTGGCAAATGATTTACACAAGTTGTAAAAAGTGCTACATTTGTATGTGAAAACTATGCCACGATATTGTTCTCCAAGGAGCAGTAAATGGATCCAAGTTCAGTTTCTGCTACAAAAACAGAAATATAAAGCTCATAGGGATATTTAATCACAATATGCTATCACCGAATTAAAAATCCATTTTGTGTAAAGCCTCACAGGAGCAACGAAAATCTGCTTGTTTATAAAAGTCAATTTAAAACTTTTTACCACACAAACAAAAGAGCACAGAAACAGCTGTTATTTAGCTTTCAATTAAGCACAATCATTTTCATGACAGAAAACAAAACAAAACAAAACAGCAAGGAAACATACGATGACCTGAGTAAAACAAACATACTATTTACATTTTATCCTGAGCTTAATATGTTTTTTCTGCTGGACTTCACAATACAATATAGTTAATATACATTTATTATGTGGCAGGCCCTGTTCTAATCCTTGGGGTTAAAAAGAAAGGCAAAGGACAAACTCATGGATTTAAGGTGCGTCCTAGTGTAAAGGTTTTTCAAAACCTAATGCACTTGAACAATACTGCATATCATACTTCTTTGTGTCTTGAGTGACTGTATGATATAATGGATAGAGCACATCATGAAGTCCTGGGTTAAATTTCTGTTTCTGCCACATGTTAGGGATATCAAGGTCATGGGCAAGTTATTTAACCACTAAGACACTCTGTAACACTAAGAGAAATAAATTCATTCAGTAGCAGAGGGTAGCATGGGCAACTAAGTGGTGCAGTGGATAGAGCATTGGACTTATCAGGAAGACCTGATTTCAAATATGACCTCAATACTTACTAGATGTATGACCCTTGGCAACCTGTTTGGCTCAGTTTCCTCATCTGTAAAAGGAACTGGATGAGGAAATGGCAAATGACTCCAGTATCTTTGCCAAGAAAACCCCAAATGGGGTCAAGAAAGTCAAACTACTGAAAATGACCGAATGACAAAAGTGGTGTATTTTTTTTTTATTTCCAGCATGCAAGTGCAGTGGTCATTCACAGATTGGATTTCACTGTAATCAGCATAAAAGTTTTGATCTGCTCCATTTCTGACCTAGGTCACTTTGGATTTCCCCACTCAGTCTGGTGGCCCTGTGCTGGAGGGGAGTAGGGAGGGACTCAACATATTGATAAAGTCAGTTATCTTTAGCCTTATCACACACTCCTGAGCACAAGCTCAGGCATCCTTAATCTTCCCAGTAGCAGAATACTGAAGATATGTACCAGCCTATTTGCTGAGTAGTGGTAGTTTCCACTGAGGGCAAATTATGCCAAATATCTATTTGTTTATGAACTATCTTTTACTTTTGCTCTTTGAGAGGCAGTGTGCTATACTAGAAAATGCTGTGGATTTGGCATAAAAGGGCTGGGTTCAAGGCATGCTCTTATCCCAGGGGAAAGTCACTACTCTCCTTGAGACCTGTTTTGTGATCTATAAAATAAAATCATTGGAATAGATGTTCCCTTATGGCTCAGATATTATAATAATTTATGATTTCTCTTTTAGGAGCCTTATATGTCTTATTAATGGGGAGGGGACAAAACCAATGGATTTGGAGGAAAAGGATTTGCGTTTAGGTTGTGTCTCGGTAACTCTGGACAAGTAAGTTCTTTTTGAGTCTCAATTTCCTCATACATAAAATAAAGAAATTGGATTAGAGGCCCTTTGTTGTCCCAGCACCCATGAGTCTATGATCATGAAGTTGATGATATATGAAATGTGTTTCCTTTAGCTTTAGTTGTATGCAATTTACAAAATTACAAAAATAAACTAATGTTTTACATGGATTGTCATGTGATTTTTAAGTACAAGGATATAAATAAACTTAAAATGCTTCCAAAGGTTCGATATTTTTATAACAAATAAAAAAAAATCCTATACAGGTAGATATTTTCATTGCATTGAAATGAGGATTTTTAGGCCATCCTAGAATACTTTGTGCTGACACTTTTGCCCCAGGCTGTTTTTCTCTCTGCTTTAATTCCTTTGCCCCACTCTTCTGTCAATCTTTTCTCCCCCAATTTATGGAAACTTACTCTCTACCAATAACCCCTCTGTGCCTCCTTTCCCATCTCAGGGTCAAGGATAAAAAAATGAGTTAGAAAATATTTGTAATAGTGAGAATGATAAAGGAAAGAAAGAAAGAAGGAAGGAAGGAAGGAAGGAAGGAAGGAAGGAAGGAAGGAGCACCAAAGGTGAGAACAAGTTCGAATTTTAAATTTCAAAACATGGTCACTGTCTCCATTTGGTCTGTCACCAAACAGATTAACTGAGAAAGACAGGTTTGTTTGTTTGTTTTAACTTTATTATTCATCTTATTTTGTCCAATGTTCAGCCACATTGGCAAATATAAGATGATTTCTGTAGATTTCATCCAAACAAAAGAAAGTACTGTAGTACAAAAAAAAAATTAATAAGATTCGTCTGTGAACCAGTGAAAACTGGTTTGACTGGTACAGCCCTAGGCTCCCAGGATGCATGCTAGGTAAGCCTAATAAACTGAGAGATTGTTTTTTACCCTCCAAGGTTTTTGCTAGATTGACAAAGTTAGAGTTAAATTCCCTTTACCCCTAAGCCATCATTGCTCACTGCTTATCAGGCAATTTAGAAAATACCTGCATTTCTTTGGTCTAGGAAATATTATCTTCCCTCATGGATAATAGGTCAGTCTGCTATTGGTACCATCAGTCTCTTTATCTAAGACTCTATAGAAGTTTAAGTGCTGAGGGTCACTGGGCTTCAGGAGGTGTAGAAATGCCCATGGTTCCATGTCTAGAAGCTCCTCCTCCAACTGTGTGATGTTCCCAACTGGGGGAACTAGAGACAATAGGAGCCACACACCCAAACTATTTTCCCCTTTCCCTTGCTACCAGTTATAAAATGTTGTTAAATGCTATCCCTATAAGGCTCTGCTTCTATTCATCTGAAATCTGCACTAAAGTGTCCCATGAATAAAGCATTCATTTGGTAATCAAAGATGGAGAAGATGGGTGGTGTCCCTGACGCAATATAATCTGTATTGAAGATGCATAATACTGTTGAGGATATAAAGGATAATAAGTATATAAAAAAGTCATTGAAATAGAGCATCTGTAAATAAATTTTTATGCACCCCTTTCTGTTATTTTTCTCTATTTGGCATTTCTATTATAAAGCTCAGCAGGTATCTAAATCAGAATTTCAACAGCAGAAAGTGGTTAATAGCACTTTCTTGTTTCATTGTTGAAATTTTAATCTGTCATGATATTTAAATAGAAAAGTGGTACAATTTTGCAGTACTCATTTTATAAAGCCTTTCAAAATCTCATTCAATGTTTATAAAATACTCTGTAAATTTTGATGAATATAGCCCTAGTGATAACAAATAAAATACTAGTGTTCTTTCTCCTCTCTGTTCTAAAATTCTAAGGCACACAGCCTATTCTCTCTATGCCCCACAAATCAGTGGTATCATTGCATAGTGTATGACCAGGGGTGATCCTGTAAAACTTATCTGTGAAACCAGATGAGATGATGGTTTGTGAATTTGGTTATATCCCTTTGATAAATATGTATATCTCCACTGACTGAATCTTGATAATTAACTGGGTTATGCTACTGTTCATCTGAATTTCAACCTGGACTTTTGCAAGACAGACAAATCTGTCCAGGCAATATATTCTGGCCAGAGACTTGAAAGGAGACTTTTTCCTTTGGGGCTGGGGGTGTTGGTGGTGATGAAATCTTGGTTTTGAAACATCTCTAAACAAAGTCAAAGAATGATCTTGGCTGATCCTCTGGTTCAAAAAGAATCTAGACCCCAGGGAAGTGGTTGGAACCTAAGATTTAAATGAGGAGTCCCAGTTGGAGAAAAGCCATTGAATTGCTGGAGAAAAAACCAGTATGATCTGAATAGAGTGGACTTTTGTATAGCACCTCTAGAGAATCTTTAGCCCAGCTGCCTAGAGAGAGAGAAGAGAGAAATTTTGACCATTGTTAAGTTCTTAGACCCAACTTCTGAGAGAGGAATGATGGAATCTCATTATGGATTTTCAATGGACTTCAAATGCTTCCCCATCAGAGAAAAGGGCAAACTCTTAATGTAGCTGCAAGTCTATGGGGTTAAAAAGTGGGATTCACCAGAGACAGAACATGCACATACACACAAACGCACACATTTATATATGTATCTATGCATACATATGTATATGTTTATATGTATATATGTGCATATCTTTATATCTATATAAACATATACATGCATGTACATATGTATGTATATACACAGAGGCATGCACACACATTCTTTATGGTCTCTGAATATTTTATGTTGTTCCATTTTCTCTGGAGTGTAATAAGGACTACTGACAGCCACCTTTCAACTCTGCATTGCCTTTTGATTCTTTAGAGGTTATTGTATTCCATGTATCCAGCCATCTAGTATCACCAGAAGAATATTGGTATAAAAATGAATTTTTGTTCCAGAGAAACTCTTGAGGGCCTTGAAAAAGATACACAATTTCTCAAAGGGAATACAGCCTGCAAACAACCTCCTATTTAATTTTAGATCCATCTCATTTTTCCTTCTGCAGTTCATCTTCAAGATATATGTACTGATAAACCACCTCAATGGATTGTTTGTCCAACTGTATATCATAATCTGGACAATGGAAACTCTTCATCTGCTTAACTTTTCTAGTATGAAATGTTAGGACACATGTTTGAGACCACAAATACAAAAACTAGTATTTGTAAAAGTACTGCAGGTTTATCTCTCTTAAGATGTATTTGCATTTTTTTCTAGTTAAAATTTAAAAAGAAAAATATTTCATCAAATATTAGGAATATAACTGAGTCACTTAAAAGCCTGTTTCTTTAAACAATGTTCATATCTGACAATAGAACATGTTGTAAAGGTCATTTACATAGCGTCATGTATATACACATATTCTACCAAATTTCTTAGTCTTCCTGAAAGCATTTAATAATAAGTTTTACAGCTTGACCTCAACACATTTATTGATGAAATTTTCACTTTCTCCATGTCTGCTTTCCTGCTCTCATGTGCTCAATAAATCAATCCCAAGTGCCAAAAGGCAAATACCATTTTTCAAATAGAAGTCTGAATCATCAGTAAAAAGCCCAGGAAGCTATTAAAAAGCAATAAAAATAAACAGGGGAAACAATAAAATTATTATATCTAATTGAGACTTTTAATATGGCTAAAGTATAACTTTCAAATATCTGATTTCATTTTGCATAAAGTTGAGGTAACGATCACTCTGAAAAAGGAAAATGAAAACCCATTTAAACTTGATTTTTAAAAATATACAAAACCAATTCATTTACTACCTTGGACCCATTGAGCAATAGAGAGGAAGTACCTACAGAGACTTTGATCACAGATTTTAATTTAAAAAAATATTTTTTTAAACTATTTTATCATTGTCAGGACTTCCACTATTCTCTTGGTCACCAAGGTTCCAACCAAGAAGTCAACTTTCACTCTCTACTCATAGTCATCCCTCATATCCAAGTAAGATACCAAGTAAGAAGGCAGATTAATACATTTCCATAAACCTCACATTGCCTTCTTTTCTCTCTGTTTGTTGATCTCATGAGCTTTTGTGGAGTCAACTATCATCTCTAAACAAATTACTCTCAATTCTATATTCCCTTCTAAGTTTCAATTCTGTATCATCAGCCCCTCATATCTAACTGCCTAATATGCAACTTCAAAGTCTTATCAGTGTCTTAAATTCTGCATATCCCAAATCAAATCCTATCCTGCCTTTCCTGTAAACCCACTTTCCTCCTAACTTTTCTATCTCCATTGAGGACCCCACCATTTTTTTTCACATGCCTAGGTTCATAATATGGCATTCAAACTCAATTCTTCCTTCTCCCTTCTCCCCAGCACGTCTAATGACATGTCACATTAATTTTACCTTCATGATACCTTTAACCTCTATTCCTTTTTCTCTATTCATACTACTACCACCCGAGTCCAATATCTCATCACCTTTTCCTTGGATTATTGCAATTCCTTCCTAATTTTTCTCCCCAAATCAAGTTTTTCTCTTTTTTATTCATATTCCACACAATAGTCAAAATGTTACTAATACAATAATAATGGTTTGACCTTGCCTATCCCGTGATGGAGAATTTTTATTGGTTCCCGGTTGCCTCTAGGAACAAATAAAATCTTCCTTGTTGTCATTGAAAGCCCTTCACAATCTGGTTCCAGCCTCCCTCTTGTAGCTTATTGCATACTCCTCCTCCACATATGCTCTACTGTAGAGCAATCCAGCCAAACCGTTCTATTTGCTGTTTACATGAAGCATTCCACATCTCCATGACTCTCCACAAGCTGTCCACCATGACAGAAAAGTTATTTTTCCTAATTTCTACTTCATGGAATCCTTGAGTTCCTTCAAGTTTCAACTCAAGTGTCACTTTCTATGAGATGATTTTATTGATTTCCTCATGTATTAATGCTCCCCCCCATTACTTTCTGTTTATTTTGCATTTATCCCATACTTAATCTTTTTTAAACTTGTATATTACATCAGCAGAATATAAACTCCCTGATGGAAGGAATTATCTTTCTTTTACACTATACATTTGTATATTTATCTAGTGAAGTGGTAGGTTGATAACAAAATAATTATTTGATTGTTACTTGATTAATAGCAAAAGCTTAGTAACATAACTAGCTGAATTAGCTTTCTTTCTATCTTCTTTAATTAGGGAAGTATGATCATGAATTTTCATCGTTCTGTACGTAGTCTAGTGGTTAAAGTGATGAACAGAGTTTGAGTTGACTCTTCTGGGTTCTGCTACTAACTTAATGGATAACTTAGTAAGTATCTCATTTCCTCCCAAATTTCTGAAGTAAGAATAAAATAATATATATTAAGCATATTTCCTAAGGAAATTATAAGGCTGAACATGATATAATATTAGAAGATAATCAGAAAGAGCACAGCACTGGAGTTTCACATCTTTTATATCCCCTACATTATGAAGTTCACTACTAGGCATAGAGTAGATACCTAAAGGAAACAATAGAAATACCAATCTATTTGACTGACATGCACAGAAACAGACAGAGCTATTCACAATTTGAATGGAGTTCCTTAGAAGGAAGAAAGCTCGCCATTACTAGAGGTAATTTTTTTGGAATGTTGTAGAGGAGATTCCCATTTCACCAACAGGTGGGACTTTATCACCTCTAAAGTTTCTTACAACTCAGAGAGTCAATAAATCTATGGAAACCTCACATACATAAATTAACTTTTCATCCTTCACCTCTACATTTAGTTATGATTTGATGAAATAAAAATAGTATTGTATTTAAAGTCAAATGACTCGGGTTGAAATCCTAGATCTGACACATACTAGCTACATGATCATGGTCACTTAATCTCTCAGACTTTGTTTCACTGTCTACAAAGGAGAAAGAAAACAATTGTGATGATAGAGGGGAAATAGAGAAAGGCCAGTTTATAAATCTGCATCATTGTTTTCTTTCAAATTAAACCTTAAGAATTTTTTTCTGCCCATATGGTTTTCATAAATTTTTCCTTCATATCCATTTTTTTTCCTGTTCATTCTGTTCATTGAGCTCAATCCCAATTTCACTTTCAATTTTGCTTATTACTCTGAATCCTTTTCTCCTAGCCTTGCTTTCCTCTTTGTTAACCCTGGCTATATCTTACTTGTCCCCTTCTCTTTGTCCATTTTCCATTGATAAGCACAACATAATTCTTTTTTCCCATTCTGAGAATCCTAATGTAATAATTTTCTGTCAATGATTATAGTTCATATTTATAAAAAGTTTTACAATTTACAGAATTCTCTATATGTTATTTAATTTGATCCTCACAAGAATCTCATGAGAAAAATACAGGTAATATTACGCTAATCTTACTGAAGAAACTAAAGTTGAGAGAACTTATATGATTTCCCTAAGGTCAGAGGATAGGGCAGAGATAGGATTTGAAGTCGTCTTCTTACTTTAAACATAGTCCTTAAAAAGAAAACAACCTATGCTGAGTAGTCAGTTCAAATTCATAAGCTCTAGGAAAAGATGTAAACTCAAATTCAGGATTACATTTATTTATATTAATAAGAAAATTATTTCACTACTTCTATGATTCTGTACTTATTTATAAGTTTAAAGTATATGTTTCACATGAGTATTTTTAAAATAAAACCCATTGACTCACATATGTCAATAATTATCTCCACAAATCTTATGTAACATATGAATAAGTAATCCTAGGAAGAGAAAGAATTTTTACCAATGGAAAAACTCAATTACTAAGCTTCCTTCTAAAGATGACAGAGAGAGAGAGAGACAGAGAGACAGAGAGAGAGAGACAGAGACAGAAAGAAAGGGGGGAGGGGTTATGTTAGCATATATTTAACAGCCAGCTCTCCAACAATAGTAATGTATTCATGAAATACATCTAAATTTACTTTACATTATTAATTTCTCTATCACTTTCTTAAGTATAGAAAATCAACAAAACAATATATGAAGCTCTGATTTGTAGTGGTTTTTTTTGTTTCCAATGTATAAATGCTCACACTGAAAATTTTTAAATTGCCTTTCACAAGCAAGTTTGAGCTGCTTCCAGTATATTCCTAGATAGTTATCTAACTAGATGATAGGGAGAGAGAGAGAGAGAGAGAGAGAGATGATAGATAGATAGACAGACAGATAGAATAGATGGATAGATATCCAGATACAATTACATGGAATATTTACTACATGCCGGGCACTGTGCTAAACCCTGGGGGTATAAATAAAAGAAAAAAAAAGACAGTTGCTACCCTCTAAGAATTTAAATTCTACTGAAGGAAGAAAACACATAAAGTGAGCTGGAAAATAGGAATGGACAGTAGGAGGGCGGCTAATTAGGAAGTAGAAGAGTCTGGAGAATGAGAAGTGGAGACAGGAATGAAATAAGAATGGTCTGGATGACTCATTAAAGTGAGATCTAGGCTAAGCTGAACAATGAGGAGAGTGAGCCTCAGAGGGCTCACCTTTGATTTCACAATTTAACAATTAGTTTCTTCCAGTTTCAATTGTTTGCTACACTATATGGCTATTAGCGGATTGAGAATTTGTTTCTTCTTATTTTCTATTTCTCTCTTCTCCCTATTACCAAAATCATCACAAGTCAAAATTTAGTTCTAGTTTTCTGACAAGATCTTTCTTAGTTTATTCCCTTGGAGTTAATATATAACTCCTGGGTGAGAAAAGGCCAATTGCTAGATGTACAACCTTATACATATGCCACACCACTAGTCATGCACTATTTCAACTTATTGTTTTTTTTTCTTTCTCCCAGAAAACAGGCACATAACCTATCATACACATGCTCAGTCTTGTTATGGCATATACAGAGTACTGCAGAAGATGCAAACAGCCCAAAACACCCTGGTCTACCCAGGCTTCTCTCAACCATTCTATCAAGCAATAGGATTCAAAGATCACTGCCTAGCACTTGGACTTTACTGTTATTTCTTCCTTTATATCTAAAACTTCTTTATTTAAACTTAACCTTATTAGGTTAAGGAAGGTAGAAAATAAATATTATGGTTGACCTCATTATCACAAACTTAATTTTACTTTGATTTTCAGGCTGGTTTTCATTTGCATCAGCCAAAAGATTTATCCAATTGCCCATAACCATAACTGGCCAATGGTCTATGTTTAAAATTATTTTTATTGGACTTTTATTGTGATTCTGTTTAATTTAAATAGAACATTCTTTGCACAAGCTATGGCATATTATAATTAGTATTTCATCATCTTAAACTAACTGAATTAACTTTTCAATTTCAAGTTTCTTCTATTAAGGTTTATTCTTAGTTACCATCGAGAGATCAATCAACAAACACCTTTCATGAGGAGTTGCTAAGGATTTATTACATGCCAAGCACTGCCTTGGGTATACAAGAAAAAAAATGTACAAATATTTTCTGAACTCATGGAGCTTATAAAACTAATGGAGAAAAAATTATATATATATACATATATGTGTGTACCAATATATACATACATATATGTGTGTATATAAGAACATGTAAGATAAATAGAGTAGATATAACCTCAGAAATGATGGCACTAAAAGCTATTGGAATGGGGAAAATGCCATTTAGAGGAGGTGGCACTTGAGTTTATCTTAGAAGACAGGGAATGTAAGAATAAATGGATGAGAGGGAGAGCCAGATGTAATTCAACTATGGGGTTCTTTTCTATGAATAGTTTTGAAAGTGTCAAAATCTTTGGAGAACACAAAACCAAGCATCTACAAAATACAGAAATAAAATAGTTTTTCTTTTAGGTGGATTTTCTTAAATGTTCTAAATTTGGAAATACCACTGATCATCCCTGTGATGTCCACTCTTAGTAAAGACCATTATCCTAGCATCATATAGAGTACTTGAAAAAACTAATCTTGCCTATGTTTATCATATGATATTATGAATATAGTGATTTATGTTACTATCTCCTTGAATTCATTTCTTTTTTTAAAATTTTTATTTTTTTCCCACTTAGTAAAGATTCCTCACATATCTACTACATGCCAGACACCATGAAAAGCTTTTGAGATAACAAAAATATAAAACTAGTACCTGTACTCCAGGAGCTTAATCAAATTTCACTTGTCCCCCAATGCTTGGCATGCTACCCCACACATGTAGGAGTTTAATAACTCTGTATGTATATATGTGTATGTGTACATATATACACACATTTGCTTATATGTGGGTTGTATGGTACTGCAAGACTCATATGAAAGCAAAAAGTAGAAGTTGTTTCTCTAGCATTGAATTCATGTTTTAGAAGGAATTTTATCCACAGCTTTGTTTCTCTACTATAAGTAATATTACAATTCATAGATTATATAAAATGTATAATTCAAAATCTATATAAAATACTTTCATTTAAAATGTTTTCAAAGATATTTATAACCAAGAGTAGACAAATATAGAAAGATTTAGAATTGAATGTTGCTAAGCTCTTCCAATGAATCTGAATAAACTATAAAAAGCATGGACAGAAGATAATACACCAAATCAACAATTTCAGTGATTTTAGATAAATTTGTTTTCTGAAAAGTATACTAAAAATTATTTTAACTTAAATATTTGTATCCTGCTAGTTTTTTTATTAAATGTATCTTGATTTCTGATTAATCAAATATCAAATTTCTACTCTTCTATGCAACTTTAATGATTTATTTCATTTTTTTCAGACAAAATGCTCTTCAGATGTCCTCATTGTTAACATCACTTGGCTTTATTTTTCACTTGTAGTAAAACCAAAGTCCATATTGAAATTTTCTGTGTTCTAAATCACTTTGCTATTTTCATGGAACAGAACTGAACTTTTTTCTCCAATTATTTTTACTTTGATTCTGCATTTTCAATTTAGCAAAATGTATTTTTCCAGCATTGGTATTACAAAGGGTTGTTTTTCTCTATAAGGTACATGTTAATGTTCATACTGTATTACCTAATAATTCCTGTATATAGAACAATTAAAACATTATATTAAAAAAATATGTATTTTCCTTAGTTGTAGTTGTAGAAATGACAAATTATAGCACATGTAAATATGCTATATAATAATATTGGTATATTTATAATATTGGTATATTTATGTTATTACATATCTAACAAAATTCATTGTCTTTGATATTTATTATTCATATGATAAAATAATAACCTCATAAGATATGTAAATATGAATATTGAGTCTTCCATAGATGATGAAATGGAGGTTCAAAAATGTTAAGTGATATCAGTTAGTGGGAGAACCAGAGTTAGAACCATGATGTTCTAGCTGTCAATTCAGGGCTTTTTCTACTACTACACACTTACCTCTAAGTTGAAAGTAACATAATTATGAATTATATTTGAATAGAGAGTATTTTTTCCAAAAGGGATATGAAGAGTACTTTGGCAGAATATTGGGCAGACATACTCAATCAACATATCAGAAATACCTTGCATCTGATTATACTATCTATGTGAGGATGATAGCACATTAATACAAATGTCTTGCACATATCTACCAAAGAAAACTAAATAGAATCTCAAACTTTCTACTTCCAAGTAACAGCAATCAATTTATTGCAGTATTTCATGAATTAATATGAAATGTGTTTCTACACATACATATGTAGAGTCATATATAACTCTTTTAATGCTAACTTCTGATGAGGAAGCACAATTTACATGAACATCATTTTTTCTGTATTGTTTTTGCATGCTTCACTTGAAAAACCTTTTACTAAAGATAAAAATATTCATTTTGACTTTGTCCTATGCCTAACAACTTCATTTTTAAAATAATTCTTTACAGATAACCTAATTCTCTTCTGCTACAACTTGTACCTGTTTTTCTTGTTTTCCTGGTAACTATCTTTTTACATATTTAAAACATATGAATAAACTTCCCCTTCTCTATACAACCCTCTCAAGTTTTTTAACCTTTTTCCATATGTAGGGTATGTGTATGTTGCCTCTGTAAGTTGCATATGTCCATATGGCTTTGTCTAAATTTGGCTTTATAAGGGGCATAAATGGATGTATCTAGAGTCTTGCCCACCCTCTTCCAATGAAGACTTTTATTCTTGCCCAGAGTAGAGCAGAATATTGGACACATGAGACTGGTCTGCTCAGGTGACTTCAAAGTGGAGATATTGGAAGATAACAATATTTACCTGCCCCTCTATGTTCTAGGCAAGAGAGAAAACCAGACAAAAATGCATCTATCTGCCCCATTATGTTCTAGGCAAGAGAGAAAGTCATATAAAAGCGTGGAAGCAGGAGATGGAGCACCATATATGAAGAACACGAAGGCTCATTGGGTTGAATCAACATGTTAAGTGGAGGGGAATAATGTAGATAATGTCTGGAAAGTTAGATGGGTTGATTTGTGAATGACTTTAATTGTCAAACAGACAAATTCATATTTGGTTATGGAACTAATAATCACTGGAGTTTATTGAGTAGGGAAATAAGATCATATTTACAGTTTAGAGAAATGAGTTTGACAGCTTTGTGGAGGACACATTGGAGGAAGTAGAGATTTAAGGCTTGAGGACCATGTAGAAGGCTATTGTAATAGTATAGGTAAGAAATGAAAAGGAACTGAGCTAATGTGTTGGCCTCCAGATTGAGAACTCAGAAGTATAGAATGAAGCTTAATTTTTCTTTCATTATTTTTCCTTTCCTTTTTTTCTGGAACATGGCTAATGCAAGAACATATTTTGCATTATCGTACACACACACACTCATATATAATGGGTATTTGTATTTTTTTAGCAATAAGTGGGGGAAGGGGTGGAAAGAGGGAAACATATCAAACTAAAAATAATTAAATTAAAATCAGTTCCTTCTCCTGTTTTCTCCATTCCCCTCTCTCTGAGATTATCTTTCATGTACAGTGTACATATTTTATATGTACAGTTATTTATATGTCCATTAAAACATGAGCTCCTTGAAGGCATGCTTTTTTTTATTTTTTGCCTTTTTTTGTATCTCTAACTCTTAGCAAAGTGACTGTCACATAATAAGTGCTTAATAAATACTTGTTGACTGACTGACTTATTTACTTGTCTTGCTTCTGCCCTCTCTGGGTTTGCCAAGCAAGAGATGACAGCTGTAGACTTGATGTCCTCTTGTTATAACACTAGGCTTGACAGATGCGCCTGTTTAGCAGTCAAATGTCATACAACCTTGATATATACTAGTCTACAAATTCCAATCTAAATATTTCCAGATGGAGAAAAATAAAACATTTCAAAATGATGCCTTTAGCCACTAATATCATCTCTCAAGTCTACAACAAGATGTAATATGAGATCGATGACTTTGATAACAACTTAATGTTTTTATGTGCACATTCCTAACTATTTTTGCCTTTTTTTGTTATACCTTAGTATGCCTGGGATAAGTACATGTGAAGGGATTTATGCATCTCTAAAAGTAACAGTAACAGAAATATATTTATATATTAATGAAAATAGTTTCATATATGAATAACACACACAAGAAGAATTTGACCAAGATCTGAACATTTCTCTTATAGACATGAATAAATATTTTTAAAGGCACCAACAAGGAGTCAACTGGGCAAGATGAGCCTATTAGTCAATATTAATCTCATCTACAGGGCTTCATGCATCATTATGAATTTCATTTTTAAGGCACACTTGCTGATTAAGTTAACTTCATTATCTTTGACACATTTTATCTAACATCCAAAAATCTAGCAGCATTTAAGTGAAGGAGAATGGTTTTTGGATCAATCAAGCATATGTGTATGTAGCCTCATGTCCCAAGGCTAAAAGAAATGTTCAGCAGACCAGTTAGCATTTTAATGAACATTTGAATTTCTTCCTTCTGCTCATGCTAAGATCATAGATTTAGAGCTAGATGGTCCCTTAGTGATCATCCAGTCCATCAATTTTCAAACTTTCTGTTCTTAAGACCCTCTACAATCTTAAAAATTGTGAAAAACACCCCAGCCCAAACACATATATGCACAAAGAACTTTTGTTTATATGGCTTACACACACACACACACACACACACACACACACACACACACACACACATTTGCCCTTTAAAAAAATTAAAACATTTTAATATTACTGTGAAAATAGTTTGATCTCAATGACTCCCTTCAAGGATCTTTGGGCCCCCAGTAGTCCCTCAACCACACTTTTAGAAGCAATGATGAAGACTAGTACTCTTGCTTTACAGATGAGGGAGCTGGGGTTCAAATAGTTTAGTGACTCATGTAAAGCCATACAGGTTGTATGTGGCAGAACCAGAATGGAACTTAATTGTCAGAATCCAGAGCATTTTCCTCTCTGTTCATGTCTATGTCTTTCAATTCTGTATTGGAATGCACTACTTTATGTGAGATCTTATAATAGTTTTATCTTTTATGATAGTTTTAAAATGTATTACCACAGCTTTAAATCTTTTTGTATTCATTGAGGCTTTTAGAAATTGCTTTTTAGTGAGGGGATATGGGCTTCTGGGTGAACTTTAAATGTATACATATACATATAAATGTGTACATATATATGCTCATAATACATATATGTGTTGTGTAAAATATATGTATGTAGAATATATACACATAGGTCCACTATGTTTATACATATGAAAACATATTCTAAATATGTATTTACCTGTATGTTACAGCATCAACACTTAGTAGCTATGCAACCCTAAGAAAATCATTTAGCCCTTTGGATCTTTAATTTCCTCACCTAAAAAAACGAGAGCAATGACACGTTTAGCACCTATGTCAGACTCAAGTCTCAAAGTTTTATTTATATGTAAGTTGTTATAAGTTGTCATTGTAATTATGGTCTTGGAGTTTGGATCTGCTGATGATAAATATACTGTCATCCAAGGACCAATCAATTTAAGCTAAGAGAAATTCGTCACCGATTTGGGTACGGAGTTAAGAATTTTCCTTTCTTTGATAACTGGGAGATTGGTCATTAAATTACAAAGCACGATCCGTGTCATTCCCACAACTGAGTCATGGATCTTTGAAGTATTTTAATAATCAGCCAACAGATTGGGAAGGGTCTTCAAGGTAATTGAAGTCTATTTCCCTTATTTTACAGATGAGGGAACTGAGGTCTAAAAATTAGCTAACTTCCTCAGTGTTAGTTAGCAACAGAGATGGAAGGAAAATATAATTGTCTAGACTTATTCAATGCTCTTTCTGCTCTACCATCTCTTATTCAATAGGCAAATGTTCCCTTATTGAACAAAAAAATCTGAGAGACTTTTATTTAGCTTTTGTATTTCTAGCACTAAATGCAATGCCTGGCACGTAAGAGCTGCTTTATAATTGCTTATTAATCCCATGAGTTTCATTCCATTTATTTGGAGAATTACTATTTTAAATATATTAGAGTAATATGAATATCAGTTATATCAAAATCAGAAGATGTGTTTTCTCAAGTCATGGTGATATATTGGATAGTATAATAATCTCTAAGAAGAAATTAAAATGGAAAGATATGGATGGTGAAGAAAGATGGACATTTCACTTTGGAGTGGTGAAATGGACACTTCTTTTGAGTTGACGTACTTGAAAGAATAAGCTTCTTGAAAACATTTTTGTCCTTTGTGGTTTTTTTCTTCAGAACTAAACTGGTGAATAATTAGCTTAATTCATGTTTGTTAAAGAGTAGGGAATTGTTTTCTTTATCTCTAGGGAACATATCCTAACTTTTTCTTAATTATTTCACTCAAAATTATTTTAACTCTGGATCAATCATATTACAGTTATAACGGTTTGGTAAGAACATATCCCAACCCCTTCCCCTATGTAAGGAAGGCTATTTTTTTCCTTAAAATTTTCATACTAACGTCTTAGTTGACTCAGGAGACTAAAGCTGTTGACATTACTTCCCGACCACCAGAGTATGAAATTACCCATGAAGCTCTCTGGAGACCCTCTGAAAGTTTGCTGGTGGGATCACAATGTGCAGTTCACATGAAGAAGTTTCCTTCAGCTGAATCACCTTGGTGTCCTCATATCCTATCTTTGTTGAGTATCTTTCCATGGCTAAGTAAATCTCCTCTTGTTAGCTGCTGAATAACTTACACATATTTCATTTTGTTGCAAAATCAAACCTAAACAATTAAAGAACTGGCCTGAACTAGGCCCAGACTAGAACAAAGAGAAACTATAAGTTTAATTTTAAGATGTTCCCCTAACAGCAATGGTAAGAAATTCATAGAATTATCTGGCAGAAAATGTAAGGAATAAAATCCCAAAGGAAGATTATGTTTCAAATTAATCCAATGACTATTTTATCCAATAAAATATCCAATGGCACTTGGAAAGTAATAGATACTTTAACAGTATATTCAATTATGGCAAGTCAATAGGAGCCCCCCCCCCCCCCCCAGGAAGAAAAGTAAAAGCTTGACGCTCTTAGTCTATATTAATAATGCTACTTCTGTATCTTACAGAAACATTAAAAAGGGGTTCCAAATAAATACTATAATATATAATGATGAAGATAGATGATTATGCCAATGAGTATAATTGTATAGTTGATGTGTGAGTGAAGGAAGTTTCATCTTCATTGCCTATTGTATTTGAGTATCTACTAGGAGAACATCACTCAACAGAAAATGAAGTGACAGGCTGCATTACCCTGTTTCCTGATTCCCTTAATACTTGACATTTAGAGCTACAATCTAATTAAATTTTCAGCAGCTTTATCTTCCACCTGGTCATTTACTGTGTCTTGGTATCAGATTCTTGCTTTTAAATCTTATTTTTATCCCCTTTCATATTTTCACTTATATCTAGAAAAGTTACTCATGTCTTAGATGGAAGCTGTAAAGAAGGAATGAATGAAAAATCATTTATTAGTACTCATGATGTGCCAAACACTGTGCTAAATGCTGTAACTACAAATGTAAAAGTGAAAACAGTGCCTACTCACAAGGTTCTTTTGTTAATGCAGAGACCCAACACACACAAGTGTCAGGCATGGAAAGGTTTTTGGTTTTGGAATTATTGAGATGCTGAGAGGAGCTGTAGAGTAGTGGACCTGAATAACTTTTATAAAAGCAACGTCAGAACTGATTTAATTACTACTTTAGAACTGGAAAGGTAGAAGAGGGATGGGTGTAGGGGATCAGTGCAGCACAGGGGAAACAGAATACAATATGCAATGGAATAACACACAATAAAACAAGAGATGGTGAGGAGAAAGGAATGCATGGCTGGGGCTGGCCTGCCTTGTTACAGTGGGTCATATAAAACATCACCATTCATGAGTGATGTAGGGGAAGTACAGGGCCAGTGTTTTAGAGGTGAAAGGATAATGTAAAAACATTCCAAGATTTGGTTTTTCACTTGTTTTGTGGGAAAGAAGGGTTCTGAATTCCCCTCAACCAAGGCAGATGAGCAATTGCTCCTTTTGAACTCTTAAAAGAGTTTCTTGAAGCATGGAAAGACTGAATAATTTGCCCAGGATCACACAGCCAGTCAATAAGTTTTGGGGGAGGGGGAAAGGGGGGGGGGCACTAGAATCCAGACTTATTCCAAGGCTGCCTTCCCTCTCTATCCTCTCTGCCATACTGTGCTGTTGCAGGAAGTCTTTGTAAGCCTCTCTCTCTCTCTCTCTCTCTCTCTCTCCATATATATATATGTGTGAACTGTCATCATTATGCCAGGTTTTTCTTTTTCTTTTCCATTATCTAGGTTTAAAAAATGGCTATTAAATACTTTCAAGAGAAATAGAAATGTAAGTAGACAACCATAGATAGACAGAACATTTATTAATTGCTTTCTATGCGCAAGGCAGTGGACTAAATTTTGGGGAAGGATACACATAAAATCAAATATGATCTCACCTGCCCTCAAAGAGCTCACATTTTAATAGGGGAAGACTACACATAAAACAGTTCCAACAAGGATTGGAGTATTGCTCTGAAAGTTCCATAAGTAGCAGTGAACTGGTAAGGCAAAAGGCCTACTTTTCAAAGGAAAAAAAGGGAGCATTCATTGGAGTCTAAGTTTCTAATGAGGTGGAGATGGTCAGCTTCATGTATAATTTCATACTCTAGTGATCAGGAAGTAATGTCAACAGCTTTAGTCCCCTGAGCCAACTAAGGAACTAGTATGAAAATTTTAAGGAAAAAATAGCCCTCCTTGCATAGGGGAAGGGGTTGGGATATGATCTTACCAAACCCTTACAATTGGAATATGACTAATCCAGTGTTAAAATAATTTGTGAAATAAGGCTACCACTTAAGAAAAGGGTTGGATACATTCCCTAGAGATAAAGAAAACCATTCCCTACCCTTTAACAAACATGAATCATTCATGTGTCTAATTCTGATGGAAAAAAAACACAAAAGACAAAAATGTTCTGTTTTCAAAAAACTTATTCTTTCAAGGACATCAACTCAAAAGAAGTATCCATTTCACCACTCCAAAGATACTGGAGACTGGAGGACATGGCAATAGTGACCTAATTCCAGAGAAAGTAAAGCAAAAAGATTATTATTTTCAAAATATAATAAATTTTGGACAGGAGATAAATGGTTATGTTTTTCAAGTTGTTCATAGTGATTTAGGAAGCTTTTTTTTTTCAATACAATGGCCAAGGTAGACGGTGAACTAAGAGTTTAGCCAGCAGGCATAGTGGACAGTGAGACAAAGCCTCCTTGGAGAGGCCCCGGGCTTGCATCCTTGCTTTGGTATTTACTAGAAATGTGATTATGAACAAGTCCCAGCCTCTCTAGGTCTCAATTTTCTCAACTATAATGTGTTAGGTGAAAGAGTTGATCTCAAAAGTCCCTTTATGAGCTAAATCTTATGCCCTTAAGGCATCTCTGGATGGGTTGCAAAGCCAATCATAAATGCCTTTTTAATTATTTCACTTACTTCAGTATAGGATTTTTGAAATAATGTATGCAATTGAAAGTTATCTTTTACTGCTATTACACTTAATGTATTTATTGAAGTCTGTTCAATCCCTTCTTTATGTTATTTCAATTAATATGAATATTTAAAATGGAGGAAAACAAGACTCTCATTTTTATGACAAATTTTTATTACCCTATATTCTTCTAAATAATGCAGCAGTCCCAGGATCAATAAGAATAAGAGTTTAATGTATTTTTAACACAATTTCATTTCCAAAACTCTGGGAGTAAGATGAGAGTTACTTACTCAAGCTGACAAAAAGCAGTTCAATATCTCACTACAGCACTTGCAATGCCAGTAGCATGTTAATTCAATGTTTCAGTTACTATGAGATTCAGTAGAGTAAAATGCTTTCAATGAGTAAGGGAAAACTTGAAAATTTAAAAGTTGTGAACCAAAAACTTTTTATTGAAGGAATATAGAATAATATTGACTTCTTACAGCTTTAGAGAGGAAAGGATAAATGTGGCTTTATAGGCAGAGCTTTCTGGCTACACTTCCAGTGTATTGGGACAAGTACTTACTTTTAGTACAGCTTTAGAGAAAAAGGAACTTAGGACATTCCACTGTGGCTCATGAGCTTGCTTAAATCATGTGTGCATATACGCACATGCATATACATACACGCACACGTATGCATGTGTGTGAGAAAGAGACAGAGACACTGAGACAGAGAGAGACAGAGAAACAGACAGACAGAGGGTCTGGCTAATGAGTCCCAGACCTGAGAATCATGAGCTCTGCCTGGTATAAACTCAGAATGGATGCTTGGACAAACTACTTCTTGAAGTTTGTGACAATATGGAATAGAGAAGTCCAGTTCTCTACTTCAGAGCATACACAGTTATTCTTTATTTCTTGTCTACATACTGTGTGGTACAGAAAAGCCCTCTAATAGGTTTCTTAAAACCAAATGCACATAAAAAGTGCACTAACTAGTCAAGATGATTTTTCAGGTGAAGACTGGGGTCAGGAATGAAGTAAGCATCCAGGTGAGGAGGAAACAACCTACAAGGCAACAACCTACGCTCCCTACTCTGACATGTAGTCATGAGTACCTAGAACAATTATTTTCTTTCTCTGTTATGCTGCATCCTTCCCTCTCTAAAGTGAATGAGTGCTAGAGAAGGAATTGACTCAGCTTGTGAACTTTGAAAAAACGACCAGAGTCCATGAATTAGAATCCAGACCAGTTTTAGGACAGTAGAGCCTGGTACATCAGCACAAACCTTAGAAATAACTTGTGAAATTCATCAAGTAATCAAAAAGTCCAGCAGTCAAGTCTTCGTGTTTTGTAAGCAAAGACACTGACGTATTCACTGGCAAAGTGAACATGGTGGTAGGGAAATGATTGTAGCTATCACTTTAGGCCTGAACCCATTCTCCCAGGAATGAAGTTACAGAGGGGAGAATACGCCTTGTTTGGGGGTAGAGAGCTAACATATTTTGTTCTTGCCATATCTTTTCAGTAACTATCCCTTTTTAAAAGCTATTTTATGTTAGTTGGTTAATCAATACTCAGGAGAAATTAAGTGGTTAATTGGTAATAATTGATAATAGTGTCACTGATGAATGCTATGTTTTTGAGAATACATTAACTGATACTGGTGAGATGTTTGAAAAGGTAAGTGAATCAACTTATATTGAGGAGACCAGAATTGGACCTTGAGTTGGAAACACACAAAATGCATACACATACACACACTCTGGGGAAAGAATTCTTTAATCAACAAGAAATACTGTGCAACTAGATAGCAGTTTGGTAGGAAATAGACTTGTATCGGCAATTTAAATCATATACTACAATAACTCACAAATGCATCAATAACATAAATTGTATATATGTATATATACATACATACATACATGCATATACATATGCAAATTATGTCTATTAAAAATTTTTTAAAACTAAAGAATGAATGGTTTTTCCTTTCACAACTAATGGAGGGTGAATGGATACTATAAAAGACAACATATATGAATTTTATTATTAATCTCTCTCCTTGTACCCCTCATTTTGGTCTCTGCCTGTCTGTGTGTCTCACACACATAGATACCTCACAGTGGAGTTGTGACTTAGTTCATACATTTTGGAAATCAACGTGGAATTATCTAAGACATATATACAAAATTGTTCATACCATTTTGGAATTGTTCATACATTTTGGAAATCAATGTGGAATTATCTAAGATGTATATACAAAATTGTTCAAACCATTTTGTTCAGCCACTAGTACTTTTATATCCTAAAGATAAATGACAATAAACACATACACAAACCTATTAATGCAACTAAAAGAAGCATTAACCATAATAGCAAGAAGATGGAAACAAATTATGTTTGTTTGTCACAAATTATGTGACTAAGTTGCAATGTTACTATGCCATAAATAACAATGGATGGGAAGAATTTTAAAAAACAACAATAACAACAGAAGACACATAAAACGACACACACAATGACTAAAATTATAAATGAAGTTAACATTCAATAGGGATAGAACTCAGATTGAAATCTTTGGACAGTTTTAACACAATGTATTAAAAAAGTGATACAAGGACACTCTCAATGCCTCTCTTAAGAACTTTGGAATTGATTGTGTGATGTGAGAGACACTGGCACAGAACCACTCAGTATGCTGCACTCACATCAGAGAAGGTTCTGTGCTCTATGAGCAAAGCAGAGTTGAAGTAGCGCAAAAGAAGTGCTAGAGGCACAAATTTAAAGAATCCACTCCAGATGTTCACTTGGGCTATTGGCGCCGGACGTGTGCTAGAGCATTCTGAGCTCATATTGGTCTGATCAGATATAGTCAGACACATTATAACTTACGCTGGCATAATGACATCATTTTGCTCCTCTTTGAGAATGTAGGATAACGATCAACAAAGAGTCAATTAGCAAAGTATAAGGTTGTGAATGTTAGCAGTCACAATCGGTCTTTTATGCTCTTTTCCTTAACTGTTATCAGAAATACTATGGGGCAGCTAGATGGTGCAGTGGATAGAGTGCAGGAGTCAGGAGGACCTGAGTTTAAACCTCATCTCAGACACTTGACACTCACTAACTGTGATGACCTTGAACAAGTCACTTAACTCCAATTGCCTCATCCTGGGTCATCTCCAGTCATCCTGATGAGTATCTGGTCACTGGATTCAGATGACCCTGGAGGAGAAGTGAGGCTGACCTGCACATCCCTCCCTCACTCAAAACAAAGTCAAGTGTAAAGTCATGTCATTTCGCTGATGGCATGGTCTTCTTCAGCAATGAAGGACAAACACACACACATCAGGAATACTAACTACACTGTTTAGGGATTTTTCAATTTGCTAGGACTTGAAGAGAATTTTAGAAATAAAGTATCAAACAACAACAAAATAAATGTTTACTTTTGAATAAACTGCTTTAAGTACTGCTTGTCATCATTTTACTTATAGCAATTTTAATTTTATTTAACTAAATAATAAACTCAGCCTCATGGTCATATAATATTTAATTGGTAACCAGAATATGTAGTCACTTTCACAACTGTAGTGTGTACTATCAAGTGCCATTTTTGGTCTTATGGGTAACACTTTTACCGTAGAATCTCTTTACATTTAGATTCTTACTTTAAAAATGAGAATCAGAGATTGAATTCCCAGGAGACTGCATACTTTTCATGCATTTTAAGTAGTTCTTTACTGCTGTGGTTATTACAGTAAGTTAATAGATTTTGTTCTTTTTTTTCCCCAACAATATACTGAAATCTTATTATCTTCTCTAAACATGTCATGTTTAACAAATGAACTTTAAGGACAAGCCATCAAGATTACCCAGTTACTTTAATACACCTTTTTTTTATTTTTATTTTTTTTTTATAAAATACTCATTTTATGGAGTACATTAGCAGTGGAAAGAAGACAACCTCCCTAGGGCTCAGTTTTCAAAACTTAAAATGAGGAGAATGTACTAGATACTTTTTGCAATCCCCTCCAACTCTTTTATCTAGAATACCTTTTTTTTTATTATGCCAAATTACCAATAAAATAAATTATTTTCTACAAGTTTAAGGGAATATTAGAAGTTAAAGAATTCATATAATAGTTTTTTACTTGTATAAAAGGCTAAGTACACCATATTTTTTTCTGCAGCATTTATTTTAGAAACTGGTCTTTTAACATACCGTGTGCCATGATCATTTTTAGAAGCACTTTGGCACTGGAGTAGCCCTGAGGCAAAAGAAAGAAAAGGAATTCTTTTTGGCCGTGAAAATTTTTGATGGATATGCATACAGTAATTCCTTTCTACCAGATACCCATTTTTCTCCCCAAGTAATACCTTTCCTATCATGGAAGGTGGAATACTTCCTTACTATATTTCTTCTACTTAAGTGCCACTGTATTCTGGGAGGATCTCGCTATTGATTAAGTTTTCAAACTTTGTTCTCATGTGAGTCCTTTAATACTTCTCTCTCCCTTCCATTTCTTCTCAGCAAAAACAAATCGAATACTCCTTTCACACAATAGTCCTATAAACATCATGGTACTTGAGCTCCAAGGCTTCCTTCTGAAGGATTGTAAATGGTACATATTCTCAAAGGAACCCAATTTGTCAATTCCTGCAGTCCACATACCGGCATTTGTAATTAGAACAATTTTAATACCACCTCCTCCCGCTTCAGATCAAACAAGGGTTGGTAAATCTGAAGTGATCCAAAGATGAAGGACATATTTTCTGTGTTCTGTGATGAGTCATGTGAGCCATTTGTATATACCTAGCCAAATACTTTGAATAGAATTGGCTCTTGATAAACTTGTGTTGAATTGAGATGGACAAAACTGAGATTAGAAGCTGTTCCTATAGTGACCTGTAGTGATAAAGTCTCATTCACCAGGACTGTAATTGGTCATAACACTGTCAAATCTTGTTCAATCAAGAAGTGCTACAAGAGACACAGTTGATATGGTAGAAAAGATTCTTGAGAATCAGAAGACCTGGGCTTTATTCCCTCCCTTTCTTTGGGTATCAATTTCCTTATCACTTGAATGAAGGTGTTGAGTGAGATAATGTCTCATGTCTCCTTCAATTCCAGCATTCTATAGTTGCACTGCAAATTCCCCATGTATGGTAATTGTGCAAAGGCCACCGGATCATGAGGTCATAGATCTAAGAGCTACAAAAGTGCTTAGAAGGCATCTAGTCTAATCCTTTCATTTTACAGTTGTGAAAACTAATTTCCAGAAATGGAGTTCAAGTGACTTGTTCAAAGTCACACATGTGCCTGAATTATGGATTATTGAATTACAAAAAGCCTGTTAGAACTGATGTAGTTTGGCATTGATGGCAAACCGAAAATGTTAATAAGATGGTATCCACCTGTATTGAATTCAAGCACTTAATTAAACCATTTCCCAGTCAAGGGGTAAGGTTTATTGTAATGCCAATGTGGGTTCCCGAAGAACCCTCAACTTAATGGAGGTCAGACTGATTTATGTACAAAAGGGATAAGTAAAAGTATCTAGGAGTCAAGGAGTGGTAAGTAGTCTGGCATCCTCCAGATGAACAGTGAAAGGACTTTCAGGTGGGCTGATTAGGTGATCTAGACGGGATTAAGGAGTGGTCAGTATATTCAAGTAGTCTGGAGTGGGCCAAGTACAACAGGGAAAGGCATGTTAAATAAACTAATTAGGCAACCTAGGTGGGCTGGACTAGGTCAAGTGCCTAGGTGAGTTCTTTGAGGGCAGGCAATATCTTATTTGATTTTACATGTATCTCCAGGAAATAGTCTAGGGCCTTGCACAAAGAAAGCACTTAATAAGTGTTCTATCTATGTAATCTACTTACCTTTCTTTCTATTTGTCCTTTATCTAATAGTTATTTTTTACCTAGATAATAGAAAAAAAGAAAAAAATGATGACAGTTCATGTATGTGTGTGTGTGTATACACATACAGAGAGAGAGAGAGAGAGAGAGAGAGAGTGCTATTTAAGATTTACAAAGACTTTCCTGTAACCACACAGAATGGCAGAGAGGACAGAGAGAAAAGGCAGCCTTGAAGTAAGTCTGGATTCTAGTTCCGGATTCTAGTATTCTAGTTCCCTCCACCCCCACCTCACAGTTAATGGAAAGTATGGGAAAATTCAGAGGCTGGGTTGCTTTCTAAGGCATGGTCTTTTCCTTTTAGGGGTCCAGGTCCCATGACCCCATCAAAACACACACATATATGTATGTATATATACACATATATGAAGGGTGACAAAGATGTCTCCTGATTATTCATGATAGCTAGGGCTCTCTGTCTGAGGAATCCTCATAAAGTTCATTCTGATATGAGGCACTGTACAAAAATGCAGAAGGATTATCTAGAGCGGCTCTGTGCAATGTTTCTGCCCCTGCCGGAAATTTTACTTAGAGCCTCCTGTTATCTACCCTGACATCTTCTTGGTGTGAGTCCTAGGATTCTGCCCCTTAGCAACTTCATCCACTAGCCAAGGGAAGAATGGCTAGTACTGTGATGGGTATAATAGACTTGGAGTCAAGAAAATCTAATTTCAAATCCTCCCTCTGACATTTCCTAGTTGAGTGACCTTAGGCAGATCACTTAACTTCCTTTAGCTTCAGTTTTCTCATCTGTAAAGTTGGGATAGGGTCCACTCTGTCATTTAACGACTATTGGGTGGATCGAATGAGATAATGTGTCTTACAAACCTTAAACCACTATATAAATGCTAGCTGTAATTTTTCCGTCCTTGGGAAGACAGTTTTGTTGGGAAACTTCACTTGCCCATGTGCCTAAGAAATAGAAATCAGTCTGTGATGTATTATTAACAGGGACAATTAGCATGGTAGGTGATCAGTAATGAAGCTTGGCTTTCCAGCTGCTGCCTGTGCTATTTTGAGATCCCTTGTTAGGGACAGGTCTTAGGGAACAAAAGGGAGTTACCTGGAGCTGGAACAAACAAAAATCTTAAACATACCCTAAAAACATGCCTCCATTCCAACCATTAGTTATTTCTCATTCAAAAACTCCAATCTTATCAAAAGTTTCCCTTTTGTTTTTAGGCTGAAGGCTTCTATTAAAATTCAAATAGGTTACCTACAGGGATAACAGTAATCCATCAGCATCATTAGCATATGGATGATTTAGCTCAGATTTATTAGTCGCCAACTAGAAAAGCCTGGGGATACAAAACAGAAAAGTTTAGATGGAGATAGAAGATTAGGTAGAGTCCAAAAAAAGTGTTCCAGATAGCCCAGACACAACATAGACTGTTAAGGTGTTTGGAGATGGTGTTGAAGGTAAACCACTTCTTAATTTTGCCCATATCAGGTAGTCTAGTCTATCTGTCAAGTTCTAAAAAAATTTTTTTTCAGTAGTAATGTGAATATAGTTGGGCAAGTAGGTGGCAAAATGGATAGTTTGAATCTTTTTTTTTTCTTTATTGTAATTGATTTGTTTTCAGTTTTGCACAACTGATGGGGTTCAGACTCTGGGGGCCTCCTTGAGCTCCTCTTGGGTCTTCCCATTTGATCCTGCAGTCTCAGGAAGCCCATTGGCTTTTAGTTATCCTGTGCCCAGGTCTCTGTTGCACTTCCTACCCTTTGATCCTATTACCAGTCAGTCCCATCAGGGTCCTCCCTGGGATCCCAGACTACCTGGCAACACCACTTCCAGCCCAGGCCCTCCGTAGTCTGATATCTCCTGATTGCCTCCAGCTGTTTCCAGCCCTAGACCAGTCATTCCAGTCCCAGTGAGGGCCCCCCTTACACTTCTCAAGACCCTCCCTAAACCCCTCCTCCCATCACCCTGGACTACCAGACCATCCCCAGATCCCTCCTACAGTCTTTTCTGTATTTAAGTTCCATCTTGCCTGCATTAAGGCACTCAGATTCAATCCAGCTCAGACTCTGTCTAGCCGAGATTCTATCTGGCCAGCTTGTGAATAAAAGCATTACAAATGCTTAGGCTCCTTAAGAGTCAACCCAATGGGGAGAATCTTCAATAAACTTTGTCTTTCTTTGGCTTTAAGAAGGCTTGAGTCAAATTCATTCAAGCAGGACCCGGCATGTCAGTATTCAGGGGGACCCCAACACCCCATGCCTCAACACCATGAGTTTTGCAAAATGCTTGATATCCATTATCTCATTTCAACCCTTGATTACAGGTCACCTAGTTCATTCTTCTCATTATGCAGAAGAAGAAACAGGCCTTAAGAAAGAAAGTTACTCACCCAAGGTCACAGCAAGTAAATTACAGAGCTGGAGATTCAAACTCAGGACTTTTGATTCTCAGGCCATTGTTCTTTCACCCTGCGGTGCAGTGGACCTCCCTTTGTCTTTTGCTCCCTGCACCTTATTTCTTTGCTTTGATTCCTTTTTTATTACATTATGCCTTTTCTATTGCTTGCTCTTTCTCCCAGTTCTCCTCCTCCATTATAAGAAGTAAATATAGAAAATCATAACTTCATTTTAAATTCCCAGCAAGAACATTATTCAGTAATGTCCTGAATCTCCAGTTGCCCATTGGATATTTCAAAACTGAATGTCCCATAGGCACCTTAAACTCAACATACCCAAAACTAAACTCATTACCTTCTTTCCCAAACCCCCTCTTTTCTAAACTCCCTTATTTCTGTCCAGTTGACCAGGTTCACAATCTTGGTATAATATTTCTCTCCTCACTGTCCCTCATCCCACCTATCCAACAGTGGCCAAATCTTATGTTTCACCTTCATGAGATCTCATATAAACTCTCCTCTCTCTGTTCCAGGGGTTCAGAATGCATAGAATAAAATACATAGAATTACAAAGGAAAATAAAATTTTGTGGAAATAAAGACATATTTTATCCTCCTCTAAGTTTATAGGGCTCTAAAATTTACACATGATACTCTTTGGAGTCTGTGGACTGCAGGTTAAGAATCTGTTGGTTCTCAGTCTTTCCTAAGCACCCAAGATGGCCATTGCTGAATTATTTTCCTCAAAGTAGCCAGGGACTCAGTATTTATGGGGTTATAATCCAATCCAATCTCCACTGGACAAATTCAGTTAAATAGATATATCCTAGTTTTTAAAATCTTTTGGAATATGCTCTTATTACTTTCAGTACTTATTTTTTCCTATCATTTTTGTTTTCCTTCAGTAAGCCAACAGCATCCCAGAGAATGTTTCCTTGGTTCAAGTTAAGCAGTAAAATTCTGAAACCAAGGCAGTTTTCAAAGTAAAATGACCCCATTTACAAAGAACTTGGTTACTGTGAGAAAAAGAAGCCAATGATATTTCCAAAGTTTAAAATGATGAATAAATTCTATGAAAAGACTATTTCTACCCAACAATGATTCACTATCTCTGAGTAGCTCAAGAGCCCCTATCTCTGGGAAGGAGGCCTGCCAAAAGGATTTTTTTTCCCTTTTTAGATACTGAATTAGAATGCAAAGGGTACATTTCTATTTGGTTAACAAGCACAACACACTAAATACATTTTCCTTTATCTGTTGTTAAGAGTTCACCCTTCGTTTTTAGAGGAGGACTAGCGTTTTATTCTACCTTGTGTATGAGGGAAGGGGAGATGTGGAGAGAATGCCCCTCTAAAACACGATAATAGGCAGAGATGCAATGACACAGCATGTACCATGTTGTAAGGAAACACCTATTAACATATGGATAAAATAATTAGAATTAATATTATGAACTAAACAATCTGGGTTTCATAAGCATTGTTATGAATTAAACAATCTGGGTTTCATAAGCGATTTGTCTTATGACACAAGAACTATATAGATAGAAATGAGCAAAAAAATAAAATAAACAGTTAACCCAGTAAGATATTTGTATTAATGCATTTAACATTTTTTAAGTGTTCTGACCTGATAACAAGAAGTCAGGGTCTTGTATTTGGACACTGATAGGTATTTGGACTTAGCTTTCTCTGATAGATTCAGACAGTTCAGAGAACCACCAAAGGGTCATTCACTTCTCTGGAGAAGTGGTGTAAAGCTCAAATGAAAACTGCAGCCACTAAAGCATCCATCAGGATCCCTACATATTGACTTAGAAAACAACATATCAACATTACATAAGTTATACTGTATTTTTATTTATTTTGTTAAATATTTTCAATTACATTTTAATAAAGTTCTAGCTGTACTTGGAATATTGTAGGCAGAATTTTTTGGTACTTCTGGATGAAAGGGAAAAGCACAATAAATTGAGAGATTGGAAAATTATAAACTATCCCGATTATACTTTTGTCTCATTCCGTAAAGCTCTGGCCCTGGAGTAAGGAAGACTTGAGTTCAGATTTGACCTTATATACTTATTAACTACCTCTGTGACCTTGGGCAAGCTATTTTCATGTGTTTGCTTCAGTTTCCTCAACTGTAAAATGGATAAAAAAATAATACCTACCCAGGACTGTTATGAGTATCAAATAAGATAATATTTGCAAAGTCTTTAGCTTAGTTTCTGGTACATAAGTTACTTAATAACTCCTTGTTATTAAAACTTCCATTTATTTTACAAATGAGGAACCCAGTCCCAGAGAAATTAAGTAATTTGCTGAATTCACACAGCAATAAATATCAGAACCCACATTCAAATCAATTTCCTAAGTCCAGTCATCTTTCCTTTTACATTGTCTCACAGTAAAGTATTTCTTCAAATCATTAAGATTTTAAACAATTGAGAAATACACAGGTTTTAAACTAGTCTCAGTAAGTAAGCCAAGAGGTAGTCGGAGCATTAACTATAGCCACCCGTTTTACAGGAAGACAAGTGATCACAATTCTTCTTCCAGTATTATCCACTTTACTTTTACCAGTTATATATACTCTAAGGGACAGTTCAAACAATTTTACAATGAGCTGACTGTGAAAAATGAGAACTCTATGCCATGATCCTAAGGGGAGAGAGAAAGTAACAACCTCTCCCCCTTCTCACTCAGTTGAGAAGTTGAAGTCCGGTAATCAACTCCAACTCTCCCTGAAAGTCAGAACTGACAATTAACCATTAGTTGCTGTTTTTTTTGAAAGTGTTCTAGGGCTATAGCAATCCTGGCCCTTTCAGGCAAAATTGTGATGTCAGTCCTATTTGTTCTAGAGACCTTTCTGCACCCTCTCACTTTTCCCTCACTCAATAATGCATTTTACTCCTCTGCTCCTTCTTTGCTCTCCCTGCCAGGCCAAGCCCTGCATGGCATTGTTTGCTCCCAGATTGTCTCAGAGTGAATGGAAAGATTAATTGTTTCTGTTTTGGTCAGAAACCCTGAGTGTCTTCCCCTCCCAGAATGATTTCTTTTGGCTAGGTAAAGAAGCCATTCTTAGTCTCATTTTTTACCTAAGTCTCAGTCACGGAATGGACATTGCTTCAGTCAAACCAAGACCTGGGAAAGACCTTAGCTTAAAAAGGCCAAGGTCCCCCACTGCATCCAGGGCCATGTCTAGTCCTCCTGATCTATATATATCTTGCCACTAGACCCAGATGACTGGAGGAAACAGTGAGGCTAGGAACTTTACACAGCCTTCCCTCACAAACCCAATTCACTTGCATGTCATGGCATCACGTCCCTGATATCATGGAGATGGAGTACAGATTCTGGGAATCTCCTTGCTCTCTCCTTGCATCTTAGTCAGGCTTTGCCTCACCTACTTCCCACCCCAGCCCTCCATTGTCTGTTATTTCCTGATTGCCTCCAGCTGTTTCCCACCCTAGATGAGTCACCCCAGTCCCATTAAAATCCTCCTTGGATTCCTCCTCAAGAACCTCCCTAAACCCCTCCTCTCATCACCCCAGACTAGTAAACCACCTCCAAGTCCCTCCCACAATCTTTCTGTGTATTTTCTCTCCTTGAAAGTGTTCAGATTCTATCTGGTCTGCTTGTTAGTACAAGCATCACAAATGCTTAAGCTTCTTAATAGTCTACCCAATATGGTGACTCTTTAATAAACTTATTCCCTAACTTCAACAATGATCCCCTTCTGAAAGACAGACAACATTTTACCCCTGGATCTTCTTTCCTCCCCTTTGACATCTAGTGGACGCAGCTACTTTTCCTCTCCAAATTGCCCTGTGGCAATAAGAGATGAACTCATTTACCTGGAAGTGTATAATTGACCAATAAGACTTTTCATAGCTTTTAATCCGTTCCTGGATTCCAAACCCTCCTAGCTCTCATTTTCTTTCCATCTCCTACACATACTCTGTGATCCAATGACCTGCTTTTTTTTGGATCCTTAAAGAAGATGCTATATCTCCTCATTATGCTCCTCAACAGCATTTTCAATGCCTGTGGCTATGCCTGGAATATGTTCTCCATCCTCATCTCCTCCTCTTGGCTTCCTTCAAGCACCAGGTAAAATCCCATCTTTAAAGAAAAGCTTTTCTGAGAGATCCTTCTTAGTGCCATTTCCTTCCCTCTGTTCACTCTCTCCAATTTACTCTGCCTATGTTGTTCAGTTGTTTTCATGTTTCCTCCCACATCAGACTGGGAGCTCCTTGAGAGTGGGGATTGTCTTTTGCTTTTCTTTGTACCTACAATGCTTAGCATATTGCCAGGCACATAAAAGACAACATTTGACTGACTGACTCCTAAGTCTATTTTCCTTTTAAAAAGCAGACAAAACTTTAAGCCTAGTTTTTTTAACTAGAGAATCCAACAGTTCTTTTTAGCTCAGTGGGAGAGGTGGCAGCTAGTTCTGGTATCTCAAAGCAGCACCCTTGACTAAGATTAGCGAGCCCTGACAACAGTAACTAGAAAATTCTGCCAGTTGTGCAGAATTTGTTGTTGTTGTACAGTTGTTTCAACTGCCTGATTCTCAATGACTGGAGTGGTTTGCCATTTTCTTCTCCCACTCATTTTATAGATGAGGAAACTGAGTTAAGTGGCTTTCCCGGGATCACACAGCTAGTTAGGGTCTGAGGACAGATTGGATTTTATGAAGATGAGTCTTCCTGATTCAAGGCCCAGAGCTTTATCCACTGTGCCAACTGAGCTGCCCTGGGGAACACCATACAATCTGTAGGCCTGAAGGAGGTACCCACTTTCTAGGATGCTTACAGCACTAAGAAAGATCCTAAATGAGAACACTGGACTCTTACCACATTAAACCATGAGCATGCACCGTGTGGATGCCAAAATATTATTTGGCCTGTTTTACAGCCTCTTATCTCTCTCTATATGGGCAGTTAGGTGGCTCCATGGATAGAGTACCAGGTCTGGAGTCAGGAATACTTTTCTTCTTGAGTTCAAATCTGACCTCAGATAACTTATCAACTATATGCTCTGGACAAGTGATTTTACCATATTTGTAAAATGAACTGGAGAAGGAAATGGCAAACTACTTCAATATCTCTGCCAAGAAAATCCCACATAGGGTTACAAAGAGCCATATAGAACTGAAACAACACAACAGCAACAACAATAATTTCTCTCTAAGGTTTTAAGCCACATGTGGTTGATAAGATTCTCTCCCAATTAGCTGAGAAGTTGGGGTATCAGCAAAGGACAATTTGACACATTTCTACAATGACTTAAAAACATAAAATAGATAGGCCATGTTGTTTCCTTAAGGGCATTCTTTATAGGCTGGTCCTGAAGTATCACTGCCTTTCTAAATATATTCTAGTTATTTATACAACGCTACAAATTAGTAAAAGGTAAACAGTTAAATGTTAATTACTTGAATCTATCTGAAGCAACATAGTCAACATCCATTGAAACAAAAATATGGTGAAGTTAGATATGACTTAATGAAACATTTGGCTTGAGCATATACTCCTGCTGAAGTAGTGGGTCATATTGGTGAGACAAAGACCAGTCGCTAAATGTTGCAGAAGGGCTGGCACTAAGTTCCAAAGATATAATACAAGATTTTTGGATAGGCCATCCTGAGAAGAATATGAAATTAAAAGTTACTGGAAAAGCTGAAGACTATACTTCAGTAGTTTTGGAAATAAGATGCCTTACTTCTCTAGGACAGCAAAGCCATAATTCATTTACTCCAAGGGAAATTAAAAGTCAGAAATATGGCAACCACCTGATTACACTTTCACCTCAGCGAGGAAAGCCCACAACACCTATGGATAAATATACAAACTAAAAAATGTATATTAATTTACAGAAATATCAGTGTTTCAATGTCTCATCAGTAATTTTGTATGCTACTTTGTTATACAGTAAACTTCTTATCAATGAACTCAATTTTATTTTGTAGTAACATAAACCCACAGTGTGTTTAAGCAAACCTTATCTTGAAGGAAGTAAATCTTTATTTTTAACCATATAGCAACGAACTATTTCTGTACTTTCATTTCTGTGAATGAGCTTGAACTTTTGGGCCACCTTGACAATACCCAGTGTCTGGAGATGTTCCAACTCTACCTTTGTGTTCACATTATGAATATCCATTTTAAAATCTTATTAAGACACTTGAATTGCTCTATATTAACTTTTCTTTGGCACTTTGAATTAAATTATCTCTCTTCCTGTGAGGTTACAACAAAGTGTAACACAAATAATGAGGCAAAACCAAAATAAAATGTAGATGCTTACATCTTCATTGCTTCTCTAGCTTGGCTTGGTCTGAGAAGCTCAATGGAATAACATTTTTTTGTTGTTGTTACAAAAGTGTCATGAAATAGAGAGAGGCACACGGGTGAAACATTTCAGAAACCCATGGTAACCCAGAAACCATTCTGAGTCTGCCATGAACAATTTGATCTTAGGAAAGACCTTTCTTCTGTAGACTTCAGTTTTTTCAAGTTCTACAAGGAGAGGATTTGACAAACTGAGCTAGATCCTGGCTGCTATAAATATGCTATAAAACCATGAATATGGCATTTCTTACTCTTTTTTCTAGCTGATAGTTCTACAGTTTTTTATGGAACATCCAATACTCCCTTTGGACAGGTTTTCCCGTGCCCAATGTATTGCTGTAATCACATGCCAAAATATTTAACTTATCAGAAAGGACCAACAATGTTAAAAATCTAACATTTGGTGTGAGAGGATTAATATCTACCAGTGCTCTCCTTAGAATATGAGCTCCATCTTCTCCCTCTTCTGAAATGAAAGGGATTCTTTTTCTCCGAGACCAATTTGTCATTAGGATTTGATTGACTCCTGCTTTACTTCATGCAGATTCCTTGTCACCTAAAAGTCCCACCCACTGGCCTCTCAGACTTGGTGGGTGCCTGAGATGTACCTCCTCTAGTTGCTATACACTGCCCTGCTTACCAGACACAATTCCATACTGTAGCAGGCAGGGGATCATTTACCCAGACTAAAGCTAGGTGTAATTATATTCTTGTGGTTCATCTGTGCTGTGTTAAGTCAAAGTAAACTTCCTTTTGTTAACTGCTCTGTAATTTAGGAGTGCCTTTTTCTGTTCCTCAAATTGAATGAAAACTAGAGTGCTCTCCTTAGGCCTTCTCCAACACTTGGATTTCTACCAGTCTCACAACACATGATTTTTTAAAAGCAAAAACAAGTCTTTCTAACACCATTATTTTTTTTTTTACATCCAGCAATGGTAGGCTTTTCATCAAATATATAACTGATTATTTTAGAATTTAGAAAGTTCACTCATAGCTCCTAAGTAGATATGATGCAAGATAAGATGTATTTATGATACTTAAAAATGACAAATTTTCTTACACTTTGGGATAGAGGGCAGTGGGAATGAACAGCCCTAAAGAGGGGAGGATGGGCCCAGCTCAACAATGGAGCAGGTGAAAGCTCCTATGCAGCCCACTGGGCTGTGGGATTTTGCTATACTTCTGGCTGAGACCAAAACAAACTTGCAACATTAAAAGAAAGAGCAATGATATTCATATAGCAATATTTTAGAAAGGTGAGTGTTCAGGTTTTAACAGTACATTGTCTCTTATGATATTAATACTACATAGCACAGACTTCTTAAAATTCCTTTTTATAACACAAAATAAAGCGGTTGGTTGGTTTTTCGTAAAGTGGTGGGTATGACTTAATTGTGCCGACATTATACACTACACATTACTGCGCAGTAAGAACATAGTAACACTACAGGATACAACAGAAAACTAATTAACTTGTACTAACACGGCTACCTTATGCCTAGAAAAAGGCAGTTGCCTCATGTCACCACAGCATATTGCAGTTTCCCTCCTTGTATTTATTTTTATAAGTATTGACTTAAAGACCTTAAAAAAGTTGCATCGAGAATGATCATGTTCTGTTTATTTCCTACAGCTTGTCTGAATATGCTTTATGATAAATACAAGGTCTTATGCCTACACATGAAAGTATTGTCAAATAAGTCCCGTTAATTGTGAATGTGGCTCATTAAGCAGCGGGGTCTCATAAAATAAATAAGCTCCCATTCTAATAAGAGACAGGATGTTCAGCTCTTCTCAATGCTTTGCCAAATGGGGATTTTATCGTTTCCGTCAGTTTCATTTATTAGCTATACGTCCCCAAGGGAGAGCAGCAGCAGAGCACAGTAGACAGAGAACTACTCTCTAAACCAGAAAGACCTGGGCTGAAGTGCCATTTGGACACATACTGGCTGCACCCCTGGGCCAATCACTTAACCTCTTAGTATTCTAGGTAGCCTTCTAAGTTGCAGAGGTGTCTACCTGCTCTGGTAGTAGGAATTACCTCAATTAACCTATATAAATCCAGTCCTGATAAACCCCATTCTTAATAATGACTTGCATTTGTATAGCACTTTACAACTTTCCAAATTTTACTGTCCCCTCCACCTCCATTTTACAGATTAGTAAAATGAAGCCGACATAAGGTCTGTGAATAATGAACTACGTGACATTTCTGGTTTATTCCCAGTAGCATTGCCATTTGCAGATTAGTAAAAAGAAACAGATACAGGCTAAGTGACTTGCCAGTCACACAGCTGTTAAGTGTCTGAGGTTGGGATTTGAACTTGAGTCTTTCTGACTTCAAGTCCAGCACTCAATTCAATGTTCCAACTACCTGCCTTTACATAGTCTTTGTTGATAAAAAGAAGCTGCCCCATGCATAGTGTTGGACTTGAAGTCAACAGAAACTTGAATTCAAATCCGACTCCTAACCTTTAATTGGATGAACATAAGCAAGTCACTTTATTTCTGGAAACTTAGTTTTCTTATCTGTAAAATCTTTTTAATAATAGCTGTATTACCTTCTTTATCAGTATTTTAAACATCAGATGAGCTAAAGTATGTTACAAGCTTTTGAAAACCTTGGAGTGCTATACAGAGTGTCCCCATGACCTTTGTACCATTTTAAGAAACTGCTTACGTTTCCTTAAATTAAAAAAAAATTACAAATGTTAGCTAATATTATTTTTCATTATTGCTTAGTAATCAAAGTGCTGGCATGTGGCTAGTAAGGTGAATGATTCTTTTCCCTTCATCTATTATTGCTATGGTTGTCACAAAATTTCCCTATATCTTCAAACCACTTAATTTGAATCCTTAATGCTAAAAAACAGTTTTAATCTCAATGATCCCTTGAAAGGACCCCAACAGTACACTTTGAACACTACTGACTTAGAGCAATGAGAGATTAAGTGACTTGCTTAAAAAAAAAACAAAACCAAAAAGCACTTGAACCCAGTTGAAGTGGGTCTAACTGACTGAAGCTGTGTTCAGTCATTTCAGTTACGTTTGACTTCTTGTGACTCCATTTGAGGTTTTCTTGGCAAAGATATCGTAGTGGAGTGATTTACCATTTCCTCCTCCAGCTCATTTTATAGATGAAGTAACTGAAGCAGCGTTAAGTAGCTTGAAGGGTCACATAGCTTTTCAGTGTCTGAGGCTGTATTTGAACTCAGGTCTTCCTGCCTCCAGGCCTGGTGCTCTATTAATTGTGCCTACTTAGCTGCCTTCCACAGCTCTCTGAGACTGGTTTTCTATATCACATGGCCTCTCTATGTAAGAACGTTAAAATGAAATAAAACAAGAGGATAATGAAAAAAACAGGTGAATTTTGAGAACCTCCCCCCATATGGCAGACAATGGTGACCTCCCATCAAAAATGTTAATATTGTACGTGAACATGGAGGTTAATCACTTACGGATCATTGCTGAAGAAAAGAAAATAAAACTAGCTGGTTAGTGTGGCCTGTGGAGAGGATAGTTGGGCACATTCTTTTCATAATTGTTCATGTTTTTCTGAAGCATATAACAAGTTTTATATTATTTAGTTCTGGAAGAATGACAAATGGAAGGAAGCTCAGCCTAATGGGTGTGCTTTGCACACATGGCTTGAACTGCCCAGAAAGAATGATGTTATTTTCCATGTAGCTTTGTCAACCACCCACAAGGAGATATGATAGTGGAAGATGAAAAATATAGAACTATAGTGGAGTAGAAGAACTTGTCAGATTTGATTTTCTCTTCTCAAGTGATGCAGATGAGTTCTAGGATATAACATTTCACTTCTTAAAGGTAAGAATGATAGATAATACTGTTAATATGAAATATAAATATGAACAGAGGCTTTGTTGCTTTTGAATCCTCTGGTAGTTTTTGATACATATATGTGAGAGAATGTGTGAGGTTGGTACTGCAGGTGTTATCTCCATTTTAGAAAATTGGGACTCACTGAGGTTAAGCAATTTCTCCAAGGTTTCACAGCTGGTAAATAGAAGAGATGGAATTAGAGAGATCCTAAGTATTTTACCCTTCCCATGATGCCATCCTTTCTCTATTATATATATAAAATCGATCTGCTGGTTGGAAATGAATCATTCTTCATAGTTGTCATTACTTAGGAAAAGCTTAGTACGTTGCTTAGGTCTTCTGCTGAGTTAGTGACATCTCTCTTATCTGCTGCTATCTTTCAACAGGTCACATTTATGTTGCATTTCTTTAAATTTATTCTTCATTGAATTCTGGTCTTTGAGCAAAGAAGGTGAAGAAATATCTGGGTTTAAGTCCTGATGGTGACACATGATGTTGTTAATGGAGAATCAGTCAACCCCTCAGGCTTCTAAGCTACTCTCAGAGGTTGACTAATACATACATACACACACACACACACACACACACACACACACACACAAACACACACACTTTCACATAAAAGTGTGGTGTATGAGTGTGTGTATAGATATATATATTATACGTGTGTGTGCACGCTAATATGTATTTAGTATACACGTGTGATATGTCTATGTAGACGGTGATATGGATATGTGTTGGTCTGGCAAGAATGTGTAAGTATAGCCATTGGAAAGGTCAAGTTTTAAAAAATCTATTTCCACATTACTTATCCTATAAAACACGTATCTATTATTCTTCAGTGAATCCAAAAGACAATTTATGATTCAAAAGGACATCACTGATAACATTACTTAGCAGTCAGGCAAAAATAAACTTCTGCCAGCCTTGGGAAAGAACGAGGTGTTTACCACTTGCTATGTTGGCTTATCTGACATTTTCAAATGAACACTGAAAATAGAACACTGGAGTTTTTTCTTTGCTTTATTTATTAAGGAAAAACTAATGCATGATGGCATTAAAAAATGACAGCTAGGTGGCACTGAGTTCAAATGTGACCTCAGACACTTACTTGTGTGACCCTAAGCAAGTCACTAAACCCTATTTACCTCAGTTTCCTCATCTGTAAAATGAGCTGGAAAAGTAATGGCAAATTACTTCAGCATCTTTGCCAAGAAAACTCCAAATTGGATCATAAAGAGTTGGACATGAATGAAAAATGACTAAACAACAAAAAGGTACATACCTTTATAGAGTAGAGCTCTTTGAAAATATCTCCAATTAGAATGATAAGTTCAAAGTCTTAAGTATTTTTGTTACATTGGACTGAGGCTTTAACTTTGGAGTTTAGAACAGAATTTACAATCAAACATCTCAATTGTATAGAATTTTATTTTTTATTACCATCTCTTCAGCATTCTCTTTCCTGTTGATTGTGTAACACTAAATTGGAATATCCTGAATTTCTCTGACCTTAGAAAATCCGTGTTAATTGGGTATGCTGTACAGGAACCTATCTGGAGCTGGAAGAGATCTCATAGAACATGCTCCCATTTTACATATGAGGAATCCAAGGTCCATGGTATGTAAGTGTCTTGCACAAGGCCATACAGGTGATATGGACGGACTAAGAAATTCACAGGCAATAGTCAATTAGGAATTTCAAGAGCATCTTTATTAGCCAGGCTGGTGCCTGCCACATGGAGAAACCCAGAGGAGACAGCCCCAAACTAAGGTGGGTGTGTGCATTTTAAGCATTTCAGCGCTTCTCGGTACAGCCTTGTGGTTTCTACAACAAACATAGTTCTGACAGGGCAGAGGACTTCTGCTAGGCAAGGGGGCTCAACAGAAAGTAGTTGCCAGGAAAGGGACCCAATCAGAGAATGGTTGTCAGGAAGGGGATATCCAACAGAAAGTGGTTGTCAGAAAGGGGGGGGTGCCCAGCAGAAGGTAAAGGGGGTCTAACAGGAACAGTTCTGGCAGGGGGGCACAAGTTGTTGCCAGGCAAGGGGGAAATAATGTTTTGATAGGGGCCCAACAGAATGCTGCTGCTAGGCAAGGTTATCCAACCCTGCCCAGCAACCTAACAGATATCTCCCAACCTAGGGGCCCCAGGAAGGAATAATGTCCACTCCACAGGCTGTAAAAATCGGAAGTGGGATTTGAGTCCAGCTTCTCTGATTACAGTACTAAGGCTCTTTCCAGTGTTCCTCGATGCTCAATTCATTATGTGAGATGTTAGATGCTCCATTTTTTTCCTTTTAAAAATAAATTTCAGTCATGTCAACTTTTATCTTTATACTACAATTATCTTGGGGTGGCAGGAAAAGAAAATGCTCTCCCCACCTCAGAATGAGCCCTTCTCTGGGACCAACAAAAATAAACTGAGCAAAAACACATAACTCTTTGACTACATGTGACACTATGAACAACATTCTGCCTCAGAGTCCCTCACCTCTCTGCTAGGAGTTTTGTTTTGTATGTTTTGTTATCCATTCTGCAATACTTTGGTTGGGTTTTTTTTTTTGTTTTGTTTTGTTTTTTAGTTTGGTTTCCTTTAAATGATTATGTTTGCTTATGTATTTATATATGATTTGTTTGTTTGAGGCTAGAACTCCCTAGACCTGCCAGGTGGGCCAAATCTGAATCTCAGATCCAGCTAATCAGCAAGGAAGTTTGACCTCCTCCTTTTCCAAGACAGGTATGTTTATCCCTACTTAAGCATCCTAGTGGCTGGGGGCTTTAGTCTCTAAGGGGACACTGAATCATCTCAGCTCACTACAATTCAGAATCCCTGAACTCAATCCACCAGCTTCAGCCACCCCAGTAGGTAGGATTTCAGGCTCAGATTTTAATAATTTACATTGCTATAGTCATCAGGTCAATTGTTCTTTTTGGTTCTGCTTGTTTTTAGAGTTCATACAAATCTTCCCATGTTTCTCTTAATTCCTTATATTAATTATTTCTTGCTTTACAATACTATTCCATTATATTCATAATATCCCCTTTCATTTTTTCCACAGCCTTCCCCCAAACTGATTTCTTATCTTGGAGAATCTTCTGCTCTATGTCTATTTTCCTGATTTTTAACTAATTCTCCCAGACCATTACTTCAGAAAAAGCTCTAGTCATGTTATCCATTATGGTTTATTCCCTCATATACACATATACTCTGTCTTATACCCCCATAGACTCACCATTGCCTTTATAGATAAGGTTACCCTTTCCTCTCTATCACTATTTTCAAAAATCATGATTAGATCAACACCCACAACCCCACCTACCCACCTCAGCCCCATATTTGCCAGGTGGGAACCCTTCATTCTTCCTTTAATTTTCCAGACTCAAGTTCTCAATCTTGGCTAGCATTCCTCTTTGTATGCTATCTTTCCCTATTGGAATATAAACTCTTTGATATCAAGGACTGTCCATTTTTGGACTGATAGCCCTCCTCAACCCACAAGTTAGCAAAATATTTGATCCAAAGAAGGTGCACATTGACTTATTTGGAATGACTTTTTACCCATTCACTCATCACCATTGTCACCAACACATATATGAATCTACTATATGCCAGGCACTATGCTAAGTACTTTAGCAGTTATTATCTCATTTGAGTCTCACAACAACTCACTAAGGTAGATGAGAAAGCTGAGGCAAATAGAGTTAAAATGACTTAGCCAGGTCATACAGCTAGTAAATGTCTGAGCCAAGTTTGAACTCAAGTCTTCCTGACCCAGCACTCTATCCAAATTTCACCACCTAGCTGCCCTCAATCAATGAGTACCTCTATTCTTCTTCTGTTTTTAACTGATAGAGATCACATTTTAGTTGTTTAATTCCTTAACAAACAAGAGTTATGTAAAGAGCATTAGGCATACTCACTTCAAACTTGCTTGAAACTAGGGAGAAAGTTCAAGTTTTAGCTTTATTACCATTACTCCAAATTAATTTCTCTTCAATAGTGCAGCTATTTAATACTTTCTTTCATTTAGTGGCTTCCAAACATTTAGCTTTTACCTCCTGGGGGACTACAGAATTATTGCAAGATGCCCTTAAGTTTATGTATAAAGTACCAAGAAAACATACAGCATGACCCTGCATTTACATTTATTGTTCAAATAAATATTAGGGCAGCCAGGTGATATTATGGATAGAGCACACAACTTGGAGTGAGGAAGACTTGAGTCCATATCCTACCTCAGACACTTACTTACACGGTGACCCTGAGTAAATCACTTAACCTGTCTGCAGCTCAGTTTCCTCATTTGTAAAATGAAGATGGTAATTGCACCTACCTCACAGAGTCACTGTGAGGATCAAATGTGTTAATACCTAAAGCACTTTGCAAACTTCAAGGTGCTATGTAAGTGTTAACTATTATCAGTAGCCAAGGGATACTATGTTGTTCACTAAAACAAATGCACTTAAAAACTTTACTGAAATGTCCATGGTAGTTCCAATCACCACATATTATCTCCAGGAATAGATTGCATTGATTAAATACACACACATACACACACACACACACACACACACACACACACACACACACATATATGGAGTTACCATCCCAGAGTAGGTTAGAAATCCCTTTCCTAATTTGCTTTTAATCTTTATTTTCTGTGATTTACTAACCACCCACAATTCTTATCTTTTTTTTTTGATAACTGCTTCCTGAATAGCTTGAGCTGAAAATACACTTAACACATTATTCGATAAGCACAATTTTCTTTATGCCTGAATCAAATAGTTCATGCTCCTAAATGTAAAGCTACTTAATCCAAATTACCTTTATCAACATATTCAAAAGACTCACCTAGATAAAATTATACTACCATGGCTACAATACATATTTTCTCTTCTCCACCAAAAGAATCCACAGAGTAAATATAATCTGTTGACACTACACAGTTCTAGCATGTGAACTATTTCAGAAAATCAGATAGGATGTATTGTAACATGGGAAATTCTTTTTTGAGAATTGGGCTATAAGTATAACCAAGTTTCTGTATGAAATATAATTGCTATGGATTCTATAAGAGATTCTCTCAGAAGTTAGATTCTAACCCTAACCACCCCTGTTATAAAATTTTATCCCATAAGAAATGATTTATACTGCCAAAACATTCCCAGAATATAGCCATATACAATATAGATCTCTCACCTTAACTTCAAAAACCAAGAACCTGGCCTTGCTCTTCCGTTAACATTATAACAGAATTACACAGGATGTAGTTCATGCCATGTCAAAAACATCAGAATTTCTGGTTCTGGCACTCTACCCAGTCTAAACTTGAATGAGTTTAAAAGACATCTGAATTTAGAGTAGTTGCCTTGAAAAAAAAGACAATATGGAGAACAGATTGCCCCAAACTTACCTTAAGGTACCATCTGTATTTAGCCTGATCCAAATTATCAGGGTGCTTTGTCTTATCTAGAAACTGTTCTGCTTCTGTTAACCATTGGTTAAATATCTTCATATCATAATGAAAACGCCGCCATTTTTCCACAGATATATCAAACCTCCTAGGAGGGAAAAAAATAAGAGACTATGAGAATGATATGGATTCTATGAGTAAAATTATTTTTATAGTTCTTCATTCCATGCACCAAGGACATGATCATTTTTTAAACTTTTATTTGTACCTTAAAAAAATCCACTTTCTGTTTCATGATCTCAACATTTTACTTCCCACCTCCTGCCTTTGTATTTCCTGTACATGATATACATTCTGTTCTCACTGTCACCTCTTAGGAATCCTTAGCTTCCTTTGGAGTCACTGAAAGGGAACTTACAGACCACTGAGTCCAAACTTTTCACTTTAAGATAAATGAATGAGAGGTTGATTGACTTGCCCAGAGTAAGACAGCTAATAAGTCTTAGAGACAGGACTTACATCGAAGGCTTCCTGACTCCTAAGTCTGGTCCTAGTGTATACCACTCTGTCTCTCAAATAACCTAAGTGGGAGGATCTGACTCTACAACCAGCATTGCTGCTGCTGCACTCTGTTCAGGCACTACCTCCTACAGGAAGTCTTTCCTGATTTTCTTTATTAATAGTCACCTCTTCCTGATTTACTTTTATTTTATTTATTTGTTTACATGCTATATTCCCCAGCAGAAAGCATATTACGTGAAAGCAGGTACTGTTTACGTCATTTTTTATTCCCATTCTTAGCACGGTGCCCTGCACATCTTAAGTCTTTAGTAAACTTTTGCAGAATCTTTGAAACAATAATCTTCACCGAGTGGGAAATGACTAAAACTGGAAAGGACTTCCCTTTCAATTTGAAAACACTTCTGGAAGGAAATAAAAATTATCTTGTAGTGCTTTTCCTCTCCAAGAAGATTGTTTTGTTCTGAATCTTCCCCAAACTTGATAGTATTATATTACATTAACTTGTTTGGGTAGTCATTCATTTAATTCTAATTTAAAAGAATTTGGGAGGCAAAATCAACTTATAAAATAAAGTCTTTTTGTGTCTATAGTAATACTGAGAGTGTTTTCATTAAGATCCTTTCATCAAGATTCACTATGATCCTTAGGCATCCAGGGGCTATGAAGACAAATTATATCTAATTCATATGCTAGGTTTAGATGTAGGCAATTAACCAACTAATTGGTTATATTGTAGTCTGAGAGGGGCAGTGAGTCTCCCTTTACCCTTTATTTTTTATTGTATCCACTAACATTTTTAATTAGAATACGGAAGAGACTCATTTAGTACAATGAGCTTATGATTCAGAAGATGAAAATGTCAAGAAGCATCTAAATGATCATCCACATTTAAGCCAGAGAATAGATCAGGGTTGTTTTGGTGCCACCTTAGATTTGAAGGAAGTTTAGAAAAGGGTTCAGATTCTCATTTGGTTGGCTTTATTAGGCTTCTTTGGGATCTGATTTAACAAGAAATCAAACTTCTAGAACTGATCTGCATTTTTAATAATCTATGGTGGTTTGGTTCATTGGAGGCAACTGCGTTATATGATTGTCTACATGTGAATCCCTACCTTATCTAATAGGGGACTGGCTGCCAAGTCCAATTGTTATAAGTATGCATTCTGGAAAAGTTATGATGATGTATAATAGCAGTGCTTTGGAGAGACTTTGGAGAATTCATAAATATTTTTTAATAGGCTCTGATATCCTAAACATGTGGCAAGGAAGAAAGTATGATTGGCTAAACAGGTTTAAGTCTTCTTCAATATCCCTGCTCCCCCTTTCTGAGGGAAAATTTACTTTTTTTTAATGTGACTTCTTCCTGACTTATAGTATCTGGTAATAAAGACTACTATAAGAAAAGAGACCTCAGGCCCTTGTCCTACTGAGGCCAACATATAGCTTATGAATGCAGGTCTCTTCCTGTACTTTGCCTACTTCAGAGCTTACTCTTTTGAGTGAACAGTATTGGAGGCTCTGACTTTATGAGTTTTGAAAGATCAATAGACCATACCATATGGGAGTCTGGGGGTCCAGTGTCTAGGACTTGAGTCCATGGCAGGTTTTGTGCCTTGCTCAGCACCAATACCCAAAAGAGTAAATAGTAATTTTCAGGGACCCATCGCAGACATAGTTGAGACAAGGATTCATCTGAAAGCAAGGGAAATGAACTTGATGGTACCAGTGCTATGTAGAAGCTGAGCAAAGCTGGAGCCCAATCCCCACAGAGACCTACAGGAAAGAATATGCCCTCAATGTAGCAGAGAAAATATTTGTATTTTTGCACTTACTCTAGCTTTGAAGTAAATATCCCTTTGTAAAAAGGAATGTTAACTGGGACAATGGAAGTGGGGTTCTACTCGCTAGTGGCTAACACTATTTGGATGGTACATTAGGAATAGGGGATCAAACCGTTAACAACAAAGAAGGGTCATCTCAACCTTTCCAGGTCCACCCTAGTACCCAATGAAAGATGGAGCTGGACTGACTCTGGGATAGTGAGCCCAGAGTATACGTGCTATACAGATTTCTAAACATTTATATATTTTAAAAATATAAGTTGAAGAAAATGACTGTGAAACGTCACACTCATCAAAAGTCTCCATTAGCATGAAGATTCTGGGCGCTGACAATCACAAACTAAACATTATACAAAAAAAGCAAAAAGAAACCCATCAAACTCAAAACCTGTCAGACTATTTAACCAATGATAGATGAAGGGTTTATTCTTCCTTATCATCTCCCAAAGATACTATGTCACAAAGTAGGGTTGCTGGGTTCTATACAAAATTTGGCAGTGAGATAAAGTTCAAGTATATTGAGCCCCCCACCTTAAAAAAAAACATCATTTTTATCAATGTGTGTGTGTGTGCGTGCGCTCAAGTGTATGTGTATGCAAACACTCAATTTCTCCAGATGGAAGGAGAGATAATGGTACTTAACTCTACAACAAAGTATAGTATTAAAGTGAATGAGGCAAAAGTAAGTTTAGTAGAAAGTCTGTGACTTGTTCAACTAGAAAAATAAAGGCATGTTACGACAAGCTCAGCAAACATTGAACCAATGTTAATAGGTAATATCATCATCAATATTGTCATATCATAAAATGCATAATTATAATGAAATAACCAATGAAATATTTAGCACATTATTCTGATATGGACAGAGATAATTTACTAAACTTGGAATTTAATTTCATGTCATTGTTTCTTCTATCTAAGGTTAACTTTTTCTCAATCATTCATTGTGGTCATTTTCTCATATATTTACTACATGCTTAGAATGGAAGGAGTACTATACTAGGTATCAGGGAAATAAAAGATTAGTAAGACAGTTCCTGTTCTCTTGGAGCTTAAAGTCTAGTTGGAGGATAAGCCATAAACAAAGATAAAAGCAATGCAAAAAATATGTTAGAATTGCAAAACACATTTCTGTGTTTTGAGGACACAGGAAGGTGATAGGGGAAAACAGGGAAAGCTTCATGTTGGAGGCAATAATTGAATTGGGCTTTACACGAGGAGTGAAATTTCACCCAACAAGGGCATGAAGTACTTTCCAGCAAAATGAAAAATCTGAATAAAAACTCAGGAGAGAAGGTTGATTTTGGAGAAGAGGAAAAGGAACAAAAGATAATCCAAGAAAAGTTGAGAGCTACCAGGGTATGGAAGGCCCTTTATAATAGTCATGGAAATCTGTACTTAATTTAAAAAGCAGAACTACCCACCTGACAAGATTTTTCCCTAAGGAAGAATTGGGCAGCAGTATAAATGGTAGATTCTAGGAAGAAAGAGTCAGGGCAGGAAGACCTTTTAGGGCCATGTTGCAGTAGGTCAGTGGGGAGCTCAGGATCATCGGAACAGAGAGGAGGGTACAGATGTTGCAAAGGAGATTTTGACAAAACTTAGTAACTTAATGGAGATGAGAGGTAAAGGAAAGGGAAGAGTTGTAGATTGTCCTAGGAAAGGCAAAGGGAGGTGAGTTACCTGAGAGTTTATTTTAGCAGATTCACTTTCCCAAAAGGAAGGCAGAAAAAAGAGGAGCTTATAAGGAGCTCCTGAACTTGTCTTAACACAGTGAACATTGCATTTCTTCTCTTCGATGAAATAAGATATGACACTGATGCAATGGTTGATAATAGAATTACCTGGGATAGTGAAAGGGAGTTTGCTTTATGCCTAGAAGAATAATGAGACCAGTAGAAGACAACAGTGCTGACGGACATAAAGTGGTTGGTCTGGAACAAGTTATAACATTAGTTCTTTTGAACATTTTGGGAATGATACTGTGTATTTAACAGAACAGATAAAATAAAATGAAACTAAACATTTGATTATTAAAGACATTTTATTCATTTTCTTTGTTTTTCTTTAATCTTTGTTTTGTTTTAGTTTTTGAGCCTGATTCTTCCTGTCCTACCTAGGCTGGAAACACAGCATCTAGTTATGGGTCTATTTTCATTATTGATTAGTGAACAAGTTTTGACAAGCTCTGTTTCTGATCTGGACTGGTTTATCCCTTCTTAGGAAACCTAAGGTCCTCCAGAACCCAGGGAGGGCACCCACATACTGGTACCTGACTTTGTGTACACTCTTGATTGGCATAGCCCGTTGCAACCAAAAAATCCAGAGCTCAAACAATCTACCAGTCATAGCTTACCTAGTAGTAAAGATTATAGGAAAACATCTCCATATCTGGCTATTTCCTTTGATGCTTTGGATTCTCATCATTGAAGTTATTTATTCTAGGAAAGCTAGAGTTCATCAACCATATTCTGAAATGTGATTCTGAAAGTTTTCTTATATGGTCTTCATAAGGTTCTAGAAAATTACCAAGGATGACTTTTTCACAAACAGTGGGGTAAAAAAAAAAATTCATCTAGGAAATGTAGGATTGAGTGGAGGAACATAGCCCACATTTTATAGAAGGATATTCAAAGGCTCCCTACCTCTACTGATTCTCCCACTAAGATTACCTACCACTTCTTCCTCTGGTTCCTCTGAGCCAGAAGACTTGAATTTTTCAAGGGCAACTTAAGAAAATTTCTAGTTTAGAAAATTAGTAATTAAAACAATATACTTGAAACTAATAATTAAAATCTGTTGATTCCTAAGTTTGTGTTATCCATTCTACACCAGGAAAACAAAAAACAAAAAATTAGTTGTCTGTGCTAAAGCCAGCTTACATATTAAGTAATAGAATATTAAAGATTTCTAAATCATTTTGCCTTATTGCTAATTTTAAGCTTTCTATAGCCATAGTCATGTTTGTTTGTTTTTTACTTTAAAATGCTGAAGAACACTTATAATTGTATGTCTCTACTGAAATTAGGACAACCATGCTTGTCTCCAGAATGATACAGCATTCTGGGATATCGCAACAGGCTTGTTACAAGAATATCAAGCCCTCCTAGAAAGTAAAATTTGATGAATTTTTCTTTCCTGATGATTTTCCTGGGATTGCTTATTTGTATTGTGATGGTTGTTATTTCATTGGCTGTAGTAATTAGTTTATTGAGTGTTTCAGTATTGAGATAAGTCTGAGGTAAAAGGACAATTTTCAGAAAGATTATTTAAATGAAGATCTTTCCATTTCTTCCAATGAGAGTCTATTTTCATGCATGTAACTTCTATAAAGAATATTAAGTTCCTTCGTAAGGCAGTTTCTACCTTGATATTTGTGTCCAGTTTAGATTCATTCCAGTGTTGTTCTAACTAACCCAGAGAACTCTCTGGTTCACTGATTAATGGTAAATTGAGTTGACTGCTTGTGTGAAATGAGGCATCTAAGAAACTCACTGTTTTCTCCAGATTCACTACTTTCAAAGTTTTGGCTGCCAAATCAATCATGGATTTATCAGCAGCAGCAACATGGGTGATAACCTACCTTAGAATCCAAGTGGGACTTACAAATAGATTCAAGTTGTGTTATCAACCTCAGTGCTAGAAGAGGTTCTACTTTTCATTGGTAGCAGGTAAACAGGATAAGGGTTATTAGTTATCTCTTGTCTTTAAAACTCCTGATGTATAGTTTCATTGCTAGCTTCCTTAGTTAACTTCAGGCATGATATGGTATTAATGAGGGATTTCAATAGTCCAGACCTCTTGCCAAAAGCAAGCTGATTTTTTTCAAGATATGAGAATACTAATAATTACAGATGTAATTCTGGCCAATAGGAAGGAATTGGTTACTTAAGCAGAGGGATGAAATAATAGATGAGGAGAAGTGGCCTATTAGCATGTCCTAGAAAATTTGAGGGAAGCTGGCTCTGGGATTTACAAAAACAGAGACATTGTAGGGTGATAAAAAGCCAGCTATGGACTGATATTAGTTACTGCTCTAAACATTCTCATCACATGACTTTAGGAAGAATTACTAATCTGGAAAAAGGTCTTCTACTATATTAATCATTGAAAATAATATGCTGAAATGATGGCTATCAGGAAAAGAACTAGGATTTAGAAACTATATTGGTAATTAATTGGTAACTTTTTTTGAAACAAACAAAAAGTTTCAGATAATTTTGTGCTGAATGAAGCTATTTTCACTCTACCTCCAAATAAAGCTGGGGAAAAACAAATAAAAATTAGCAACAGAGGAGAAACAGTTTAATAATAAGAAGAGATTGAACCAAGTCATTGCTTAAAGACAGGTGGGATTCTGAATCTCACTTGATAGAAAAAATAAAATGAGTAAAAATGCTCATGAAGAGCAAACTCAGAGAAGGAAGCAGGGGGTATAAATTACAGTCAACAAACAAACATTTATTAACCACCTACTCTATTCCAGGCAATACACTCTAATTGGGGATACAATGAAAGGCAAAGAGTGTCCCCACTTTCACAAAAACTTATAGTCTGTAAGAACATAAAAATATATGTCACAAATTACAAATGTACAAAAAATGAGGTGTCATAGCATATGTAGTTTTTATATTTAGAATTTATGTTTATTCAGAATAGGATACTTAATATCAGTTCTTTCCTCATAGTGCAACATAACTCACATTGTGTTACATGTCAATTTGACACCAAGCACTAAATGTAAATATATATATATGTGTGTGTGTGTGTGTGTGTGTGTGTGTGTGTTTGTAATTGAAATATTTAGTTTATTCCATACATATGCTAAAAGTGTGGCATGTAAAATTGTTTGATTAGTTTATCAAATATTAAAATAAACAGCCCTATATGAGAAAAATACCAAAAGTGTATACTTCGTATACAATATTCAACACCAGCAGTTATTTTATTACATTTACTTCACTGTATCACATTTATTTTTATATGGCTTCTGTATTCCCTAAAGTTTTGAAGTATATGCTTTATGCACAATTATATTTAATGTCAGTAATAGAACTTCATATTCAAATTTAAGGCATATAACATTTTAATATATTATTTTTAGGAATTGATGAAGTTTGTTAGTGTCAGAGATGAAATATATTCTTGAATTTTCCACAATGTAAAATTACCCATCTAATAATGTTCCCTCCCCAGAAAAGTTCAATAGCAGTTTACCCAAAATTTGCTGATTTTGCATGGTTGTACTTGTAAATTGAATCTCTGGTAAGTTACCATGCTTCCCATCTCTCTCTCTCTCTCTCTCTGACTCTGTTAATTGAAATGTCAAAGAGAGAAAAGAAAGCCAGCAACAAATAGAGACAAGTAGACACATTAAAAATAACATTAAGGGAAATCAATATAATTTAAAGTTTTTAGCACCCATCACACTATATGATTTGAAGCGGGGGGGTGTATTTTCTTCTGGCAGGAAGCATAAATGTAGAACTAGTATAGTAAAAGAAATAAATGTGAAACAAACATATATATAATAAATCTATTGATTTTTAAATTTTACAGATATTAAAACTCTCATTCACTATGCAAGAGGTACTGAAAATTGCCTTGCTACTCCATTTACTTACAACATAACTCATTTCCTGCTGCTTTAAATCAAAGTCAGATTAGTTCTAGGGAGCACTTTGGTATGTATGTTAACTCTTTCAGGCCAGTGAAATGCCATTCTATTCACCGCAATAGAAGATTATATCCTAATGTCTATGATATTGTTGTCATTTTATATTTCATTTTGCAAACTCAGAGTTTAAAAGTGATAATTCCACTTGCCCTGAATTTGGCCATAGTTAGAGTACATTACCCTGATGTATGAAAGGGCCCTTGATTTGGCTCATGTGTTTCAAAAGGTTGTTTCAGCCATAGGCACAGTAAATAAGAAAGAGATTAACATCCTTTCTCACCAAGTCCTCCCTCTTGCCTACCTAGATAATAACAGATATTTAAGGGAAGAGACAAAAAAAAGGGCAAAAGAAGCTGTTCCCCAACCAAATCAGAGTCAATGAACATTTATTAAGCCCCTGTCAGGTACCAGACATTATATAAATTGCTGGGGATACAAAGAAAGACATAAGATGGTCCCTAGCCTACAATCGAATGGGGGAAAAACAAATAAAAAGATGCTGAAAGGGATGGATGAGATGGGAGAAATACCAGGTAATAGGCCTAATGAAATCTTACACCTGGGATGGGAAATTATCTGAGAAGATGTGAGTTAACAGAATTGATTTTATCCTGTAGAATGAGTTCCTGGAGATTACAAAATCCAGGAGAGCAGTCAGGTGGAGAATACTGAGGTAAATTTCCTCACAAGTCTTCCTTAAAGGGTGGAGAATCAGGAAGGATCTCTTCAATATCTGACTACTTTCCTCAACTGGAGTGAAAGAGTGTGGGAGGGATGCCATTGACAAAGGACACTATCAACTTATTTCCCCCCTATCCAAGTAAGAAAGAAAGTGCTGACCAGAAAGGAGTCTTTCCTTAGTGGTCAACCAATGCTGATCCCAGGCTCCTCTAGGCTCACTGTCTGCCTCTTACCCACCACTTTGATAAGACAACTACTTTCTTTCTGGTAAGATGGAAAACAAGTAGATACTACAACCTACCTGGCTACTACCTAAGAATTGGTGGGCTTTATCATTTGCCTTCCCTCTTACTCCTCCTAACCCACAGGCATGGCCATCTGCCTTATCACTATACCAGTAGGACCCCTGTGCCTTGCTGTCCTTCCTGCTGATATGCCCTAAACCCCACCAAAGATCTCTACCCACCCAACAGTGGAATTCTCCTATATGTGTCATCATCCTCAGTTAGACTGTGTACTCTTTTATGGAGGGAACTATCACACATTTCTGTTTGTATCAACAGCATTTAACACAGTGCCTGGTACATAGAAATGCTTAGCATTTTCCATTCATTTATTTATTGTCTTTATAAACAAATGTTCCATGTGTACTTTAAACAGCACAAAACAGTAAAATGTAGAGCGTTTGCCTCGAATATGAGAGATTAGAGATGAAATGCTGGGTTCTCCTACTTAACATCTGAGTTTCTATATCTTTAGCAGGACCTCAAATGATGGCTTGGAGGCCTGTCCTCCTTGTCTCACAGGGTTGTTTGGAGAATGAAGTGGGGTGACATATACAAGGAGCACGTGGTGATAACTAGGAGCTATATAATTGTGTGCTACTATTATTTTACAATTGAGCTATAATTCCTTAATAAAAGAGATAACTGTACTCCTCGCCTCTCCTGGACCCTGTCCTGTCCTCTCCCAAAACTTTAAAACTACTGCACTCTGAACTGGGAGTTCACTGGGGCCCTGCCCAAGGGCTCCTCTGGACCCTCCTAGCTTGACAGTGATTATCAATAGTAACTGCTGCTGTTTCCCACCAAGCCTGATGTCTGTCTTTTCCTTGACCTCGTTAAAGGGACCCATGCAGTGGCTACTTCTTAAACAGGCCTTTTCAATGAATGCATGTTGCTTTACCCTAGTGAGTGCCTGTAAAGACCTTGGCCTAAAAGGTACAAGGTCTCTCAGTGCATCCTGGGTCATCTCCAGTCATCCTGAGGAATATCAGGTCTCTGGATTCAGATGGCTCTGAAGGAGAAGTGAGGCTAGTGACCTATACAGCCCTCTCTCACTCAAAACAAAATCAGTGCAAGTCATGCCATCATTTCTCTGATGGCATGGTCTTCTTCGCCAATGAAAGACAAACACAACTATACTAACGCTGAAAACTCTCCTGAGGGCTTGGACCAAAGGCTGTGCTTGTCCGCATTGACCTAGGAAGCAACTCACACCTGACAGTCCTTTGTCTATTCACACTGGGAAAGTGTGAGTAGCACAAGGACAGAAGACAGAAACATCTCTATCTTAAGATCTGTTGTCATGTCTCAGTTATTTGTCACCTTAAAGATTGTTCTGAATACTGAGGAAACATTACCTCATACCTGGCTAAATCCAAACCTTGTGTGTATAGACAGATGAGATGCCATTGTCTTCTCTGTATTCCTTCCCTGAATGGGATCCCTGACTACTCATTTTTGCCCAGACAGACCAACCAACATATATGTTTTGGTCATTCCACTGTTTCTGCCTCTGGCCTAGTCCTGACATCTGAATGCTAAACCTAACTGGCCTACATAGACCCTAGTAATCTGCCTATGTCTTCTAACTTGGCATAACACCCATAGACTCTGATCTTGCCTTTACCTTTAGATCTTATGGTAAACTTATGGAGACAGCTAAGCAGCACAATGAATGGAGAGATCACTGGGCCTGGAGCCGGGAAGACCTGAGTTCAAATCTGATCTCAGACTAACTGTGACCTTGGGGAAATCTTTTAACCCCTGTCTACCTCCGTGTCCTAACCTGTAAAATGGGGGCAAAATAATACCTATCACTCACAATTGCTGTGCAGACCAAATGAGGTAATATTGGTAAAGCACTTAGTCTGCTCCCTGGGACATGGCAGGCTCTAGATAAATGCTATTTTTTATTAACATAATTATTGTGATCAATCAACAAGTATTTATTAAGTCCTGACCATGTGTACTAGGCACTGGGAGACAAATAGAGTGAATGAGCTTACAGTTTAATGGAGGAGACAAAAATCCTTGTTTTCTTTTAGGAGAGTCTAGTCCTGATTTTTATTTCTGCCTTTGTGGGGTAGAATAATAATCTATGACCTTAAGGGGGTCACATTCTATTTGAAAGCACTATGCCATGAAAAATAAATAAGTTAAAACATGCTGGAATGTGATGGGACCAAAAGAGTGATTGAAAGTCCTTGATCCAGGAGATCTCCATGAAAGTTTTTGCACCTGAAAAATCCTTAAAAAGAAAAAAAAAGATTTTGACTGGCAAAGAAAAATAGAGAATTCAGGGAATGAATGAATGAATAAAAATTCATTTATTAAACACTTAATATATGCCAACCACTAGAAATAAAAATGGAAAAGAGACAACTCATAAACTCAAGGAGTTTAAATCTAAAGAAGGAGGCAATATACATGAGTAGTGGCCAAGAAGAGGAGTTTTACCTTGGGGAATCACAGGGTTAGTCAACTGATCCATAATCAAATGATTGTGGTCACTTGATATCCCCTTTCCAGAACTGATAATAGTATTCATTTGATTCCTACATCCACAAAAAGGGGTAGAAATCAGGAAACCTGGGGGTGGTGTTGGCTGGCAAATAAGACAGCAGGACAGATTCCAAGATGACCTGGGACAGTGGATAGAGAAATAGGATGTGAAGCATGATCTGGGTCCAGACTAGTTTTTGTAAGCTAGGTAAGTTTGTCTGCAATCAACCTCTCATCAAGGCAAGTCAATCCAAGGGTGGGAGTTCTAAAAATGAGTGCACATGTGGATTTCCTCAGTGGCTGAGGATACAGTTTCCGAATCCATGTTGGAAGATATGGCTCAGCAATAGGAGAGATTTTATGGTTCGGCTGGCTAGATAGTAGTTTAGGAAACAGTGATAATCCCAGCACAGTTGGCAGGTGAAATATGCAAAGGAGGAAAATAGGAAGTATGTCAGGAAGTTAGATTTCACCCAGTTAGTAGGTATTACATGTGAGGCTAAGGATTTTGCATTTTATGTTGCTGAGACTGACTGGAAGTTTTTGAGCAGGTGAGTGATATGGTCCATTCTGTGCAGTGGGATTTTATATTTTTAAACTGTGTATAAGATAGCTTGGAGAGAGAGGAGAAGGTAAGCAGGGAAATTAGTTAGAAGACAGTAACAATTGTTCTTCAGGAAAGAGATGAAAAGGGTTTGAATTTGGGTAGTTGTACCATGACTGGACACAAAGAAATGGATTCAAAAGATGTGGAAAAAGAATTCAGAAAATTTAGCAACTGATTAGATGTAATAGGTAAAAGACAAGGAAGAGTCAAAGGTAACTCCAGTTTCCATTCTGAACTGTGGAGTGGAGGTAAGTTGTTTTGGGCAGATGATGAGTTAATTCGATTAGGGATATATTGAGTTTGAGTTGTCAACAGTACATCCATGCAGAAATGTATCCAGTAAGCAGTTGAAGGTACAAGATTGGAGTTCGGAGAAGATACTAAAGACTTGATATATAGATCTAAAAGTCATTTTCATAGACAATCAGTGAGGAAGGCTGAGAGAAAAAGTTACTCATTATGAAGACACTCAACTTGGGGTGTAGTGGATAAAGCACCAATGCAGGCGTCAGGAGGACCTAAGTTCAAATCTCACAATCACTTAACCCCAATTGCCTCATTCTGGGTCATCTCCAGTCATCCTGAGGAATATCTGGTCACTGGATTCAGATGGCTCTGGAGGAGAAATGAGACTGGTGACCTGCACAGCCCTCCCTCACTGAAAACAAAGTCAAGTGCAAGTCATGTCATCATTTCTCTGATGGCATGGCCTTCTTCAGCAACGAAGGAGAAACACACACATTCAACTTGGGTAAATATGACATTTTTCTTTCAATTCTTTTTCTACTCTGTGATGTTACCAATATGATTGAATAGTTATTTGAATGTTTCATGAAGGGGCATCATTAATGACATAGTTAAAGTAAGTCTTTGAGATATACCACCAAAAATCTCACTGAAGTAATTTTTCAGATAGACAAGTAGAATAGCAGTGGCTTTCTCTAGCCCTGTACCTCTTTAATCCTTCCCCATTAGAATTGAGATAAAAATTATTTCATTGTAAAAAATGAAAATAAAATATATTTCTCATATTATTAATATTAAATCACTGGAACACACTATTCTAAACAAAACTCTTGCCTTCCCCCTTTTAAATATATTTCCTGTTGTCTCAGGGGATATTATGGAAGGTGCAATATTTGGCAGTTCTATCATATTGCAAAAATATTCAGGATATACTATTTCTGTACTCGAAAAAACAACAATGTAGGATTATGCTAATATTAACCTAAAAATTATGCAATTTCATGACTTGATTCAGCACAATTAGCATCCTGTAAAAATATACAAAACTTCATGGTACCATAAATAATTCTGCATTAGTGAACTTATTGTTAGCTTTAAAACTTAGGGCCATCCTGACAAATTAAAGAATGTTAACATCCTAAAATTATATCATTTGCATTTAAAAAAAATGAAATAAAGCTAACCTACTTTCTGAGGACCAGTTATCTTCATGGTTACACTTTTAAAAATGTACATATTGTAAGTATTGATTCATACTTAATTTATATATCATCTGGCATATGGCTCAAATGATGACGACATAGTTTCAGAAACCACTAACTCCAGATCTCATAATCATTACATGATAGTCTGCATGACAGAATTTTACACAAAGAAGTTTTTCTTCTCACCCAGAGGCTGAGTAGGTGTTATACTCAAATACCCCACAACAAAACTGAAGCATATAAAGCAGAAATAATTCTTATATAATCAAGATTGGAAAATATATTTCTGGCATCTCATTCCCTCAACTACATATGGATTGTTGTTGTACTTAGGTAAATCAATCCTACCTATAGTAAAAGAAAGGTGTTATTCAGTATTTCTTTGAACTCAAACTGGGGAGGATCTCAGAGGTCACATAGGATCTACCTTTCCCTTAATTGATATGGAAACTGAGGACCAGCTGTAAATCAATTTGAAAATTTACTCATGGTGAGTGCCAGTGCAAGAATTTGAACTCAGGTCCCATGATTCCAAACTCACTTGGCAATTTTAGCATTCTTTCTACTGTGCCATGTTTTCTTCTTGAATCACATTGTTTTTGAAGTGAAGATGCAACATAGTGGCTCTAGAACAGGAATTCTTAAAGTCTGAAAACTTTTAAAAAGTATTTTGATAACTATTTCAATGTAATTGGTTTCCTTTATAATCCTACGCATTTTTGTGCATTTAAAAACTTTTTTTTCAAAGAAGCGTTTCATAGGATTCACCAGATGCCAAAAGGGTCAACAATAAAGGAAAGTTTAACTACTGCTCCAAAATTATAGGAATAAAACTTAACTCTTTTTACTACTACTAATAAAAAAGAAATCAAACTCAAAAGAAACATCATTTAAATTATTAAATAACTTTCAAACCAAGTATTTCATGTTTTCCAATCAAATGTTATACTTATTAAGTATAAGCAATTAAATTCCAAGTTGTAAGAATGTGAACTAAAAATTTTCCACCAGAGTGGAAAAAGCATTATCTTTGGAGTAAAGGGCCCTGGATTGAAATGTCTGATCTGGCACTTACTCCTTGTGTGACCTTGGGTGAGTTGTTAGGCTCTCTGGGTCTTAGCTTCTTCATCTGTAAAATGAGGGCACTGGTCTACATCAGTGGTGTCAGACTCAAATAGAAATGGGGCCACTAAACCAATATAAGGACTTCTGCCAGCTACATACTGACTTAGAAAACTAACTATTCATATGATCTATATTTTATTTTATTTTGTTGAATATTTCCCAATTATATTTTAGTCTGATTGGAGTCACACTTGGAAGTGTTACGGGCCACATGTAGCTTATGGCAGCATGTCTGACCTAGTTTTGATGACCTCTAAGGTTCACTTAACATCGCTAAGTAGATGATTCCTAGATATATATTTCCAGCCCTAGTGTCTCTCCTGAGCACCAGCCTCACATCACCAGCTTTCTCTCAGACATCTAGAATTGGATATCTCATAGATATTTCAAACTCACCATATCTTACAGATATCTCAAACTCATCATATCCAGAATATAGCTCACTATCTTTCCTCCAGAACCCCTCCCTCTTCCAAAATTCCCTGTTGTGATTGAGGGCACCACAATACTACTAAGTATAACTTTAAGGTTAGCAACTCATCCTCAGCTTCTCCAACTTTCTCATCATAATTGAATCTACTACCAAATCTTGTTTTTTCTACCTTTAAGACATCTCTTAAATATGCTTTCTTCTCTCTACTTTCATATCTACCACCCTAAAATAGGCCTTCATCACGTCTCCTATGGACTGCAACAATATCCTATGAATTGGTCTACTTGCCTCAAGTCTCCACTCCAATCCTACTTCCATTCAGCTACTGAGGGTATCTTTCTAGAGTATAGTTTGACCACGTAATGTCTTTACTAATTAAACTCCAGTATCTCTTTATTAACTTCAGGACCAATTATAAATGCTATTTGGCTTTTAAAGCCATTCATAACCTGCCCAGTTCATACCCTTACTCCCCTCCACATAAAGGTAGGTCCTATTCAATAGTCAACGTAACGAATCTCCTGAATTCATCATATTCTTCTAATCTGTACTGCTTAGTTCATGGGGCTGGAGCAAATGACCATATTTTACATGATTATACCTACAAGTGATGTGAATTTTTGAATATATGCTACCACTACCCAGCACTAATCAAGTTCAGTAATGATGATTCCCTGAAAATGGTGTGTCCCTCACAATGGATTCCTTCTTGACTCCATTCCTTCTCATGGAATCTTGGAATAATATTCTCCCTTCTCATCACTACTTATTGACTTCCTTTAATAAATCCTACCTTCTACATAAGACCTTTCCTGGGTATCAGCTTCCTCTTTACTTTTCCAATACTAGCTAGTGCCTTCCCTCTGAGATTATCTTTCACTTGGAATATATGTAGGTGTGTGTATGCATATACACATATTTACATACATATACACACATGTACTTGTATATTGATCTGTACATACATATATACACATATGCATATAAGTACATATATAATATACATGTATATATGTACACATATGCAATATACATAGAATTATTTCTAATAACTACCACTAAAGTTTAAAATTGTACTAATACTTAGGTCATGTATGTCTCCTCCATTATAATATGATCCCTTTGAGAACAAAGATCATGTTTTTCCCTTTCTTTGTATCCTAGAATTTAACATATTGTCTGGCACATAGTAAGTACTTGACAAATGCTTGTTGACTGGCTAGACACTTCCAGCTTTACTCTGTGGATACATGATAGCTCTAGATTTTGAATTAGAAAACATGAATTTTCAATTAAGCAAAAGTTCATGAAATACCTACTATGTGAAGTTGAGCACATAACTTAAACTGCTTGAATATTAATTTCTTCATAATTTTATATGAGAATTTTGTTTAGTGATATACTTCCCTACCTCATAGAATTATATCAAATGACAATGTTTTATAGATACAAATAATACATAAATGTGAATTGTTATTACTTGGTCAACAATATATTTCTCAGAAATGATTAGATACCTTATAATCAAAATGCAGAATCAGCTCTCAGATCTCTAGATGTTCTTTTTCCTTTAATTAGATCCTTAAACAACCCAGTAGGCTTCTTGTTTTTGAATGAATTTGACAAAGATTTATTTAGCAGCAGCCATCTTCAAAGCATTGTGTAATGGTAAGAAAGTAGGTAATAACTGCTCATTACCATAGGGTCTCAGAAATGACAGTAGAAATACCCACATGAAGTATAACGAGAGTAAGCAGATAACAATTAATTTTTCCTTATCATTCTGGTGCCTTAACATCTTTCTACATTTGTTAACAGTGTGACATGTTCAGATTTCCTCTCTTGCCATACGGAGTGTTTATGAAGAAATAATTTTTCCCTTGGACTATATTCTCACATACATACACACACATGTATATATATATATATATGTCTGTATATATGTATATAGGTGTATGTATGATGTGTGTGTGTACACACACATTTTTATATAGGGAGGGGGGAGAGAGAGAAAGATGCTGGGACTAGGTTTGATTTCCTTGATACAGTGAAATTGCAAATAAGGAAATCCTCTCAGCTAAAGCAAGTTGCACTTTCTTTATAGTTTCTAATCTTAGAGAGTTGCACAGAGCCCTCAGAGATTTCTCTTCCATCGAGGTCTTCCAGGAGTTGAGGACTTATGGTAGGAGCAATATCCTAACTCTTTTCCCTACATGATAGGCTAATTTTTTCTAAAAAGATATTAAAACTATCATTAAGGTATTAATGATCAGGTATTAAATCCTGTTGATATCACTTGTCATCTGAGTATAAAACAGCCATGAGGAACTCCATGTGAGTTCTGATGCTTGATGGGTAGACACAATGGATAACTCAGGGAAGGGAGCTACACTTGAGTGAGGTTTCTTTAGTGTATATCCTTGCAAATCTTTCCTCTATGGCTAAGCAAATTTCCTTTTCTTAACTTCTGAATGGCCTGATAATGTCACTTTTTTTTTTCATTTTTGAACATAAATTACCACGTACTGGCCCTCATCAGCCTTGGATCAGGACTGCTCTCTATTCACTATACCATGATGACTCTCTCTAAATTATAATTAACATGTACATGTATGTATGTAATGTATATATACATATTATAACACTTAGATAAATTGACATGTATGTGCATTTAAAGTTGTTATTTTTCTCTATAGTTTCACATAATAGGCTTCATCAAAACATACTTGAAAGGTTGAAAACAAAAAAACTTAGTTTATATAGGGGACTGCAATAATAGTCAATAAACTCTAAAAGTCACCCAGAAACAGGAGAATTGTTTCTATTTCAAAAGTGTAAATTGGTTTTGGTGCAGAAATAAAGAATTAATACTTCATAAACCAAACCAATATGGAAGTGCTAAGTGGGGTCAACTGAGAAGTTTGCTAAAATAGCAGCAGAGAAGCATCTTTTTTTTTAGAAACTACAAGAAGATACAGTCTAGAGCATCTGAAGATTTAAGTAAAGGTAATTTTTTAAAGGGCATTCAGTATAAAGAGCTACTAGAAGGGAGTTGAAGCCATAAGTCAGATGGAAAATATTCAAAGCACTTCTTGACAAAACCCAATAAGTACTAATTATAAGACAAGTTCCAAACCAAAATAACTGCTGAGCATTGAATATAGGCTCACTAAAGTGTATGTATTGAATGAATGTATGCATAAATGAATCAATAAACAGAATATATATATTGGGTATCTAGTCTTGACATGAAAAACTGATGAGTTGTATGAATGATATAATTAGAGATATGAAAGAGAGAAGTGTAATGTACTTTCTTGATAATGAAAATGTAATAAAGGACACATAGACACACAGGGAGAACTTCCCATTGAACACATTTTGGTATTTATCACAGATGGAAAACATAGAGACATTGCGGCAAGGTGGCCTTGGAGTCAGGAAGACCTGAATTCGAATACAGCCTCTCAACACATACTGGCTGTGTGACTCTGGGCAAGTGATTTACTCTCAATGCCTTATGGCCACTCTATAAAACTGTAAGTTACAGAATAGGTGCATTGATAGAGGGATTTCATTCTTTGGGAGTCCCCTGTGCTAATCCCCTAAGAGTCCCCTAAGTCTGATTTTGAAAAAGTTAGTGGAAAACAGATATCACTGTAACTTGGAATAACCAGACTGATCCACCATTCCAATAGTCGTAATTATTGAGTAAGTTTGAATATAATGTTAAGAAATTAGCATATGCCTGGCACATAGAAAGCACTATATAAATGCTTGTTTCCTTCATTACTACCCTCCCCCTTCCCTTCTTAGATGCCAATTTCAGTGTGGGATTCGCCAGAGACAGAGTCATTTCTATAAGAAGACGGTGAAGGAGACACGGTCACCTCCAAAATCATTGAAGTAAAGTCAAACAAACTCTAGTCACTTTCATATGATGTATGTACTTTTTATTATATTTGACTTACCAAGAGTCACCACCTCATGAATAAATATAAAAAAATCAGCCCCCATGATATTTCACTTGTCTTATTAAAAACATGAGTGCATAAGGGAAAATGTTCACTGCCCGAAATGACCATATTCATTAGAAAATCTCTATCATATATCTGAAGGCACATGTCTTATCCTGTAGGGATTATTACATGATTTAATTAATGTAGACTTTTTTTCTCTCTTTGTAAGTATCTCATCTGGAGTAAGATTAGTATCAACCCATATTGTACTCAAAAGGAAATAAATATAGTTTGTCCTTGTATAGTAATAAGATTGGATAGTTGCAAATATAATACAAACCTACTAAGGAGAGAAGCAACATCTACAAAAAGCAACACAAGACAAAAACAAAACACTAGTGATATTGACATGATTTTAGTACTATTATTAGGTCAAACACATTATTTTACTTCACTAGGAAAGTCATTGCGGTAATTTCCATAAATCACCAATGCCAACTAGCAAATATACCTGTAGGCACTCAAAAGTTATGTTACTCATCCAATGTGTTAGAGGTAGGAAATACATGCAGGTATTTCTGACTTCAAGGCCAGTTCACTATTTATTATTTAATGCTGTATCACCATTAGTGATATTTTAAAAATTTGTATATATGGTTTAATGTTAGGAATGTCTTTTAAAAAATGTTTTAAAACTTTCTCACAATGTCAACGAGTAACAAATGAGAAATACAAATAAAAGATAAATATAATTAAAATTCACTTTGTTTTGCCTCCCTCTGGTAACATATATATAGATAGGAATTTAACTTTGTATAACATTTCCAAGGGTTCAATTACCATTTCTATTCAGATAACTCAGTTATACAGATCTAGACCTAATCTCTTTTCTGAACTTTAATCCTATGTTATCAACTGTTTGCTGAATATCTCCACCAGAATTTTTATTCACATCTTTAAACAGCATATCTAAAACAGAATTCATTATCTTTCCTCTTTAAACCTGACCTTTCTACAAATATCTACATTTCTCAAGAGAGTACTAGCTTCTTTCCAGGCACCCAGGTTCAACTAGTTGAATTATGGTCAATTCTTACCCCCCTCTCACTCTTCATCCCCCCTATCCATTTTATTACCCAGTCTTGTAGATTGTACTTTTATGGTATCATTCACATATATCCCATTTTGTCCATTAACGTAGCCACTACCTTCATTTGGTATCTGGTCCTCTGGTCCTCTTGCCCAGACTGCTGAAATGACTTTCTCATATTTCTTCCTACTGCTGGTCTCTCAATGTCTCAAAAACACAGCTCCCTGCTCTGAGTTTCTCTCTACTCTAGTCCATTGCCCATGCAGATGTCAGTGGTCTTATTAAAAAGCAAGTCTGACCATGTCACGCTCCCCTCACCCCCCAATTTCAGTGACTCCTTATTACTTCTAGGGTCATATATAAAATCCTCTGACTTTTAAAGTTATTCATTATCTGGTCTTTTTCTACCTGTACTCAACCCAGTGATCTGATTTCCTTACTTTTCATCAGACATGAAACTCAGTCTCCCAACTCTGCATTTTAACTGGTAGTCCCTAGTGGAATATTCTTCCTCTTCATCTCTACTTCCTCCTGACTTTCCTGGCTTCCTTCAAGGATTAGCTAAAATCCCACTTTCTGCAGGAAACCTCTCACCTTCTCCTTAATGCTATTGATTATTTCTAATTCATCTCATATATGTCTAGTTTGAATATAGTGCATGCTATCCTCCATATTAGATTTTAACTTCCTTGAGGGCAGGGGCTGTAATAAATTTTTGTTTTAACTACAAAAGATTCTTTCTCTTTTCCTGTCTGCCTCTGTCTTTCCTCTCTCCTCTTCCTTTTCCTCCTCCTCCTCTCTCTCTCAATCTCTCTCTCTGTCCTTCCTTCCTTCCCTCCCTCCTTTCTTCTCTCTCCCTTAGAGTTGCTTAGAGTGCCATGTCAAAGAAGGAACTTGAACTCATTCCTCCTGGCTTTAAGAGCAGTTTGCTGTTCATTAAGTGCAGTGCCTTTCAATGCTCTGTTAGGGTTCAAAAGTTCAAGATGTAAGGATTATAGAAAGGTAGATTAAAGAGAATAGTTAGTACATAACATTATGGTTGCTTCTTTTTTTACAATCTATTTAACATTTGCATACGTACTCTGATGCCTTATTGTAGCAGGAATGTGGGACTGAATTTTTGGAAGGTCATACCAGTTAACAGAATTGTCTCATGCCCTGATAAATTGGAAAGACATCGAATATAGGCTGACCATGGACTATAAGTCTGTCATCTAGGTGAGTTCAGAGAGGCTCATCCCTAGGCTAGTTAAAGAGCAATTAATTTTTTTTAGGCAAAGCAACTCTAGAAAGCCAAGAAGTAAATTATGAAGATTTGATGGACGTTAGAAGAAATCACTCATGAGGAAGACATGCTAGAGCCTAGAAGTGACGCAGGTTGCACCCCCAAAACCTCCTTGGTTAAAATCACCAAGTTGAAACATGAATTTTATGTTTGAAAGAGAAGCTACTCTGACCATTTACTATTTAATTATTTTAATCTGTCATAGATAATGGAAATAATACATACTGGAAAATGATCCAAAAGAGATACTAATAGTGGAAGTGTTTGTAGGGCTGTTGAAGTTTCACTAAAGCCAACATTTTCTGGTTGAAGAGTTTAGCACAAAGTAGTAAGAATGTCATTGCAAATTTTGGGCAGTATTAGAGAAGCATTTAAAAAAATCCTCTAAGGTAAGCTTATTGAAATATTTTTTATAATATTGGTTAAAATCAAACAAAACTACACAGTCATTTAAGCTACTCAACCATGTTACTAATCATATAACCATATCAATTTATATTCTTGTATTCTCTGCTTCATGGAGTTACTTTAATTTTTGAACTAAGAAATTAGTTTTATTTGGTAATAATTAGCAAGTTAAACAGTAATTAATGTATAGTTTTTCACTGACTTAAATAGTAATAAAAAACTTACTTTATATTCTGTTCTTATAAAAGGTGTAATTAAGATATTAACAAACTGTGGAAATATTATAAAAATAAAGCAAAAAATGTTAAAATAGCTCCTTATGAGTTTATTGTTATTAATATCCATTTCAAATTAGTGATCAAATAAATATTATTTGAAATGGTAGACATTATTAAAATACATGAAATGAAGCAATAGAATTATGTTAGTATGAATATATTCTAATACACATACACATATATACCTATATATGTGTGTGTATACACACATATGATATGTGGTAGGGTACCATTAGAGGTTGTTAAAAAATGAAAATAGTACTGAAGGTTACATTGTATTTAAATCTACTCATTTTGAAGTAACATGGTATGATGGATAGAGATCTGGCTTCAAAATCAGGACTTTCTGAGTCCAAGCTTTGTCTGATACCTCCTGGTGTATGACTCTACCCAAACAATTTAACCTATTGGTGTGCTCTAATATTTTAAGTTACCAACCTGCTTTGATAGACAGTTTCCTTACCTCGGGTTCCCCATAACAATGAAATAATAGATTGAGTTTCTATCCCTCTTCAATATATTATTTCCCTTTGCACACATATATACATGTACATATGTATGTGTGTGTACGTATTTAAAAAATCACTTATGTAGAAACTAGTAGGGCAGCTTATATTTTAGAGAAAAAGAAAAACCAGCAAACCCTTTACATAAGACCACAGTTAGTCATTTAGTTTATTTCTTCTAATATATTATTCATATCTTCTGTTTTTATATCATTTCATATTTTTTGAAATTGTTTATTTTCAAATATAGGCTGTTTCCCATCCCCATAGAGTCAACCCTCATTATAGGAATACAAACAGCCAAAAGGAGCAACAGGAGCCCTATCTGAACTTTCACTAGGGTAAAACAATGGTAAGAGAGCTTTATTCAGCTAAATCAATTTGCACCATTCTCTGCCTAACCGTTTGAATATCATCCTGCTATAGCTAAGTAAATCTCCTTTTGCTAACCTCCAATGAGTCATTTTGTTTCCCTAAACTGACTTGGGACAGGTGAAACCCAAAATATTTGGTAAAGTTGTGTAGGACTGGAATACATTGATGTTGCGGAAGTGGGAAATGAGCAGGGCAGAGGAAGGTAAGCTCAGATTTTCTTCATACATCTGATGGTGCTTTGGTGATACTTCTAGAGATGGTGGTTGTTGACTGTGGGACATCACAGACCTTGGCATATTAGCGAGCAAACTTGCCTGCATTCAAAAAGGACAGACTAGTGAGATTATGCTTGTGCCCTTGAGCATGGCACCCTGATACTTGCAGTACCACAAGTTTATACCAGTGACTGTTTTGTTCCCAGCCCTGGCCTTCCAATCTGGTAATTTAACCCTCCTCTTCCGAGTTCTACAAGGAAATTGCTCAGAATTCAGTTTGCTTTCAAAGTTGCCTAAAGGACTTGGATTTTTGGAGACTGAAAGACGTTTTCCCTTCACTGGAAATGGACAAAACAGAAAAAATGAGTTGTTCTCTACCCTAGCTGAGACTCGATGCCATTGTATAACTAATTGTCATCATTACCCAGTGCTTCAAGGGAGGCCTAATGAAAGAAGTCCCCAACTAGCTTTAAGAAAGAAATAGTTAAGTGTGAAGGGGGAAAGAACTGCTTGGTTTTGAATGGATTTTTGAAACGATAATGTAGACAAACAATTCTCCATCCTATAATTATATATGTACAAAGCCAGTCACCAAGCGCTTGCATGTTATATATTTTCAAAGCCCATTGGGATGGGGCCCTCTCCTTGCTGGTGAAGATGAAGGCCCTGGCTTATGTGAGGAGTAGAGCTGAGAGCTTCACTTCAGCTAGTTCATTTTTGGGCTTTGCCAAGGGACAGTCATCTTCAATTGTAGGATCCAGTCTACATCCAGAGAGAAGATGGAAGAGGGAACCCTACTTCAGATTGCTAAAGGAAAAGATTCTGGAAAAAACATGAGAAGAGCTAGCTGTCTCGTTCACTTCCTTATTCTCACCTCTATATTCCAGAGATTTTGGGGAGTGTTCCCCTTGGGCGAGAGCTGGGATCATTTCTTGATTGGACTAAGTTACCTTACTCTTAGTAGGACAACTCCTTAATTCTGTATTGTCTGTTACCCATACACACACACACACACACACACACACACACACACACACACACGCACTCACGCACACATGTGTGCGTGTGTGTGTGTTTTCTTCTATATATGCTTTTTCTAATATCTGTTTTGCTACTGATTTGGGTAAGTGTATTTTCTGACATTTGCTATGTATAAGTAGAGTTGGTATTAGGTGGGAAAGAAATGAAGTCTTGAAAATAGAATTTGGGCTCCTCCCTGCCCCCAAAATGACAAAGTAATCAAAAGTTAGATGGAACCTGATCATATACCCTAGATGAATGTTTTAAGAAACAGAGGGATATATTTCTAACTCAATACTTTTTCTTAGGAGAGAGCCTCTGGTCAACCTCCAGCTTCCCTTCCTGGCAACAATGCAAGTCTCTCTTTAAGATGGCTTCAGGGAGAGAGTCTATAGATGTCTGTTCTTCTTCTCTTTGACCCAAACAAGGACAAAACTCACCATCATATGTGAACTCCTCTCTACACATGGGGGCCACCACTTTATCACTAAATAAATGAATGAATACATACACACACAAAGAGAGATATATAACTATAAAGACAGACAGACAGAGAGAAAGGGACAAAGTATTTATTAGGCACTTACTGTGCCCAAGGCATTGCTTTAAGTGCTGGGAGTACACATACACTCATAAAGAAAAACAATCCCTGCTTTCAAGGAGCTTATCTTCCTCTGGGGAGAAGTTAAAAAAAAGGGGTAAGGGCTAGGCCTAATAGTGAGAGAATGCAAACCAAGGAAGATTTTTGAATTGTATGAGCATCTAGCAAGTATGCTAAAGGATGTTCAAGCTTTTTTATTTTTTTTAAACAGGGCATCTGAGAGAGACCAACTAAAATTTTGTCACATGGATTTGGTTGCACTTACTTGGTGCAAATCATTGGAGAAGGCACTTAAAAGGACAAGGCTCTTAATTCTTCTCAGCAAACTAGAGACAATGAAATTGGGATGATGTGCAAATAGGCCAGTTGTGCTCAGGTTTAGTTACTTAGTGATAGGTGGCATGTTGCATCAGTTTGAAAAACTTTTACCCTTTCTGCCATCTATGAATTGTAAAGTAACTTTGTCTCCATCTGGAGCATTCGAGGATGTGGCCTTACAAAGTGCAGAGGTCAAGCCCTGTGTATACTTCTCCTTCCCAGGCACTGCCCTAGAAAAGTCTCTGGCTTTAGGGTTAGAAGAATATACTTTGTTTATAATCACCAACTGTCATCTGAACACATCTAAGGTATATTCATCTTTGCTAGCTGTTTTCCTAATACTGTTCCTGTTAATTCTCACAGAGAGGCCAACTGTGAACTGCAAAGATTTAGAATTAGCTATCACAGGAACTCATTCTTTTAGGATCCAGGATTCAGTCCTTCCTGGAGACTCTCAGATTCTCTCATGCCTTCAGGGAACCACTTACTTGTTTTCTTTTCTTTGGTATATTTCTGATTTTTTTTCCTTCTTTTAGTTTTGCTGATGTCAGACTCCTTGAATAGTGGAGATCATGGGTGCCTAAGTAGTGACGTTATCTAAGTGCTGGAAGGTTCCACTGAACAGTGGTATCAAACTCAAATGGAAAAAGAATCCTGTAGGCAGCATACTGACTTCAAAAGCCACAGACGAAGGTTAGGTGGCTGTGTATTTTTAATTCATTTTTTTAAGTATTTCCCGGTTACATTTTAATCTAGATTGGCCTAACTTGGAAGTTTCTGCAATCCCTTGGAGCCTGCAGGCTATGCATTTGACCCTTCTGCTCTAGAAGATCTTACCATCAAGAGGCAGAGTACAGTAGGACCAATACATGGAAAACTGGTGAAATGACCCTGAGACTTGGTTGACTCAGGGGGCTGAGCAGCTCAGGTGCTATCAACCTTCTTTTTCACTTATGTATAAAACAGCCCCAAAGTGCTCCAAGAGCTCTTTGTGATACTGTACTGGTAGAAAATAATGGGTAACTCAGGTAAAGGGATTTCACTCAGCTGAATTGAGGATACTGGAGTATCCTCAATGCCTAACCCTCTTGAATAGCTTCCTATTATGGCTAAGTAAATCTCTTTTTGATATTCAATGACCTTCAGATGTGTCATTTTTGTTCCACTATTAAACATAAATTACCACAGGACTGGCCTTTAAGAGCCGGTTCAGATAACCCAATCACGATTCTGGATCCCCTCAAAAGGAAGGAGCATCTCCAGCATAAGTCAGATGTTTTTCCCCCTCATACATAAAGGGAAGCCATATATAGAGCTGCTATGCTACTTCTCCAGTTTGGAGAACTATTCTCTTAATTTGGATGTAGATTTGGAGGTATGCAGTATTCCAGGGAAGTTAGGTGGTGCAGTGGATAGAGTTCTGGACCTGAAGTCAGGAAGACTCATCTTTGTGAGTTTAAATCTGACCTCAGATAACTTACTAGCTGTGTGACCATGGGCAAGTCATTTAACTGTGTTTGCCTCTGTTTTCTCTTCTGTAAAATGAGCTAGAGAGGGAAATGGCAAGCCTGTATCTGTACCTGTACTGTAGTAGATACTGTATCTGTAGTACTGTACTGTAGAAGATACTGTGTCTGTAGTACTGTACTATAGTAGACATTGTAGTATCTTTGCCAAGAAAACCCCAAATGGGGTCACAGAGAATAGGAAACTACTCAGCAACAACAAACAGTGCACCACTGCAGCTAACTGCCAAGAATATCCTTTAATGAATTTCTTTTAGACTGCTAAGTCAGTGTGTCAGTTTTCTTTCCCCCTTTTTAATGTGGGTGATGAGTTGCATATTCATCCTTCATTGCCGAAGAAGACCATGCCATAAGAGAAATGATGACATGGCTTGCATTTAACTTTGCTTTGAGTGAGGGAGGGCTGTGCAGGTCACCAACCTCACTTCTCCTCCAGAGCCATCTGAATCCAGTGACCAGATATTCATCAGGATGACTGGAGATGACCCAGGATGAGGCAGTTGGGGTTAAGTGACTTGCCCAAGGTCACACAACTAGTGAATGTCAAATGTCTGAGGTGAGATTTGAACTCAGGTCCTCCTGACCCCTGCACTGGTGCTCTATCTACTGCACCACCTAGCTGCCTATGGGTGATGAGCTGTCATTTATTTGGAGAGACATTTATTACCAAATGAAGTAACTGAAGTAAGTGGAAGAAAAATTTCATCTCTCCTATCTTTAAACCCCTCTATCTCAGTGGGCCTAATATACTATGTCATTTCATAGTCCATAGTTCTTAATATACATGAGCAAAAAATAAACAAATTTCCTTAATAATAACTTTAGCTTAGAAGTATCAAACATCAGGAACCTAGGCTGCCCACAACACCCCTGACTACTACCTGTACTAGATTACCTTGCAATTGGGATTTATTGAACAAAATAAATAACAGAACTAGGTAATGTTAATATGTTGTTTTCTACATCAATATGCAGTGAAGGATTCCTTATATATGGTATAATGGCCCCAGTTCCTATTGGACTCTGATACCATGTTTTATTTAGCTTAAGCTGGATGCAGAAGTAGAGAAATTGTATAAAGATGTAAATGAGAAAAGAAAACAAGAAGATATAGATAGGAAGAAGATAATATATAATTATTGTAGCTCTAAAAATGACAATCATACAAGATATTGATTAGAAATTAATAAAGGTAAAGATACTGACTTGGATGATCAAGATTTATTATACATATTTAACCCATAAATGCAATTTCCATAATGAGGAAACTTTAAAAACTCAGAAACTATACCTCCTTGTCAAGAGACCCACAACAAAGTGCCAAACTGTTCTGCAACATAAATTCATTTTCAAAACATTACAGAGGAGGATTAGGAAAGATTTTATGCAATACTAATACATCAAAATAAAAATTAATGAATGAGAAGTTAAGGGGGAAATGAGATTACAGAAAGATTGGTGTAAGGCCCAACTCTGCTCCATAATTCCAACAGCATTTATAGCTGTAAGTGGAAGGGCAACAAATGAAAAACAAAATAGATTTGCCAGATTTTCTACACTCATCTAGCTCTTTCATCAGTACTGTAGGACTCCATTTGGACTTTATAGCTAAATGCTTCTCATGATATAAGTCAAGTCAATGTTCATTTATTAAGCATTTATAATGTGGCAGGAATGGTGGTAAGTGCTGGGGGTATAAAGACAAAAACAATCCTTGTTCTCAAGAGTACCTATTCTAATGGGGAAGACAATAAGCAAACAGCTATCTACATACTACATATATACAGAATAAATCGGAGGCATTCTCAGAAGGCAGGCATTGTCTTTGAGTAACCAGAAAAGATCTATTGTAGAAAGTAAGGACAATTAGGACATTCAGGAAGTCAGAAAAGCCAGGAAGCCAAGTTTAGGAGTTAGGAGAAATAGAGCATATACTCAAATAAGATGGAATATGATAGGTGGGACCAAAGAATCCAAAAGGAACCTAGGAAAAATTGAATAGGGAGAAATCATTTTCATCTAATGAGAACGATTCACTGACACTCCTGGAAACATCAACTCTAGGGGTAAAATCCTCATTCTGTAACTGACAATACCTAGTCACGGTTGCCTCTTTTGTAAATGACAAAATCTCTCAGTATCTCTAGTGAAACTGGTTCTTTTAGGTGGGCTGCCTAAGGTGTTCTATATGTATCATGTTTCTTTTAGATTCAAAAGCTTCTTAAGTCAATTAGTCATAATCAAGAAGGACTTAATGAATGATGAAGTTATTCATCTTGTTCTTGAGAAGTTTCTTTCATATTTCTGATAATAGCCATAACATCACCAAAATAACAACAAACTATATTTTTATAAAGCTTTCTTTTCTACAGGGTTTAGAGTACTTTTAGAGTTTTTATTGTTTAAGTATTTTGCATTGCAAATATCTTTGTGGGGGGAGATACAGAGGGGAATTCTTAATCTTTAATAATACAGTACTTACAAAAATCCACTGTCTATTTCAGTCTTTTTCACTGTCTTTTCAGTGTTACTTTTTTCAAATTTATGCATATTATAGAAACATTATATATAATAGCACCTGTGAAGCTCTATTCCTCTTTTTTTTTTTTAGTGACTGTTTAATTTCCTTTATATTTCCTTTAGTCAGACTTTCTTCTACCTTACATCAGGTTCCTGTGTTTTCTCCTTCCACATTTGCATGCGTGATTTTCGATCCTCATGGACAAAAAGAAGGTGTATTAAATTAAATCCTTTCTAGTAAAATACTTCTTGTTTTAGTCAAGAAGTTCCTTCCTAATCCTTTTTATTCATCATTTAAAAAAATCACCACAGGACATCATACTAGACAGTGGAGCATTTTAATCCCATGCTACTGTGCCTAGCATTGTGCCATCTACGTAGTAGAGAATGAATTCTTTTTGATGGCTTTGTTGATGGGTATGAATAAGCTGCTGATAGAGAGTAAAAGAATAAGCCTTTGAAAAGAATTTACCACAGTAAACATTATAAACGTGTAGAAAATAAAGATGATGGGGTAGAAATCAGAACTTTTGTTGAGCAAAATCCTACACATTTAACAGATGCTTACTAATAAAATATTGGGGAAACAACCTAAATTCCACAGATCACCTGGACCACAAGTAAGAACTGTATTGGAAACTTATAATTTGGATATCTGCCTTTGGGGAAAAAGAAGGAAAGTTATAGATCACAAGGTCAGAATCATACCCATCAATGGTCTTCATAAAGGCAAGTTTTGAGTTTTGAAGGAAGTTTTAGTTAGCAAGATATATTTTCTTCACCCCACTTTTTTTTCCTTTATAGAAATTTATCTTTTATTTATTACCCATTAGACTTAACCCTTCATCTTAGGGATCTCTCTATAATCTTTTAAAGTTCCTAACATTATTCATATTTACTCAAATCTATGCCCATATTCATATCTTATTACATGTCATTCCTCTCCCCCACTTCTGGGCCTCCGTTGTTTCCTAGGCCATTGGAAAAATTGGAATGACTATTCCTTGCCTGTCTTTCTTAAGTATCCTTACTTTTTTTTCAGTGGTATGGTTTTCCAGAATAAAGACTCACAGTAAAATTTACCTTAAATATATCATCTATAAGACAGAGCATGGTATAGTAGCAGAGAGTTGGTTTGTTGTTGTCCTTTGTTATTGAAGAGAACCAAAATGACATCACCATGATAAAACGAAGTTTCAGTGTGTCCCAGTGTGGTTGATCAGATCAATATGAGCTCAGAATGCTCTGCCACAGGTTGGGCACAGATAGTCCGTATGAATATATGGAGTGGATACTTCAAATTTGTGCATCTTACATTTACTTTGTGTTGTCTCAATTCTACTTTGCTCATAGAGCACAGCATCCTTTCTGATGTGGGCACACCATGCTGAGTGGTCCTGTGGCAGTGTCTCCTATGTTGGACAGTCAAATTCAAAGTTCCTGAGAGAGCCCTTGAGAGTGTCCTTCTTCTGATCACCATTTGCCTGCCCCATGTGAGTTCTCTATAAAATTGTCTTTTTTGGCAAGTGTATATTTTGCATTTGAACAACATATCCTGCCCATTGGAGTTGTGCTCTCTGAAGCATAGTGTGAATGCTTGGCAGGTCAGCTCGAGCAAGGAATGGAAATGATTCAGTTTCCTGGAATGGCGCTGGTAGACTGTCTAGGTTTCACAGGCATTCAACAATGAGGTCAGAACAACAGCTTTGTAGACCTTCAGTTTGGTGGTAAGTTTAATACCTCTTCTCTCCCAAACTTTTCTTCAGAGCCCCCCAAATACTGAGCTATCTCTGGCAATGCATGCATCAACCTCACTGTCAATGTGTACATCCCTGGAATGTACACTACCAAGGTAAGAAACTTATCCACAGCATTCAAAATTTCTCCATTTGTTGTAACTGATGGTTCCACCTATGGATGGTGTGGTGGTGGCTGATGGAGCACCTGTGTTTTCTTGGTGTTAATTATTAGGCTTAAATTAGCACAGGCAGCAGAGAATTGATTCATATTTTGTTGCATCTCAACTTCCTCTGCAAACAGAAAATCATACATCAACACTCCCTCCACTTTGGTCTTGGCTTACAAGTCTTTTAAAATTGAAGAACTTACCATCAGCACAGTAGTTGCCTTTGATGCCATGTTCATCCTCATTGAAAGCATTGGACAACATGGCTGAAACCGTAATGCTAAAAAGCAAGCACACAGCCCTGATTGACTCCACTGGTGACTGTGAAGACATAAGAGCATTGTCCACTATCCAGAATCTGGGCAAACATGTCATCATGAAATTTATGTACAATACTGATGAACTTCTCAGGGCAACCAAATTTTGACATAATTTTCCGTAAGCTCTCATGACTAACAGTGTCAAAGGCCTTGGTCAAATCTACAAACATTGTGTACTGACCTCTGTTCTGTTCCTGGCATTTCTCTTGGAGTTGTGAGGTAGAAAACACCATATTGACTGTTCCTCAGCCCTTTCTGAAGCCACACGGGCTCTCAGGTATATGGCCATCTTCCAGGTAAAGGATCAGCCTATTACGGAGGACTCTAGCAAGAATTTTGCCAGTGATAACTAAGAGAGAGATCCCCTGTGCTTGTCTCAGGACAATCTATTCCCTTTACCCTTATATAGATGGACAATGGAGACATCCTTGGAATCCTGGGGGGATAACCTCCTCTTGCCATGTAACCTGGAAAATTTCAGTCAGTTTTGTATGAACAATGGTCCCCCTACCTTGAAAATCTTAGCTGGAATAGAATCAGCACCAGGTTCTCTGCCACATGAAAGGCCCTCAAAATTTCTTCTTCATTTGGAAGTTCAGCCAAGGAGAGATTGACTTCAACCTGAGGTAAATGGTCAGTGGTCTCAGGATTGATTGATGATGGTCTGTTAAGAACACTATGGAAGTCTTCAGCCCATCTCTCTAGGATCATGTCCTTATCACTAATCAATGTGGCTCCATTATCATTGAGTAGTTGTGATGCATCATAAGTTTTTGTTCCATAAGTAGCTTTCAGGGAATCATAAAAGTGCTTTAGATTGTTACTATCAGCATAAAACTGAATTTCATCTGCCTTCTTACTGAGCCAGGAATCATCCATCTCTCTAAGCTATACTTGTACTTTGCTTTTGATGGAATTAAATGCTACCTTCTTAGAGGTGAATGAACTGTCCTGCTGGTAAATCCTGTGGAGTTCTCATTTTTCTTCTTAATTTTCTCATTATTTTCATCAAACCAGTCTTGGTGTTTGCAAATGTTCTGACCCAGATGAGCAAATGCAGTGCTGTACACCAAATGTACAGAAAGCTGCCCATTCCTTTTCTGCTCCACTGTTGCCAACTGTGTGTTGGCTCAATTTTCCCTCCAAGTTAGCAACAATTGTTCATGCTCAGAGAAGAGCTCTAATTTGTTGACATTAATTCTTTTGGTAGTCATTTTGCCTTGGGGGCAGTGCTTTTGATGAATGTGAATATTTAGCCTGGAAAGGATAAGTCTATGATCAGTCCAGCACTCTGCACCACACACTGCCTTTGTCACTCTCACATCTTGTCTGTCTCTTCTCCTTACAATCACATAATCTATTAGATACCAGTGTTTGCTGCAAGGGTGCATGCATGATGTTTTATTGCATTTAGGTAAATGGAAGACAGTTTTGGTGGTGAGAAGGTCATGGGATGCATAAGTCTTCAGTAGTAAATGACCATTGCTGTTGCTGTTTCCAGCTCCATTTCTCCTTATGACTCCCTGCCAAGTCTGGTAGTAGGAGAGAGTACTTTTGCTTTGAAGCCACAGGGAGACATGATTTCAAAACCCATTTCTAATGTATACTAACTGTGTGATCATCACAATTCTCCAGCCAACTCCAATTTACTGTCTTGCATCACAGGATTTTTCTCATCTGAAAACTCCCCATAACAATCCCTGGGGCAACTAAGTGGTGCTGTGGATAGAGCGCCAGTGCAGGGGATTCACATGACTCTGGAGAAGTGAGGCTGGTGACGTGCACAACCCTCCCTCACTCAAAACAAAGTCAAGTGCAAGTCACATCATTATTTCTCTGATAGCATGGTCTTCTTTGGCAAAGAAAGCTGAACACACACACATATCAATTCCTATTCCTATCCTTTATCTTTTACATTCAACCCTATCACTGAGGGCAAGGGCAAGGTATCATAGACAAATTAATAATATTACTTCCTCATTACTTTTGTTCAAATATTTGCTCACATAGAGACTGTATTTTTAGACTACTTCAATAATATACTCCCTTCTTCCCAACTGTCTTTTACTAGTATTCTCTCCTGTTGGTTTATGTCCCTCTTTTCACTTCAGCAGAGAAAATAACAAATTACAAAAGTCTTATCAGATCTTTTTTTTCCAACCCTAATTTCTCCTTTTCCTTAAGTTACACTATTGTTTTCTCTCTTCTCTAACATTTCCTCATTCGTGTAAGAGTTCTTTTCCATCTCCTACTTTTGTCCCATGAATGCAAATCTAAATGTCCCAAGGCTTAGCTCAGGTGCCATTTTCTTCATGAAGCTTTCTGTTTTCCTGCTCCTAGCCAGAGATTGGTTGAATGTCTTACGTATTCTGTTTTACCCTTCTCATGCACTTAATCATATTCTAACCTAAGTGACTATGGAAAGACCAGCCCCATCAGCAGAAATAAAGACATTAGGATAAGAAACAAGACAAGAAACAAGTAACAAGGGGAAAGTTTGATTTTGTTTTGGAATTTGTTGATTGTAGGCTAGAAACAATCAGCAGACCCATGGAAACTTGACATTGACACTCAAAGAGCTAGTGCTATGGTTCTTTAAGAGGAGAAATTACATTTGGAGATATCTTCAGGAACTATCTTCAAAGAGGTGATAATTAAGGTCTTGAAATTGGGTGAGATAAGCAATTGAGAGCAAAAAATCTTGCATTTAGGGAGTGAATAGAAAAATAGGAGTAGGTGAAGAGATAGACCCAAGAGAAGAACCAGGTAGGAATAGTATTTTAAAGGCCACAGAAAGGAAACTTATCAGGAAGTATCAAATGCTGTAAAAAGATGTAAAGAGATGACTCTTTACTGAAATAACTGAATTTGATAAGTATCCTTGAAAGTTGGGATTTCATTTAGAGCAGTGGTAATCAAGCTCAAATGAAATGGGAACCACCAATCCATACATGAGAATCTCTGTCTTTTGACTTAGTTTTAAAATGTAACATTCTCTATGTCTTATTGTATTTTTATTTATTTTATTAAATATCCTCCAATTACATTTCGGTCTAGTTTGGATTGCACTCCGTAATGTTCTGGGTAACATGGACCCCACTGACAGCTTGTTTAATATCCCTACAATAGAATATTAAATAATGAAACTAAACTTCAAGGGACTAAGGTTAAGGATGTGAGAGTAGGGAATTTAGATTAGTTTTCTTTGGTGATGGAATGTAGCATAGTGACCAGATCCCAACCCTCTTTGTTGTCTTAGGGATTGCTTCTTCGTATCCTTCTCATCAAAGGATCCATTACCCTCACACCTGAGCCTGCCTTCCCTCACCAAAATTACTACACAGGTTAGAGTAGAAAATTCACACTGGATGGCTCTGCTTTTCTCTAACTCCCATAGACACAAACGCACACACATGCACACGCACACACACACACACACACATACACACACACACACATTGAATTTACTCTAGCTGATCTAGTATTCACATTTGAACATTTGTTTTATCTCACCAGCACCACTGTCATCATGCCTTGAAATACTTGAGATATTATCACTACCAGTTCCTAGAATGAATAACCACACATAGTACTTCTTCTCCAAAGAGCTCTTTGATTCTGTTATCCCTAGGCTACACACTACACTTTAGAAATTGAGGGTCAAAGTGTCTATGTAAGTCATGTAATCAACTAAAGCTGAGCCAGAAATATACTAGACTTCTCCCAAGTATTTTTGTTTTGGTTTGGTTTTTTATTCATAGTTATTGAGCAGCAACCATATAGAAGGCACTTCAAAGACACCCAAAGATGAATGAGATCATCCCTGCCGTTGAAGAGATTATAACTCAGAAAACTCTGTTCAAGAATTTATTTTTTAGCTCACTGTTTCCTTCATCCTTTGTTCTCAAATCATAACTTGTAACTGTTGCCAGCAGATGGTGCTACACAGAATCGATTGTGGCTGAGTAGAGGTTTACCAGCCTTAACAGAAAAGGAATAGGTTGAATCTCTAGCTGCACCTCTTCCCCAATTTAGGCAGTACTTTGAGTGAAGCCTATGAGTGAAGGCCATAACCTTCTCTTATCACCTCTTTTACTTAGGGTTGGGAAAAACAGAAGTTCCTGCCAATGGCAGAAGAGATCCAAGGAAAGACAAAAGAGGCAAGCATTTCAAAATAATGGAAGAGAGGAAGGAAGGGAAGAAGGGAGAAAAAGGGGAAGGGAGGAAGTCCCAGAACATTGTCATGCAGTGTTCACATCATCCTTATTTATATCTTATTTCTTTTGAGGTGGGGGACAATCTTAATGCCAATTATTATTTAAAGTCAATAAGTTCAAAGCTCCCAGGTTGGAGAAGATTTTTTTTTCTTTAACCATTTGAGCCAACTGACCTTCTTCTATACTGTATGAAGTAGTCAATCCATTATTTTTTTATTTAATTTTTTTCAATTAACAAAAGGGAGGGGGCGTTAAAAAAAAAAGAAAATCAAAACCTTTGTTATAAGTATTCGTAGTCAAGCAAAACCAATTCTAGAATTGCCATGTCCCAAATATATGTCTCAATGTACAGTACACTAAATCTATCACTTATTTATCAGGAGGTGAATAGCATGTTTTATTGTCACTCCTCTGTAATTACGGCTAGTTAGTACATTGATCAGATGTCTTAAGTCTTTCAAAGTTGTTTGTCCTTACAGTGTGATTATGTTTACAGTGTAAACTGTTCCGCTTCTGCTCGTTTCCCTCTCTATTGGATCAGTCTTTCCATTTATCTCTGGAACCTTCCCTTGAATAATTATTTTATAGAACAATAGTTTCCATTACATTTATATACTATCATTTGTTCAGCCCTCTTTGTAATCATTCCTTTTTATTTGCCTTTTGCTACTCTTTATAACATATACTTAGCAACAGAGTTATTTTATATTTATATAGACAAAATAATAAAGTACAAATTATAAATAACCAAAAACTTAAAAAAAATATGAACACACTTTGAAATAAGTGATCCCGGTTTTCTAAATAGAGGAAATAGGGATGGGGAATTTATCAGATCTCAAGAGCTACTTGGAGTAGGTTTGAATCAGGTAAGTTCTGCCTGAAAAGAACATAAAAAAAAATAGTGGATTGACTAACTAGGATATTAAGTGGAGTATAAAATAAGGCAGAGAGTCCCCCTAAGTGGAGGAGCAAAGGTTTCAACCATTTCTGCTTATGATCAGTTATCAAAAGTAGCAGCAGTCTCCATTTACTTAGTGAGTGCTACTGCTTCTGAGGCCACTGTATCCCACTGTCCTGAACTCCCTCTACAAAGGACTGATAACTAAACTTATGGTGCTAACTGAATTCCTTCCTCCAGCATGGCATCTCACAATTGTTCAGTCTTTTTGAGGCTGTACTGGCAAGTCTACTCGTCCAACACTACCTTGGTCACTGAGATGGGTTAAGTGACTCATCCAGTGTCATACTGCCAGTGTAGCATAGCAAATTTTATACCTAGTTCTTTTTGACACTTAGGTCAAACCTCTATCCATTTATGCCACATTGCCTCTTCAACTTATATTATAGCCAGAATTTTCAATATATGTCTATACTATGTATTTTTTCAGTCTCTAAGGAATCATGTTAGCTATAAATAAGCAACTGAAAAATAATTATGGAATGGAAAAGATGGAAACTGAAGGCCATATATATTTCATCTCAGTAAGAAAAGAGGATTTAAGAAGTATTGAAAATAAGATAGTAAATCTCACTCATTTCTTTGGTTTTGGTTTCAAAACTTTTTTCAAACAAGGTAATATATGTAAAGTGTCATGTAAACTATAAAGTTTTATTAGGTTTTTTTAACTGAATACATTCTATACTTATAAATGACAATTAAGAGAAGTTTCAAATTGTCAGATATTTTGAAATAATATATACTCTCTTATGTGGTAGTCAGTATTTCAATATAGCACTGATAGTACTATAAATTATTTTTCTTTGGATCATTTGAAAATAGCATAAATTCAATGGCATTCTCACTCAGTACATATCAACATTAGGAAATAAGTTTTTAAAGAGTGGAGTGGCTATTGCTATTGCTATAGAATACAGAGCTATTAAAATAAATCCCAATGAGTGAACTATTTCAACAATAAGTCTCAGTTAATAAATATACACGTGGGCTTTTTAGCGCCATCTCCTGCAGGCACCACTTCCTTTTCCTCCTCCTCTGCCTCCTTCGTCTCCTCCCACCACTGCCCTGAGTCGCAGCCTGTGTAGCTCCGGATGCTTGATCCCTGTAGCAGCTGCTGATTTCAAATATTCAGAGTTCTTGCAACATGGCGGACATTGACAATAAAGAAGCTGAACTTGACCAACAAGATATGGAAGACATAGAAGAAGTGGAAGAAGAAGAAACTGGCAAAGATACCAAGAACAAAGCTCGGCAGTTGACTGTTCAGATGATGCAGAATCCTCAGATTCTTGCAGCTTTTCAAGAAAGATTGGATGGTTTAGTGAGAACATCAACTGGTTACATTGAAAGCTTGCCAAAAGTAGTTAAGAACCAACCTAAGTATTTTTTCAGCCCAGTAGTTGAATGGGTTTAAGTCTGCTTGCACTAGCTGTGCCTTCATTACTTTGTTAGAGAAATGCAGTGACTTGTATTGACTAGGAGACAAAGCATTCTGAAATTTGATTTGAGAAGAGACTGGTATATGGTTAAGAATTTTCAGGAAGACCCCATCTAATACTGTGTGCTTGTTTATGGACTTTTGTATTGTAATGTGACATAGTGATCTACAAAGAAACTTAGTCATCCTATTAAGGTTATTGTTTACCACTGGGGTGTGAATAAAACCTAGTATTTTCAGAAAAAAAAATATACGCATGGGCAACATGATACATCAGGGAAATCTGTGTCAGGCAGTCAATAAGCATTTATTAAACATCTACTATGTAGTCTTGTGACTGTCATATACTATTTCTGCCCATGGAAAAGTCACTTAACTTCTTAACTTAAAAGTTATAAGTCACATAAAACTTCTGAATACACCAAGAAACTGTTTAAGCCTTTAGGTTATACATGAGGTTCTAATTTATATTAGCAGAAGTAGTTTCCACCAGGAGAGACAATCAAAAACCAAAAACACAAGCCACACATTTATGGATGTTAGATAAAATAAAGTATTGCAAGGATATGCAAAACAATTACTGGGCTTCCCCTTTTATTTTGATCTATATTTAAAGATTTTGTCATTTGTTCTTGAAAAAACGAATAACCGTATACTCTGTACAAAGTACTGTAATGGGTACTGAGGGAAATACAAAGATAATGAAGATATGGTTTCTGCCTTCATTAATTGTTTTTATTGCTGACAAAAATAATCAATGCAGTGATAATTAAAGACATCAAAATGATAAATGTCTTATCTACGAGAAATATCAATCAATATTTATTTATTCAGTATTCATGTTGTTCCAAGCCCTATGCTAGGTACAAGAGAAGTATCTTGTCTACAAAGAATGTAATTGATTGAGTACTTGCTAGATGTAAAATGCTATGAGTAGGGCAGTGTGGCAGGTTTGAGGGACAGAATTATTAATATGACATCCTTGATTAAAAGTTAACATGTCTACATTGAGGCCACTAGAGTATGAGACTTGGGAATCTGAGTTTCTCCCCACAGTTGTCCTCAGTACTGACATAGGATGGGGAGAGGAAGGTGATCCCCAAACACCTGGTGGATGAATTCAGGTTAAGGAGAAGGGGAAATGGAGTCAGCTAAAATAATACTGCTCCTTGACATTGGGGTTAACTATGGAAAAGGATCAATCCCAGGGAGCTCAGGGGCAAACTGTGGCCTGGTAAGTAGTCCTCTAAACCTGTTTGTTTCTTCAAATGGAAATAGGACACTTGGGGACTCTTGACCCTTCAGATACAGGATCCATAATGTTCTAGGGTGGGAGGCATACTTCCCTGGCCAGTATTCAGTTTAGGTGGGAAAATGTAGGATCAAAGGCAGGTTGAATTTGCCTTAGATCCCAGAATTCCTAATAAGTCCTCTGAATATAAAGCAGTATAAATGTCAATTGAATGGCATAGGCAGTAAATTTCATAGAATATTAGAGGAGGAAGAGATTATTTCCTAGCTCAATAAAATACCTATTGATCAGATTATATTGTAACAGTAACTTACATAAATGTCAAATCCCCACTATTCCACATTAGACTCTAAACTCTGAGGATTTTTATATTAGACAGTTATGACTGTCATCCAATATTGAAAAGAAATAACTATCTAAAAGAGAAAATTATCAAAACTATATGTTCTCCTTTCCTTAGCCAAAAAAAGAATAGTTTGGCCAGAGTAGGTCAGAAAATTCCAAGCTCTCGAGATTTTGCCCCACAAGAGTCAAAATATCTCCTTAGGGAGAACAAAGAGTGGGTGGAGACAAATAAGAATGGGGGCACAACCTGGTTTTCTTGGGACAATTTGAGAAGATCTGAAGAAAAATACCAGGATGAGGTTTGGTCTCTGTGCAAAGTAAACACCTCCAGGCTCATGTCAGTTTTAACAGCTAGTGGCCAATCCTGGGGTTAGATGGTTTGGGAGGCTGCCTTGGCTCCAGCCACAGGAACTTTCACCACCCCTACCCCCATAGTGACGGGAGTTGGGTGTTTGAGCCTGGGAAGATTAAAAGAAATTGCTGATAAGGATCAGCAGATCCAGCTGTGCTGTGGGGGTAAGAAGGGTCCAGCACATGTCCAGTGAGTGCAGAAGCAGTGAAGTAGAAAGCCTCTGGCTGTGGGCACTGACAGGAGGCTGGAGATTTAGCCTTGGTTTCAGGCAGGAGGGGAGAACTGAAGATCTAGGGCAAGAAGTACCATTTTCCATAGCCCAGGGCTAGAGGTGATTATAAAAATTAATCTGTTACCAAAAAAAAAAAAATACACAGGTGAAGGAGAAAGAATCCAACCACAGAAAGCTATTATGGGAATAGGGATAAGCGGGGATCCTCTTCAGAGTAGGATATTCAAGAAACCCCCAAAGAGTAACGTCAAATGGTCACCTACCCAAAAAGGATTCTTAGAAGATTTTTTAAAAAGAGTTTAACAACCAAATGAAAGAGAAGGAAGAAAAAACTAAAGAAAAAAATAAGACAAACTCAAGAAAAACAAGGTTATAAAAGGAAAGTAAACCAATTAGAAAAGGAAATCCAGAATCTTAAGAAAGAAAATGACGCCTAAAAACTAGAATTGGGCAAAGTGAAGCCAGCAAAATTATAAGAGATCAAGAAATAATTACCCAAGATATGAGAAATGAAAAAATAGTAGAGAAAGTGAAACATCTTAAAAGAAAAACAACAGATTTGAAGAATTGATCAAGAAGAGAAAATATAAAAATAATTGAACTAAGTGAAAGTGATGATCAAAAAAGAAGCTTGATACAATAATACAAGAAATAATTAAAGAAAATTGTCCTGAGGCATTAGAACAAGGGAGGAAAATAGAAATAGAAAAAAAATCCATCAATCACTTAGAAGAGATCCTATGAGGAAAGCTCATAGGAATATCATAGTCAAATTCCCAAAACCCCAACTTTTAATAAAATATTAAAAGCATCAAGATTAAAATAATTTAAACATGGTGGTGCCATAATTAGTCTCACACAAGACCTAGCAGCAGAGACAATAAAGGACCACAGACCTTGGAACATAATTTATGGAAAAGCAAAGGAACTGGGACTCTGGCCGAAAATATCATTCCTTGAAAGGTTAAATATTATCTTGAATGAAAAAAAGACATTTGATAAACTCTCAGACTCACAAGAATTTGTTTAAAAAAATCCTGAACTTAATAGAATACTTGACATACAAGAACCAAGAGAAACACATACCAAAAACTGCTTATAGGGGATTCATATAGACAGACTACTTATTTCACTTTTTATATACATAAAATGTAAAATGTATATCTAAAATTCTTATTAATAATTGGGTAGCTTATAAGTAAGAGTGGGGAAAACTAAGTAGGATGTGAATTTAAAATGTAAAACCATTTAGGAACAGCTAAAAAGAGCAATTATTTTATACAAATGAGGCACAAGAAGAAGAATCAATACAGAGGAATTAGATGAGGCAAGAGGGCTGGTAATTCTGATAACCAAGAGGGAACAATATATATATATAATATATGTATATATTTAGAAGAGTATAAAAGTGTTCTAAATTCTGAAGAAATAAAATGGTAGGGGTGTAAAGGGGTAAGAGGACAAGGAAGGGATCTTTAGAAGGGAGGGTGAGGGAATAGGAAAAAGGGGGGATAGAAGGGTATTTAGATTTATGAGAATGGGAGGATAGAGAAGTAGTGTTTGGAGGGGGGTAGGCTAGTAATAGGAGGCCAAGGTAGAGGGTAGAAGTTAAGTAGAGGAGGCAGGAGGGAGAGGAAACAAAACATATGCTCAAATGCAAAAAAAACAATGATCAGGAGTACAATATGTTTGGGAAAGTATGTGTCTATGTATGTATGTATATATGTATACGTGTGTGTGTGTGTATATTAATAGCTATAGAGAAACATCTAAATTTTACTGTAGCCTTCTGGGGGTGTGGGGAGGATGGAAAAAAGAACAAGAGTAAAAAGTACACAGTAGAGAACAAATGTCATAAGGAAGCAAAGAAAAGGTTGACAATTTTAAACACAAATATTAATTATCATATAGACTTTCTTGAAGTAAAAATTTATTGTTTCACAATTTGAAACCTCATGCTTTGCTAAGCACATGAAATGCTTTTTTTTCTTTTTAACTTTGTATTTAAGTTTATGATACCTTTTTGGTTCTTCTCCATTCTGTATTCATGTTCTGGCATTTTAGTCTAAGATAAAATAAAAAATAAACAAAAAAAATAGTTTCTAGTGTGAAAGTTTTTCCCACCAGTGCAGATATAATCCATCTAGTACTTAGTAGAGAAGACATAATTTTTTTTTTCCTGAAGCATACCAAAGTTACTAGTATTACAACCAAGTCACCAAGTGGCTGTCAGAGTCTGGGTTTGAATTTGTCTACCCAACCCCAGGTCTAATACTCATATCTTGTCACCACACTGCCTCCTTTTCTTACTTCTCAGGTGTTTGACAATTGGATGTAGGATTTGAATTGTTTTCACTATAAAATTATGGCATTTTTACCCCAGCAAGCAGAACTGTATTCAATTTTCTCTCTTCCTTATTCTCACACGTGAAAAAGGAGCTCAGAAGTCTTTCCCAAGCTTTCCCCTGCCCCACTGGGGTCTTCACACAAGCAAGCATTCACAAATCTAACTGTTCCTGCCTGTATTCTCTCTCCTGTGCCTTAACTACTCTGACCACCTTCCTCCCAGCTCTGCTCCACCCTTCCCGTTACACCTATTCATCAAGCACCTCCTACCACATGTGACTTAGGCTTCCATGTCATGTAAGCAGGTCACATAAGCCTATTAATAGGTGGGAAACATCTTAAAATTAAGCAAAAATACATTAATAATACACTATATCATGCCGAGTCTATTTTCTCTGTTTCTCAACCGCAATGGCAAGTATGTTTATGATAAAAAAGTAGATGTCCATTACAATTATACAGTAATATTGTGAAAGAAGTCCTGTCTGATGCAAACTTAAAGACAATTGCTAATGATGGTATCTTTAAAGCAAGGAAGATCTTTGTGTAATAGAGATTTGTGAGCCAATTATCATAACTACTTTAGGAGGAGCACTTTTTTCATTTTTCCCTTGAAGTCTGTGAATTAGCCTATATCACAACTTTATGTTATCTCCTAAAAATAATAGTCACAAGCTCAAAGAATTTTGGAGCTGTAAAAAAATCTAAGATCTCTTTTTAACACTGATTTTAAAGATGAGGAAACTGAATTGCAAAAAAATAGGTTAAAAATCTTTCTAAATGTCACTTAGGTAGATCTTAGATCTGAACTCAGGCCTTTAGTTTCAAATCTAGTAGAAAGCAGGAGACCTTAGATTTCAAAACATTTTTAAAAAAATATTTCCAGTTCAGTGCTCTTCTTTCCCGTTATACCATCACTTAAAATAAAAAAAGTCTTCCCAAATAATTGTAACCAAGAAAAAAAGTTTGTTGTATGAGTAATGATAGGGATTGGTTGAATAAATCAATACAGTCATCCTATCACATTTCAAATAAGTGATAAAATGTCCTGATACCTGAAAGTGAAAATCTCAAAACAGTTTGAATCATAGGCTTTGGTTTCAATCACTTTCTCAATTATAAGCTCTGGACTACATGGAAGAAGTACTTAGAATTTGTATGATTTTGCACATGAATCATATTCAAAAGGAAACTTGATCATACCCTGTCACCCTTAAATATTAGGGAATTTGCAAAAGAAAGTTATGAGAGTGTAGAGTAAGTGTGGCATTCTAGAAAAACACAAGAAGAAAAAGTTCTATGGGGGAAAAGGGGAAGGAAAAAAGGCCTTGGTTTTAAGTTTAGCTAATGGCTCCTCTTTTGCTAACCACCTACCCACCTTGTGAGCATTTGGTGATCTTTGAAGGGTCAAGAGTGTATTTCATTTTCCATTTTCCCATCAGTGTACTACTACTGTTATCCTGGACAGCAGCAAATGGCAATGATGTATGCAGTGGGAACCAAATAAAGATTGGCACAAGATACACCATATATAAGGAAATCTTGAGTATCCATAAAAGGGAGGATACTATTTCTAGAAACAAAAGGGTGTGAGTTACCCCTTTGCCACATATTCTTTGTAATTGTAGTAAGTACACTTTCCTTGAGTCTTTGTATGTTTTTAAGGGATAACATGTATGTATGTGTATATTATGTGGGTTAAGGTTTTATACCAGTTGATCTTATTGTACGACTTTAGTAAATATCCCTTTCTGTAAAGTACTTAAGGCTTGCTAACCAAATGATTCTCAGCTGATAATTTTGAGAAGCACAGACCAGTGGAATCTTATAAGCTTGCAGCACTAGAAAGAATAATTTTCAGCTTTCACAAGGTTACCACTAGAGTCCTTCCTGAGGAGACCTAGTAATCAGGCTCTGGGAACTAAACTCATCAGGGAAAGTGGGAGTTGATATAAGCACCTCAGAGCATGGGCTATGGGTATAACTGCCTAAGCCCAACTTGATGTTCCAAATAGGACTGTTTTCCACATTTTATGCTATCTAAATCCTTCATGATTTGTTGTGAAACTGAAAATTCTATTTAGAAAACATGTGGCTATGTGTGTATGTTGACCAGTTGATAGGATTTAAAGTTCAAGCAATAAAAAAATGACAATCTTTATAAAAGTAAATACTGGGAGAAATCTACGGAGATCATGAATTTTTTATGAGAGTTCATAAAGATTCCATGTTGATGCCATTGTAAATGGATAAAAACATATTACATTAATATGAATATGAGTATTCATCTTTCTGATTCCTGTTGTGTTTTAAAGATAAGTATAGAGAGATCCCTGAAGACAAAAAAAAATGATGATATTCTGTTGTATGATAACAAGGAATTGTTTTTTTTTTCAAAAGAGAATCTGTCAGAAATGCTTGAGACCTAGATATATAACCATGATTATGTTTTTAGAATATGAAGGCAAAACAATTTGTTATCAACTTCTGCAGATTTATACTGCAACAATAAAGTGAACAAAACAGTGGAAATTATATCCTTTTGTCCCTAATGCTGATAGGAGATCTCCAAAACTGGCTATTATATTTGTAAATTAATCAAAGTTAAAAAGTAAATATGTATAAGGGAGAACTAGCTAGAACTTTTCCAAAACGGTTCTGTGTAACTAGAATAAGAAATATCTCCTAAAATGTTATGTATTTCTGTATATAGCAAATATACTCCTCTTTAGAAACCTTTCAGTATAAAAATAGATAAAATTTCTCTGTTTTGTTTACAAATTCCCTTAGTATTCTTTATCCTGGGAACATTAAGTGCTCTTGGAAACTCAAGACAAGCATTTGTGGGTTTCATCAATATATTTCCTGTCCCAATATTTCATGGTCAAATTCATTCGGAAAATATTGACTTAGAATACTTGTTAAAATTCCCAAAACTTTTTGTGTAATTTTACTGCCATGAACTCCTTTCATAGGGTATAGAGCATATTTTCATCAATTAACTAAGGTAAGCACGAAAAAAAGTCTTATTCCAATGCCTTTTTGTAGCCTGTAGGTGGCCTTGGTTCCTCAAAGGTTATGAAAGTATAGGGCAAATTCTGGAAGGTTCTTTCATGGAAGATTTTTGGGTGCAATTCAAATGACAAAGTATTTCCTGAAGACCAGTTAAGAACAGCTAATTTCATCACCAATATATTGTCCACTAGATGATAGTTTATTTGCCCATAGTGACCAACAGTATAAGACAAATAGAAAATAGTAACTATATGGAAGGTTCATCTTCTGTGAACTACAGGGAGTACAAGCACCTACAATATTTATTCTTTGATAATGAGAGAACATTTGACTCAGTAGAGCAGTACGTTGTTCTTTTTTTTTTTTTTTAAAGATATAAGGTTTCTTCCATTCATATGCTGAAGTTCTGTGGTACATGGTACATGCAAACACAGGAATTACTTTGTTCAATGATTTAAAAAAAATAATATGGAAGAAGCATTACACAGGGAGTCATATGCCTTCCAAAGATGTTTACCAATATCATGGAGAGTGTCTTGAACAAACCAAGTAAAAGAGAGCCTCTTTTCATATGATGATACTGTCATGATTGTATCCAAGTCCCAGAATGTTATAAGGCTACTGGGATTTATAAGGCTATTGGCATTATATCCAATCAAAGAAGAAAGATTAAACTAGGAACTCACAAAGAAAATGACAAATGGATGAAAAATGTTGATTGCCAAGATTATATCATTATATCATATAATATATATATTATATATATATCACTGACTTACTAGATCAATACATATGTCATCACCATATATAGCAGATGGACAAGGAACTGGACCTGGACCTGAATATAAGGAGAAAAATCTCACTTAATGGGGTTAGCTTTTATTTACTTGGGAACTGCATAGTACTCTCGGTGATATCAGCTTACTTTCTGCCATCAAATCTGATCTTTTCAGTACCCTCATTCTCCTGATGTTATTTTTTTGGAACCCTGCAATATAATGAACTCAAGATCACCAACATTTATAGCTCCTAAAATGCTATAGGACAATGTGCTCCAATATATGACCAACATTGGATGAGACTTCATGAAAGACATGTATGAAAGGCAAAGAAAGTGACCTGGTAATATAATGGGAACAAAGAATGTCAGATGAACCATACCGATGTTGCATTTTTATCCATGAAATATTAAAAATAGGACTTTCACCCTTTAGAGGAATTATAGAAGATCAGCCATAGAATTAGAAGGAATGAATGAGTTGGGACCTAAAATAGTCTAGTGAGTACTGCCACCAATGAAATCCCATCTCCATCAACATGTTTAAAAATGAAATCACAATGACATCACCTGAAGTCTAGCAGCTAGGAGCATGAGACATAGTGCTTAGAAGTGAGAAAAGGAGAAGTTAGGGTATTGGAGCTAGGAACAGATGAAAAATTTGTCTAAAGGAAAATGATGCTGAGTAGCTAGGTAGGCTTTTTAATCTGGTATTCTGGCAGGTCTATGATCTATGGGTGCTATATATATATATACATGATTTTAGTTCATATCTTTGATGTCATCAATTTAGAGAACTCCACGTATGCAAATTATTTCAACTAATGTAAATCTGAATTTCTTCTGCAACTTAAAAGTTGTAAATATGTAATATTCCCAAATTTGGGAATATGTATTTGATTGGTTATTACATATAGGAGGGATTAGATTTGTTCTATGTGGCTCTTAGGATAAAACCAAAAGTATTAATGGAAATTTTAAAGAGACAGGAGTAGCTTGATATCAGGGATTGGTGAACTTCCTAATACTCAGAGCTATCCAATAGCAGTATGGACTGCCTAGAAAGGTTTTCAAGTTTTCCTTCTTTAAAGGTATTCAAGCAGAGGCTGGATGGCCAATTGTTGGTTATATTTTAAATGATATTTCTTTCCTGAATGAATTGCAGCAGAGGGCTGCTGAGGTCCCTTTCAGATCTAAAATTCTATGATTCTCTTAGAAACTCCTTTCCATTATTACCCATTAACTCCAACTATTTGTTTAAAAAAAATGCCTTAATATGTTTAACATGAGGTTTAAGTAGCATATATTAAAATGGAATGTATTTGTAAATTCACCCAATTCTGCTGAAGAGACGTTGTTCTTTCATAGGGTGAAACGTTAGAAGAGAACCCAAAAGCCTGAATGTCTCTTTAACATAAACAAAGTATATAAAAAAGAGACTGCCTATGCAGAAATTTTTTTGTGCGCTTACTGATAAAAAAAAGACTAAATTTTAAAAAAAATTGTTGAACTCTATTATCTTATTAATAATAGAACATTTGTGAGTTGTCTTTTATGTACTCTGTATTTTCCATCATTGATCTAAGGATTTAGATGTGATGGGTAGAAATTTGATTGAAAATTTTAACATGAAAGTATCTCAAAAGAGACATCTCAAGGAAACAGTTTATGTTTGTCGTAAATTCTCATGCTGTCTTAATGTAATTCACAACCAAAAAAAAAGTTTGTCCAATATAATTGATTAAGAACATCTCCTGTGACTAAAATTTCTTTGAAAACAGAAGCAGAAACATTTGGGTATTGTATATCACAGGAGCCTGATTTTATGGCTCCTGTTGTAGAATATTAAGTACATTCTTCATAGAAGATGCATTTCTTAGTGTTTTCCTTTTCTAGAATTATGCTTTCAAGGTGACATGTGTCTCTGTGTCTACATAAACCATAAATATCCTCTGCTAGTCACTAAAATACTCTTTACAATTTATGATTGATACAGATCATCAAAACCATATTGACCATATGATAATACACATTGCCTACTCTCTCTTTCTCTCTCTATACACACACACACACACACACACACACACACATATATACATATATACACATACATATATGTATGTATATATATTACTCTAGACAAGTAGTGCCATTTTTTTTCTGGTGCACAGAATCATGGTGAAATATAGTTGAAAGAATCCTAAAAGCATCTAACTGATTCGTCACCCATATAGTCCAACTTTTTAATATTATCCAGTGAGGAAGATTATGAGAAATTTCTTTATAAGTTTTTGGGTTCTGTCAAAGTAATATTTTTAAAATGTATTTCTGATGTTCTTTTCCTTCAGTGACTTTAAGAAGTCATCATTTTCTGGTTCTATACAATCTGAACCCTGTCATTTTCCTCCTCAACCTTTTTCTTATATTTATCAATTTTAAATTCTCATTCTACCTAATATTATTTTACAGATCTCCAATCCTTCCTGCTATTCTTCATATGCTTACTAAGGAAATTATGATATTCTTGATTTCAGGTTACTGGAGTAAAAAAATGTAAGAATATTTGAGACATTGCCATCTTTTTTTTTAAAGAGGTAATTTGGTTTTGGATTCTTTGGAAATATTGCTAGAACACATCAACTTCATCATTTAGCTTAGCCCCTAGAACAGGAATATAAACTCCCAGGAGCCTGTGGACAGATTACAAGTTATTTCTAAAACTATTTTGATTAAAATATTTCAACATAATTTTTCTTCATTATATTATATATTTGATTTTATGTAATTAAAAACATTATTCTGAGGAATCTTCAGGCTTTGCAAGATTGCCAAAGGGATCCTTAACACAAAAAGACAGTAAAGACTACCTTACAAATGTAAAATCAATAAATCAATAAACATTCATTAATTAACTACTATGTACCAGATACTGTGCTAAATGCCAGGAATGTAAAAAGAGGCAAAAAAAACAGTCACTGCCTTCAGGGATATTATAATCTAATATATATCTAATATTAAAATTAATTAATATTAACATATCTGATGAAGCCTAGTGGTTTATATGAACTCTGGCAAGGGTCTGAAATATTCAGGGTTAATATTATAATACTTGCAATCTTAACTCTTTCATTGGAAGCAAAAAGGGCACTATGTGATATTTATAAGAACTAGGAATAAATTTGACACAGAAACTATCATATTCTGTATGTAATCTTTTGAGAAAAGACCCGAGCCATGGTTTTTTTTGGAAGATGAAAAATGCCCCCTTTAATGTGTTATAGAAAAATATACACACATACACATAATATTTACATATATATATGTATATGTGTATACATATATACTTTGAATCTCAAAAACTCCTAAGACTTGTGAATTTTGTTTCTAAGTCAGTTTCTAATTTCACATGTGGGTCTCATTAGAACTTGTGTTTTAATTAGTACACAAGTACTTCTATTATTCTAGTGTTGGGAGATAGTACTCAGATATATTTGCCTTTTAATGTAAGCATTATGGTTCAAGGCACATAATTTGGTATGATTAGATGATAACTTCTTTGGGGGGGGGTCTTTGTAATCCCTTCAATGTCACTTTCAGATATTTTGTGGGTTCTTTTTTATCATTTACATTGTTGTGAACTCTGTATGTCATTTTCTTGACACTTCATTCTGTATCAATTGATGAAAATCTTTCTATGATTCTCTGTATTAATTATTCACTGCTTCCATTATATTCTTGTATAACAATTCATTTGGTTATTCTCCAATATATGTGTCTACTTTTTCCCCCTTTGCTAACATAAAACGTGCTTTATAAATATTTTGATGTATGTGGGAATTTTTTTTTAACTGATGGCCTCCTTGGGATATATGCCTAGTTAGGGAATATCTGGGTAAAAAAATACATAGACATTTAGTAACTTTATCTGTAAAATGACGAGCTGCTTTCCCAAAACTGTAATGTTTGCAGAGCATTTTATCTATGTGTAACCAGACTTTGTATATGTCCAGATCAACTAACACGCAGTTGCTCGCATGAAAGAAGCAGGGACCAGATCATTCTGGATTTCCCACCACATAGCTGTGAAGTTTCTTCAAATTGACTGTGTCGCTGAAACAGTCTCTGTCTTTAAAACGACCATATTGGAACATTCTCTCCCCAGTCTTTCTTTTGGCATCCAGAGAGGGTAAGGATTGCCCAAATGGGCAATATGAACTAAGTTTCCTCCTTTCCTTTTTAAGCCCTATGTCCCCTTTCTCCCGAAAAACGCTCCCTCTTCCCTAGTTCATTTGTTATTTCTAGTTCTAGGGGGCAGAATCCCCATTGGAACACAGTCATGATGACCCTGGAAGTAGGATTTCCGGCCAAGAAGGAAGACATGGGAAGCCAGAGTAATTAGGACTAGATATCAAGTGAGTCTGTAGAATGGGAACTTTGTGGGACTGTGCTAAATTGTGAACCTAATCACCCTCCACTCCTCAGAGACCCAAATGGAATGGGAGGAGGGGATTATGTTCCACTAGGTGTTAAGAATATTTACACATTTGTACTTTCTACACTTTTTAATTAAATATTACTTTGTATAAACTAGTCTGTTACATTGTTAAATGGAACTGGAGTATAGAGGATGCCCTGAAATTAGGGAAACAATGACAGGGTACAGACTCTGGGAACCTCCTTGAACCTTCTCACTTACTCTGGCTTTTCATACCCAGATCTGTTACCCTTAACCTAGCCTGTCCCTCCCTTATCTGTTATCTCTGGATGGCCTCACCGGCTTCACACCCCAGCTCTTCTTTGTCTGTTACTTTCTGATTGTTTCCACCCCTGATCAGTCACCCCAATCCCATTAAGATTTTCCTTGGATTCCTCCTCAAGACCCTCCCTAAACCCCTCCTCCTAGACTACTAGACTACCAGACTACAAGACCACCTCCAGATCCCTCCCACAATCTTTCTGTATATAAATTCCATGCCTCCATGAAAGTGCTCAGATTCAATCTAGCTCAGATTCTATCTGACCTACTTGCTAATACAAGCATCACAAATGCTTAGACTCCTTAAGAGTCAACCCAATATGGTGAATCTTCAGTAAACTTTGTTTTAATTTCACTGAAAGAAGGCTTGGGTCAAATTCATTTGGGTAGGACCTGGGACGTAGGTATTTTTGGGGTACCAAGAACCCCAAACCTCAACATTATGGTTCCCTGACCTCATCAACACCCTTGGTAGTTTTGTACCAATGACAGAGAATGAACATTTCCCAAGCTCCCTTAAGGGTATCAAGAGAAACTTAAAGAAATGGTGAAATGTAACATACCTGGTCTTCAAGCATTAGAGGCTAGAGCGGTCACTGTTACGCATACATTGTCTCATTTTATCTTTACAAAAAGCATGTTAAATGAGTACAAAATGTATGATTTTAGAGATGAGGAAACAGATTGATAGAGGTTATATAATTTTCTTGTGGATAATACTGTTACAAACTTAGTGTTTGGATTTAATTCTAGGTCTCATTCCATTATGGATCTAGGAATCTTTCTATTTTGGTAACATATGTGTAAAGAGCATACACAAACAAGTATCATGCAATATGAAGGTAGAGAGAAGAGTAGTTCCTTTCAAAATGTTAAAATAAAGTGACAGTTTTCAAACATAGTACTGTACATACCAAAATATCTAGGTAGGTGATGGGGTACAAGCCCAGGCTGAGACCTTTGTCCCTTGGTCTGGGAAGGTTTTGGTCCCATCTGTTTGAAGGGCCCCAGAAAGTCTCACATTGAGGGTTCCTTGAATTTCCCTTGTTTGATTTAGCATTGTCTTGAGGTCCATATCACCTAGCCAGGATACTGCCCACCCTTGATCCTTGCCAACTTATGGGTTAATCCCATCAAGATTCTCCCTGGATTTGATCTACATTCCAGGCTGACCTCCCCTATCAAGACCATCCCTGGGACCCCAGACTACTTGAGGACGCTTGGATTCTTCCCTCAGTCTTTTCTGTATATAAGGTCTGTCTCACCTCCATGAAGATGCTCAGGTTCAATCCAGGACAGACTGTCTAGCTGAGTTTGTATCTGGTCTGCTTGTACAAGCATTATAAATGCTTAGGCTCCTTAAGAGTCAATCTAGTAGGGCAAATCTTTAATAAACTTTGTTTTTCTTTGGCTTTAAGAAGGTTTGTGTTGAATTCATTCAAGCAGGAACTGATGTGTCGGTATCTTGGAGGTCCCCAGCACCCTGAACCTCAGTATAGGCTATCCCAAAAAAGTAGTTTTTACTTATAAAGCAGGTAAACCCTGAATATTTTTAGTTCTGAAAATCACAAACAATTTTCTTTAAAAAAATAATCTATATTCTACTTCAATGCCCCATTATAACATGGAGATAAACTATTTTTTTTTAATGTCGATGCCAATAAATGAAAACATCAATAGATACAACTAAGTCAGAGAATCTTCAAGTACAGGTTCAGTGATGGAACATAAGTATCTTGTCTGACAAGTTTAGCTGAGGTTATAGATGACTGGTCATCAAATAATTTTTTTTTGAGGGAGAAGATAGAAGACTGTGAAACTATATATAAATGCAGAAGTTCTTAACCTGGAGTTTGTGAACTTTTCAAATCTCTCTATCTATACTCATAGGTATGTTATAAATATATTGATAATTTTTTCAAAATAATTTATTCTTCCATATATTTTATTCTATGCATTTAACAACATTGTTCTAAGAAAGAATCCATAAACACCAAACTGCCAAAGGGACCTAAGACACAAAAATTGATTTAAGTAGCCCAAATTTGAAGCAGAGAGGTTTTATAAGCTTCAGCAATTGAGGAAATAGCTACATGGATGAAATTATAGCTATTTTTATATATTGAAATATTCCATAGATGTGTAAATGGTGTAGTAAGCTAACAGTTGTTTGATGATGGAGGTCTTCCTATTAGGTATAGGAAAAGGGATTTCCTTCTTAAAGAGACTTTGGTAAGATTTCCTTATTTTCATTGAAAACCTGTTCATTTGCCACTGCAAGACATAGACTCCTTTCTTTCTTATACAGCTGCTTGTTTCTAAACAAACTTTGCCAAGAGACATAAAGCAGATGGCTTTCTTCAAGACTAAACTGTGAGCTGTGATAGTCAACTTATGGTAGCAAGCAGCTGCCTGCGGGAACAGAAGTCATCATGCTGTTCTGAAAGTCTGCTTTCACATGCCCATTACTGTAGCTAAGGACCTCGTCCCTTCCATTCTTCATTTCATCCTTCAAATAGTTGCCAAAAAACCCCCAATCTTTCTGAAGTAGGGGTCTAACCAAAGATATAGATGTAGATGACTTCTGGGGTTCCTTCCATTTCCAAATCTATGATCCTGAGACATTACTCCAGGACGGAATGCAAATTTTTTAGGTGAGTCAGGAGGATGTGAATTCAAATTCATTCTCAGATAATTACTACTTCTGTGACCTTGGGCAAATCACTTCATATTTGATTTTCTCGTTTTCTTCATCTGTAAAATGGGAGCAGTAATAGGACCTAGCTCCCAGAGTTGTTGCAATGATCAAGTGAGATAATTTTGTAAGGTGCCTTGCAAATCTTGGAGTGCCAAACAAATGCTAGTTATTATTTAGGACATTTCTCAATATAAGTGCAATCCAACTTTTTAGCCTGATTTTACACCACTCCTCTTCGTAATTCTGTGTTATATTCAAATTGAACTATAGTTTCCTGATTTTATATTGCTATACCTTTCCTTCATCAGCCAATAGACAGTTGTTAAGCACCATCATCTAAGAAATAATTCAATAATATTGTCTACAACTTCCAGTCTTTCACAACTTGAGTAGGATATGGTGTCTATGAACAGCTGATTATAGTGATAAGAAACTTCATGAAACTTCAACGCTAAGCTAAAACTCTGATTGGAAAAGATTAAATGAGGATATATTTCAGCAAAGAGGGGAGACCCTGAATGAATAAAGAGAGGATGTAAACCCTAGCACTTAGCATAGTACTTGGCAAACAATAATAGGTGCTTAACTTGTCATTCTGGCAAGTCAAATCAAATAGAGAATACATTGCTTTTAATGATGGGGAAGGGTTGTAAGCTCTTTTAAATGATTGTCCTTTTTTTTTTCTCTTGGAAAAGACATTATTTCTTTGAGGCAATTAGTATTTTCAAAAGCATCTCAATCTAAATCCATGAATGAATTTCAAATAATTAAGAAAAATCTGTCTTGTAATGATCCACTTGCAGGTATGAATTTGTTATTCTCAGAGAGAAAACTGCTTTTTTCGCAGTGTTAAATAAGGATTTTGTAACAGCTGCAACAGCTGTACTTCATTCTTGCTATTCATCATAATAATATGAGTTATAAAGAACCTGCTTTTATGCTTTCTACCAAAAAGATATATGGAATTCATTTTTATTTGATTTTATTTTGGAGGTTGGGAAATAGGGAATTGTATTTTTGCTTCTCCCTTAGTGGGTTATTTGCTTCTCTAGCACACGGGAATAAAGGGAGCTGCACTGGATCACTGGGTTACTTTTTTTTATATCACTTAATCCATATTTAAGAGTAACAATCTATCTTTATAATAACAAAATACATGTAGCACTAACAAAACATGACCTACAATTACAAAAACCCTCAACCAGATAGAACATAAGCTACTTTTTTATCTGCTAAAATCAAGTTATTTAAGCTTTCCCTTTCACACTGTCACAAGCATTCTAAACCTGGAGTCCATGAACGTAAATACTACATATATACACAAAATGATGTCATGGTCCTCTTTGAGAATGAAGGACAAACACAACAATGTTAACACACATAGATATGTTTGTATATATGTATGTATCTATGTATACACATAGATACACATCTATTATCACTTTATTTTGATGAAATTAATATCCTTTATTATTGTATATTTATTTCTATGCTTTCAATTTTTTTTTTCTGAGAAGAGAATGCATGGGCTTCAATTGCTTGCCAGAAGGGCTGAGGACAGAAAAAGGTATGTGTTTGGGGGGCAGGGGTGGGGAGAACCTCTCTAAGACATTCCCAAGTACAGCTTGTATTTGCCAAACTTATCTTCACAAATACACTAATTTTCAATTCCCCAGATACAAAATTCGGCAGTATTTCTCAATTTATTGAACTTGTCAGCAAGCTAAATTTCTGGACGATGAGCTCCAGGGGAAAAACAACCCCCATGTGCTACTGAATTAAAAACAATTAATGGGATACATAGGTGTAGTTGCTTTATGAAAACAGATAATATGATAGCAGCAGTGACCATAATATCTTACATGTATATAACGCTTAAACAGTTTTCAAAGTACTTCACGTTTATTTTCACAGTTGATCCACATAAGACAAGGATGGGATAGATAGTATCTTCACCATATAGTGGCCCCCTATCACCTCCAGGATCAATTAATCAATCAAGACCTTTATAATCTGCCCTGCTTCCATCTTCCACTCTTCTTAAACCTCCTTCCCAGTTCTGTAATTCATTGACACTGGCTTCTTTGCTTTTCTTCAAACAAGAAACTCCATCTCCAGAGTCAGTGCCTTTTCATAGGCAAAAGCCATCCTTGTTTAGCATCCTCTCCCTCCTCATCTCTGCCTCCTGGTTTCCTTAACTTCTTTCAGTAAAATCCCACCTTCATAATGAAGTCTTTTACAATCTCTCTTAATTTTCCTGTCTGTCCTCTACTGATTATTTTCAATTTATTCTTTATATAGTCAATTTGTATATAGTTATTTGTATCATCTTCCCCATGAAACCATGAGTTCCTTGAAAACAAGAACAATTTCTGCTCCACCTCCCATTTTTTTTCTCCCACACTAAAACCAGAACCTGGCACATGGCAGGCTTTTAAAAAATGTAATTGAGTGACTGATCATAAGAGAAGGATGTAATCAATCAAACAATTAACCAACAACATTTATCAAAGGCTTGCAGATCTTTTCCATTTTTCATCTGTTGTTTTCAAATTAAGGTCTTTCCTATTTTTCATCTCTTTATTTTCTTCTTTCTATTTTTGTCCTTAAGTGTTTTTGGGATGACTTTCCTTAGCAATCTCTCTACCATTCTTTAATTTGTGTCTTACCTTTTCATGCTTCTCTCTGTCCATCATTCTTCTTTATAAGAATTTAAAAATGAGTTTTTATTCTAAATTCATGTAGCCTTTGGCTGCTATTTCTCTGTACTTGGCAAGCAAGTGAAGTGCTTACTGACTGAAGTACTTTCTAGCCTCTTCGGCCTTGTGGGTAATACATTTTTTATCATCTATATCATTAAGTAGCATTACAATAATCAGGGTTGGTCATTGATGTTGTCCTACATCCATTTTCATTGTCAGTTGCTTATATAAATATTTGATTTGTTATTTTAATTGTATGCCAAATTATTTTCATTCTTTTTACTTCATATTCTGATTCTTGCTCTGACAGATGAATCATCTTATTTTAAATAGGAAGTTGGTTCCAGGATTACTTCAAAAACAATAACAAGTATCTTCTTGCCTTTCAAATTATAATTTTGGTGATATTGCTTGGGGATCACATTGACCAAGTCTTACCAATCCCCAATTCCTTTCTTAAATAAGAAAGTTATCATGATATAAATACTTAACATTTCTGTGTAGTCTGCAGGTGTTTGGGTCATCTCATTTCTTCACATTTTCTCATGTATTTCTCCCAAATTTCATCTTTTTTCTCTTTTGCCTTGAAGTCACTAAGTATCAGAATATATAGTCATTCAATTTGGAGGATCTTATTTAATTTATTTTAAGACAGCTCTACCTCTTCATTCTCAACATCGGATGCACCTTAAGTTGTAATTATTTTATGGTAGTCTGTGAATACATCATAAGTTCTGTAATAAATAATTAACAAATTTCCCATTAATTAATGTTCCTTGCTGACTTTGGCTACATAATCAAAATTCTTTTTTTTGTCTTTCTAAAGAAAAATTATGATCCCTTATTCCATTTACCATCAAATTCATTCTGTCTTTTAAATTTGTTCTAAGGTAAATGTCAAGATTGATATCATCCAAATCCTCTGGTGGACGGTCCATCAACTGGTTATACGGTACAAGGATCTTGAATTTAGAGTACAAATTGTCAAATAAAAGTTAAAAATATATTAAAATTTGTGAGTATTTCCTGCCATAATTACAATAATCAACAAATGGAAATGGGCAACACTGGAATAACGGAAATTTTCTATTTGTCTTTGTTTCTAGAGTTGCCTGTCCAAAAACTCCATCCCTTCATGGCCAGCACACTGGTCTAGAGGCTTTCTTTACTTACCTAGGTTTATCCTCAAAAAGTAGATTTTGATTTTTGACAGGCACTTAGATTTTGTTTGGGGTTACATTTTCTAAGCCTTTCTAGCATGGCCAATGCTAATCCTTCATTGGCATAGCCTTAGGGAACCCCAGTATCACTTCTACACCAGAAGGATGCGCTACTGTAGGACTTTGGGCAAGTGTTCCTTATGTTGAGATGAAATTTGTCTCCCTGTGATTTCCAGTCACTGATTCTGTTTCTGCTTGGTACAGCCACATTGACTAATATACATTGATTTCTTCTTTTATACTTCAAAAATACTAATATTGAACTCTGCCTCCCTTAAATCTAATCTCCAGACCATAATAAAAGTTCCCTTACCAATTTATTTCATTGACACAGTTTCCAAAATACTCATCAAGATCACAAGAACTAGAGGGAAACTAGAGGGATCATCTACTAATCCGATCTCCTTATTTTACAGGTAAGGAAATTGAGGACTAGAGAGGTATAGTGACTTATACACATTAACAAAGTTAATAAATAGTGAAATTCATCAGGAATTGAACACTCTCCTTTAGAAGTATTTCAATCTTAAACTTTAGTGCTCAAGAATTAAACACAATCATAAATGCACTCAGTTGATGTGAGTTCTAAACAACACTTTTAATTATCCCCTAAAACATTATATTAGTTATTTTTATAGTCATTCTATACTGTTTACTCATACTTTAATTGACAGACTCCCAAATATATTTCACATAATATGTCTCGTTGCTATTTTCCCTCCATGTTATACTTGGACTGTTTGTTTTTCTAATCTAAATGTAAGATTTTACATTGATGCCTATTACATTTAAATGCCTTCTAGCAAGTCACTTTTTCTCCTTTACCTCAGTTTCCTTATCTGTAAAATGAGCCAGAGAAAGAAATGGTAAACCACTCCAGTATCTTTGCCAAGAAGACTCCAAATGTGGTCACAAATAGTCAGGTATGACTGAAATGACTGAACAACAAAATATTTGGCTCCTAATTCCAAACTGCCGAGATCTTTGTGTATCCTTTTATATCATCTAATACATTATATCTACCTCCTAGTTTCATGTTATCTACAAATTCCATAAGTATACCATCTGTTTCCAATATTTTTTCAGAAGCCTATTCTCTTTAGTACCTTTAGCATTTCTGAAACTTGTCAGAGTGGAAGAGTACAAGTGAATTACAAACATTTATGCAGAGTTGGTGAGGGAACTTAACTACTTGCAGCTATCAATTTTGTTCCAAATATATCTGCGGGCCATTGAGATTCATTTTGAATGGATATGGTAATAAAAACTATCATAGTGGTAGAGTGAGGAGTGTGGACAGAAATTGCATTAAATGGAATGAGTTGATGACTCCTAGAGTGATTTGGTGATAGTTGGGCAAATATATATTGCCTAGTTATGGTACCAATGGTAAAAATATGGATCTTGGTTTATTACCATGACATAGATGTGAGTTACCTCACTTAAATTATCCTGTTGGGGGTTAGTGTGGCAAAGCTGAGTTGAAGGCTAAAGGGAAAGGAGAAAATAAATCATTTATGAAGTACTTAATATGTACCAATCTTTCTGCTAATTGCTTTACAAATATTATTTTTGTGAACAGTATTCACAGAAGAATTCAGAGGGAACAAGTCAGAGCTAAGAGAAAATCTTAGAAGTGATTGTTGGTGAGGGCTGGAAACAAATCTCAGAACTTGAACGGCTCAAACAAAATAATAAACTGAGAAGTAGCCTCAAATGTCATTGAATTGTTCTGCAGATGTTTCTTGAGGGAGACAAAGGGTGTCAAGAGCAGCAGTCCAGAGTTTTGAGTTTCTCCTGGATATCAGTGATCCATATTCATGACTTTTTTCTGCTATGGTTCTATAAATTTGTTTCTACTCACCTACCATGAGGCAAAACAAGGGAGAATGTGTCCCTGATTTATTGTCAAAAATGTTATTATTCTTTCTCTGCTTTTTATTTAGCAAATAGTTCTTATTTGCTTATATTTCTTATAAGTCTTATTAAGACTTAGTGGAGTTCAACTGGATGATTGGGTAAGTGGCAAAAACAGTGGTGGGGGCTCAGGAGATACATTGTACAATAGTAAAAATTAATTCCCCCTACTAGAGTTACTTTCAGAATGTTGAGTGAGTTGCAGCAGTATGACTACCCTATTTGGGAACCCTACAAATTTCCAAGGCAAGTTAGTATGAGTGAATCAAGTAAGAAGGAGAATAGAAAAGAAGAGTCAGGTGACCTACTAGATCTACCCAAAGATCAATTCATGCATCATCTCCTATAGGATGACACTCTTAGTTCCTTAGTTGTTAGTGCTCATTTCCTCCTTTTAAAATTATACATATATACTTAACTGTTTAGATTTTTGTATGTCCTCTAGAAAGTAAGTTTCTTAGAGGTAGGGTCTGTTTTAAGATTTGCTTGTGTGTACTCAGTGCTTTGCACATAGTAATGTGTCAGACTGGTTTGATATGGAAATGCATGATTCCTAAGAAATTTCTTTGGTATAATTAATATATAAGAAGCTCCACAATACATATGTGTATGTGTGTATATACATATGCACACACATATATACATATATACACATAACACATATATACACCTGTATGTATATATAATTTTTAAATATGGGAAATGTTATATAGAATATTTAAATATGAGAATATAAATGCATTCAAATATATACATTTAAATGTGTTCATATACACATATATACTTTTAAATATGGATGTGTGTGTATATATATATATATACATATATATATGTATATATATATATTGACATGGCAATTTTATTACTAGCCATTTTCTGATCGACTAAAGCAAGTCTCAAATGAAAGTCGCTATGAACTGCAAAGATTTACAGGAACATTCCAAAGACATTTAAGGTATAAGACAAATTATCCTGCCTGAAATGGTAATCACAAAAGACATTTCTCTTGAATCACTTGAGTGCTCTGGAGACTGAGAACAGGAACATCTAAATGATAAGTTGATGGGCAGACTTAAACTACCATTTAATGTTTCTCAAATAAAACTCATGAAATAAATACAGCCGATAGCTTTCACTAAATTCCTCCATATCTAGCTTTAATCAGTTGTTTTGACAAATTTGTTTTCAGAAATAATGCAGTATTACTAATAATTAACAAAATAGGTATTACATCTATATTCAGAAGTAAACCAATGAACATCGGTGAAGATCTGGTTTAAGCAGCTAATTCAACGGTCACACCACACTTGAAAAATATTTATTCCTATTTCTAAAGTAACATCAGCAACCACAAACTAATGCTTGTTGTTTAGGGGCTGATAAAGCCAAATGGTATTCATCTCACTGAAATTCACCTTAAAGCCACATTGACCCCAAACACCAACAATTTGTGTTTTAACCTTCTCATCTTAAAATGTTTCTCTAATAGTAAAGCTCATTCTGGACTTCAGGAAGAAGACAAAGCTTTTGTTTTTATAATAATCAGTCAATAGACATTTATCAGATGTTATTGAGTATTAACATCTCAGGCATTGAGCTACACTTCAGAATAATTATCACATACAAGGTGCCTTAACCTCTGTTTGTTCAGTTTTCTCTATCATAAAATGGAGATAATTACAGTGCCTAATGTCCAGGGTTATTTTGAGAAACAAATGAGATAATATTTATAAAGCACATAGTAGGTAGTATTATCACGGTCATTGCTGTTGGGTCTATTACCAACAATGATGTTTATGAGAAGAGTAATATAAAAGACTTAATATATTAAGGATACATCTTGCTACATGGGCCGGTTGGGAGATGAGAATGAGACAAATGATATACCAAGTGTTATATTAGCATCCACAAAGTATTCAAAGAACCAGAGAAAAACCTCTAGCATGATGGGTAGTTTTTTCATAGAGGATTCATGGCAAGCATGGTATAAGCTGATATTGTGTGGAAGACTTGCACTCTGTATTGGAGATGAGGGTAGCCCTCATAATGAGCTCCTGGATCCAATGAAGTATCCTAAGTAAATTTTAACCACTGATCCATTGTCTATCAAGTAAAATGAAACAGGAGACTACTGAAAGACATTTGCTATGTGCTAATTATTTCTCTGGCAAGTAGGGATAAGCATGTAGGGGGAAGTGCACGCTTAAAAAGGGAGAGCAGTTTAAATCACAAGAGAGAGAGTGCAAAGAGTAAGGGAGTATTAAATTGAAATATGAAAGAAACTAAGTTCAAGAAAAAGATAAGAAACAGCAGGTTATTAAAATGTGTTTTTCCTTTTTGAGATGGTGGAGTTTTTAACATGTACTTCATACCTATGTTTTCAAAGGGACAACTTTCATCACCATCATTTTTACCATCAAATCTTATCCATTACCCACATGTACCAATGTGAGCATTATACAAAGCTTTTCCCAAAAAATGCATGATTCTTTGAGAAGGAGTAAATAAATGTGTAGAAGAGCTGACAGTGATCTATAATCATAAACAGGAGAGAACCTCTTAAGAAGCACACTAAAGATAAACATTTACTATGTGGAGACCGTTATTATGTTTGTGTGTGCATGTGAGAATTGGAAGGAAGTCTTTTCTGTGACTTCAGTCAAGGAAAAAGTTTATCTTGTCTTCCTTCAATAAGTCTAAGACATGCATAAGGGGGAACTGTACTGCTTCCAGGCAAAAATCTCTGTGCCATCATCTTGGGAAACAGCCCCTGTGGAGACTCAGTGTGGCAGATGATTCTGCAGCTGCTATAGCCACATCTATCAAAGACCCAGAAAAAAAGTTCTTGTCACCCAAGTCTTTGGAACTGTCAAAAGGTTTAGCATCTGAAACAGATCTAACTTTGTCAGTGGAAATGATATTAAAGAAGCAGCCCTACCATTTACTTTGACACTGACTTTTTCATGCAGGACTTTTCATCATCTATATGCTGTCTTTCCTATTAGAGTGTGAACTCCTTGAAAGCAGGAACTCCCTTGCTTTATATCTGAAATGCTTTGCGTATATTAAGTGATTAATCAATGCTTCATTTATTCATGTCAACTCATATAAAGTCATGCTTTGTTGGTCGTTCTGAAAGCCTGTCCCTGATTAAACCAAGAATTGTAAATAATAAAGAAGTGATCAATACAAGAGTGGAAAAAACTGGAGACACCTACTGATTCCTCACTGAAATAAATTCTCTTCTAGCCTTTCACTATATTTCTCAGGAGAGTTTTCATGAGTTGGCAAAAATTTTGTTTTTTAGAGTTAGGGAAAGGTTTCTAATCAAGTTCTCTGGAGCCTCTACAAGCCCCGTTAATGTCTATCATACCTTGATATCAATAGCAAAGAAAAAAACCTGGCACTTGTACACACATCAGGAAAAGGAAAGACAGATCATTACCCATAAATCTTTGAATGTAGCAGAGACCAAGGCTGAAGCACCATTGTTAATCTTGCCCTGAGTTGTCAGCATCTTGTATGTGTTTATCATGTATCTTTCCTGCTATGTATGGCATTGCGACAAAGGGAAGAGCCCTGCTGAATGCTGCTAGAGCTGAATGTCTCATTTAGCAAAAGATGACTCTGGAAATGTTCCCAGATTATGCATCTGTCTCTCTAGCTTCCGTTTTAGAGGATAAAATCAAATAGTGATGGCATGAAGATTAGTGTATTATTGTTTTCCTCCGTGGATAGTACAAGACTTATTTTTTCCCTGGGCTATCAAGGGAGAAAAATATTTATTGAACATTCAACTAAAAATGCCAACTGAAATAGCAATTGTGCATGAGGTTACAGTGTGGTCTCAGTTTGTGTAGACAGTTTTCTAGAGTCAGAAATTACGCATGATATATGTGTATATGTTTGTATGTGTGTATGTATGTGTATAAACTAGATCAGGTTTCCTTGTTTTGAATTCTCCCTTCCTTTCTTTCAAACTTTATTGTCTCTTTTCATTTCCTGCTATAATAAAGACACCTAAATATGATATGCCATTTGATTTAAGTTAAATACTATGGTAGCTCAGGGTCCAGGCAAATATAACTAAGGAGAGACTCTTCCCATCCTTTAAGTAGTATAGACATGTTCAGGTATTTTTGGTAGTGTGGGTCCAATGGTACGGTGAATTTCGGAAAAATTTGTCTATTCTATAATTTGGTAGTCTCGGGTTCCTTCCTGAACTGGGGTGGGGGGGCATAATATTTGCAAATAGACACATATTTGTATGGATGCAATTCATTTTTATAGATAATTTTCTTGAGTCAGTATGAAACTGCATTTATCCCTTGAATCTGAGAGGGAGATACTTTATAGGATACATAGAATACATATCTCATATCTAATTAGTCTTTATCAAAGAGACCTAGAGGAAGAGGGAGAGATGGAATTGAGGAGGGAAGAGAAACGAATCTACTGGATAAGATGGGAGGAGGTGTGAGCCAGAGTACATGGCTTTGGCAAGGCAAAGGGTGGCATCTTTATTGAGAAGGAAAGGAAGAATGAAAGAGAAGGGGAAAAGAGGAAGCACTTTCTCTATTATCAGTAAAATTTGAGGAAAAGTTTTCAGATTTTAGAGTAGTGGAAGGAACAGTGTCATGTTTTCTGGAGTAAATAGAGGATTTGGAAAAAGAAGGAGACAGAGCCCAGGTGTCAGACCTGCACCTGTGGTAAATTATTCCTCATATCCCCTCCCCACCATGCCCATAACACTCCCAAGTGCTGGAGAACTAGATCAAAATGTATTTGGGAAATATTTAACCAAATAAATAAGGTGCAATAAAACATATATAATATCACATGTTCAAACTAAATTTCTCCATAGGGATCCTTATTCATGGATTAGTGGCCTCCCATTTCTCTTGGAGTTTGACACCATTCGGATGGAGAATCAATTAAAGAGGAGCAAAAGTGCCTTGCTGAACTTGAGATTAGATAACATACACTTGGTAGCAAACCCACTTAATACAGATAAAACATAAAGAAGATACAAGATGAGGAGAAAAACTCTTTCCTCTTAGAATGATCTTAACTGTTAGATTGTAAAGAAATGTTATAAAGACAAATTCATGAGGAATGATTATTGTGAAGAGAATGTTTTTCTGTGATGACTGGAGAGGAGTTGAAGACACCAAGAAAATGAAATGGAGAAATCTTGCCTTTATGTAAGCTGTTTTCTTTCACTTTTTGCTTGTAAAAATGAACTGAGTCCTGTGTGAATGTTTTTACCAAGCTTTATAATGAGGTGTCTATGGTTACGATCTTTCTCACAGTCAAAATACTGTTTACTCACTGATTTGTTTCATTACTGATTACATTTGTTAATAGATTCCATATATGGTAGCTTTTATATTTATTTAATCATAGAAGATTAAGGGGCTTACTGCGCAGAGAAAGATTAATAATTGTTACTGGGGAGATGTCTCTAGTTTATTTAATATTGAATAAACTTGGATAGAGGTTGGAGGCAACTGATTAATTAATGCAAAAAGAGGTCCCAAGTTTATTAATAAATTTTAAAAATTAAAATATACTCCTAGATTACAATACAGCTCAGTATTTATAGGAATGAATCAAGCAGCAGGCTGAGGTAAGGTGTGATTTACAAGGGAATGTTGTTGACCTTAGAAAGCTTGCTACAATGCTTTGCAAGTTTCATTTAGATTATCCCTTTTGAGCTTTATAAGAACCCTGTGAGGGAAGTTGTGTAAATATAATTAGATAAGTAAAGTAAGATTTAAAGACAGCAAGGAATGTTACCTTTGGTCGCAGACCTACGAAATGGATTTGAATCTGTCTTTAAATTAAAAACTCACTCTTTCCACTTCACTGCAGTGCGAGAAGTGATATTAACTACTCTTCTCTCCACACCCTTCCTCCTCACTCCCTCCAGCCCAACACCCCACAAGGCACAGTGTAGCATCTTGAGGTCAGAGCTGTTAAAATATAATTTCCCAAGTCTCATACAATGTCTGTTTAAGCCTTTATAAGGGAAGGTACTTCCCCTTTTCAGCAAGGGGCGTTCTTGGAAAATACGTTTGGTGTTTTGTTTTCCCAGATGGAAAGGACTGAAGGATTATAGAACAAGAAACTGAGGTTCCCGTGGGAGGGGGGGGGAGAGAGGGAGAGTGAGAGAGAGAGAAAGAGAGAGAAAGGAGAGAGACAGAGAGACAGAGATCCAGAAAGAGAGAGAGAGAGAGACAGAGACAGAGAGAGAGAGACAGAGAGAGAGGGAGGGAGGGAGGGAGAGAGAGAGAGAGAGAGAGAGAGAGAGAGAGAGAGAGAGAGAGAGAGAGAGAGAGAGAGAGAGCAGATCATCCAGCATCCAATAGCAGATAGTAAGTGAAGGGTGCTGCTTTTCCTTAACTGAGTATATTCATGAATCGTTGGAGCCCTGTCTGGCTCACTGACCCAGTAAACTAGTAGGGCAGAATTTTTCTATTTCCTTGACTATTAATATTAGTGGATATGGTATCCCTTTTTCATTCCCCACTTAATCCCCTGTTAGGCGTTAGTGACTAGACTAAGTACTAGAAAGGTAAATCAAATGAATAAAACAATCTCCATTGTCAAAGAGCATAGATTCTATAGGGGAAGACAACCACATAGTATAGGAAGAATACATGTTAACACAATAAATACAAATAGTTAGGAAGGTCAGATTGTAGCTAGTGTGGTGAATGGAGACACAAACACTGAATGTGACTGTGTAGCTGTGAAAGTGTTGAGTTGAACCTTCATGGATTAGAGATGAAAAATTCCTATTTAGTCATTCACTTGGGTCAAGTGAGCAACAACAACAAAAAAAATCCATGAGTAATTTAGAACTTTAACAGGAAGAATAAAATGTGCTCTTCTAAGACCAGGAAAGCTGGAAAAGTGACATTAACTTTGACCAATGATAGGATCCATTCGTATAATCTATATTTTTGGGTATTAAAAAAAAATCCCGGAACTATACAATAACCTTAATGGAAACTCAAATTAGCTTTAAAATAATATAAATCTAAATGGAAACAAAGGCATAAACTGAAATTAAATGTCTCTATTATATTTATCTTCTCACAACAAAGAATAAAGATTAATACAGGAAAGAAGCAATATTTTAAAATTGACTTACAAAAAGACAAGTTTGTTTAATACATAATCATTTGTACGAATGTATATATGTGTGTGTGTTTGTATGTGTGTATGTTTCCAAACTTATAGTTTAAATGATATGGGAATCTACCACTGGGAAAACAAAATAGCAGTCATTTACAATCTTAGAGATTTGCCTAGTTTGCTTAAAGTTGTAAATGGCTTAGACACAATCACAGTATGTCAGAAGTGAGATTTCAATCTTTCTTTGAAAGACAATCAAGTCTTTATGATTCCTAGGCTAGCTCAATATCTATTATGCCATGTTTATTTTAATCTATTAATTGGATCATACCATAAATACAAGCGTATAGTTTGCAAATTTAAACAATAATCCTACTTCTGTGCTTAACCAAAAAAATAAATATTGCTTTACTCTGCTGTGTACCCTTTTAAAACTGTCAAAATAATGTCTGCCATAGCAGTGACCTATTCCCACAGACTTTAATAAAACAGAATTTTCACAATGCACATCATACATGTTAGATCTTTAGCAGACATATATTAGATACTGTACTTCTCTTTTCTTAATAATAAATCTTGTGCTACTTTCTTTCTCTCTGTTGTAATCCTCAACTTAGAGAAGATGAGATTTGATTCCAGAATTCTTCCCTATTCCAGGAAATAAAAGCACATTGAGACTATAAACTGAAAAAATTACCTACCCTTGTCGATCCTTATATATCTTGTTAACTTTCTCCCACTGGAAATTGAGTTGAGTTAGAGCTTCTTTTATCTTAGTAGCTTCCATAGGTGTAGCATTTTGTAAGGCTGCTGTCTTCTTATTGTGAATGACCTCAATCTGACTTGAAATTCTTTGCAGACTGTCCTTTACCTTCTGCAACATTGAGATATAAGGAGAAATCGAAATAATAAAAATGAGTCTTATTGTAATGATACAATATTACCTGTATAATAAATAATATTATATTAATATAATTTAACTTCAGAAATAAATAAGCAATTTTTTACATATTCATTGTTAAGCCTCAAAACATTTTGGAGGTGAAGACAGCAGTAGGGAACAGTGATGAATTTAATTTTTTTTAATAACAAAAAAAAGTCACAATCACTGAGAAGTTCATTGTTGGGAGGAAACTCTGTGATCATTTCATTTAACCCAGGCTGTATAAGAATCACTTCTCTGTCAAGACATACTTCCTCCTTTTTAATTTCAATTTTCTTTTTTTATTATGAACCTAATAATCAATTAATAAACTCTAATGCCTCTTCAAATAGTTAAAGACAACTCCATGTCACTCTCAGTAAGTCTTTTCTAGGCTAAAAATTTTAAATTCATTAAGTCAGTGTCATGTTCCAATCTCTCTGTTTCTTGATATGCTTTTCTTTCAAATGAGACAAAATAAGTCCCACTTCTTGAGCAAATTTGCTTAAAATATATTTTCAAAAAGAGCCATTTAATAATGTTACATGATAGAAGTATACTTTACTTAATTAAACTCTAAAACTTTAATGTGTATTCAGTTAGATTAGCTAAACTAACTTGAGTTTAAGATTAGCAAATAAACTGAAGAAGTCAGTTAATTATGAAATTAACAGGTTTCACCTAACTGTTCCATCATTGTCTCTTCATCACTTCTCTTCACACTCAATATTAATTTGTCTCTACAGCTAGGGTAATGGAAGAAGATAACTCTGACAGAGAGTAGTCCCAAGACCTAAATATTGCTTAAATTATTGGACCTACCATGTTGAAATCTACCAAGGATAGATCAGGGGAATGCCAACTACAGCTAGAAAGCCAAATTTGATCCACTGTCTTTCTGTATTGCTAAGGAACTAAAAATTAGTGGTTAGATTTTTAAAAATGAAATAAAACTTTCCAAAAAATTGCTTCTTTAAACATTCTTATCTCTCAGACAGTACAAAATCAGGTGGCAGCTGGACTTGTTCTACACAGAGTATAGTTTGTCAGAACCTGGTAGGTAATCTGTACAAGCTCCTGATAAAGAAAATAAATGTTCCTAGCTAGATATGAGGAAGTCTTTTTAAAATTCAGAGATTTTGACTACATGTCATGGGGATAAATGAAAAAAAGAAGCCTCTGCTTTCTACCCCAGGTCGCATTCCTTGAGAACAAAACAGCAAGAACTTGAGGGATAGTCAAGAGCCAAGTTAACCTAGTGTGGGGCCAGGTGTCCTCTGAGGTCATCATTTCTAAAAAACATACCTACACAGCAAGGTTTGCCAGCTCTTTATTACACAATTAGTTATCCCCAGAGTAGCAGAGGTATTATTTAGGGGTTTTGACTCTTCTAGGAATGTAGGAACAAGACATAACACCTTTGGATCAATCCTGCATAGACTGACTCAAAGGAAGAAATACAACTTCTAAAAATGGAACACTGCTATGCTATAACAAATGATGAGTTTGATGATCTAAGAAAAATATGGACAGATTTCCATGAAATAATGAAGAATGAAATAAGCAGAATCAAGAGAAGGTTGTACGCTGCAACAACAATATTGTTTTAAGAACAATATTGAGTGAATGTCATTGTAACTGTTATAAATACCCAATTAACTACAAAGGACACATGAAGGAAGACCATTGGTGTCCAGAGAAAGAACTGATATATAGAATGGTTTTATACACACATACACACACACACACATCCCATTTGTGCCAAATGGTACCATCTTGGGAGGAGTGCAGAAAAAACCAACAACACACAATGACATGACAAATCAACTATATATTTGAAAGAAAGAGCAAATTGTAAATAATAGATTTTGCAATTTCATGAACAATCATCTTTTTTTTCCTATTCTGTTATGTTATGAAAAACCTTGTTTTGTTTCTTAAGTTTAGAATGAATTAAATAAAAATGTTAAAAATAAATAAAAATAAAAATGCACATGTAGGAATACAAACCAGATACAGAAATACAGGACAATGTCCTAAGTAAATAACCTTGTCTGGAAAATTGCAGAATTCATGCTCTACAAAAATGCAAACCCCAAACCTATGTAATATTGTCATGGGATATGGCATGGGATATGGGGCATGGTGATTAGTGCTTTACAATCACTGCTATTTGCCTTATTTTGACTCATTACCAGATGAATATCCTAATATAAATGCTTATCCACTCTGGAAGTTGTATCAAAAAGTCTATAATTCAATTTATCCTTTTATTTATTCTGAACGCCTACTAGGGATGGTTCTTCTGACAAAATACCTCAGTGTTAGAACCAACTTTTTCTCTCTAAAGATGTTTCCCCTTCAGTTGCTTCCTCCCCATAAATAAACACCGATTAGCAACTACAAATAATAGCCAGTGTTTAAAAAGCGGTCAAAGTGGTTAACCAAGTCAACATTTAAACAAGAAAGATAAATAAAAATTTTCCATATTCCCAGGGGAAAACATTTTCAGTCTCTGATGGTGGGTTTAAAGAAAGAAAAGAAACTAATATAGAATATGTAGTTTTGCTTTGATCAACACAAACTTGATCCCCCAGATTTCAAGCCCAATTGCCCCAAGAAACCCAGAGTTCTCACCCATTTCTCTGTGGTGCCTGTGTTGTTCCCTTCCTGCTGGGCAATGGATCGTATTCTTAGAACCATAGAGAGAGGGCAGAGTCTTCTAATTTTATCTTCCTATCTCCAGTGTCCAACACAATATCTCCCAGAGAGTGGTGTTTAGTAAATATTTCCTGATTGATTAATTGATCAAGAACCCCGGTATAGTTTATTTTGGGTAAGCTAGTGAGTTATGGCTATATTATACCAGGAGGTACCAAAATCAGACAATGTGAAATGCCAAAAAGGGGGAGGGACTTTTAAAGGAAAAAAACCTGAATTCAGACAAACAGAATTACCTCAGAATAAATTGGAATCTCTGACATGGGAGATATATACACACACCTGCCTAAAACTGGTCATGGCTAGGACCATGAAGTCAAAGAGTAGCTACAGCCTTCTTGCATGTATTTTAATTTTAATCTGAACACTTGGAATATCTCTGAGCCTGGGAAATTCTGGAGCTACTTCAGAGCCTGGAAATAGTTTAGAAGTTCCAGGAAGCAAATTACAAACCTCTTTATTGTAGGATTTGTTTTTTTTTAATATATGAAAGTCAGGTTATTTGGAGAACATTCTTTGGCACATTTTCAGAGAGATTTTACACAAATGTCCATCAGAACCAAGGACAATTTTTTTGAAGTACCTCTTCTAATGTGTTAAAGACATAAGCAAATGGCTAAAGTTGATCACAGTAAATTTTTTTAATCCATTTCCTCAGTTTACCATTTGCTCCATGATATCTAGTAGCTCTTACAATTTTTGTTCTATAGAAATAAATGATCCTAATTTTTAAATCTCTTAAAAATCAGAATTATACTCATTACCATTTTCATGGTGACAGTAAAGTCATCTAAATGTATAGTATATATTTTTTCTTTTAAGTTTTATTGAGTACTTTGCCTTTGGCATTAAAGTTTTAAAATACTATATTATTGAATTTTTTAGTTAAATGTCTTTGTAATTGTATACTTATCTATCAGACATTTGTTATTTTATAAAATTTTCTAGGATAATATCACCCCTGATGATTTAAAGTATCTTGTAAGATACTTATGTTTAAGTAAATAGAATGATTTATGGTGGATGTGGTATGTTGCTGCAACATGTTGTCAACAGCAACTTGCATATTAATCTATTAAGCTCTATTATATTCCAGGTACTATGCTAAGCACTGGAGATATAGGCATAAAGATTGAAATAATCCTTATCTGTAAATGACTTACATTCCAATGTGGGAGACAGCAAATAAATTTCATATTTTATATGTGCATATACATAATATATGTATATACACAAATGTGTACATATAGACCATATATGTATAAATATATGCAGAGATGTTAAATGCATTTTACTTACATCTCATCTTTCACATATAAATGTGTGTATGTATAGTATATGTATACATATACAGATATATATATATGTGTATATATACATACATTCATATATACCTACCTATACATATATATATCAAAAATATAAATTAATGAGTATAAAGTAATACAAAGTTATTATATAAAATTAGTAAATGAAGACACCAATCATTTGGGGGATCAGGAAAGACTTCTTGTATATGATGGTGCTGAGAGGGATCCACATGCTATGGCTCAAAGGAAAGTGCTTGTGATGGAGTATCATGCCTGAGGAACAGAGAGAAGACCAACTTGGCTGGAGCTGAGAGTTCAGAAAAGGAATAATATCTAAAATTTAGGTAGGAATCAGTTTGTTAAAGGCTTTAAAAGCTAAATAGAGAAGTTTATATTTTATTCAAAAGGGAATTTCATATGCAAGACTTTACTGAGAAATTTGTGAGTAAGAAAGCATTTGAGTTCAATTATGTATTGAGAATAAGTGTTGCAAGATGGCCATCCCAAGATCTCCATTGGTAATTCAGTGATAGAAGGTGTTTCATCAGTACTTCATTCCTATCTCTCACATGGATTGTGTTCCATATATACTATCTTACCCTATACAATTCTGTTCTGTGTCCTTCAATAAATCTTTCATAGAGGATTTGCACACAATGTTACTCTCAGAGATATTAAAAGAACAAGAAGAAAGTCCCCATAAAATAGTTTAAATTCACTGAGGATAATTTATGGAAGAATATGGACAAGAAATACACATGACTAGTTGGTGTGGATAGGTTATGCTACACACTAATAAAAGGAATTCCCGTATCTGTAAGATTTCATGTTGATCTAAGCATTTTTACTTTAAGCATTATTTTGAGTTCACATATTTAAAGAATATAAGGATTATAGAGTTTATTTGAATAAATAAAATTTTAACTCTTTATATTAAAAAAGTAGTCTTTCATTGTTGCTCATAAAGACCATTGTCACGTGATGCTCAAATATATACATTGCTAATGAGGGAAATATGACTAAGATTGCATGGAATTTGTCACAATGGAAAAACTAAATTTCAGGTATCTATAAGAGAGAAAGTCAATTTTGGTAAAGCAATGAGTCATGCATAATTGTCAGATAACAGATATCAAATCCTGCACACATCTAAACAGGTGTGAAAATGAAAGGGTAAAATTTCACATTTTTTTCTATTTGAAGAATTAGAAAATATTAAATCAATAGTTCAAATTATGTGTAGGCATATGTAATGATGATTTACCTAAACCAATGATATAACAGTATAAGATTAAATGTTTTTTCTTCAAAGTACTAATAATATTATCAAATTATGACACTATTTCCTAAATTCTGTTTCTAGAAATGGCTGATGTCAATGGATGATAGGTATGTTACCTTTAGTGACTCTTTTTAAAAGCTTCCATGTGACCTACATCCATGAACCGAAGATTCTTTGTCAACTTTGCTTAATGCTCATCATTCAGGTGCAAAAGTTTTCTGTCTTTAAATGTAAATTTATCTTAACAGGTACAGAAAGAATTTTGATTCCAAAATTCTTGAATATTGGATGTTTACAACAATTGCAACAGACATCTCCTTAACCCACCATCGTATGTCTCCATAACTTCTAATAATATTCTTTTTAGAAGTCATCATTAATCTGCTTTTTACTAAATCTACTGGTCTTTTTCTTAGTCACCATCAAATGTTGGATGAATTGAACTTCCTTCTTTCCTTCCTTCCTTCCTACCTTCCTTCCTTCCTACCTTCCTTCCTTCTTTCCTTCCTTCCTTCCTTCTTTCCTTCTCTCCTCCCTCCCTCACTTCTGTCCTTCCTTCCTGATATGCATATACATTACAATGGGGCAGCTAGGTGGTGCAGTGGATAAAGCACCAGTGCAGGAGTCAGGAGGACCTGAGTTCAAATCTCACCTCAGACACTTAATACTCACTAGCTGTGCGACCTTGGGCAAGTCACTTAACCCCAATTGTCTCACCCTGGGTCATCTCCACTCATCCTGATGAATATCTGGTCTCACTTGAAATGCTTTTTGCTCCTACTCTTTCTCTCACTTGAAATGCTTTTGTGTAAGAGACTTTTGTGGGACTTGAGATTGGCTCTGAAGGGTGAGCACAGTTTGTATTGGTAGAGAAGTGAAAGCATTTCAAGTGAGAGAAAGAGTAGGAGCAAAGGTTTGAAAGTGGGGATGCATTGTAATGTACGTGTTCATCCTTCATTGCCGAAGAAAACCATGACATCAGATAAATGATAACATGACTTGTAACTTGACTTTGTTGTGAGGGAGGGATGGCTGTGCAGGTCACCAGCCTCACTTCTCCTCCAGAGCCATTTGAGTCTAGTGACCAGATATTCATCAGGATGAGTGGAGATGACCCAGGGTGAGACAATTGGGGTTAAGTGACTTGCCCAAGGTCGCACAGCTAGTGAGTATTAAGTGTCTGAGGTGAGATTTGAACTCAGGTCCTCCTGACTCCTTATACATTTAACCTAATCCCACTTAAATTACAGTTACAGTAAACAGTAGATTAAAATTTTAATCTACATCTCTTGGTAGTTTCTAGCAACTATAACACTAAATCTCAGATTAAATAATAACATATAAGCACTTCTTTCACATTAATGTTCCTTTTGAGATCCTTAGTCATTAGATTATCAAGGGCACAGGAAGATGAAAGAGTTTTAATATTTTATGTTAAATATTTCTGAAAGTCAACTATTTCTGCTCATTAGCACCAACTAAACAAAAAATGACTTAATTCTGTGATTGGTATATGAGTTAAACTGTATATAGACCATTCTATTAACAACATCTGATGAAGGTCTGCTTTTCGATTTATGGAAGTATGTAATAGAATAATAAAATTTTTTTCCCTTATATTAAATTACATTGATGATAATGGTGTTCTCAAATTTTTCAAGAATAAAATAGGAAAAATGTTTCTCAACGTGATTAAAAAACTCTTATTTTACAGTAAATAGACAAGACCAAGTGAGGGGAACCTGTAGGTCCTCAAGGGCAGCCCTTTGACTGACCAAACTTAGATTTGTTCTGTGAAGTTTGGATTCAGTGAAAGGGCTGCACTTGAGGACCTAGAGGGTCATAGGTGGCCTCGAGGCCCACTCCTGGTCAAGACTATCAGAGAAGATTGTTGAGCATATGAAATAAGGCTAAATGAAAGAACTTTGAGAACTATGAAGTGCAATAGATGTATGTTGTTACTATCATTTTCTCTCCCCCAGAAAGGAAAGCTAGCAGATAGGAGCACACGCAATGTGAATATACAAACTACAGAGGCTCAACAGGTTGGCTTATGTAAAATTTGAAACTTTATATGCAATGTATTAAGTCCTTAATTACACCGGAGTTTACAAAATTCTTCCTCTTCTTCTTAGTCCATAAACAGGATTTCTGTCATACTTGTGACTTATTCAAGCCCACTCTAAACACAGGAAAAGTAGTATTTTAGGTGAAGATTGGAAATAAGAACATTTTTTCTTGAGATAAGTCTGTTACAATTTCATTCCATGAATTTGTCTTAACATCTTTCTAACACTGACCACTGGAGCTTAAGGAATGCTTCAAAATGGCAAATGGAGCTCTAGAAATTGGAGACAAGTGGTACAGTTCTTGAGAAAAATCACTTTCATAATTATATGTGAGCAGACTATTTTATGCCTACTGAATAAAAGTGCCTAAGTATTTTAAAATGAAAATATCTTTGCTCTTAATGGCACTCAGAAAAAAATTCTCAAAGATACTATGTTTGAACATAGCTAAACAAAGTCAGTGAAAGTAAATGCTTGCTTTTCTAATATCTCAGACACTTGATGAGAGGAGTACTAGGTTGGAGCGGGACAAGCCTGTGAGGTAAAATATAAACCAAAATTTTGTAAGAATCTTACCAAAGAAAGTATTTACTACGAAATGTTTCTGTGTAGATATTGCATCATTAAAGTTCAATTTTTAATCGATATGTGTTCACTCATTAACCTATTCTTTCCATCACTGCAGATTTGTAATTTCCCATATTTTCCTTTATTGTGCAATTTCCCCCACAAATCTGCCAAAGAAACACCTATTTCTGATCTTTCTACCTTCTATACATTTCACTCAAGTATCTGAACCATAGATCTGCCATTTCTTACCCTTTGCACAAGACCAGAGCATCTTTTTTTCTGATTATAGTATATCTTATATGGCATTCCTGTGCTATTTTCTATAGCTGAGAGTGAATTGAATTCTATTTTATCTCATTATACATTTCTCAATGGTCCCTAGGTCATCTGTAACTCTGATTCTGTGGAAATGATAGTGGTCCAAGATTCAAATCTATGGGCCACTATAAATGGAATATTTTGTTGGGGAGGAAATCCAGATCATTCAAAGAACTATATACTTTCCAGTAGATAACTAACCATCCTCTTTCTGAGCTCTAAACATTGGTAATACCTGGTGTACACTTTAATGACCTTCAATGGAACAGGCATTCAAAAAGTTATCATAATCTGGACAGTATGCATTATCATCCATTTAGTTTTTCCTATTTGGATTATAAAGCTAATTTCTTCTTAGTAGTAGTGGATCTTGTTAAGGAAATTTTGTAATGTTCTGAAGCCTGACAAAGTAAGCACCAAATCATACCCAAATAGGAATATCTGGAGCACCTGAATATCTGTAGGAAATTCCTCTTCCATTTCGATATTGCACAGGGCATCACTCATAGCAATGGCAGATGCTTTTGCTAAATATGTGCCTCAAGGTTTTATGCTTCACTTAAAAGAAGTGGGTCATTGAAAAGTTATGTCTCTGAAATATATATCAAAGTATTTTTTTTCTAATCTTACGTACATGGGTGACATTGCAGGTTATGCTTTGACTGAGGTAAAAGCCGTTTTTGTATACAACATAGTGGGATTTCATCTCCTCTCTATCTTTGTAATTGCATGCTTATAAAAATGTGGTCCAATGTAGAAGCGAATTTATGTTCCCTTGATATTTCTCTTGAAAGTCATTAATTAAGTAAAGAGTGTTAGTGGATAGATGTTTTCCAATGTGAGGTTTAGGCCAGCGATCTCTTGAACCCATGAGCTGTAATAGACTATACAGAGTTGGTGTCTACATGACTGTGTATCAGTATGGTGCATTCCCAGTAGTAAGGGAACTAGCAGCTCTTTGGATAGAGAGTTGGGCCTGGAATCAGAAAGACTTGCATTAAAACTTGGTTTCAGAAATTTATTGGCTGTGTGATCCAGGGTAAATCACTCAATCTCTTGTTTGCCTCAATTTCCTCAACTATAAGAGCGGGGCAATACTAATACCTAACCTGTAGGGTCATTGTGAAGATAAAATGCTATATTTATTTCTTTTAAAAAGCACTAAGCACAGTGCTTGGCATGTAGTAGATGCTACAGAAATACTCTTTTTCTTTCCTTCCCCAAGACTGCTTAAGGAAGGATGAATCAGCACAGGTGGGGAATAGTTAAAGCTCTCTTAATGATCAGCAGCAGGTCCATAAATAATCCTTGATTTGCCAGAGTGGACACTTTTTAAAAGATCACTAGGTACTTCCTTTTTACTAAATCTAGTGAATCTTTCTTATTCCCTTATTGTTGTCTGGCATTCATTCTCTAAGATGACCAATGATGTCATGAGGGTGATGTCTTGAGTTGCACGTGAATTGTATGAGTGAGGCAGAAAAAGCCATCAGACATACTCTCTTCTCCAGTGTTATTGAAGTCCAGTGCCATACAAAATTCGAGATGATTGGTAATAGCCCAGGTTACACTGAGTGACCTTGGTTTTTCTAAATAAAAGTTCTTTTCCGGGTTTCTCTACTCTATGACTAAGAGCTGAGTAAGAGTTGAGACCAAAGATGGTTCAATTTATCATCTCAAAGATATCAGTCTATGAAAGGAAGACCTTAAGAGTTTCTGGTCAGAACAGAAAACAATCTGTATTTACACTAATTTTAAACCATCAGAACCTAAACAATAAGGCATGGAAGCTTGGGTTGGAGCTGTTATTTACTATTCAATGAAAGCCAGAGTGATTTGGGTTTTAAGGTGGAATCAAATAGTTTCATTTAAAATAGTCAAGGGATGTGAACAGGCAGTGCTCAGATAAAGAAATCCAAACTATCTATAGTAACATAGAAAAAAAAATGCTGTAAATCACTATTGATTAGAGAAATACAAATTAAAACAACTCTGAGGTATCACTTCACACCTCTCAGATTGGTTAATGTGACAAAAAGGAAAATGATAAATCTTAGAGGGGGAGTGGAAAAAGTGGGACACTAACTCCCTCTTTGTGGAGTTTTGTATTGTTGGAATTAGGCCCAAAGGGCTATGTAACTGTGCATACCCTTTCATCCAGCAATACCACTCACTGCTAGGTTTATATCCCAAAGATATCCAAAAAAGGGGGGGGAATGACTTACTTGTACAAAAATATTTATAGAAGCTCTTTTTGTGATGGTTAAGAATTGGAAATAAAGAGGATGCCATCAATTTCTTCTTTCCTTCCTTCCTTCCTTCCTTCCTTTCTTCCTTCCTTCCTATGTCTTCTCATATAAAATTACTAATATGGGAATGTTTTACATGATTCCACATGTATAACATATAAGATTATTTACCATCTCAGGGAAGGGGAGGAGAGGGGAGGGAGAGAGGCAAGAATAGAGTTTGGAACTCAATACCTAAAAATATTGTTTTAACATGTAGTTAGGGAAAATAAAATATTAAAAAAACACAGTAGGTTTTTTAAAGCCTGTCTTTCCAAAGCTATATTTCAGGAAACCAAAAATGAAAACCATGAAGGACAAAAAGTAAATTGTTCCAGTTTTTTTTTAAAGGAATAAAAAAAATGAAAAAGAGGAGGAAGAGAAGGACAAGGCAGAGGAGCAGTAGCAGCCTTCCCCAACTTTTGTTTGAATTGGTCTGGTTGGTTGGATCCCCAGAGTGCAGTGACTACTATTCTCAGATAACATGGTAAAGAAGTTAATACAAAATATCCTCCTAAAGATTTAGGTCACTTCTTCCCACAAATACAGCCTCCATACAAGGAGTAAAGGTAAACTTAGGCTACCACCTTTGTAGTGAGGCACACATTTAAGAAATATTAGTTCCTAATGTTTACTGAATTAAGTTGACTGCTTTTCTCTTTTTTAGTATTTTACACTCACTATTTTTTCCTTGAAATTCTTTCCTTCCTTGACTATACTTGTTCTCATACTTCTCAAAACCTTTCTTATTTTCATACAGATCAGAGAGTGGTCATCATGACTGATTTCTTCTTTATCAAGCTTTAATTTTTGGTCAAGTCTTTGGTGTGTTACCCTTTGTGGCATAGCTTGTAGAAATGGTCCATCAAAGTTTTAAAAGGAGAGTTAGTTACAATAGGCATTTCCACTGTATGCTTGTTTATATTCTTTAGATTGCACTTGTTTGAATGCAAATGTGGTGGTTCCACTATCACCGATGACGAAATTTAATTGTAGAAATGCTGACAAACGTGTTCTGCTTTCTATCTGTTGGACTTCTGCCAGCTCTATCCACAAATATTTTTGGCATGACATGGCTCTCTATAGATTTGCTTTTCATGCAATGCTTTTGACTATTTTATGAGGAGATACTGCACATAATCATCTATCATCCTCTTTTTTTCAGGCTTTAAAAATATTTGATTGATATTATTTTATCTCACTATCACTTCTCAATATCTCCTCATCCTCTCTTAATACTGTAACTCTACCCCTCTTTCTCCAAATTACACTTAGCTATGATTAAGAACATATACTTCTTTCTATAACTCTAGTGCACCATTGCCACTGTTTTCACTATTCCTCTGAGGTCATAATTAATCATATTGTTTTGAATGTAAAGAATTTGTTTAGAGGTTTTCCTAAATAACCCAAGAATAGATGATAAAGGACCTTCTAAAGAAAGCAACAAAAACTGACAGTTCATCAGTTATTCAATTGTAATTATAGGACACTGGATTAAAAACAACACACTAGAAACTTTGACAGATTAGCTGTCTAAAGGATCATCATGTCCCTGGTGGCCTTTAAAAAAGATGGCACCTCTAAGGAAAGAGTTTGGTTTTTATTTTTTCCCATCTTTGTTCTTCTTAGGGAATGGAGGAAAGGAGGTAAGAGATTACTTTCTCCTCCTCTTTCAATTGACAGTGATATTGTAGGGAACAACATCTGACAGTATCCAATGAAGCAAAATCTAGCCTTGGATTCAAAATGAATTGGTGAGAAGACTCTAGCACCAGGAACTGTGATCCTTTTCAGGAGATGGAAAGCTCTCTATATAAAACTTCTTCTGGGCTTAAGGTATGACCTCAATTCTTTTGAAATGATAGATAGACAGATAGACAGATAGATAAATGGTACACTAAGCCAGGATTTCAGCTAATCCTGAAGCTGAATATGTCAGAGATCATGGCCAAGTATCAAAATTACAAGACTTGCTTGGGAGAAGAACTAGGAGGCCTATTGTAGCAACTCATTCATCCAAAATACTGTAATTAGAAGGAACAGTTCAGGGAAACACTAAGAAGGGAAGAGAGAGGGGAACAAAAGGACTGGAAGTTTAAGTTGCCTTGGGCACATGTGTTGTCTATACGTAAGCTTTTTCACTCATGAATTCTGTGATATATATATATATATATATATATATATATATATATATATATATATATATAGAGAGAGAGAGAGAGAGAGAGAGAGAGAGAGGATAGATAGATACATAGATACACAGATACATAGATGGAGATAGATACATACATATGCACCCACACATGTGTATATCTGTATATCTATACTGATGTCCTGTGCACTTGCAGAACAGCATAGCCCAGTTTTATGTGGAAGATTTTTTTTGCTGTTTTTCTTGCGATATCATTTTAAAAATGCCTTTACTTTGAAATAATTGTGTTCTCCAACTATCAAAAGTTAAACACACTCATAGAAGTTTAAAAGCTAATACTTTAGGAATATAAGACAGAGTACTTTGAAACAGAAGTAATAGTCTCCTGGGGAACCCAATCTTTGGGTGCAAACTGGTGAAAGTGTTCCAAAGAGACATTACTTGAAAGTGGATTTACAGTTAAGTGGCTGAAGCGCTTTCCAGACTCTTTTGACCTCAGCGTGTTGGCTTTTATCTCTGTATTCCCAGTGCCTGGCACAGTTTCTGAAGCACAGTAGATACGTAACAAATGCTTGTTGGTGAATTGAAAAATCAATTAAGATCTTATATTAAATGTTGATAAACAGAGTCAATACCATTGCTCTTTCTCCATTTCTTAATTTTGAGCATCACTGACTTATTGGAATAATATATTGAATATTTAAAATATATAAATATGGAAGTATTAAATAGAAGTTAAATATAAAAATAAAAAGTATATGTCTTCTCATTATTGTTATTCTCTCTGTTAATTGATGTTGATATTTAACTTTCTACTAATCAATGCTCTAATTAAATACAGAAGTTGATTGTAGCCAGTCTTTTTCTAGTCTGGTAAGAGACAGCCATTTTCTTCTTCCCATTCATAGGATTTGTCATGCCCATTGCCTTCTGGCTATCTACTTGAAGGAAATTGTCAGTATATACATATTTTTTTTAAATCTATGAAGATTTGATTTCAACTTGAAGCATATTTTTGAACATAGCTTTTTTCTTTGCCATCCTCCCCTATAACCTCCTTCTCATTGAAGTCATCAAGTATAAGTTTCTATGCTGATTTAGTTGAGGATGCTGTCAAGTTCTTTAAATAATTTCTATACCTTTTAATTTACTGCAACAAATATTCACTTATAAGCTACAGTTTTCCTTCATGATTAAGGCAAGATAACCAAGTGCCCCATAAAATGAAGCCTATTGTCTGTGGGTGACTGATGAAATCAACTCAGCCAACCTTTGAGACTTCCTTTCATTTTTGAGTTTTATCTGTTGCAAGAAGTGTGTTTGTCCTTCGTTACCAAAGAAGACCATGCCATCAGAAAAATGATGACATGGCTTGCGCTTGATTTTGTTTTGAGTGAGGGAGGGCTGTGCGGGTCACCAGCCTCACTTCTCCTCCAGAGCCATCTGACTCCAGTGACCAGATATTCATCAGGATAACTGGAGATGACCCAGGATGAGGCAATTGGGGCTAAGTGACTTGCCCAAGGTCACACAGATAGTGTCCGAGGTGAGATTTGAACTCAGGTCCTCCTGACTCTTGCACTGGTGCTCTATCCACTGCACCACCTACCTGCCCCTCTACTGTGAGAAATGTCAGTATTAAAGTGGTTCTTTCTCCTTTTACATGCATTTGACTGATAAGTTTACTTTCACATTACCTTTATTTCCAAACATCTCTCTCTCCCTTAGCCAATTCAGAATCTTTGTTACCTCCCTTGCAACAGAAATAAAAAAAAGGGAGAAGACAACAGTTCAGCCAAACTAATTGGCTCCTCCATTGAGACTGGCAGCATATGCATTGTTTTACACGCATAGTCCCCACCTACAAGTCAGGTACATTTTCTCATCTCTTTTTCAGGGTCAGTTTCGGTCATTATAATTACACAGTGCTCAGTTTCATGGTTCCTCTTCCCACTACAGTTTTAATTATTGTATAGATTGTGCATGTTATTTTATTGTTTCTGTGCACAGAAACTTCATTCACAGTATTTAATTCTGCATAGGTTATTCTCAATTAGTTCATGTGTCTCTGTATTTATAACATAATTTCTTAGAATAAAGCAATATTCTAGTTCTATTATCTTCCTTCCTTCCTTCCGTCCATCCATCTTCCCTAAAACCTTACACTCAGTGCAGTCTAAAGCCCATAGATTGAACAACAATGGGTCCCTGCGCAATCTCCAGTCAATGGCTGTTTTTGGACCCTCCTGTCTCACAGTGAATGTCAATAATAACTGTTTCTCTTCAAAACCACAACAAACCTGAGGCTCCTGCTCCTCCCAGCGTGCTTTATTTATGTTTTTTTTTCTTTTCTATTTAAAGGGGCCACCCCTTACTACTTTTTAAAGAAGTCTATTCACTAAATGGGCATTACCTCACTTAAAGTGAGCACCTGAAAAGATTTTAGTCTAAAAGGCCAAGGTCTCTTATTGCATGCTCAGCTGTCTCCAGTCATCCTGATGAATATCTGGTCACTGGACCCAGATGGCTCAGAAGGGGAAAGTGAGGCTGGTGACCTGCACAGCCCTCTCTCACTCAAATCAAAGTCAAGTGCAATCATGTCATCATTTCTCTGATGTCATGGTCCTCTTCAAAAATGAAGGACAAACACAACAACAGCATATACACACAAATAAATTGATAAATAGATAAGTGAATGAACAAACCAAATAATAGGTAACTAAGAACAAAAGATGAACAATTTTATTCATGTATCAGAGTTCCTAAAAATTATATCGTGGCAAAGATATAAGTGTGTGTGTGTGTGTGTGTGTGTGTGTGTGTGTGTATAATATTTTGATTAGCCATTCCCAAATTTTGAACTAAATCTACCTTACTTCCAGTTTCTTGCTGCTGATTTAGTTCATTTATTTTACTAACATGACTCCTTGGTCCCTGGAAAAGAGAACACATATAAAAGACACAATTCTATTGTCTTTTTATTCCTAGTATGTATCATATTGTCTTGCCTATAGTAATCACTTAATAGAGGTTCCTGAATTGAATTGAACAGTTAAGAGAGTATTTAATGGGAGCGCTAAAAACGGAGTGATTCCTATGGTCCTCTAGCCTTCTTTGGGTCATTTCACAGACTTTCCAAAAGCCTCACAAGGCTGAAGACCATGAGTATCTTAAATGATTATTTCATAGTTGGCCAGGGTCATTGAACTCAATTTGTAGATGTCCCATCTACAAAGATGAACCTCTCTGTAGTGACTCAGGTTGGTCCTTAAGTAATAATAACTGAAAATAGCTAAGATTTATATTGAGCTTTAAGGATTACAAGACATTCTACAAACATCATCTTAATTAATCCTTCCAACAATGCTAGGAGCTAAGTATTGTTATCGTCTCCATTTAAAAATGAGGAAACTCAGGTTAAGTGAGTTGCCAAGATTCATGTGGCCAGTGTCTGAAGTAGGATTTGAACTCATGTCTTCCTAACTTCCAGTTCTATTCTCTATCCACTGTATTTCCTAGCTGTCTCATTACACTCAACATATTATCAAGACCAAGCTCAGTTTCTAACTTTTATACAACCTGTATAGAACTTACATTCTGTCAACATAGACACAACATGGTCACCTCAATATCACAGTAAAACATCAGATTAGGACTTTGTGAAAATTATTATATAATAACAATAAAGTTATTGGCATCTAACTAATTGGATGAAGAAAACAAAATGCAGCTGTAAATAATAGAAAACACTGTATGAGATTCAAAAACAGGTCATACAAAATACTAGACTTCATTATGGGTAGTGAACCAGAATGGAATAAAGTTCAATATCTATTTGAGAAAGGAATTTCTATATTTCCCTGTTGCACATATTCTTTCTGTCCTCTTACTTATAGACTTGTCTTTGAGAAAATTTAAGGGACATTCAAGCATGCAGAAAATGCTCTCACTTAACAGTGATCAATCACTGCTGAGGCTTCCTGCTTTCTTGCTATGGGAAGTAAGGGAATGACTCATCACTAGGCCATTTTACACACAGTGGAACTTTATTATCTTTTTAATAACCTGTATTACAATATAGCTCAGGGAAAGAACAAAAATTTTAGAGATAAAGAAATGTAAATTTTTAATATGCTTCATTGGAAAAATAAGAACACATTATCTTCCTCTCCTAATCCATCATGCAATTCCACTTACATATGGGTGCATAGTTAGACATATAACAAATATATACATGTAGTATAAAACCATTAAAAAGACTAGAGTGTTACTCTTTTGGGATGTATAAATTTAATTAATAATATTACCCTACAAATTATCCAGAGTATTGGGACCATAATTTTCTTTTAATCAGATCTTTTTTTCATTAAGTTTGGTGAAAATTCCCTTTTAAAAATTGAAGGAAGATGTGAAATGAAGGAAACAGTCCTTACTCATCTTTCCAAATGAAATTAGAGAATTTTCCTATAAATGCTAAATATATATATATATGTATATATAAAAATTACCAATAATTCTACAATGAATAATGCAAACTATATTATCCAACGTTTTGGTATTTTTGACATTTTGGAAACTAATTTTTTTGTCAGTGTGAAGTTCTGTCTTTACAAACTAATGTTTATCTCCTGTCTTGCCTGTATAATTCAAGTGTCTTAATATTGACTGACTTGGTTGGTTTTTGGACTGACTTAATTTTTAAGAAGATTTTTCCTCATTTGATCAAAACCTGGTGACCTATAACTTCTATCCTGTGATTCTTATTCTACTTCAGAAGTTATGTATAATAATTTTCTTTTTATTTTATATATAATAATTGAATATAAGATTTGGAGAACAGGGATTGTACAGCTTTTGTATTTGATTCCTGAGTTCCTGACAAACAGTAGGCGATCCATTAATGTTTCCTTATTCCTTGACTTCAAATATTTATCATCACCTTTCAGGCCTCTTTTTAGCCTTCTCTTGGCTCAATAATAGAGACATTAGTGATTTTTCTCTCACTTGTCATTAGTATAGTGTGGTGTTCAATAATACCACAAAAGCTACATGCTATTACCACAGCTGCAAGCTTAATCTGTACACCAACAAAGAATTTATTGGCACATATAGAGTTGAAATCTTGACTCATTAAAAGTAACCTGCGGAGTTTAGTGGGGATATTTTTTCGTTAGAACATTTATTCTTCTAAGTCAAGGCTGTATGACAACCATTGTGGATATTTCCTGCAAGAGCAGTTCATAAACCTTCCCTGCTATAGTAGTTGGTATTTATGAGTTATTAAGGCCAATAATATTAATTATCCTGAAGCTGGTGATGAGTCACTCAGAATTTAGCTCTTCAGAGGAAAGATGCACAATTTATCACACTAGGCTCATACTCAAAATCTTTCCAGCCTAAAAGATCTTTTTCTCTTCTGGCAGAACCAAGGCTCACTTCTATGTAATGTTAAGGCATCTGAGTAAGAGGACAATAAATTTATTTTAATGAGTCAAAAAGTCCTTTTAAAAACTCATCTATTTTGACCACCACATCAGACTCTCAGAAGAGTTCCCTTCCGTGTGAGCGACTATCAAGCCACACCTCCTTTGTCTCCTATTCATTTAAACTGATTTTTAAAATAGGGAATATGGAGTAAACAGAGCATTAAATTTCATCCTGTTTAATAGATTTGAATTAACATTTGTTCTAGACATTATGGATCCTGATTCTGTCATGTAAATTATTAATTGTATCTCTTAGATCTGTATAATCGATAAATTTGATAAGCATGAACATTAGGTCTTGGTTTATTTTTTTAAAAAGTAGTTAACATATTGAATAAATCAGGAGAAAACTGTCCCCATTTTGAATTTTTGTCTATTATCAATACTCTTTGGGTAGGTAATGAATGTCTGATGCATGTGCAAACCTTATTAGTTTACTAAGATGGTATCATGCACACGGAGGATGCTGGATAACTGCTTCTGGAAGAACTGTGAAGACTGGAGCATTTCTGAACATTCCGTAACCATCTCAGTCGGTCTTTCATGTGTTTGAAAGGACCCTTTCCTCATTGGTTCTGCAGAACTGTTAGTAACTTCAAAAAGTCCTGTATCAGCTCCAGAAGTAATTTGTGATGCATTCATGTCTAAGGGAGCGAGATGACACCTTCACTAGGGAGGTGGTTTCTTGTGAGAAAACCATTCTATAAGGAAAAAGGGAATGGGACATTCTGCCTCCTCCCTCCCAGACCATACAGCACCAAGAAATGGGCCTGGATCTTTGGTATTTTCATTTGTTCTTTTTCATTCTAGCTTCAGGGAATGGTGACTCCAATGTGTGCTGGACGTGCAGGCCCCAGGAATCCAGGAAACCAAGTCAAGTGTTAAGGCCAGCCCAGAATCTGTGCTCTGAGGAGCAAGGGTTTAGGACTGCAGTTCATTCAAAGTCACCAGAAATAATAGCTTTTAACATGAACTTGTTTAGATTGATGCCATGTAGGTTCTGAGCTAACTTGTGAACCCTTCATCCTCCCTTCCTGTCACTTACACGATAGTTCCCTAAATTTAAGCAAACAAGCTAGTGAGAACTTGAGTTAATGGCAGAATAAAGAGATGCCCCAAACCCCTCAGGGTACCGTGGAACCCTTAGGAGTGATATAGCAGTCCTGACTCTGGGATAGTAATGGAAGAGGGTACATGTTTTATTTGGGAGTTAATCCAAAGTTATAACAAGCCTGGCCCAGAAAGAGTGCAGCCAGATTCAATTATCTTACAGATATCTGCATGCATGTATATATTTCTATGTATATATCTTGAATCAAATGAAAATTAATTATTTGTATCCTTTGAGTATAATGATATCCAAATTTGTTACACATTCTAGGACCTAATAATTTTTAAGAGCTGGCCTAAAGGTCAAGCTCTCATCACCTAATGTTTTCCACTCTGAGCTGTAAGTACTTGTCTCAGCACCAATGCTAGGCTACAAGTTAGGAGACTTTAATCTACATATTGATACTCCCCCAAATACTCTAACTTCCAATTTCTTCAAGTTACTCAATTTTCATGACTTGCTTCTTTAGTCTACTTCAAATGCAGACAGACAGCCATAACCCTGATCTTTTTCATCTCTGACAAATTATTGCACTACTTTGTAAATGGAACCCCACATTATTTTATCTGATTGCAATTTTTTAACATTTGATCTTTATGACTCTGCTTTATGACTTCTAATCCCAACTCACCCCCAGCTAAAGAACTTGACATGACATGTCATGTCACTGAACATTTGCCAAGAGCTGCCTCTTCTTACCTCCTTGTCATCTCACATCTCTCAGATGTCTTTTACCACTGTCTACTTTTTCACCCCATCTCATACAAAGAGGCTAACCTTTTCTTTGCCAAGTCAAAACCCCAGACATGAATCCTTGATCCTACCTACTTCTGTCAAGGATTGCTCCCAACCTAAACACCATTTCATATTCAACTCTTCTCTTTCACTCATATTCAATCTGTTGCCATGCCTTGTCATTTTTACCTTTACAATATCTCTTGTATGCTTACTTCTGTTTCTATATATGTATACCTACCACTGCAATAGAGTTTCATCACCTGATAGCTAGACTATTGCAACAGGAAGGAAGAAAGGAAGGAAGGGCTGGAGGAAAAGAAGTTAGAAAGGAAGGAAAGAAGGAAGGAAGAACTAAAGAACTTACCAAGCACCTACTATGTGCCAGGCATCATGCTAAGCACAAATTTGATAATCAAAATAATTGTGGGGGATAAGTGCTTTGTATCCCAATTTTGCAGTTGAAGAAACTGAGGCAGACAGAGGTTAAGTGACTTAATTGGGTTATACAGCTAATAAGTGTCTGAGGCTGAATTTGAACTCAAGTCTTCCTTGTTCCAGGCCAAGTATTCTATCTACTGTGCAACCAATTGCCTTCCAGCAATTTTTCTCCACTCAAATTTATCCTTTACTCAGTAATAAAGTGAATTTCATAAAATGAAAGTGTGATAGTGCCCCCCTCCCTCCAATTCAGTAAACTACAGTGGCTTCCTATTACCTTCATATAAAATATGAAACCCTCTATTTGACATTTAAAATCTTTTATGACCTGACTCTTTGCTATTTTTCCAGGCTTCTCACTTTTTACTCTCCTACAAGTATTCTTCAATCAAGCTCCATTGCCCTTTCTGCTGTTCTAGAAATACTACACTTTATTCTTTAGACTCTGTAGCTTTGTACTTGTTGTCCACCATGTCTGGAATCTTTTCCTTCCTTACCTCTTTCTTCTATATTCCTTGGCTTTGAAAGGGGTATGGAACATGGATTAGAGGAAAAGACTAGGGACAGGAAGGATAATAAATGACAAAACATTTACTGAATGCTTACTATATGTCTGGCACTGTGCTAAGAGGTGAGGCTACAGATGTAAGGAACAGTTATAGTACTACACAAGGAAGTATAGTTCAGAAATAGCAATGAAGTGACATTGAGGCCTGCTTATGAGAAATGTAAGATAAAATCTCACCTATCAGAGCCCAAGGATCTAGGTTAGAGTCCAGTTGTCTCGTGGGAGTGGTATAAGGAGGATTAGCAAGATGGTAGAATAATATAGAGGACACCATTTGGCAATGGCCAGGAATGACCAATGATGAGGTTATTGCAAAGTAGTCTAGGCAAGAGGTGGTGGTTGTGTGAGGGAACAGAAGAAAACATGCAGGAATTGTAAAGACAGAGATTATAAGATTTTGAAATTGACCAGATGATACATGATGAGTGAAAAATCAAGGATGATACCCATGGATGAACTTGGATGGATGAAAAATGGTGGTTCCCAAAACAATAAAAGGAAGATAAGAAGACATGTTGATTTATGAGAAAAGATAATGAGTTCCATTTGGAACATATTCCATTTGAGATGTCTGTGGGTCATTAAATTTGAAATTTCAATAGGCAGTTAGTGACTCAAGATCTCACAAGTCAATGATGTCATGATCTTAGAAGAGAGACTAACAGTATATGTATAGACCTTAGAGAATTCACATAAAGATAACATTGAAAACATAAACATGTATACATATATATATGTGTAGAGGGAAAAAGTAATTTAACCTGTAAGAGGTTAAAGGACAGGGCCAAATGTAGAGCCTTTTCACACCCACAGTGGATATGAAATCAATCATGTTTTAGACTAAAAAGTGATCAGATTAGTTTGTGGTTTGTGATTACTGTGTTACTAACTACTACATTTTAATGTGAATGTAAATAATCTGTTTAATAAAACATACTAGAATTTTATAGGAATTGACATAAATCTTATTGATAGTTTCCAAGATATCATTTCTCTAGTTGTGAAAATCAAAATAATTTCTTCCCATTTCCAATCATCTAATACCTATCCTATTTCCCACAATTCACCAAATATTACCAACAGTAGCTCTGGTATCAAACCTCTGTAAGTACCCCCACAAATATAATACATCTGGATCTACAGATTTAAATTCAATTAAAGTAGTTTCAGAATTCTCTCTTCATGACATTTGTTATTGTTGAGTCCTTTCAGTAGTGTCTGATTCTTTGTGACCCCATTTGGAGTTTTCATTATATAAATACTGGAGTGGTTTACCATTTACTTTTCCAACTCATTTAACACATGAGGAGCTGAGGCAAACAGGGCTAAGTGACTTCCCAAGATCACCCAGTTAGTGAATATCTGAGGCCAGATTAGAACTCAGGTCCTCCTGAGTTCAGGGCTGGCACTCTATCTACTGTGCCACCTAAATGCCCTACGAAATTTGTTATGCGTGTTCAATTCTAAAGATCGTTCTCCTTTCTTGAGAAGACAGAAACAAAATAATGGCTGAATAGCCCTGACTTCTATATTTTGTAACTAATTATCTATATTTTGTAACTAATTATCATCTTCTCCCAAGCTGTGCGTCTCTCTTATGTTATCTCTTATTCTTGCTACAAATATTGGTTTAAAATTGGTTTTTATTTAAATGAAATGATTTGATAATTGCTAAATTAAAAGTGAGTGAGCAGATATTTTATGGCAGAAAATAAAAAAAAAAGAATAATGGAAAGTGTTTATATAGACATTTTGAAACTGAGGGATTGCAGTGTTCCGCATAAGAATATAATATACTTCTTTTCTTCCCAGCATTAAGAAGAGCTACTCTGATCTATATTGTAATAGTATCTTCAGTAAAGAAAGATTAATTGTATTAGTGTCTCCCAAACAGGCACAAATTGTTCTAACAAAATCAGGAAATAAAAATATAAAGCGTCTTTTCATTTCTCTGTCACTTGCAATCAATTCTAAAATTAAATTTTCAAGTTCTTTGTCTTTAGGGTCATCTAAAAAACTGCAATATATGTAGATCATTTTGGCAAGTCAATATTATGTCATGAGATATACTAACTAATATACGAACTTTCTGTTTTTCATGTCAAACAGAAACAGCCTTGTTATTAGTTGACAAACTTGGTTTCTTTTCAATGCATAAATAAACTATATATTGAGACAGCTAAATACCCTACTATAATGATCTGACCATGTCAAGAAAATTCAATTTCAATTCAGTAAACATTTTTAAGCACTTACTATATACAAAATCCTATTATAGGCACTAGGAAACAAAGAAATACAATGAAATAATACCCATATGTGAAGGGAGTAGAGTGGCCACTCTGAGGGTAGGGACTGCCTTTCCTTTTGTCTTTTTATACCCCATGGCTAATTCACATATAGTAAATGATGACTACATGTGTTTTAAATTGAATGAGTTTATACTCTACTGGGAGACAAAGCATGTGCAGAAAAGTAAATATGACATTTTGAGGAGGGATAGAGCACCAGTAAGTAGGGAAGACTTCATAGATGAGATAAAAGCTAAGCTGAGTCTTGGAAGAAAGACACTAGGAAGGGAGAAAACATTCCTGGTTGAGGGAAACTTCTAAAAAGACATGGACATGGAAGATGGAACGACCATTTTCATTCGAACATAGTGTTCTTGAAAAGTGAATGATATAAAACAAATCTAGAAAAAAGGTAGGTGGGAGCTAGATTATAGATGACTTCAAATGAAAGGCCTAAGAAATGTCACTTTATCTTTTAGACAATGAGGAGGAACTGAGAATTTTTCAGCAGAGAAACAACGTAATAAGACTTGTGCATTAGGAAGATGATTTTGGTAGCTGTGAAAAGAATGGATTTGGGATAAACGATAACTCAGAAGTAGAGACACCAGTTAGGAAGCCACTGCAGTAATAGAAAGTGTGAGATGATGAGGACCTGAAGAAGGGCATGGCTGTGAGTGGAGAGAAAGGGACAGATGCAAGAGCTACTGTGAAATGACAAGACTTGGAAAATCGGTGAGGCAGAGGAAAAGGTAATAGACCTGAGGAATTGGGAAAATAGTGGTGCCTCAAAAGAAAGCAGAAAAAAATAGAGGATGGGTAGGTTTAGAGAAGAAAACAATGAATTCTACTTGGGATATATTGAAATTGAGATGCCAATGGGAAATTCAAGTGAAGATGTTCAATGACAGTTGGTGATATGAGACTAGAGTTTAAGAGAGATGCTATGGATGAATGTATCAATTTGAAAGTCAGTTATATAGAAGGGGTAATTGCATCAGCATCAGTTTTAGAGAAAATCCAGGAAATTTTATACACACATACATGTACACAGGAAGAACTTTGTGACACATGTCTACTTAAGTAGTGGAAGTTTATTATTATTCATCAAAGGAGAAGTCAGATAAGAGGACAAACAGTAGAAATCTATGTCATGAAAGACTAAAAAGAAAAAATCTCTAAGAAATAGAAGTTGATAGGTTTACAAATAGTAGAGTAAGAATAAATAAAAAGGTCAATTGATTTCACAGCTAGATTTTTGGTAACCTGGAAAATGATAAGGAATAACCAGAAATTAGGAAAGTAGAGAGAATGAGTTGAGAAAACTATCTAGGTCTCTGATTGGGAATGGAGGAAAGAAGTAACAATAGTATGAGGGGATGTCAGGGCATAGGTCAGTTTATTTTATTTTATTTTTTCCTGGGAAGGGTTAGGCTTATGTATTGATAATACATTTTTTTGTTTTAGTATAATAAAGTGCCTCTGATTGAGTAACGTAATTAAAGGAGATCTTCCCCATCCATTAATGGGCCTGGGAAGATTTGTAGGAAGGCTAGTACTTTTTGTTAATGAGACAGTTGTTCTCAACGGTTATGATGCCCTGGCTCTAAAATGTGTATAACGACTCTGAAGTGAGGTTTTACTTTGGGGCTTAGTTTGTGCAAGAAGGTTTGTGTGCCAGATGAGACTCTGGGAAGCTTCTATGCATTCCCCTGGCTTGAAAACCCAGATGTTGGTGCATTGCTGTCTGGTAACTCTGTATGTATGGTCAGACAGTTATCTGTGTATTGATTTATGATGTATGTATTGCTTATGTCAGGCAGCTGGAAGCACTGTGTGTTGATTTTGACTTCTGAGTATTTTCTCTGAAGTTCAGATACTGACTTTTTCCCTGAAACAAATGAATGATATATGCGCTCCATTAAAATGATTTTTGAACCCCTTGAAATTTGCTTTCTTTTTAGGAATGCAGATCCAAGAACCTGTACAAGAGGCCCTCCTGTATATGTCAGGGTGTTTTCTGTTACAGCTTACTGGTAGGAAGTGGGATAGATGTGAGTTTGTTTTTAGGAAATGGGAGGCAATTATTAATAGTAGGGACAAGTAAAATTTAGATATGCTTTAATTTTATGGCAACACTGGTTATGCATGTTTGCTTCTAGTGGCACAAGTCTGTCTCAGAATATTTCACCTTGTCTGAATGAAATAGGAGTGAGCTTGTTTGCTCATTTTTTACTATGATCTCTGCTGAATAAGTGCTGGATTTTGGGCCACACATTTTTTATGTTGTTAATTATTTTATTCTTAAGAATGAACATTTCTCTGAGGAAATGAGCAAAAGTTATTACACTTACATAGCACATTTCAATGCCTTAGAGATATTGCAATGAATTTTGGGAATACAAGGAAATTAAACATTTCAAGAATGAAACAGACACTGAAATAGACTCAATTGTACTAAGTACAAAGAAGAGTGTGGTCAAAAATGAAAAACAAAAACTGACAAACTGTTGCCACCAAACATTCTAAGACCTGATAACTAGAGGATTTGTAACTGATTTCTTTGCAATGAAGAGTAAACTTCTTTACATGAGATTATAAGCTCCTATCCTCAGAAATTAGCATAGTGCTTGGTACATAGTAGGAACTTAATAAATATTTATTTATTGATGGAAAGAACAATGATAATAACATTAAAGAATAACTTTGCATTGCTTGACTACACACATTTTTAGTGAGGCTCTTATTTTATCCTTCCCCTTTTTAGTAGCGAAGTAAAAGAAATATATTTTTATTAATTTTAAAAATAGATCTTCACTATAGATATGTCTTTTTTTCCTGTCTTTATTGTCTTTTGTGCCATTTCTTTCTCATCTATAATGATTCCAGGATTTCCTTTGATACTGGTTTTAGTTTAGGGATAATCTTTCACTAAAGATTACTGAAAATATGCTTTTTCTGCATACAGTTTTTTATGACAAAACATTAATTCTCATTATATGCACTTTTCCTGACACAGTAACAATGAAATCATCTATAAAATTCAGTTGGTAACATAGAAACTATGTCCTGTTGCTACTAATTCCCTAGAATTCTGTGAACTTTTGTGCTAACATCTCAATAAAACAGAAACAAAAAAAATATTTCAGGCAATATTCATCTTTTATAACACCTAAATTACAGCAAATAAAGTTCTTAAAACTAAAACTTGGGGGGGGGGTCAAAGCCAAGATGGCGGAGTAGAAAGACTCACATATGCTAGCTCCGAACCCACAGCCCATAATTATCTATAAAAAGAACTCCCAACAAATTCTGCAACAGTGGAAGTCAGGCAGCAACACAGTGAAGGAGATTTCTGTTCCAGAGAGCCCTGAAAAACCAATCCCAAAGGTCCAACGCACATGGGACAGGAGCAGAGCCCTGCCCTGCCCTGGCCGCAGCACTGAGAGGAGCAAGCAGATCCGAGCAGGCTTCAGGGACGGAATCTCCAGCGGCTGCGAAGGTCCCTCTACCCACAGACGCACAGGTCAGTGAGAGAGACGTCTGGACCGGCTGAGAAGGGAGCAGGGTGTCTTCATGACT
>CM053771.1:366252767-366297251 GCA_028658325.1 Potorous gilbertii | reverse complement strand
AAATGGAATGGGGTAAATTATCTCTCATAGAAGAGGCAAGCAGGAGACTTCTTAGTAGAGGGATAAAGGAGAGCTGAGAAAAAAAACAGGAAGTTTACTCTCATCACATTCGACTAAAGGAAGGAATAAAATGCACACTCATTTTGGTATGAAAACCTATCTTACAATATAGGCAAGTGGGGGAGAAGGGGATAAGCAGGGTTGGGGGGGATGATGGAAGGGAGGGCAATGGGAGGAGGGAGAAATTTGAAGTCAACACTCAGGGAGGGACAGGATCAAAGGAGAGAATGGAAACAATGGGGGGCAGGATAGGATGGAGGGATGTATGGTTAGTCTTACACAACACGACTATTATGGAAGTCACTCACAAAACTACATAGATATGGCCTGTGTTGAATTGCCTACCTTCCCAAGGGGAATGGGTGGGGAGGAAGGAATGGGGAGAAGTTGGAACTAAAAGTTTTAGGAACAATTGTTGAGTATTGTTTTTGCTACTAGGAAATAAGTGATACAGGTAGTGGGGAATAGAAAGTTATCTGGCCCTGTAGGACAAAAGAGAAGATGGGGACAAGAGAAGGGAGGGATGATAGAAGAGAGGGCAGATTAGTGATAGGGGAAATTAGAATGGTCAGTGTACTGGGGTGGGGGAGGGGACAAATGGGGAGAAAATTTTGGAACCCCAAATCTTGTGAAAATGAATGTAAAAAGTTAAATAAATAAATTTATATTTAAAAAAACTAAAACTTTTTCTTTTTACCTGAATTTTGCCTTCTACTCTTTTAGATGGTGGTATGAGTGTCGTACTGTATACTACACTGCTGTAAATCTCTCTACCTTGGCTACCCTCTGAAAACCAAAGGAGAGGTTGCTGGGACTTTAGCCTCTGCTGTTGGAAGATGTTAAGACTCACTGAAGTGAGGCTATCACCTTGGAGCCTAGAGCCCAAGGACTTGCATGATGCTTTGGGGACATAATCACAACCCAAAACTTGAGTTTTAATAGTAAACAATGAAAATATGCAGCAAAAGCACAGGGAGCTCTTTATAAGAGCAGAATGAACAAGACCAGTGAAATGACCAGCTCCATAAACCTGCATGCATCACACCTCTGTTTTTTTCTCCACTGCTTATAACCACAAATGTATGTAATTGTAAGTATGAAAATGAAAATGAATTGTCTAATAAAATACCTCAAATGCTTCTAGTCATTAAAGTTAAAAATGGAAATATTGTGTATTGACTGTATATACATACTACACACGCATACAGAAAATGTATTTGTGTATAAATATATACATATATATGCATAATCTTCCATCCATGCAAAATCTTAATGAGAACTATCTATCTATGAATTAAAGGCATCCTCAGTGAAGGTATTAATAGGTAATAAACCATATTCAACAATGGTCATAACTTTATCATATATGGTGATCTTTGAAATATTACTTTAACTCCATAATGATCCTGACAGGAAGCTGGTATTAGCATCCTCATTTTAAAGATGAGAAAACTAAGGTAGGTAGAAGTAGAGTTACATATTCATAGTAAGTGTCTGAGGCTGGATTTTATCTGTTACTCATTGACTTCAGGACTAGTTCTCCATCCATTATACCACCTCAAAGATTTCCCTGGTACTTTAACAAAGTCAGAAGAAAATGACAAAGGCCTCAAGAATGTTGGGCAAGGGCATCACCACCTGTAACCCAAATGTGTAACTCCAACTTCTCTCTTGACGCTTTAATCTCTTTTGTCCCATCTATCTACAACAAGGGACTTGACTAATAAAGGCCAAGTACTAGGGATATGTCCAGAAGCAGACTCCCCAATCATCATGGAGATTCCATGAGTATCCATTTAATTTCCAAGTCTTGTAGCTTCTACAATCACCACCATAACTCTGATATTTGTTCCCTACCTTTTTTTCCTACTCATATATCTGCTCTCTCAGTTCATGGCCTCATTACTTCACACTTAAGTTATCATAAAGCCTCCTAATTTTGTTCCCTACCTCAATTCTCTTCTTTCTCCAAACTGCTCTCCACATAACTGCCAAAATGATTTTTATAAAGAATTCTTCACACATGCAATAAAATTACTGATATCCTATTACTTCAAGAATGGAATACAAACTCCTCTTTTTTTTCCTTTACAACCATTCACATGCTTGTGAAAATCTACCCCTGTTGTACTTATTTGTTAATTCCCTTCACATTCTCTATGATCCACCCAAACCTGTCTTCTTGTTATTCTTCATCAATGACATTCCATATTCTACCTCCATGCCTTTGCACGGATCGTGCCCCATGAATGAAATGCATACCTTCCTTACTTCCACCTTAGCTCATGTCATCTTCTACATATGAAGCCTTTCCTGATCTTCTCAGATACCACTCCCTTTCTCCCTTAAATTAGTTTGTATTTCATAAGTACCTATATGTATTTGTGTATGTATATCTATATATGTTGTATATATTTTTATATCTTTGTATTCTTTTCCCCAGCCATAATGTAAGCTACTTGAGGATAGAGACTGTTTCATTTCTGTCTTTTTAGCATCAGCACATAGCACTTTGCCAGGCATACAGTAGACATTTGATAAATCATGATCTACTGACTGGAAGGGACAGATGAAGATAGAATTAAGGAACTAAGTTGAAGGGTTGATCTTGGAAAGAGAAAAGGATCCCTATTTTCTGAAAGAAGCAGCAAAGAATGATAGAATGGATGATGCTCAAGGTAGATGGCCAGGTTTTTTTTCTCCCAGTAGAGTAAGGAGTCTTCAAAGGAGGGAGAGGTGAGTAGGTCTGAGGAAAGAAGAGATTTGAAATAGTCTCTATGAAGAATGTGACAAGGCGTTTATTAGGGAGGAGAAAAAAAGATGTCTACCTAGCAATGAGTGTCCTGTTGAAGTTTAAAAAAATAAAATAAATGTATCATGGACCAAATTGATACAGTTCAATTCAGTGAAGCAAACACTTTCATGTTTGTTTGTACTATGTACAGGTATATTGTACATCTCTACTTGTATATTGGATACATATTGTATCCATTTTGTGTATTGGATACAAAGTATGTCTATTTTATATATTGGATGCAAAGACAAAAAGGAAAGAAAAAACTATTACTGCCCTCAAGGAATTTACACTCTATTGGGAAGTAAAATATATCAGTAAAAAATGTGAAAATTTGAGGAGCACTGACAACGCTGTTTAGTTGTTTGTCCTTTGTTTTTGAAGGGAATCAACAACATCCCAGGGTGATGTCTTAATTTCTTCATGAATTGGATTTAAATGAAGCAGTTGCACAAAGGTCATCCATCTCACTTTCTCTTCCAGAATCACTGGAGTCCAAAGCAAGACAAAAGTCAGGATGACTGGCAATGGCCTGGCATCCAGTGGATGATGTTGGCATCTCTGATATCTGACAAAAGCTCTAGGGACTCCGCAGTGCCTGCTTCAGCTACCTTCATGCTTATTTGAACAAATTGTTCTTATGTCCCCACTCTGCCGGGTAGCGTTCATATGCTTGGTTCAGACATCCCCTTAACTCACCAATGGATTTGAGACCCATCAGTTATCCTCAGCCATAGTTTCCATAGGAAGTGGTACCTGCTCAGTAAAGTGATTTCTTCTTACTCTGTTAAGCAATAGGCAAGTACAAGTGGAAAAGACAAATAGATGGTGCAGGGGTTTTGCAAGTTATGAGCAGTGATCAGGTAAGATACAAGAGAATTATGGGCCAAGGGTAGTGTTGAGTTCAATGGATTAACTAAAGAAAGTTCTAAAATTTTAAAATAGAGAATGTACTATTTTCTGTATTGAAGCAAAATCTGAATATAAAATCAAATTCCTGACTGAATTATTTAAAAAAAAGAAAACAAAAACAAAATACCAAACTCTTAGTATATATAAATTTCAAAAATTACTCTAACATTTACAGGACAAAATTAATGTGACATGTTGGAAGTTATCCCCTTAAGAAAACTATCACCTTCTGTTGACTAAATTAAAGATTTTTTTCCAACCCTTCTGGGCAAAGAAAATAATTAAGTAGAACTTATAAAGGTTATGGTATCAAATATAAGGAAGGGTGGCACAGTGGACAGAAAGCTGGCCTTAAAGCTAGGTAGATCTTGGCTCAAGTTCTGCATTGGATATAAACTATCTGTCCAATCCTATACAAGTCCCATAAACTCCCAGTGATCTAGGCAAGTCTCTAAGTCAGAGAAAGTGCCAACTTGAAATGATAGATGTAATTTTCTCACCTGGGAGTTCCTAATAGCAAAGAAATTACCTGTCCAGTTGCTATCTCCCTCTAATTTTTCTATAGCCATCTGTTTAATTGAAGGAAGGAAACAAGATAGTATTGTGTCTGCGATGCTCCAGGGACTGTACTTAGCACAACTTACTTGATAATGCTACAAATCAGTTGCTATTGTTATCATTAGTCTCTTTTCAGTTAAAGAAACGGAGGGAGACAGAGCTGAAATGACTTGCTCAGGGTCACAAAATTATTAAGGGTCTGAGACTTTATTTGAACTCAGGTCTTCCAAACTCTAGGCCCATAGAGCTATCCATTGTACTACTTAGCTGCCTAATATGTAATAAAGGTAACATAAAATATTCTAAGATTAGAATTCACTGAAAGAACTATAATGTTTCCAGATATTATAACGTTTATGAAGACATCATAAAATGGAGAAAGATTCCAGATTAGTATTTGTAGACTGCCCCTTTATAGCCCACAATAGAAAAACCCAATTTCTCTATCATCTATACATCTGGCATTGTAAAAGGCAAAGGACTACAATTTTAGGTCAGAGAATAACCTTTTTCTCTGACATGAGAAGATCTTTGCCCATTAATAGCAATCAATTGGACACACTGAAGCTTTCTTTCACTCATGACTAATTCTGCCATATTACAAAAGTTCAGAAATTTTTAGACAAGGATAAATTTGGGAATGAAAAAGAAAAGATTTTTTGGGCAATTGTTGCATTCTTTGATTCATTTCACATTAAAAAATACTTGGGCTAGTTTTAAAAAGCAACTCCTCTCATTTTATGGATATTGTGCCATTTTCTTTATCTCACGTTATATTTACTTGATTATGAAAAATTAACTATATAAGAGAAAGTTACTATACCAAACTCATAGGTAAGGGAATCCTTATTGCATATTTCCATGTCCACAATCTATTTCCTAAGAAACATGGCACAAATGATGTTTAAGTCAACCATATAGTCTTTTCAACTATTCTGTAGCTATCTTATAGGTACATAATTATTTACATGTTGTTTTCCCCTTCAAATGTGACCTCCTTGAGGTCAGGAGGATTCTTTTCTTTCCCCTTCTTTATATTCCCAGCCCTTAGTGCCTGGTATATAGTAAATAATAAGTGTTACTGATACTGACATTGATTAATTAGTATGTTTAGCTTTAAAGTCAGCCTGTCATTCTAACTTTGGGAACTGAGAATTATTTAAGATAGGAACTCTTGACAGAGGCATATTTCTCATTCGGTTAGAGAAGTGAAAATGTACTTCACTTCGGGGGTAGAGTGAAACTAGGTGAAGGAATAGTTAGGTGCCACTCCTAGAAGACATCTCAGCAGAAGAGAAAAAAGTGGATTCAGTTCCCTCTGTCAAGAGAGGATTTCAGATTTCATGTATACGCATCTGTTCCATTATTCAGTTTTCCTCTCCTGTCAGTCTCCTTGCTGTGACCTTTCACATCACAGCAAATACAAAATAAAAGCACTGTAGAGCTAGAAGGGACCATCGTGGCCATCTATACTAATTAATTCCTGAAACAGAATTCTTATTATAGCATATGCCACAAGGAGTCAACGAGACTTGTCTTGAAAAATATTAATCATGGGGAATCTACTTAAAAAGTAATCCATTCTATTTTAGATGATGAGAATTTTTTTGACTGACTAAATTTGATTCTTTACAGTTTCTACTAACTTGTCCTGATTTTTCCTTCTGAGACCACAAAGAACTACTTTAATGCCCCTCCCACGTGATATCCCTTCAAATTACCATGTCTGACCTGAATCTTTTTGTCTTTGGGCTAAATATCTCTAGTTCCTTCAAAAATCCTCATATGACATGGGTATAAAGATATTTACAGTCCTGATTGCTTTCCTCTGGGCACTGTCCATTTTTATCAGTCCTTCCTGAAATGTGGCTCCAAATTCTGAATACAATATTCCACACATCTATAAACTGTTGGCCAACTATGTCTCACCCATCTTAAACTTTTGAGGTTTACATTTCTAAACTAAATAATAAAACTTGAACCATTCTAATTCAATTTTTATTATATTTATCCCAATACTCTACTCAGTCAAAAAAAAAATTGGTGCTGAATCTGTCATCTAGTATGTTAGCTATCTTTTCAAGTTTTGTCACTTGCAAATTAATAAGTTTGTCATCCATGACTTTATCTAAGTCACTGTTGTAATTAAGTAGCACATGGTCATACACAGATTACTAGTACACATTCTCCCATGCCAAATTGACGTCGAGCCAATAATAGTAACACTTTGAGTCTGCCCATTCAATCAGTAATGAATTCATGCTTTTCTGTCTCTCTTATATCTCTTTGTCTATTCCACAAGAAGGGTATGAGATACTTTATCCAACAGCTTATCTCCCTGTTTAGTATTTCAACAGACATAATCCTGGATCTTTATAACCAGTTTCTTTCTCTAAATATTCACTAACTATCTTTTTAATGATCTATTCTAGATTTTTCATATACCTAAGCTTATAGGTAAGTGATTCTATTATCTTCCCCTTTTTTGAAAATTTAAACAATATTTAAATTTCTCCTCTCCTGCAGTAACTCTCCCATTTTCCATGAGTTCTCAAATTTCACTGACTGGCTCAGTAACACCATATGTCCATTCTTTTACTATCCAAAAATGTAGCTGATCTGGTGTAGATGACTCAAATTCATCTTGGGCGGCTAAGTGCTCCTTTACTATCTCCTTACTTGGGTTGTAAGATAGTCCATTTTTATTGGTCATTTCTAATTCAAAGGCTATTTTTGGTAAGAGAAAATAGAAACACTCCCTCCAATCCCCCTAAATTAATATCTTTGCCTCTTTTCTATGAGTTATCATTCTATTCACACTAAGCCATATACTTATATCATCTTTGATCTTTCCCCTTATATATATGTACCCACACACATATGTACACATATGTATACTATATATGTATATACACACATACAAACATGCACACATACATACACATAAAACAAAACAATAAATTCTTGCTTTTCTTTGCTGAATCAAGCTTACTCTGAGTGTTAGGTCTCCTCTCCTTTCTTCAGGACTATATTAAGTATTTAGATTATTTTCTGTCACTTCCCCTTGCTTTCATTTTTAGTGTAGAGAGAGAGACAGGTTTTCACTGTCAAATTACTCTTACAAAGAATTCAATTATGCATGATAGAGATAGGAATTTGAGTTATGTAGGTAGAAAGGAGTCATCCTCCTAAGCTTACCTTCTGTTCTGACTAATTCATCTGCAGCTAAGTCAGAGGAGGTCTTGGCAATGTCTAAAATTGTTCGAAGGTCTAGTTGTCTATAACAAATCTATAACAATCTATAAAAAAAGGCTTTGATCTTTTCCAAAAGGTTTAAAAATTATTCCCTGAGTCTAAGCCTAGAAGAATTTTGCCTCTCCATTGTTAGCTGGATATGATAGCTGTAACTTTTAAGGTGTCTGCTTGCCCTTATCAGAGACAGTGTCTAGACACTATACCTATCAGACTGAAGCTGAAATGCTTTGTCTGGTTCATTTCACATAATGCCCAGGGATGAATGACCATCAAAGACTAGGTCCAGTAAATTCAAGAAAATAATATGTTCAGGAAAGAAACTGTGCTATTGGGTCTAGAATCATTGAACTCAGCAGGGCAACATGCCCAGTGATGAGAATAGCATGATCACATTACTAGATGTTTGGCATAGAGTAGATCAGAGACATGAGTTGGGTCATTCTTTGGGCCATTGTACATAGACATTTGAGATCGTGGATTTTACTGTTTTCTTTCATGGATTTTGGCTCCTTTGAATTTCTGGACATCACAAATGGTGATATTATATTGTAACCACTCTCTATAGCACATAACCTGATCTGCACATACAAGCAGTCAACCCCCCTCTCCAACATTTTTATTTGTTGATTTGATTTTAATTTTAAATCCCTTTAGAGGAAGCTAGTAGAGCACTAGACTTGGATTCAGGAAATGTTTACCCCTGAAAAACTTTAATGTAACTTTTCTCATCTTTAGTTCCTTCGTATGTAGCACAGTGACAATTATAATATCTACGTCACGGGGATGTTGTAGAAAGTGAAATAATATCTATCAACCTTTAAAATATAAAGAAAATATTATTATTGTGTTATTGTTAGTTATTCAGTTACTGGACTTGCAGGATACCATACAAATACACTTTTTCTAGTCTCTACAACATATACTTCATTCTTGACCAGGAGTCTGTCATTCAAGATTTTAAGTGATAAGTGTTGATTAAGTGAGCACATGACTATGAAAAGATACAACATCTACAGAAATATACACATGTGTACCTCACATTAATTATACTTTTGTGGTTTGGTAAGGTGAAAATATTAGCTTCAAGAAGCTTTAGATATCAAGAGTGTCTTGGGAGATTTTCTAGCCTGGTTAACAAAAGAGCACATGACTTTCATTTATAAGAAAAAGGGATTACAGAAACCTCTTAGTGGCTGAAGTGACAGAAACCTTTGGGGAGGGGATCTATCACCTTACTTTTGAAAGAAAAATGAGAGCACAAGAGACTCAAACTCCAGTTCATTTTCATTATCTAGAATTTGGCTTTATCTGACAGAGACAACACCCTACACAAATCTAATTCTTACTCTTTGTGTACCATCCAGCTACCAAGTGTTACATTAATGACATTTCAGATTGGGAAGGGCATTCGATAACAAAGGCTTTAGGGTGCATCTTAGTTTTATTTCTTCCCAGTTCCAAAACAATTTAACTTTTTTGAATATTTAAAGAAAATAATGTTTTTGATTCATTTAATAAGAATTATTATCCAGATGTTAAAATATTTTATAAAATACAAATACATGTATATAAAGATATACTATATGTATATACATCCATATATTATATATGTATGTAAATATATATTACATGTATATATGTGAAAGCTTAAAACTGTACTGAGACTTGTGGGGCATCTTGTATCAAAAAATTATTCAACCGATAATTCACTGTCTTCATATAAATATCAAATCAGTAATTGTCTGTCATAGTTACTATTAAGCCATTATAACTGGTCATAGAACAGCTTATATGGTTTTTGACAAAATTTAAAAAGAATTGACAGCCTAATAGCAGTCTTGGAATATCTACTCACATCATGAGCTATGATTTTTCTTTCTTTTTTTTTTTATAAATTTATTTATTTAACTTGTAACATTCATTTTCACAAGATTTTGGGTTCCAAAATTTTCCCCCCATTTGTCGCCCCCTCCCCAATACACTGAACATTCTAATTACCCATAAGCTATGATTTTTCATATGTATGAGTTTGGAACTCTTACAATTTATAGTAAGGGAATTATCAAAAAAAAGTATTACTGTAAGATTTGAAGGAGTTGGAGTAGTATTATTAAAATGCACCTGGCTTAGACAGAAGTGAGTTTGAATATAAAGGCTGAAGCAGGAAAATTGCCATGCATGAATCTATATAAAGATGTTGGGGAGAGAAAAAAATACTTCAGGAACTATAGCTGTCTGTAAAACAGTTATGTGCAAAATGTAGGTAGAAACGGTTAAGGAACATTTCAATGTATGCCTGAAGACCTAGCAAAAAGAAAATACCAGCCAAAGTGTATCTATGACAAATTACTGAGAGATACAGTGAATCATTTAAAAAGTAAATGAGGATTATTTAAATATGATTCAAATATGCACAAAATAAAATATTAATAATTGAAAAGCATTTTTGAAAATATAAATGGCAACTTTTGATAAACAAATTCGAAATGATAATAGCAACTGATGAAAGGATTTATACTTAGGACTGAATATTTTCTTTGTATGTTAGTTACAAAACACAGTTTTCTTTAGTGAAAAGTAATCACTAAATGATTACATTATGCAGTTTATTTTTAATTCTAAGTATCAGTTCATATAACTTGGTAATTCATTTATCAAGTTTTATTTTGAATTAACCTAGTGGCTCTAAACCAATATGAAATGGAATGCAAAGACGTGTCACTGACTTTGCTTTGAGAGTCGCATATATTTCAGAGCTAAGGACTTAGATCAGTGTGGCTATAATGTTTCTTATCTCAGTATGCTATTAAAATGACAGGAAATTCACACTCCACCTAGCATAAAGGTGCATTACTATGAGCACATACCTCTTAGTAGTTTCATTTTCTTTTTCTTATAGTTAATTAGTTGATACTTCTAGATATGCTCATGCTATCACCATATTCTCCTCATCTTGGATTAGAAGAGTCACAGTTGGTTTAGGGTACTGGATTTGGTTCCACTCACGAGGATGGAACCATTGTATTTTGAATGAAATACTTTGAACTAGTAAGTATTGCCACCTTGCAGTCATTCTTGACACTTCTTTTTCTCTTCTATGCAAGCAGTTGATACATACTCTCAATTCTTCTTTTGTGATATCCCTCATAGTTATTCCCCTTTTTCCACTCAGATGATATCTACCCTAGTGGAGACCTACTAAACTGATAATTTAGTAAAATACTAAACTATTGCAATTATTTCCTAATTGATTCCCCCTTTCCTGTTTTCATCCTTTGTCATCCATTTTCCACACAGTTGCCCCACTGATTGTACCAAAACACAGATCTGATGATATCACTATTCAAAGTTCTCCACCATCTGGTTCCTACCTACTTTCTAGTCCTTTCTCATAATGCTTTTTTTCCTGAACTCTAAGTTTCAGTCAAACTGATTTGTCCCTTATACATGATATTTCATTTTTTGCCCACATGGCAAAAAATTTGGATAAATCATCCTCATCCATGTGTGGAATGCATTTCTTCCTCATTGTTGCCTCTTCAAGTTCCTAGCTTCCTTCAAAGTACTACAGTAGCCAAATCCTGAATATGACAGGTGTTTATATTCATCCCTTTCCCCTTCAGAAGACTGACAAGCAAAAATTGAAGTAGGAAAACAATGAGGAAGGTCGGAAAATGAAAGGGCCCAGCCTCATCTCAAAATCTTCTCTGCTCTTGCTACTGAAGAGATTTTTTTAAAAATTGCTACTTTTTGTCACTTTCATGTTCCCACTGGAGTTGGTGGCTGTGGCTTCAGTTTCTACTATAGCCCAAGGAGTAAAGAAGGTTGAATTGTGACAGAGCTGCAGTAACAAAAGCAGAAACTCTGAGGCAAAGAAAAGGGCATGAGGCATGAGGATCACCATTCAGGACAAAAGTTGTAAAAGAGACTAGATTGGAAGTTATTGTGGAAATTTATCAGCCAGTGAAACTGATCAAGAGACTAATCCCAGTATTCTGGTATTCTCTGTCCCCTCATTGTTGGCAAATTTACTCTATTAGTTTGAGAAGAGTGGTTTTTGTATGTTTTTGAGAGGATACATGATTGAAGACAGTAACTTCTTTCTATTTTCACTATATAATGGCTCTTAAACAGTCCTTTATTGTCTTTAAATAAACCACAAGATCATTGAAAAGTCTTACAAATAAGTCTTACAAATAAGTTGACTGAGGGCAAGAGATTCCCCATACAGTATGTTAAGGTGAAAAGGTGGAGCCTTAATGGCAATTCTTGACAGGGCTTGGATGGTGAGAGAGAATCTCCTTTTGGGGAAAGAGAAAAGAGTCAAGTAAACTCGATCTGGAGGATTTGACAGGATGGAAACTTTGATTTCTCCAATGTATTCTAGCCAATAGGATATTCCTTCTTAAGTACCACTACTAACATTGTATTTGATCATTCTATGGAAATTGGTCAGGTAGCCTACATTTCCTTTGGGCCACATGTTGTTAATTGGCAATTACTATGGATGTTATTGATCAGAATAGGGCTTTGGTTGTTGGTTCATACAGTGGTGTCAGGAGGCTGCCTAAGCTATTTAAATGCAAGCAACTCACAGACTTCATCCTTCACAGTGCACATCGGAAGTATGAAGTCTGAGTGGGAGAAAGAAAAAGATCAATAAAAACGGAAAGCCACAAGATGGGCCAAGAATATTGAAGCTAGGGAAAGGAAAGCCAAGTGACAGATTTTGAATGTTAGAAAGTTATGAAGGCCAAGAAAATGATTATCAAGCACGAAGTGAAGAAATTCCAGAGGGCATTTATCCAAATGGGAGCTCATAAGGATGAAACTGCTCAGAACACACCACCCACCCCAAAAGTCCCTGCCAAGAAGATCCCTTTAAGAAGGCTAAGGGTCAGAATGCAGGTCCAGATCCAAAAGATCAGAAACTCCAAGGCCAGAAGGGTCCAATTTAGAGAGTACCAACTTATAAGGCTCCAACCCAGAAAACAGCTATCCCAAAGGTTAAAAAATAAAAGACTGCCAAATATCAAATAAATATTATCTTTGATACAACCATAGAAAGAAAAAAAATCATGATTTTCCAAAATTCTAATATTTCTGAGCCCAGCTAGCAAGGATAACCATGATAACTGTAAATTTTATATTGTTGATGTTACATTCATAAAGATAAGACTTTAATATGGAGTCATCTAGGCTAAGTAGTCCTAATACCTATAAATGTGTTTGTCCTTCGTTGCTGAAGAAGACCACGCCATTAGAGAAATGATGACATGACTTGCATTTGACTTTGTTTTGAGTGAGGGAGGGCTGTGCAGGTCCTCAGCCTCACTTCTCCTCCAGAGCCATCTGAATCCAGTGACCAGATATTCATCAGGATGACTGGAGATGACCCAGGATGAGGCAATTGGGGTTAAGTGACTTGCCCAAGGTCACACAGCTAGTGAGTGTCAAGTGTCTGAGGTGACATTTGAACTCAGATCCTCCTGACTCCTGAACTGGTGCTCTACCTACTGCACCACCTACCTGTCCAAATGCCTATAAAGCCATATAGGCAAAACATACAGTACATACTTTTCCTCAGCAAACTCTGTGTTGAGCAGATAAAGCTTGAAGGTTTTGATTGGATAAAATCTTGACCTTTTGCAGGGACCCTGAGTCATTCTATTTCTGCTGCCATAAATAGTTAATGTTAGATCCTCCCGCCAGTTTGTAGTACAATTAAGAAACTCTCCCTACCAAAACTAAACTCCAGCTTGATATCTATACATGACTGTAAGAACTTCTCCACTAAATGATTCTTATTGTCAATGCCCCACACTACATCTGGCACTGATTAGCCATTTTAAACCAACCCAGTTTGTGGAGTATATAATTTTGCCACCCAAACTCAAACTTTGAGCATGTTTTCTTACTAACAGGATGTGATGAGTTTCTTGTATATGGGGACAAACCTTTGTTTGTTTATATTGACATATAATACATGTGTATTTTTATGAGTGTATGTTTGCCTGCTTGCTGTGCCAAATAATAATAAAGTTCATGATTGTATCATTTTCCTGAGTATCATTTTTTTAGAAATTCCTGAACCCAGGTATTTGCTTTGGGAGTAATTAAATCTATTTAGCCGGACCTGTGATGGGAGGAGGAGTCTAATAGTTCAAAGTGAGTACTTCCTGATAAATATTCTGATAAAGGTTATTACAGCCCTTCAGAAAGTCTATGTATGAGCACTCAAAACATTCCATTGAAAACACCTGGTTGATGCCTTGAATCTAGCAGTAACTAGCAGACAAATTTTATTTTAAATTTCCTTGATGGTTAAGTAACGATTTAAGTGACAGTCTGCCTTGCTGTTGTCTTATACAGATAGACTACTTTTGGTATAGCAAATTTTTTACCAGTTATTAGCACTTCCTGTTAAAATTAATTTCTGTTGCTTTTTTATATTCTTTGTTTTAATTTCTTTTTTAACATCATGGAATCTTTTGCTTTAACATCCCAAAATCACTAAATTTTAGAATTGGAAAAGAATTTAGAATTGGTTGCCTGGTTCCTCTCATACCTGAAATAAGTCCCCATCATAACATTCATCCTCTTCTTGAAGATCTCTCTACTGAGTTATCCTATTCTCTGTTGGGACAGGTTTAATTGTTAGAAGTAGCAAACCTCTCATAGAACATAAGTTCCCTCAAGGCAAGGATGTGTGTGTGTGTGTATGTGTCTGTGTATGCTCTATGTGTGTGTGTGTGTGTGTGTGCGTGTATATATACACACACAAACACATACACACTCACATATATATATATACCCATATGTATACCTATATATGTGCATATATTTATATATGCCTTTACATCTAACACAGTGCCATGCATGTAGTAGATACAGGTAACAAATACTTGTTCAACTGAATTTTGAAAGAGAAGACTCTTGGGTAAGCAAGGGTCAAACATCTATGCTACAAGTGCTCCCTTTCTTATTTCTCAGAAAGCCTAGATTAGATCAAAGCAGAAGAAATCTTCAATAAGGAAAAACTTGAGGCCACCCAAAAGTCAATTCTCAGCAAACTCATAGGAGATTCAAAATCCAGGAATAAACAACAGATACTCTTTGGGAATAAGTATGTGCCCTAGTTTATGCTTTTAGTCCTAAAAAGGACATGTATTAAAGTCAGAGACAAAGAAATCCTTAAAAGGATATTTGCTTCAAATCTTTAAAACTTGAAATCATCAATCTTTCAGATCTTTGAGCCCTCAGCTTTATCTTCCTCTACCTCTTCTGATATCACAGAATCAAAGAAGTTCAGGATTGGAAGTATTCCAATCACTACCAGAATAGAAATTCCATCTAGAGCAATCCTTGTAAACCATAATCTAGTCTATTCTTGAAGGAGTCCAGAAATAGGTGACTTATTAGAACTTAGGGTAACACACAATACTTTTAGACAGTATCATACTGAGGCCGCCTTTCCAGATAGCAAAAAATAAAATTCTTTTCGTTGGAGGGGGTGCAGTTTTCATTCACTAATTCTATGCAGTCACACTAAACAAATCTAATTTCTATTACACAAGATAACCTTTGTGCATCATTGTATGTCCTCTTGTCCTTCCCTAGTATCTAGGGAAAATATGACTTATTAAGGCTAAGCCATCTTGTGTTCCCCAAAATCATTCCCTCCTATATTATTTTTGATTTTTCTTTGAGAAACTCCACGTTGAGGGGTCTAATATGTGATCTATCCCTCATTAAGGCGAACATATTTTGATAAGTAGTGCAGTCAAATGGATGTGGTTTGACAGGGAGAATCCCTTCTTAAGGAAAGAAGGAAAACTCTCAAATAAACTTAATCCCAATTTGGACAGGAAAAGTTTATTTCTCTGGGTATTATAATAAAAGGTACTGCAATAAGCAAAAGTCTCAGAGAAAGTACAGATTCAAACCATGGAATCAGTATTGATCAGAAGAAAGAATTAAAGTTGTATCAATAAAATAAGGTTTCGTCTGACTCACGCTGCCCCTCTTAAAATTTAAACCTTCTCTGGAAGGCATTTAAATTCCCTGCCTTCTCTTCTCTAACACTAATTTATTAATGTCATGGGCTATAACTACCCTACAACTTACTGAATAAATTACACAGAAAAATTATGTACCTTCATACCTTGAGACTATGTTTAAGTGGGTATCATTAGAGGAAGAGCCCCATATGAATCTAGAGCAGTGGTTCTCAAAGTAGGGACTGGGGATTCTTACAAGTCCCTGAGATGCCTTAGGGTAGCTGTGGTATGAAACCTCTTTTCATAATAATACTGAAATATTTTACTTTATAGCATAGTAAATATATATTTATATATATCTACACATATATCACATAAACCAAAGCCCTGTAGGGGGTCCTCAATAATTTTTAAGACTAGTCTTGAGGCCGAAGAGAATAGCTCTTTCAGAGGGTCCATGTTGGGCATTCTCTCCTCAGGCGAGTTATTTTTTCAATCCATGAGATAATAGGGATTCTCCATTACCTCTGTGAGTGGGAGACATCCTCAAAGAACTAGAAAATTTGAGGGCTGGGACCTCAAAGATCACCTGTTCCAAGTCATACATGAAACTAATCTCCACTTCAGCATAACTAGCTTGTCTAGTCTCTGCTTGAAGAACTATAGGAAAAGACAGTGTTCTACTTCTTGATATGACCCATTCCACTTCTACATCAAACTGAGAAAAGTTTTTTTTTCCTCTGCTATTAGGCCCAAATTTGCATTTTTGAAATTTCCACCTATTGCTTCTGGTTATACTCTGAACCAAATAAAATAACTGTAATCTCTCCTCCATGAGGCAGTCCTTTAAATACTTGGAGGTAACTATCATGCACCCACCGAGTCTTCTCATCCGGGTTAAACATTTCCAGTTGCTTCACCTGATCCTTGTATGACACAGATACAAGGACCTTCTTCATCCTTGTTGCCCTCCTATGAATACTCGGTGATGTACAAATGTTGTTCTTAAACCATGATGACTGGAAGGGCTTCCAACACTCCAGACAGATCAATTATAAATTCACATATTGGCAAAATCAACATATTTTTGTTTTTAGCAAATAGAATGCTAGTTCTTTTTGATATCATTAAAAATGAGCATACTCAAATTAATCATTTGGAAATGAGTATTGTATTATCAAATACATATATGACAATGTGAATATGATAGGATTATATATAATCAAATAATTATTCTATTTGAAACAAGAATGCTCCTAGTTTATATTATTATTCTTATTTCATATTTATCCTTAGCTCTTATACAGGTAGTACCCATACACATTTACTTATGTAAAAAGGTTTCAAGATCCCCTCCTGTTTGTGGCTCCTATGGTATCTTTACACATTATTTTGTTATGTTTTCTTCAGAAAGGCATTAATTAGAATGATTATAAATTATTCATTTATACTACTAAACTTTCAAGAAATAACTGTTAAACCACAGAGATACCCACTACAGTTCTATAATTTGATTCATGCAAATCTGTCAGGAGTAAAATCAACCACAATTTAATTTCAAATCTTCCCAACCAGCAGCTGTACAATTTATGCACTGCTTTTCTATTTTTACTACTGGATAATGACAATGATGAATGCCTTTACAAGGAAATACATATTCATCAAAAAGGCTCAGTTCAAGACACTACCCCTCCCCAAAGCCTATGAATGTGCAAGACCCGTTTTCCTGCGGCTGGAGATTTATTTGGGAATAAGATGGAATTGTGCCCACAACTGCATCTCATGACAATTTAATAATTCAACTAAATTAAACCTGCAGCACCACTTAGTTGTAACCACAGTAATCAATATCATTAAAGTTGGTGTCAGCTGTAATAATATTAAATACATCAGGATGAACAAATGATTAGCTATAGATGGAGTTCACACCCTAGCAGTGTATGTATACTGGATCAAGAGTTATTAATAGGAAGCCACTCCATAGTGCACTAACTACTTGCAGGGTCACTGCTCCCCTGACCTGTTTGTCCATGAACAGAACAAGGAAGACTTGAGGCTTAGCTCATTAGCAGTGATTTAAATGTTTTATGACAATTTTGGATTTACAAACTGTTCTGTCATGAACAATTACTTAAAATGAAGAATGATAGGAATGCTGGCACATCTTTATAGATTGATTGAGGCCATTTGTTCACAGCACAAAAATATACTGGAATCACATCATCTGTACTGCAAAATATGGTTTAAAATGGCTTACTACTTGAAATTGATGGAAAGAATCTTTTATTTAAAGAAATCCATATATATCTCATTTTATCTTTGTGGATTATTTTACATATACATTATTTGACTTATAAGACAGACACTCAACCAAAGTCACCAACATACAATTACTAAGTTTTCTCTAAGAAACAAATACATTCTTTTTATTTGTGTGTTTATACTGTGGAATAAGTTTCTCAGATATCACTGATAGGATAAAATGCTAAATAGATGCTAGTGATAGCAACTTATCATCTACTCATTTTCTTGTGCCATTTAATTTTGAAAGATATCAGGGTATGGTTATGCTAATAATGTTTCATTTTAAATACAAAATATAGCTTTACAAAATTTCTCCTGAGGCATACATTATTATATTAAGCTTCTTGATAGTCAATACAGTTATCTCTAGACATTACCTCTTCAATTTTCAGAGCTTAATGCTTAACCATATTCTATCTTGGCTTAGAATTCAGCATTTTTCTCTTAAGTATTTTAAAAGAAATTGTGCAGAGTTGGACCAAAAACAAGGCCAACAGGGCTTTTTTTCTAGATGCCAGAATTTAGAGGAGCTCTCCCTCCTCTCTAAGCTGGTATCCACAAACAATTTAGCAGCAGGACTTTGTCATTGATCTAAAAATCCATCCAGCCTTCCCAGTATGTCTACTTAGTCTAGTGTATCTGCTTATCATCATAGCAGCTAAATAGGTTTTGACAAAAGAATGTTTTGAAGTATGAAAAACAAAATTTTATGGAAATCCATATGTCTATCATTATAACAGCATAACATATTTACCTCCACTATCATTGATTGTTAAGTTAATATACAAAGATATAACTTACAAAATAGCATAAAGATCTGAGAAACTAACTGATGCAACTGTAGCTTAATATTCTTTGACCAGATGATCCTGTCTGCTGCTGTGGAAACTCCAGTGTCGTGATGCTGACAATAGCCTTTGTGGTCAAGCACTCTAATATCTGGACCTACTGCTGCTTCAGACCAGTTCCCAAGTCTAGATACAGACCAACAGTTGGACTTTTCTTATATTCGTAGGATCAGGTGGTTACCTTTTCATCCACTGATAAATCTCTGCTACGAAAACTTCTGCTCTTGCAGATAATTTACATTTCATGTGTAAAAACCCCAAACCATTAAGGGTACTAGATTTTAAGTTTCTCAAACAACTCATCTAACATGTAGAAAGTTTTCTTTTGCTTGTCTTCAACTTCTTCTATCAAGATACAATTATTCTACTGTATCCACTCCTTTGCTACAAGCACATTAAAAAGTTTTCTCATTCATAAATTCAAATCTTACATCAAATGTATGAAATAAGATCTCAGTGAGTTTATAAAATCTATTCATTTATATATTAAAGTTCACTTTCCATAAAGATCAGAGACCAAAGTTTACCATTCATCTTGTCAGCTAGATATTTTCAAGTGAACCTGCCCCATTGTTCTGGGAGCCAAGGAAGGTGTGAAAACCTAGGTAGGGGAGAAGAACCAGCAGCCTAGAGGCCACATGTGACCTTCTAGATCCTCAGGTATGGCCTCATTTGAATCAAATGGCCACACTTGAGGACCTAGAGAGCTGCATGTGGGCTTGAAGCTGCAGGTTCCCCGTCCTTGATCCTATAGTACACTTCCCCTTGGTTTTTGACAAAACCTAGGTTAGCACAGGTTTCTGCAGGAAGACAAAAGCAAATAAACCATCAAAACAACATTTATTTTAATCCAGGCAACAGCCAACCTCTAAAATGTTTAGGAAAGGTTTGTAGTCTAAGTTCAAAGACCTTAGTGGTAGAGTTCTGGAGAAAATTTCATCAAGAACAGGTTATTTTAGCAACCAAGAAATGAAGCAAAGGTTATGGAATACAAGGATGAGGAGCTGAGAGGAATTTGGACCCCAAATGAGTGACTAATCCTGTCACCTGCAGCAGCAACACCTTCCCTGGTTCTTTGACCCACAACAGCCACTACACCAGACAAACAGGTCCCTCTACAAAGGTCTAATTGCCTTCTGGCACCTTCTTAGCTAACATGATTGAAAAGAAGAGAGAAGCAAAATAATTAGCAATTTAAAAAATTAATGAGGTCAAATCACAGAAAGAGAAGATACAAAAGGAATAATCATAACCTACTATATATAAATTTATATCAGCAAAACTTTTAAATTGAAAAAGAAATGGAAAAGTATCTGCAAAAATTATAAAATGCCCAAATTAATAAAACATAAAATAGGGATATTAAACCATCAAATTTCTGAAAAAAAGCAATCAAACTGGGTATAAAGAAATTATTAAAGGGAATAGGGAACCCTGCTATAGTTAGAGTTATAGATTAGTAATTTATATTTGTCATGTCATCAGCTATAAAATGAGCTGGAGAGGGAAATGGAAAGGCGCTCCAATACCTTTGCCAAGAAAACCCCAAATGGGGTCAGAAAGACTGGGACAGGACTGAAATGACAGAGCAACAAGATGGCTAAATCCAACCGCAAGTGATTCTGGGAAGTTCCACAAGAAGTGGCACCATGAAGGTGAAGGTCAATAGGTCTAAAAGTGAGGACATAAAAATTTTCCCTGGTAAGTTTTTCCTCAACCTGGTCCTGCCTTACTTTCTTCCTGTAGATGCCCTCTTGACATCCCCTCAGGTTTCTTTACACATACCCAATATCCCTCTTGTTCTAGCTATCAGAACTACTTACAGCTCAGAAACAGCAACACTTTCTGTGACTATTTGTAATTCCTATGACTCATTTTCATATGAAAATTATACAGGAGCCATTATTAACATAATATTTTTGAACTGGTTATTGCCATAGGAAACTCCTAACAATGCATTTTCCCTTACTAAGGCAGAGAAATAATTACCTGCTTAGCCCTTTGTAGTGCTAAAGAGTTGCTTGGGTCCACTGAGAGAGTCATTGATTTGCCCATTCTCACAAAGTCAGATTGTGTCACAGGTGGGACATGAATGAAAGTCACCTGAGGCTTGTTTTCTATTTTATATCATGTTGCAATCTTTTTTTTTTTTTAACCTATCCACATTTTTTATGGTAAAAAAAAAATCCATGCCACAATCAAGACCTAAAATAAGTGTGTTATTCATTTGTAAATTAGAAAGATCAAGGGCTCTACAGTTTGAGATCTTTAACCAACTTATCTTTAATTCAGTTCAACAAGAATTTATTCAGTATTTTATACAAACTAGAGACTGTACTTTTGCTCTACTATGAGCTGGTGTGACTGAGAACACAATAGTCCTTTTCACCTGCTGGCAGATATAAAAAAATGCTTTTGTTTAGGTTGCTGGAAGAATCAGTCTCAACTTTCTCCATTTCTTTATTTCTTGTTATTGTGAGTTATTTGAAAGCTTTGTTCACAATGAAATTGACACTTTCAATTACTGTGTCTATTCCCTTGTCTTACCAGCTTTGTACCTAGGAGGAAATGGCATACGATTCTACTATCTGCCAAGAAACCCCCAAATGGGGTCACAATGAGTCAGTCGTGACTGAAAAATGACTTAACGACAATGTATCTACCAACCTGCAATTCTATATCTATCCCTGAATTGCAGAGTGGTTACAGAAGAGCTGAAGCACTAACAATACTTTCATAGATTTAGAGATGGAGGTACCTTACACTTTCATTTTGGGAAATTGTGGCAAGTGAATTAAGTAACTTGTTTAAGTAAGAGGCAAAACCTCAACTTGAACCTTAATTCCATGACTCCAAACTAAGTAGTCTTTTTCAATGAATCATAGTGTCACAAGGCAGAAACAAGAAATTGACAAATATTTTAATAGAAATATTTTAATCTTACCTTCAGACATTCTTCTTGCTTGAAAAGGTCCTCAAAGTCTTTAGCACAGAGGTCAGGGGTATTAAGAAGAAATTCCACTTCAGATATGCTTTGTGTGACCCGAAGAATCTCAGCGAGGTAAGTAGAAGGCACATAAGAGGTTTCCAAAGGCAAACCTTCTGTCATCACCATTGTTGTTTCTTCACGAACAGTTTGCTGGTATAGATATACAATAGAATGTTCTTTTAGCTTCCTAATAAGTTGAAAAATACCTAGTGATTTGATACAAATTCCATATGTCTAAAAACAGATGACATCTGATTACAAATAAATAATAGCTCTTAAAGAAGAAGTTTCAATTAAATTAAATCAAACAAGAAGACATTTCCAAACTCTGCTTTGGAAATTAGTAACCTAGGGATATATATTCTAAATATAGTCTATGAAGTGCTGAAAAGCAGCATGGTACAGGCAAAAGATATAGCAGAGGTCGTCCTGGGGAGACAGAAGTGGGCATTTTTCCTATTGGTATTCTTGAATTATCATCTGCCTCTTCACTCAATCCTCCATACTACGAGGCAGATAAGTGTAGCGGAATCAGGAAGACCTCAGTTCAAATCAAGTCCTAGTCATGTGTCTCTGCACAAATCACTTAATCTCTCTGTCTCAGTTTTCCCAACTGCAAAATGCAGGGTATAATAACAATTACCTCCCAGGGTTGTTGTGAAGATGAAGTGTGTTAATACTTAGCACTATGCCCAGCACACTGTAGACATTTAATATGGGCTCTTTTCCTTTCTTATACTCTCTGTCACTACTTATTCTTGCTAAAGAGTTATTTAAACAGTTATTAGATAGTGACTTGGCATTTTGATTCTTCTGGGCTTATATTTCAATAGTCCCCTCAAAGAGTTTTAAGGTTAACTATAATAGACCATGCTTACTTTTTTTCCCAACAGCCCTTTCCTGTTCTGGATTTCTAAGAGTTTCTCAGTTCGTTTGACAGGCAATAATTGTCTAGCAGACCTATCTCATAATTTAAATTGGTTTGGTGATAAGTGTCCAATTAGATAGTAAAGGGTTAAGTGTTTTTGTTAAAATTCCAAATTAGCTACCATTTTTCCACTTTGTTTTGTGCCAGTGTGTATTTAAAAGGAAACAGGATGGTGGCAGTTGTGTCAAAGTTTTGCAGACCGCATGTAATCTGTGGGTTACAAATATGACTTCTCTAGTGTAATGAATTAGGCTCACAGTTAGGAAGACAAGTTCCAAATCTACTTACTCTGGCACATTCTTGCTATATCACTAACCCCATTCAAATAACCTTAACCTGACGCTGGCCCCAGAAACTCTCTAAGACTATTACTTGTAAAACAATCAGTAATCTATATTGGCCAAGGGAATTTCTTCATCTCTATACCAGTGAAAACACAAATTCAGACCAAATAATTACAACTATAATTAATAAATTTCTAGCAAATTTACTATTATGATCAACAGACTAGCCCCAAATTCTAAATGCTTTCATTTATGTATATTTATACACACATATATGTGTGTTCATTTCTGTGGATGTATATTATATATGTAAGATGTCTGTTTTCCATGTAGGTAATATGCCCACTTGGGTTGTCTGAATGTGTAGCTTGGTGGGTTGAGGGGAACATTGGTGGCTATCTCTGGAATATTGTCTACTCTTTCTCTTCAAGGAAGACAGATGCCTGACTTAAGGGGTACAAGAGAAGGGATCACAAGGTCACTTTCTTCTTTTAACTCTGAGAAAAGAGGGCTGGACTAGAATTATATTTATTGCCTCTTCTAAATACATACTTTTAAGTTAATCTGACCCTTCCAATACCTTTTCCATCCTAGCAAAAATAAACCCATGATCAACCTATAGATCTGCATACCAGGCAAACAAAGTCCCACATTGGCAATTTTTGAAAATGCTTGTCTCTTTCTGAATCTTAAGTTCATCTTTTACGTGTCAGGAGGGAAGTAGTATGTTCCATCTTCATTGTGCCCTTCTAAATATTTCTTAAGAGCATAACTGTTCTAGAATAAAGAAGTTTGATGTGACTCACTCTTTAAGAGGTGGGTTGCCTCACGTTTAAACTTGACAGCTAAGTCATTCTTACTAAACACTAGTTAAATAAAAAGATGTCAGAAACACTGAATAGTGTGCAAACCCTTTTATCTAAGAAGATGGCAAACAAAAATTGGAGAATTTCCACAGATTGGAATATAGTAGAAAAAACGGAAGAGTGAATGAGTTCTTTAAATGGGTGATGAAATCTCACTTAACCGAGAGAGGTTGCAATTTTAAGAGGAAATTCCTTGGTAACTCTAGGACGCAAACTGGAAATTAGCAACATGTTGAAGAGTCAGTTTCCACTACAAGTTTTCTAGAAAACCTTAATTTTTTTCTCTTCCCTGAAATTGATCCTGAAGAGAGAATGTCTCTCCACTCCAAATTTCTCATTAACTTTGATCTTCACATAGGCTTACAGTGTCATGCCAGCATTCTCTCCATCAATTAGGAGATTCTCATGTAAAACACACCAGGGTTATCTAGAAACCCAGATTGCATAAGTACACATGTACATTTGTACATAAACATATACACAAACATACATATAAGGTATCCATTTATGCTTCTACAATAACTGATTATGCTAACAGAGATGGGAATCAGCAAGAAGACAAGCAGTAATTTCTTGTTATCTTGGTTTCCCCCTTTTCCTTTAATGACTTTAAAATAGGGTGGTTAGTCATTTTAGATTTTTGCCTGCCTTCATTTCAAATGACAGAGATCTAAAATATCAGACAACTTTTGATGTGTTTCAGTCTATCTTGTTGACAGAACATTAAGCTTCTCCCTCATTTTATTTCTTTTCCTCCTATTGTATCCTTACTTTTCTTTACATCAAACTAAGATTCTGTTCGCCTTTTTAAAGTCATGTTATGTAACTTTTAAAAGTATGCTCTGGATCAATAGGAATGCAGGATACAACAAGGTCTTTGGTTGAACAGTTAAGTAATAGAAAAGAAAAATGTGTTGCTGAAAATTATCTTTGCAACTATTGCAAATTTTCCTGACTTTTTCAAACCTAATTCTCCATTTTATTATTTTCAAGTATGAAAGAAATTTGAATGAAATCAATAGATTTTTAATTAATTCATTTACATAGATATTATCACATTTTAAAAAGTTCTCTGACTCTGTTCATAGTGACATTAGTGATAACCCAATCATTTGGGATTTTTTACCAGAATGGATAACATACAACCCTGAAGTTCTAGATGGTGGTTAGGTGGCTCAGTGAATAAAGCATACAGCCTGGAGTTAGGAAGATTCATCTTCCTGAGTTCAAATCTGGCCTCAAGATACATACTAGCTCTGTGACCCTGGGCAAGTCCCTTAACCCTGTTTGCCTCAGTTTTCTCATCTGGAAAATGAACTGGAAAAAGAAATGATAAACCATTCCACTATCTTTGCCTATAAAATCTCAACTGGAATCGCAAAGATTTGGATACAACTGAAAAATAACTCAACAACAAATCCTGAACCTCTACCTGTGCAGAGAAGAACACTTGTAATTATAAGGCTATGATCCTTTTTTTTGCAATTATTCAATTCTTAGGAAATTTTTATTATCAAGGGGACAACTAGTTCCAAACTTGAAATGCTTTCACTAATTTTATTAATGACTCTTAATTATAACAATCTTGTTCACTTGCACACTTCAGCCTAATTGATAGCACTTAATTTCTAAAATAACCATATGAGGAAGCTAGAAGGGATAAGTAATTTTCCCAAGATCCTATAACTAGTAAGTTTTTTTTTAAGTGGCAGTAGGTACAGAAATGTGAATTTTTTGATTCTTAAGTTCAATTCTCTTTTCATTACACCAGACTTGTACTAACAGGTGTTACTGCAGTTGTAGGTTTTTCTACTATTGATATGAACCAGTTTCCACCAGTGATGGAGCAAAGGATTCCTTAATTATATCTTTAACTCATATAACAAACCATCACATTAATCATGTTATGGAATTAAAGTTACCATCAACAACAACATCAAAAGCTAATACGATTTAAGTTTCCAAAGAACTTTGCATATGTAATCTCATTTGGTCCTTATACCAAATCTACGATTATCACACAACTGAGGAAATTGAAAGAGAGGTTCAATGACTTGTCTAGCATCATGCAGTTAGTAAGTGTCCCAGGCAGGATCTGAATTCAGGCCTTCCTAAGACCAAATTCATTTCTCTATCACTCAGCTGCCTCCATATATGTTAGGGAGCTCAACTGACTGATAGCTTGCACTTTTCTTTTAAATAAAAGAAAATATTTTCAGCTACTATATTGTAAAAATATTTTGTGGGGAATTGAAAGATGACATTTACTTCAAATGTAACCTTTTAAAACTTTGACTCATAGCCTCCAATAGCTCAATCCCTACTGACATCATTAAGTAAAACAGACAGCTCCCTTGAATGTCTGATGAGATATCCACTCTAAACAACCAGTCTTTCATGTTAGAAATACTCAACTATAACATTAGCTATTTTAAGATAGTTACTGATCCCCATAATTCTCTATAGAACTGGATGAATGTGAAGTGATTTGTTAATACTCTATCAATATTTATGTTAGAATACTACACATTGAATTATATGTTATTTACCTTTAGAATTAGACACATTAATCATGAGAGATGATTCAAGAATCACATTTTAGCCATTTAAAACCATCAAACTTTTCTAATGTACATGATACTTTGACCTGTTTACATATACTAAATGTATGCTAAAAGAATTTATGCTGGGTAACATACAATACAGGATAACATCTTTAAAACTTATGAATTTTGAAGTAATAGATTTAGGAAAGTGCTGAAATGAGAATGCCAGTCATGCCACAAGGTGCCCATTTAACACATTATTTTTAGTCACAGATATAATCTTCTTTACATTCAATAAGCACTCAGTTCATTATTTGCTTTTTAAATCTATTGAAGGAAGGTAAGGGCTGTCATATTCAGAAAATACTATTATTTTAATATCCTTTTTAGAGGGAAGCAGAGAGAAAGAATACAGAAAGAAAAAAAAAACCTGAGCTATCAAAGATGACCAAATACATATTGGATGCAACAGCTTTTTTACTCTGACTTTATCTACCATTGGAGCCTAGGAATTGTAAGGGTAAATGATATAGCCAGGAGGGGTCAGGCTCCAGGAGCTCAATCCTCTGATGTTATTAAATCCAATAAAATGCTGCTCTGGGGGTCTGATGAAATATCCTTTCTAAATAGCTAAAAGTATTCCTCTTAATCAGAAAATATGCTCTTGTAAGACGGCTGCAGTCACCCCAATTCCTTTCATATCTGTATAAATGTAAAGTGATTTGGAAATAACACATAAATATTTGTTAGGATATTAAATCCCATATTATTCCAGGTAGCTGTTCATATGTAGAACAAGAGAGAAAGACAATTAAAAATAATTAGTGTTTTTCCTCACAGAGGACCATTTAATAAGAATCTGATTTGGCCAACTAAAAATATCTAATTTAAGAAGCAATAGTCAAAATAGCCACAAACTTTGCTCTTATATGGACAGACAGATATTTCTAAATATAATCAAATATATTTTAGTATTTCTTGCACTAAATAGTGCTGATTCAAAATCTAATATATGAAAGTGGGTTTTCTACTTTCCTTTCATCTTTATTATGTTGCTAAAAGACATCTAAAATTGATATGCTCATTTTTATTAATAAACACAATAATAAACTTAAGTTACTAAAAATTTGCTTAGTTGTTCAAAAGCATGACCCATGTTTAATAAATGCTGAATATTAGAAGTCAAATTTGGACATTTATTCTTCTGAATGAGAACCCAATATATTCACATCATGGGAATCTTTCAAAAATATCTCTTAATTACCAAATGAATACTACACCTATGTCTAATTTACATATCCATCCATTCATCTTTATTCATCCATTCATCTACCTCTCAGAGGATGCTTAAAAAAATTAACAAATTATATAGCTATCATCGTTAGAACACTGTCTAGCTCATGTTGTGCTGTTACTTATGGTTGGAATATCTCTTTGTTTTCAAACTTTCCAATGGCTTCTTTTGTATCTGCAGACAATATTTTATAGAAAAGAATATTTTCTCACAGAAAACCAAATGCCAAAATGTTTATTCAAACACATGAATCACTTAGTAGCCTAATCATTTCTTCCTTCTTCAAAACACATCATTCTCATTGATACAGATAGCCATTCATAGCTAGGAAGAAAGAAACTTGATTCTTCAGAATCTCAACTTAGTTTAATAAAAACTAAAACCACTTAATAAAGATCACTGTAATAGGACATTTTTATGCCTGTGTTCCCTTTATATGTAAAAATAATGCATTCACCTGTATTGAAATTCAGCCTTTTTATTGGAATTTCATTAACATTGACCCAGATAATTATACCCTTATACCTTTTGAGGTGTATGAATGGTGTCTCATCTTTTGAAAATCAACCGTCTTTTGTCAATGCTCTTTTCTAATATGTCATTATAGATATCTCTGTACTATTAGAAGCAAAGTTCAGCTGAATCCATAGTCATTTGTTTCCTTTCTCTTTATTTCAAGAGAGGCAAGGTGGCATGATGAATAGGCAGTGGGGCCTCAAACAAAAAGGAAACAGTATTCAAGCCCCACCTCTAATATATATAGGCTCTTTGACACTGGGCAAATTATCTAATCTCTATCCTAGTCATTTCAAATAAGACAAACCAAAGCATACAGTCACTCCATTTTGTGGCAATAAAATTTAGAAATGTAACCAAATTAAAAACAACATCAATGAAAAATATTAACTTTTAATCAATAGATCCAAAGGAATGACCAATTAATGATTATTTCAAAAGTATCATTAGATATACCATTGTAGCACAAGGATATGTTAATGAAAGTGACCCAAATTAAAGGCTAGAAGTAGAATAGTCTAAAGAATTATTTAATTTCTGCTACATACAGGTCTAGCTTTAGTTCAAATATAGATACAAAAGAAGCTCTAGTTTTTCAAGAAATATTTGTTGATCTCAATTTTTATATTACTTGAAATATGAGGGTTATGGGATTGCATATGATATAGGACATTCTATTGTGAAACAAATAATGAAGTACTGCAAGGATTTTTTAAAATATACGTTCATCTTGATGATTTATAGAACTTATCTCTTTGCTCAATAAAAAATTTCAAATGCACTGTAGTTACTGGGCCATTTGTGAATAATGAGGTCAAAGGATCTCAAGAAGAAAAATGTCCTCAATTCAGTATTGTCATAATGTATTTTTCAAAAATATATATATTATATATATTTCATATGAATATAATGTATAGGGAATATATCAGTTACTGAGAATATAGAAGTGTTCTTTATGATCTGAACTAAATAATTTATGAGAAGAGAATATAATGATATAATCACTTTTCTTTACCATCTTAAATGGCTAGATAAAAACTTTCAGTGCTTGAAAGTTAAAAGAAAAGAACCTTATTAACTTTAGTGAGAGAATTAGGCACTGAACTTATGGTTTCACTAGCTAAGGGAACTCCTTGTTGAAGATATTCTCCTTTCTAATGTAGGTAGGCAGTTTATCTATAAATTATAGTATTAGAGATGCTAAGAACACAGAAAGGTTAATGATCTCCCCAGTGTCACACAACCAGTATGTGTCAGCGGAAGGACTGGAACTCAAGTGTCCATGGCTCTTTGTTGTCTATAGTAACATGTTAATGAAAATAATGTTAAATATATAATCATAGCATTCAAGCTAATTCAATACAATATAAAACTCCTAATCCAACCTTATTTTTTATATTTTATAATCATATAAGTGGACAGCTAGGTAACACGGTGGATAGAGTGCCCAGCCTGAAGTCAGGAAGACTCATCTTTCTGAGTTCAAATCTGGTCTTAGACACTGACTAGCTATGCAACCCTGGGCAAGCCACTTTACACTGTTTGGCTTAGTTTCCTCATCTGTAAAATGAGCTGGAGAAGGAAATGGTAAACCGCTCCAGTATCTTTGTCAAGAAAATCTCAAATGAGGTCATGGAGTCAGACATAACTGAAATGATTGAACAGCAACAAAAAATTGTAAGTAAGTGCAGTGAGATTTAAAGACCAACTCTTCTTGTTCTTAAATCACTGCTTTAACCTCAAATAAGTATTTTTAAACCATTAACAATACTTTAACATAAAAAAATTGTTTTCTGCAAATTTCTTTGTCTTCATGCCTCATGATTTAACAGTAAAAATGTTTGATATCTAAAAGTTCCCTCTTAGCATTTGAAGCCTTGTAATACAAGGCACAGTTGTCATGATTCACCAGAATGGTGATTGTGCTTGACCTTCCACACCCCTGAATCTTTAAGAGGTAGTAGACACTGATTGTGCAACTTCTTTAAGGAAAGGGTAGTGACTTAAAGGCAGAGGGCATCTCAGAAAACTCAGGCGGGGAAGGATACTCGGAGACATATGACATAAGATAATCAATCTTAAAAGGACTGGGAATTGGAAAGCCAGGTGGATCCCAAAAGGGGACAGAAAGTCCCCAGAAGTTGCTCTGTTTAGAGACCTAGATCTATCCCGCAGCCCAGGGAGGCTGAGGATTGATTACTAATACTCAAGTCTCTGGGATATATAGAGCAACAGAATGAGAAGATTTCAAATATGGAGGAGGATTCCCAAAGACCATCTGGAACAGGTAGGATATACATGAACAATTTGTTTTATTGCACTTCACTTTATTACACTTTTCAGACATTGCCTTTTTAAAAATTTCTTTATTATCTTTAATTTTTTTAACAGTTCGAAGGTTTCTGACAACTTTACAGTTGAGCAAGTCCTTTACTCTAAAACCATGTGTTTGCATTGTATGTCTTTGTTCCCAACTAGTTAATTCTCAAAGTATTTTAAACTCTTTCGTTATTATTATGTCTGTTATGGTGATCTATGATTAGTGATTTTGGATGTTTCTACTGTAATGGTTTTGGGATGCCAGGAACTGTGCCTCTATAAGATGACAAACTTAATGCATAAATGTTGTGTGTGTTCCGTATGTCCCTCCCTCTCCCCCTTTCCTCTGACCTCCCTATTTTGTGAGACACAACAACGTTGAAATTAATTAATAAGCTTCCAATGGCCTCTAAGTGCTCAGATAAAGGGAGGGTCAGTGAATGCTGCAAACTTCTTTGTTGTCTTATTTTAAGAGATTGTCACAGACATGCTAACCTTCAGCAACCACCACCTTGATCAGTCAGCATCCATCAAGATCAAGGCAAGACCCTTCACCAGCAAAAAAATAATACTCGCTCAAGTCTCAGATGACAGTATTTCTTAGCACTAAAGTATTTTAATTACATTATCAAGATGTTTTCCAGACATAATACTATTGCACACTTAAAGGTAGTTGTTGCCTTCTATTTTCAGAGAGGACCAACATGACATTACTATGCTAGAGCTGAGTTTCAATGTGTCTGACTGTAGCTGATCAGATGAACATGAGCTCGAAATGATCTCCCACCAGTCAGACACAAAGAGTCCATGTGAATATTTGGGATAACAGATTACATTCTAGAATAATGTAAACATAACTTTAATATGCACTAAAAAACCAAAAAATTCAGATAACTTCCTTTATTGTGGTGGTCTGGAATTGAACCCACAATATCCTGAGGTATGACTGTGTAAAAAAAAGATGTAAAAGAAAGATGTAGAAATGAAGAAAGTCTCCAAGTCTAGCTCATAAGTATACAATTTAAAAGAACTATAAAAACAGAAAGAAGAATAAATAAAACCCCAAAAGACCAAAGTATATTAAATAAAAGTGAACTCTTTAGAAACTGTAGAACAAGAAAAAGAATCTGCAGAATGATTTGTAAGAGAAATAAAACTCATAAATGAAGAAATCAGGAATACATTTATATAAGAAATCATATTGTCACATATAATTTAAAAAGTCTGAAACAGAACAATGGGGAAAACATCTGAATAAAAGAAATCTCTCCAGAGGAGAAGATTTGAGAAAGAAAGAATAAAATATTTAGGAGACAAAAATAATGAAGCAAAGAACATTTGCCAGAAGAGAAGAAAAAGACAAGAAGATGTGAAATTAATACAAGCAAAAATAACTGACCTTGACAGTGGATAGAGGGTTAGGCTTGGAGTCAGAAAGACCTAAGTTCTAATCTGGTCTCAGACACTGACTAGCTGTGTGACTCTGGCAAGTCACTTAACCCTATTTACCTCAGTTTCCTCATCTGTAAAATGAGCTAGAGAAGCAAATGGCAAAAGCACTCCAGTATCTTTGCCAAGAAAATCCCAAATAGGGCCGCAAAAATTTGAAAACAAGTGAAGCACCTACCAAGGCCATAGGTGAATACTGAAATAATAGTACTTTTTGTCTCTCAACAACGATGACAACAAAAATATAGGATATAAGGGTGTGACTGGGACCTAGGGAGGAGATGGTATGGTCTCCCTCCTGAAGAGGAAAGGGAAAGGTTTCTTTAAAGAACATTGCCATGGGAAGAGGAGGTATGTGTGTGTGCGCGCACGCGTGCGTGTGTGTAATATGTATATATTACGCACAGATTACACACACACAAATATATATTTATATAGTAAGAGACTTGAAAATTAAAATGAATTAATCTGAGAGGAATTAACACATTAGGAGACTGCCTTCTCTGAGAAAGGGATGTATATACGTGAATGGTATCCCACTCCAATGAGAAGATTATGAGTCATCATTCAGAGTGTGCAGGAGACATAAAATCAGAGATAAGATAACTTGGGTTTAGGAGCAGATACTGATGATCATAAGGGCAAAAGATATGACTGATACTCGATGTTATAGCTAATATGGACAAATATTCAATGACACTGTTTCTCTCCATGGTCACATCCATTATGATTTGATAATACTCAGAGTGAGGTATGACAGAAACAAAAAAAGGGATGAAGTAATCGCTGCAAAGCCAAGATCTTCATGAAAAGGTAAGATCTAGATAGGAATTATAAAAGGAAGTTCAAATCTTCTACTTCATCTAGATTTATAAAGAAAGATGTATAAAGAGTAAAGAAGTCATGATCGAGGGTATAAGCTATCAATAAAAAATAAACATCAAAACAGACTGAAGGGAAGAGAAAAATTGAGAAAATTAAAGGAAAGAAAAAAAATTCTTGTAAAAGGTTCAACAGAAAAATATTACTTAAAATGAAAAGTTTCAGTAAAAGAAGTGGGGTAACATTTTAAATCATTTACTTAATGAGGTATTCTTAAACTGAGAGTTGCCATGTAATGGCACCAAAGAAGTTACAAGTTGAAAAAGTTTAAGAAGCCCTGGGGTAGAGAAAGGGATGAGAAAAAAAAAGGGAATAAGAACAGACAAAAAGGAAGAAGGACACATCAACAATTTAAATAAGTTCAAGGAATTTGGAATAGGTCAATCTGGGAGGCTGGGCAGAGGCTTTGGAAAATAACATCAGAGCAGGGTTAACAAATATAGTTGCACAGGAGTAGCACTGATTTAAGAGGAAGATGATTAAAATCAATTCAAAATTAAAGGAAAAACATGAATAGATTAAACCATCCAATAAAATGAGTGACAAAATGAATAAGAAAAGAAAATCCAACCATCTGTTATATGAAAGAAATGTATCTCAAGATAAAGAAACATATAAAATGAAAATGAAAGGCTAGAAAAAATTTATTATTCATCAGATAAAAAAATAAGAGTTGTACTTGATCCGTCAAATAAACGCAGAGACAGCAATCATCCAATTGTCATTTAATTACAGGAATCTAAAGGGTTCTACTCTTTAATAAAAGTTCATTCTCCTGTTCAACAGGAGGAAGTAAAAACAGTACAGAAAGAGGTACAACTAACTGGTAACTAAGGTGATTTCTAAAGACAGAATATTCTAACAGTCTTTTTCTGACTAGAAATTTTGGTTAGAGTAATCTGCTAGAGTTTGTCCACTGTGTCACCAAGTAGAAGTACTTTAACTTTTCATTTCAATTTTGCAGAATGATTCTTTATTACTTCTGCCTTTGATCGTATTAAAAATAAATACCAGTTGTGGCTGTTGATGCTTCCTCTTCCTACTTTGGCCAACGTGAGGCTAAGTAAAGTTATCATTGAATGAGTATTAAGTAATGAAATAAAACTGCTGTAAATTTAAATACATTTGGAAATAAATACATCAGAATCTTTATCCTAACCCTATTTCCTCACAAGGGGAAAAAGTATTCCTAACAAAAAGGATAACAACTTATATATAATATTTTAGGTAGACTAAATTCAAGTTTTAAAATTGCAATAATCTATAATCTCTGAACCAAACAAGAGAATTCAAGTGCTGCACATGGCAGTCTTATAAATCTAAGCTCCTTGTATCACATTTTTTTCAATTAATTTTGGGAACAGATTCTGACACTGGAAAAATTGTTAAGCTGATTTGTCTCTTACAATCTACAACCTTCCACTGCATTTATTTTCTTAATTAGTGTTGAATATTCCTCACCTTTGGATCTCAATGTCCTAGTCCATGGTGGTTCTTCCTAGATGAAGCCCAACTGGGCTGGCCCTAAGAAGGTAGTACCTCATGTCACAAGTCAATTCCCACTGTCTGTCAATTTCTCTCCCTCTTCAGTTTCCAAACAACTTTACTATATAGTTCCAGTTCTCTCAAGGCTCTGTTGAGTCACTATCTAATTAATCTCATAACTTGATACTTGATAATGTGCTAATAGATGATAATGGTTTAATGTGTTGTCCCTTCCAGATGAGATATTTACATTTTAACAAGGGCCGTTTATTAATTAAAATAAATGAGTGACATTAATTGGTATTTCAGTCTCTGTGACAGGTCACTGAAGGAAGATATATTTGAAGTGCCTTTTGGATTCCCTGATAACACATGTAAGCAATTCTATGTATGTGGGCAAGACCTTTCAGAAATCTCAAAGAAATGTATCAAATTATTTCATTTAATTAATACTATAGTTACAAAGTACTGTAGTCAAGAAGACACTGTCCCTTGCAGTTGCAAATTGGAACTTGTTAGAATTTGTTAGATTTCCTATAGTCTGCACAACATAAAGTGTTTCCATTTGCAATGTACAGATTGTAAACATGAATTATTTTCATTTTGCAAAGTTGGTTTTGTTGGTTTATATAGTTCATATTTTTATAATATGAAATATTTTATAATATTATATTATAATATTTTATAATAATTTAATGATTACAACATACTGTTCTCCAGATAGTCCTGGAACATAGATAACTTAATCATTATCCTGACCTTTATACACCAAAACTTGCATGTTATTTGACTTTACAAGATTACCATGTCAACAAGCATCATAGAGGAGACTCTGACAGGGGTGGGGAACCTGCAGCCTCATAGCCACGTGTGACTTTATGTCCTCTAATGGTGGCCCTTTGAATCCAAACTTCATGAAACAAATCCCCTTATCTTTTGAGGTTTGCATTCAGTCAAAGGGCCACACTTGAGGACCTAGAGGGCCACATATGGCCTCAAGGCCACAGCTTCGCCTCCCCTGCAAGACTAACACATATTCTCATTGTTTTCATATTGCAGGTAATATTATTTCACTGTATTTTAGACACTTATCAACCTTAAGTCAAACTAGTAAAATTATTTGTATAGGAAAGCATGGCATCCTTAGCTAAGTAAAAACAAATATTTTGTATCTAGTATCTATATTTGTACCTAACGTTATATCTAGTAATGAAATAAAAGTAATAAAATCAGTATAAAAATCATCCAGTTAAGAAATATAGTATTTCCCTTTACAAAGTCTTATTTTGACCCCCTGAGGGTCTAATCATTTGTGCATAATTGGCTAAATGTAATAAATAAATACTTAAAAAGGAGAATTGACTTACCATTTTCATAATTTCTGTGTTGTATTTCTCAAGTTTCCCAGAAAATAAGAGTAAAATTTATCTAAAGATAAGTCAATATGATGACTACATGGATTTTTACGCATTTTTATATTTTTAATAGTTACATATATATTGTTGCTGTGGTTTAATTGCTTTCTAGTCATATCTGACTCTTCATGACCCCATTTGGAGTTTTCTTGGCAAAGATACTGGAGTGCTTTGTCATTTCCTTCTCCAGATCATTTACAGATGAGGAAATTGAAGTAAACAGGGTTAAGTGACTTGCTTAGGGTCACACAGGTAGAAAGTGTCTGAGACCAGATTTGAACTTAGATCTCCCTGATTCCAGGTCTTGGTGCTCTATCCACTGTACTACCTAGCTGCCCCTAGCACATATATAAGGGATAAGGAAATGACTAGAGAACTGACAAACAAAATAACTTCTCCACGGTCACAGAGGTAGGACATGTTAGAGACACAGCTAAAACAGAAATCTTCTGGACTTCTTTTCCTCCATTTATTTTTATTAATTATTCTTGTCCTTCATATATGTATGTATAAACACATAGATGAATACATGCACACCTGTATATGCTCATATATATAATACATATATGTTTTTATTCAAAGTTTGAATTGAAAGTGTGTGTTTTAATAGTGCACAGCTGTGATATTGACAACTATGACATTCCACATTCTTTGTTCATACAGGCATTATTAGAATATTACCAGTATGAGTTTTCCTTTGCAAATCTACCAGTTAATCTTCATTTTTATCTAGTGCACTTATTATGTTACAGTACATTATGTGCTCAATTGGCACTCAAGTAAAATAATTCTATATAAGTGATGACACATATTTATTCCTTTTTATGTGAAATCCTTACTTCTAGCTAAATTTCCTTATAAGATTATTCGTATAATGTGATGTTTTCCTTTTAATGACTCAAATAAGATATAATAATGCTAAAACTGGAAACCTTATGTAAATTTAAAAAGATAGTATGTGATAGACACTTGGGAAGCCTTTGGTATACTTCTCAACAATGAACAACAAAAATCATGCTTTTTAAGGTATTTTGAGAGAAAGAAAATGATCAAAGAAGAGAACCAGTGTTTACATTGCAGTTACATATGCTGACGATAATGATGGCGAAAAAGAACAACTATTATTCTCTCTCTCTGTCTCTGTCTCTCTGTCTCTGTCTCTCTCTGTCTCTGTCTGTCTGTCTGTCTCTCTCTCTCCCTCCCTCCTTCCTTCCCAGTAGACCAGAGTGGCTAATCTTATGGTCCCCAATCTCTTGCCTTCACCATGGCAGGAATCAAAATCTCCTTTGGAAAAGGCCACACATGCACGCACACACACACACACACACACACACACACACACACACACACACACACACACCACTCCTACACTATTAAGGAAAACACTTCCAAATGGAAAGGATAGTCAAAACCAAATAAGTGAGGAAATGAGAAGAAAGAGTCAACTTGCCCCTAATTACTCTAAATCATCAGATCTGGACAAATTGCTTCATAGGATATTGGAAGAAACAGTGGCTGTTACCGCTGAACTGCCATCACCAATCTCTGAAAATACCGAGAACCAGAAAGTGTGATGGAATTAAAGATGTGTAAATATTGTCCCAATTTTCCAAAAGAAGGGGATCAAATCTTTAAACCTCAAATATCACTTTAATTAATGATAGAATTCTAGAATGAATTCTTAATGGAATTGCTTTTTTTAGGAAGGAAAAATATCATTATTTAGAACCAGCATTGCTTTATTAAGAACATGATATACAAACCAACATAAATTTTGTCTTTATAGATGAGGTTAATAGATCAACTCAGTTGCCACAGACAGAGAAAATCTGAATTTCATAAAAGCACTTGATGAGGTCTTATATACTAGCTTTGTGGACACTGTAGAAGACGGAGGGCAGGATGATATTACAGTGAGTAGGATCTAGAACAGATTTTATGACTTGACCTCAAAAGTAATTATTTCTAGGTAAATACCAGCATAAAGGGAAGTGCCCACTAAAGTATTCTTCCAATACCTAATTTTGTTAGGTAAATCATCCTGGAATTCTTGAAGACTATACCAATGTCATATAAACTATGGCAGATACTATAAAGTTAAAAAAATGATAAGCATAGGAGCTATGATGACTTGTCTCTAACTTGAGGATCACTCTAGCTATTTTCATCTCTAATTTGGCCTCAAATTAACATATTTTATAGCCATACCAGCTTAGGTGTCTATCTACTAAGTTGTAGAGGAGGTACAATCAGTGTTGGTAGAATTGTATCCACAATGATACAACATGGGTGCTTTAGGTAGACATTGAAGTTTTAAAGTAATCCACCTTAGAGGGAAGTCTGTAGTTGAGTGATCCAGGTTGGGTTGTTTTTGGTTGTTATTGTTCCTTGGCCTTGTACATTTTTATGAATGATAAATGAAAGAAAGCACCAACTGAATCACTATAAATTTGCAGATTACATGAAGACAGAAGGAGAAGTTAGCATGCTAGAAGACAGTCAAGATACAAACAGAATTCGATTGCCCTAACATTGGCCCAGATCTAACAAAATGACTTAATCAGCTGAATTATGAAGTCATACATGGTTTTCACAAAATGTAGAATGGGAAAGATATTGCTCCAGAATAGTTTGGCAGTAAGACATGCAACCCAATTGTCTCTAAAGAACTAAAAGTTATTTTCAACTCAGGCAGCCACAGAGAAACACGGTGGGGGGGGAGGTAAAAAACCTGAAATATGTAACTACATAAGAATTCTGATATAAAATTGTCATTAAGGAATTGTAATTCTAATAAAAAAGAGAAGATGACCTGGTCATGTAGTAAAAACAAGGGTGATTACCATTAGAAGAAAGTGAAGACCTATAGAACAGGGTACCATTGGTGGGCCCCATGTGCCAAATTTATAGGAACCACTAAGCAAGAGTAAGTCAGAAGGAGCAGGCATTGATCAGTTGAGATATATATAGGCATATTCATCATTGGAAAGAACTTTCAAATTAACAAGGTCAGAGAGTCGTTGAATATTATTAATTATATATATGTAATACCTTATATATGTACACATTAACACAGATTTGCATGCAATATGTACTGTAATTATACATTTATGACAAAAATGAGCTTTCTAGATACAGGAAGTTTGCCTTTAATAGTAATGAGGAGCCTTTGTATAATTCTTTAAAGTTTGTACAATGCTTTACACATAGTATCTCATTTGAACTTCACAATAATGTGTAATATTATAATAGTAAAATTCCATTTTACTAAGGAGGTAATTCATGTTGAGAGAGATTAAGTGACTTTCCCAGGTTAATACAGCAAATATTTGAAGCTGAATTCAAACTGAGATGGTGGTAAATGGAAGATCAGGATTCAATCTATTTGAATTCTGCCTCAAACAGTTGTCCAATATTATATTTATTTTGGTCATTTTGGATGAAAATTTGTTTAAAATATTATATTTACATCTTTTTAAAAATAGGATATACTGAACAAAATTCAACATAATCTTGAATTGAAGACTCAGAATCTTTACATTTGCATTTTTTAGGAAGACCTACTGAATGGCATGGAAGGAAAGAAAAATAGACTAGAAATTAGATTCTAGTTCTAGTTTTGTAAAGAGTTTGGAAAAAAAAACTTAACTTGGATCTCACTTTCTTCATCTGTAGCATAAAGGCATTGTAAAGGCCCTTTCTGTTCTGACATTCTATCTTCCATGCATTAGTTTACAGCAGAGTTATGTCTTTAAAGGCTATTGAAAGATATGGGGGTGATTGGCCCTATGCTAAATGGCCCTAGACTTCGGGTTATTAAATTATTCTATTAGTTTTACTGGTATCCTAGTTTCTCATTGATGAATTGTGGTAAATGTGCCTGGTTCTAATGATATCTGCTCCTCTGTGGGATGTGCATCAAAACTAATAAGAATTATGTCTATAACAAGACAAGTAGGAGCTTGGGAAGCTTATACATCAAGTGCCTTAGATGTAAGTTTTGTGACATCAACTTTGGCTCTTGAGACCTTTTCTAAGAAGCAATTGTGTTGTATGAGAAAGAGCCCTACTCTCTCCTATTTCTCCCTTTACATGTTTAACCCTTTCTCTGTTTCTTTACTGCATCCTCAACCACGTCCTTCACCTAACTGGAGTATCTTGTCCTGCACCCTTTCATGTCTTTTTCTATGCTTTTCTCCAGCTCCTGCTAGTTTGAATATCATATCTATGCATATAGCATCCAGATCCATATTTTAAACTTAGTGTCTCCACTGTGCCCTAGTTCCATATCATCAATTACCTATTAAACATCTTTAAAGATGTCCTGTACACATCTCAAACTAAACAGTTTCAAAACTGAGATCTTATCAAACTTTCCTATTTATATCATATCACCATCATTCAAAACACTCTGTTTACAACCCTGTGATCAACCTTGGTTGTCCCTTCTCTTTTACCATCCAAAATAAATCACTTTCCAAAACTGATCTACCAATACAACATATCTCTTTCCATGCTTTTCTTTTCTCTTCACATGACCGAGATCTTACTTCAGGACCTTATCACCTCCAGGTTGGACTGCCTCCTAATTGGACTCAGTGGCAGTTTCTATTCACTCCTTCCCCTTACAATCCATTCTGCAGACAGTTGTCAAAATAATCCTAATGCACCAGTCTGACAATGTGATTTCTCTTTTCAAGGACCTCCAGTGGCTCTCTATTGCATCAAGAAGAAAACACAAATTCGCCAGCTTAGTCATCTCGCTCCAGCCTCCTTTTGCAGGCTTGTCACAAATTTCAAGTCTTCACACACTCTGTTCTGGCCAAATCAGTCTACTGGCTGCTTCCCAAACTTGGCAATCAATCTCCTACCTCTGGGTCTTTACATAGATTTTCACTCATTCTAAGTATGAGCTCCTTCCTTACCTCCATTTCTCAGTAGTCCTGGCATCCTTCAGTGGCACCAGTCCCTTCAGAAAGCACCTCCTCATTGCTTTGGTCATTAGCACTCCTTTGCTGCTCCTATATCATCATATTTATAACTTTTTGTTTCCATGTTACAACCCTGTCTCAATAGAATGTAAACTCCTTAAAGGAAGGAACTATTTGTCATTTTTGCCTGTATCACCAAATTCCTGTGAAACCTGGACAACACTAGTATCATGCCAAGAAACTGAATTCTCTTAGGAAAATTCTTAAGCTCATCTAGCAGGATAAAGTAGTGGACAATGAGGTTCTTTCTCAAACTAAACTGCCAAGCACTCAAACTCTACTGCAGAGAGAGCAACTCAGATGAGCTGGTCATGTTGTTCGAATGCCAAATGTATGCTTGCCTAAAAGATTATTTTAGAGAGAATTCATACAAGGCAAGTACTCACATGGTGGTCAGAAGAAGTGATACAACAACACTCTCAAAGTCTATCTGAAAAACTTTGGAGTGGATTGTATGACATGAGAAACACTCGTCACAGACCTGCCCAGCATGGCATGCCCTCATCAAAGAAGGTGCTGTGCTCTATGAGTAAAGCAGAATTGAAACTCCAAAGAAATGTGAGATGTACAGATTTAGAGAATTTACCCAGAATATTCATATGGACCATTTGTGTCCAACCTGTGGTAGAGCATTCCAACTTGTACTGATCCAATCACTGCAACTGCAACTTGACTCTAATATGGTGATGTCATTTTGGTCTTCTTCAAGAAAGAAGGACAACAGTCTATCACCAGATCCTAGCAGAGTTGCTTGATGAAGCCTTTTTAGATTAGACTGCGTTTGGTTTAAGATCTTGAATTCAAGTGACATTTCTACCAATTACTATTTAGAAAACTCAGGTAAGAGAATCACTGATTCTGGATGTCCTCATCTGTGTGTGTATACACACACACACACACACACACACACACACACACACACATACACACATATGTGTAAGTATATATATGTGTAGGTATATATACACACACATATGTATACACACATATACTTCTTTAATTCTTCATTTTAGTTCCAAACAGATCAGTTTATTCTATACATGACCAGTGTTGCAATATAAATTCCATTATTATGATACTTTAGAAATATAGGACCAAACACAAGCAGTAGAATTATTTCCAATATATTGTTCTTCATTTGCCAGACTCTAAATAACTAACAGAGATGAAATGAAATGCTTTCATTTGATCCATTTGTGCTTACGGAAGTTTATGCCAAATTTTAGATTAAGACTTTATGAACACATAAAGTTTAATGTGTAAGTTTCACTTCCTAATCATATCCTTTTCTGAAGTAATTTATACTTGATTAGTGTTCCAGAAAACAGTTTTAATTGTCTTTCCTTAGTAATAAGGTTTTAATATAAATGGCAGTAGTTATGCCCCGCACATTATCTCATTTGAAAATAAGTAACCATATCTTTACATTTCCGTTTTCATCTGTACAGGCATATACTATTTGAAAAGATATGGATGTTTAATCCAATTTTAATATATTAACTTTATATTTTTATGGAAAAATAGTCTCAGTGGAATGAAAATATACTCATAAGGAATAAATGGTTTATAGGAGTTTTCATTTCATGTCATATGAAAACAGGTTGTAAAATCTGGAGATGCTTAGCCTGGAGAAAGGAAGACTCAGGGGGAACATTTCTTTTCAAGTTTCTGGATGTTTCTTAAATTTGTCCTACTTAACCCGGAGGGCAGAACAGGAATAGGAGGTAGATGTAGCAAAGGAGAACACTTAGGAGTGATGTCAAGGGAAAAAAAAACAACAAAAAAAATACTAACAATTAGAGCTGTTCAAAATTGGAATAGATTGTCTAGAGAGCTGGTGGGTTCTCCCTTTATGGAGATCCTCAAGTACCTGTTGAACATATTTATGGGTAAGAACAAAAGGCTACTGAGTTTCCTTCTAATTCTAATTCTATGGTTCTGTAAATTCTGAGGAGTTTTAGATTTCTACTTTATATATTCTTAGAAGGAAAGATAATGAGAAACATTTCTATAAATGGAGCTTCTGATGCATCCCAGAAATATAGGCTCATTTTATTATGTTACAGATTTACTAGCTTTAAGAATTTAACTTCCACTGACTGTATTCAAAATGCCCCTTTAAATTAAGAGGAAAAAGAGTTTATTTGATTTCTTAGTTGACAAAGAGGGCTGCCAAACTGGGTTCTGTTGAGTTATATTCCCTCTGTGACACAAAGACATTTAAAATTAGGGAATGAAAGATTTAGAAAGAGTAAATATTTGAGGTAAAAGTGGTTTTTAGAGAGAAAAAGAAAGAAATTTGAGGCCTGTTTTCTATTCTCTACCACTATTATTACAGATACTTTGAAGGGGAGGTAGGCAGGTGTTTTAATATATTCATTTCACTGGAATATTGGCAGTTAGCTTTTACATTCATGATGCCAAAACAAAAGCCAGGAACCAAACAAAAATAAGGATGACTTGAGGCAAACACAAAGCAGTCCTGAAACTGACAGAGTTAAATGAATCATTTGTACTGCACGTGAATTTGTTTATTCCTAACAAGGCAAACATGATCTCATTTTATTTTTATAAGAAAAATGATTATGATAGCTATGCTACTCTAATGGGACATGATATTGTTTTCATTAGGAAGATTCTGTAATCTGTGACTTCACCAAGGTGAGTGTGAAGTTCCAAATTTGGGTGCAATGGTTCTTAGGCATTGTGTGTGTGTGTGTGTGTGTGTGTGTGTGTGTGTGTGTGTGTGAAAGATCCCTTGAAATAAAACATAGGGTCCTCAGAATAATGCTTTTACATCAATAAAATATATAGCCTTACAAAAATATTAATTATACTGAATCATAGTAACTAAAATATATAATTTTTAAAGTTCATTGATCCCAAGGGTTAAAAATGTCTACCTTAATAGAGGGCTTCATGAACAATTTTTTCCAAAATAATTCATCAGTGTTGGTGACCAACATTGTAATGATGTGCTTTTAGAATGTGATTAGTGTAGTCATAAGATATTAGTGCCTTCCCCTCCAAGTACTCTAAGCATTCTCTTCTTTCTCTATTTATTAGAAGGGGAAATTTCAAGAAATGCTGTGCCATAATTTGTGAGGGTCCAGGGGCATGTTCTTGCCCCCATGAGGCAATAGGTTGTCAGCAGTAAGCTAATAATTTTATAAGATTAAGAGATAGAGGGGGTGGAGCCAAGATGGTGGAGTAGAAAGACTCCCCTATGCTAGCTCTGAACCCATAGCCCATGGATTTCCTCTAAAAAGAACTCCCGACAAATCCTGGAACAGTGGAAGCTGTGCAGCAACACAGTGAAGGAGATTTCTGTTCCAGAGAGCCCTGAAAAACTGATCCCAATGGTCCATCGCACACCGGACGGGAGCGGAACCCTGTCCTCCCCTGGCCACAGCCCTGAGAGGAGCGAGCAGATCTGAGCAGGCTTCAGGGACAGGATCTCCAGTGGCTGCGAAGGGCCCTCCACCCACAGACGCACAGGTCAGTGAGAGAGACGGGCTGAGAGGGGAGCTGGGTGTCTCTGGGACTCAGGCCCTCTCGGGAGGCAGTGGCAGGGGCAGCAACAGAGGAAGAGGCAGAGGCAGCAGGCAGCCAGAGGCTCCCAGAGTGGGCAGGAGCTCGGCAGCAACTCCATGACAGAAGGTCTCTGCATAAACCCCCTGAGGGAACTGAGCCTGGGAGGCGGCCCTGCCCCTACCTGAGCACCAGCAGATAAGCTCCCACTGAATAGCAGCCAGGCCTGCTGCCAAAAGCCCTGAGGCTGAGGAGCAG
>CM053771.1:366184230-366252267 GCA_028658325.1 Potorous gilbertii | reverse complement strand
TCAAGCATTCTTGATGAAAAGACCAGAGCTGAAGAGAAAATTTGACTTTCAAACTCAAGAATGAGAAGCATGAAAAAGTAAACAGCAAGGAGAAGTCATAAGGGACTTAACAAAGTTGAACTGTTTACATTCCTATATGGAAAGACAATATTTGTAACTCCTGAAATTTTTCAGTATCTGGGTAGTTGGTGGGATTACACACACACACATACATGCACACACATGTACACGTGTATGTGTGCACACATACACACATGTACGCACACATGAGACAGAGAGCACAGAGTGAACTGAATAGGATGGGATCATATCTTAAAAGAAATCAAGGTAAATGGTGAGAGAGAAATGTAGTGGGAGGAGAAAGGGTGAAATGGAATGGGGTAAATTATCTCTCATAGAAGAGGCAAACAGGAGACTTCTTAGTGGAGGGAAAAAGAGGAGAGCTGACAAAAAAAAACATGAAGTTTACTCTCATCACATTCAACTAAAAGAAGGAATAAAATGCACATTCATTTTGGTATGAAAACCTATCTTACAATATAGGAAAGTAGGGGGAAGGAGATAAGCAGGGTGGGGGGGGATGATGAAAGGGAGGACAATGAGAGGAGGGAGCAATTTGAAGTCAATACTCGGGGAGGGACAGGATCAAAAAAGAGAATACAAACAATGGGGAGCAGGATAGAATGGAGGGAAATATAGTTAGTCTTACACAACACGACTATCATGGAAGTCACTTGCAAAACTACACAGATGTGGCCTATATTGAATTGCTTGCCTTCCCAAAGGGAATGGGTGGGAAGGGAGGGATGGGGAGAAGTTGGAACTCAAAGTTTTAGGAACAACTGTTGAGTATTGTTCTTGCTATTTGGAAATAAGAAATAGAAGTAATGGGGAATAGAAAGTTATCTGACCCTACAGGACAAAAGACAAGATGGGGACAAGGGAAGGGAGGGATGATAGAAGAGAGGGCAGATTGGTGGTAGGGGTAATTAGAATGCTAAGTGTACTTGGGAAGGGGTCAGGGGACAAATGTGGAGAAAATTTTGGAACCCAAAATCTTGTGAAAATGAATGTAAAAAGTTAAATAAATTTATTAAAAAAAAAAGATTAAGAGATAGAAGATATATGTAAGTTAGTCTGTTCCCACTCCATCATTTCATGGATGAAGAAACTAAGAGCTAGCAAAGTTGAGTGAATTTTCTACCTAGGAAAACAAAACAAAACCCCTCTCATCCCCAAATAGGACTAAGATATGAGATCAGGCCTATTGATTCTGAATCCAATGGTTTTTTCTGCTTGCAAAGAAATCATAGTTCATAAAGATTATTTTGGTCGTTAAATTTAATGTAGATCATAATCATTTATAACCAGTCTGAATGTTACAATTTTTACTGAAGAAAAGTTGTAAGTTACAAGAACAGGAAATCTTAATCTGGGGAATATAGAGGATTTACACAAAATTATTTTGATAACTGTTTCATTACGTTTTGTTTTCTGGAATTCCTATTTATTTTATTTTATATGTTTAAAATAAAATATTGAAATTTAAAATATAAAAACTATAAATATAATATAAATTAAAAACCATACATTTTAAATATTACATATTCCATTTTATGACTTTTAACAAACATTATTGTATTTCCCAATTGTCAAATGGTCAAAGGATATGAACAGGCAGTTTTCAGATGAAAAAATTAAAACTCTCTATAGTCATGTAAAAAAATGCTCTAAATCACTTTTGATTAGAGAAATGCAAATCAAAACAACTCTGAGGTTCCACGTCATACTTTTTAGATTGGCTAACTTGACAAAACAGGACAATGATAAATGCTGGAGAAGACGTGGGGTAATTGTAACACTAACACATTGTTGGCAGAATTCTGCACTGATCGAAACATTCTGGAGATCTATTTGGAACTATGTCCAGAGGTCTACAAAAATGTGCCTACCCTTTGACTCAGCAACACTACTTCTAGGTCTATATCCCAAAAAGATCATACAAATGGGAAAAGGACCCAAATGCACAAAATTTTTCATAGCAGCTCTTTTTTATGGTGGCAAAGAACTGGAAATCAAAGGAATGCCCATCAACTGTGGTATATGAATGTAATGGAATACTATTGTGCTATCAGAAATGATGAGCAGGCAGACTTCAGAAAAATCTGGAAAGACTTGAGTGAACTAATGCTGAGTGAAGTGAGCAGAACATTGTATACAGTAACAGCCACAATATATGATGACTAACTTTTCTAGCCTTATCTCTTCTTAGCATTGCAAGGATCCAAGACAACTCCAAAGGACTCATAATGGAAAATGCTGTTCACATCCAGAAAAAGAACTATGGAGCCTGAATGCAGATTGAATCGTATCATTTATTCTCTCTCTGTGTCTCTCTGTCTCTCTCTTTCTGTGTCTCTGTCTCTGTCTCTCTCTCTCTTGTTTTCTTTCTTGAGTTTCCTCTCATTGCTTCTAATCCTTCTTGACAACATGACTAATGTGAAAATAGGTTTAATATGAATGCATATGTAAACCCTATAGCAAACTACATGCCACCTTGGAATGTAGGGAGGGAAGAGATGAGGAGGAAATTTGAAATTCAAAATCTTATGGAAATGAATACTGACAACTAAAAAATAAACAAAACATTCCAAGAATGACTTCATAGGCTTCACCAAACAACTAAATGGGTCCCTGAAATAAAAGTGACTAAGGACCCCTACACTTGGAATGGTTTAGCTCTGATAGTCCCTTCCCCTTCTTTTCAAATAGAAATGTCATGGTGCTTAGGCTAATCCTCATTAGACATTACCAAGATGTGGTTGCAGCATTTCAGATATCACTCCATATTCACAAATGTGCAATTTTTAAGTATTTAACAACATAGAATGAAACAATTTAAGGACAGATCAAAGATTCATTCAGTTACACCTGCTTCAGTTTGATGGGAAATGATCTGCATGGCCTTTTGGCCAAACTTTACCCAGGCAACCTCCACAGAAACCTTACTGTAAAGCAGAAAGTAAGAATGCTGAACGGTGCCACCAATTATTCAGGTACTTTCACCATGGACAGCCTGAGTAGATACAGGCTTTTTGCATCAGTCAGTCACCCAATAAACATTTATTAAATATCTACTGACTGCCACTAAGGATGCAAAGAAAGTTAAATAGCAATCCTTTTTGCTGGACTGTTTCAGGCCATCGATTTCAATCATGGTAGACAGAAAGAACAGCCTGAAGAGGTTCAAGTTATTTATCATTATAGCAATTCTGTGCCTTTTGAAAACCTTATCTATGTTAATGCTTCATTGAACGCATTATTTATTAGATAGCTGTGTATAAAAGTACATAATGGGAAATGTTCCCCAGAATACATACAAGGTCAGAAATCACCCAACTTTCCCAACAAAAAATAAGTACAGTTAAAGAATAAAAATCTTTGAAGAAAGTTCATTAATAACAAAAAAAATGAAATGTGAATTTGAATTAGAATTCTTCTAGTAGCTGTGTTTTTACAGAGAACAAATGCATAGCATATCAAAATAGAGTATTGATAGTTCCGGAAAAGTAATGAGCATTGTGGTATGTTTTATTTCATAAAATGCAAGAGGTACAAGTGTTACACTTGAGTTCCTTTTATTCATCTGTTCTGGGAATGTGTTCCATACAATAAGAGTCTAGTAATTGCTGAAGAGTCACAGATGGTCCAAATCTTTTAATTATTTTAACCAGTTGTTATGGGCATGCTCAGAAGGATGTTACTGAATTCATTGTAGATGCCATCTGAGCTCACTTGCATCTGGTGTTCAATATCGTGAAAGCAAAATCATACCTATTCATTTACACAGTACTACAAATTTTTACAAAGCACATTACATGTGTTATCTCATTGCTCCTCATAATAACCCTGTGAGGTGAATGCTCTTAGTATTATTATTTTATAGATAAAAGGACTGAAGATAAAATAGGTTTTGAACTCAGGCATTCTTAACTTCAGATCTAGCCTATGTTGTCTCAAAGTGTGTGGCTGTATCTCAGGCAACCAGGGGTGCAGTGGACAGAGCCCTGGACCTAGAGCTAGGAAGACCTGAGTTCCTTCCTATGTAACCCTGGACAAGTCATTTAACCCCATTTGCCTCAGTTTTCTCATCTGTAAAAATGAGCCAAACAAGGAAATGACAAAGTACTCTAGCATCTCTACTGAGTGGAGTAGTAAAGAGTGTGACATGAATGAAATGACTGCACAACAGTAAGTTGTTCACATACACACAACCACAGAGATCAGTGTTTGTCTATGAATTAAACAATGTATTAAAAAAATCCTTGTGTTATGCTAAACAAAAAAGCTCATTTTTTTTTCCTGTGGGGAAGGGGAGGGGCTGAATCCACATGCATGATTTCATCAATACGTGGAAGTCCTGGTATGGAAATCACCTTTTCCAATGTAGATTGTTAGTCTTACGTAACTTCTAGACTTAGAAATTTGCCTAGAGTATTCAAAAGTCAAATGGTTTGGCCGTGACCACAAATCTAGTAAATGTCAGTGGCAGGACAAAAACTCAGGTCTTTGTGACTCCAAGAATACTGTGTACTGCCTCTTTCATGTAATACACAGTTTTAAACAAAGGCCATGACTATATCATTAACTGTGAATAGTAACAGAAGCCCATTTTTTTGTAATTTATTTACATGGAAGTCTTACTGGCAGATATCTCAAAAGTACAAGTTACAGAAAACTGTGCCACTCTATAGTATTGTAAATTACATGTGAATTATCTTGATCAAAATTTACCATTAATATGTATCTCAGATCCATTCTGCCATCATCTTTATAGCCACCACAGTAATAACAACAAAGTTATGTCATCATAAAGTAGATTTGTAGATGATCCTTATATATTAATGTCTATAAAAAGAAGCATATATGACATATAAATCGTCAATAATTGAAATAATTCCTTTCATCTGCTGGTCAACTTCAACTCTGGGACAAAGCTAAAAAACTGAAAACAAACAAATCCTTCCATGAGACAAAATGCATGTCAAAAAAGACATAGAATAAAAGAAAACATCACAATCTCACTCAGTGCTGTTTTAATATTATTTTAAACACAATTCTCAAAACCTTGGTCATCTGGTTTCTTAGAGCACAGAAGGAGCACACTACAAAAAAATAATTGGTAACTGAAGCAACTGATGGATGACAGTAAGGAAAGAAACATTACAAAAACTACAAAAAAGAAAACAAAGAGCTAAAATCATGTAGAAGTCTCAAGTAATTTAGTATAAAAATAAACGAGTCTTAATCCTCAATGGTATCAGAGGGAGCTAGAAAGCACTATAGAAACAAGAACTATAGAATGGTATTGTGGAATGGATATGAGATCCCGCTCAAACACCTCATTTAATATATGAGGAAACTGAAGACAAAAATAGTAAGTAATTTACCAAAAAAATCAAAGGCTTATGTATTTTCAAAGCAAAAAGTAGAACGATGGTTTCTTGATTCCCACCTAAGTTTTTATAATGCTGATTTGTATTAACAGTGATAACTATTTGTGAGACAAGTTGATGTAGAGGATAGAGAGGCAGCCTCAAAATCAGGAAGACTAGCGTTCAAGTCTCATCTCTAACATACGTTGGTTGTGTGATCTGTGGGTAATCAGAACCTCTCAGTGCCCCAAAAGCTCTCTAAGACTCTAAGTTACAGAATTGGTGCCATTTTGCAGTTGGAAAAAGAATTGCCTACACTAATAAAATTACAGGCCCTGAGGAAGAAAATTAATGACCCCAAAGACATCAAGAAAACATTTTAGTGATCTTTTGTCTTATCATGGAATAGGGGCATTTCCTAGTTTTTTAAAGTCTATACTAAACATCTGGAAGATTCTATTAAGCTGGAAAAGTTCCAAATATGAGCCTCATGAAAGGATATATGTGGCTTATATTTAAGTACAGTCCAGTTAATTTAAAAAAAAGGATCATTACTAGATGTTTATTAAATGATGTTTTATTTGGGGGCTTTGGTAACATAAAAAACTGTCTTCTATGCTAGTAGCTGAATGCATCAGTGAAGGGAAAAATCAGACTTGTGGAAGTACAGACCTTTGTAGTATGTCCCATATATGCTTTTTAAGAAAGTAGGAAAGATATATTAGCAAGATTTCAATAAAAATTTCTTACTCTAATATCTTGAAGGGTCTGTGAGAAAACATGTACTTTACAAACCTTGAAAAACTCTATAAATAGCATGAATTATCATCTACTCTAATAATGCACATCACAATTTGTTCATAGCTACCCACCCTGGACAGCTCTTGTCTATGTCATTTCATGAATCCTTCACACAGGACCCATCCCACATATGGATTTCTGGACACTGTGAGCATAAAAATGGACCACATAAGCTGACGTTTGGCTACCTGTTGCTCTTGTCACTTCCAGTCAAACACCTCTCAGATGACATCCTTAACACCGCTTCTCATATATAATTCTTATTTGTAAGATGTTGCAAACTATGTTTGCCTATGATTAGCTTCTTCATTATTCTTTGAGTGTCAAATTTAATCCTTCAAAGACTATAATATGTAATTACTCATAGCTATATAACACCACCAGGAGATTGGTAACACTCAAAGGACAGGTCTTTGTTTCAGAGAGAAGCTTGGAGCCAATAAAAGCACAACCAAAATTCCCATTTTCAGCTCAGGCTGTTCCGATCTTTAAATTCTGACCCAGTTCATTGCTCATTAGAAGTATCTTTAAATATATAAAATTGATATATGTGTACATATACATATATATGTACATATGAATGTATGTATATACATACATGTGGATAGTAGACGGAGCTCATTCATTGTGAAGTGAATCTATTTTTTTCTCTCCCTCTCTCTTTTTTCCCTCTCTCTCTACGTATATCTCTATATTTAATTCATGCAGTGAAATATTATAGGTATTCTCCAAATGGCTTTTCCTACATAGTTAATTTAGCGAAAACCTTTTGAGTGATTGTATATCTCTATTTAAAGCACATTTTGGGGTTCAGTGCAATGACCACAATGTCATCAATAAACAAGAAATTCGGGAACACCTCATTGTCTATAGGGATACTTTCTTTCATCCATATTTTGTTAGATAAATTCTATATGATGGAAAATTGATCTGATAGGTTTGTTTTCCTGCAGTTGTCTGTTACATCCTTCAAAGAATCTTGTATGATTCTGACAACAATATTCTGCAATAAATAAATTCTGTGTTGGAAGGGAGTTACTGAGGCATCATTCTGCCTTTTAAAATAGTTAATAATTTATCAACATAATGGGATATTACGGTCTTTATGCCTTTAGGTTAATCAATATGTTCTTCCAGTATATCATTTACTAAAGACCATCACTTCCCTTCTCACAACTTCATGAAAGATGTCATCAATGTGTATGTAAATTATTCTAAGAAAAAAATTGCAGAATTGACAAAGTAGGCATACAGGTTAATGGTTTGTGAAATTTTTTTCAATATTCTTTTAGTAATAATGTGGGATGAGAATTTTCCAAGATTTTGGCATCCTCACCTCTCTTATATGCTTTTGAATCAATTCTTCTATGCCCTCAAAATTAAATAACTTTTAGCCCCAAACTGCTTTACATGAATTCATTCTTGTTCAACTATCCTTCCATTCTTTTTTTCTCCTTTAGCGCCATTTCGTCTTCTTCATGCACTACAGCTGGGATTATGATGGTAAGAGTAAAAGTGTGGTAACTCTGCCTACACTGATGATGAAAAGAATTTAATATAAATATATATAAACATAATATATAATAAATATATAAATATAAAACTTGATATATCTTTTCTATTTATTTTCCTTTTCATCCTTTATGACTCTGAATTACTTTGCTATTACTTTTTTGGTAGCATATTGACCTAAAAATTAAAATTAATATTTTCTATGTCATGTTATATTTTTATTTATTTTGTTAAACATTTTCCAATTTTATTTTAATCTGGATCAGCTACACTGGGAAGTTTTGTAGCTGCTTGCAACCTAAAAGTGATGAGTTTGTACCTCTCTTGGAGAATCTCAAGTAATAGATGGTTTAAAAATTGTGTGACTTAGTAAGTTTTATCCTAAATTCAGTCATTTTCCTCGTAACTGCAGAAGTGTAAATAGGTAAAACAGGAAGGGGGCCATTTTTGATTGTTTTTTGTTTCATAGCAAGCCATGGCTGAAGCACTTAGTATACAGTGGATGAGGCTTTAAATACTTAGGCTGGTCCTAAGGAAACAAAAAATCTGTTAGGGGAAAATTTGCAGCCTTTCCAGCAAGTTTAAACTTGTCATTGTGCTCCACAGGGGTAGCCTCTAAGAACCAAAGATCATCTCTACACTGTGATGAATATAGGCATGGGACTTCATGGAAGCATTTTTTTAAAGTAGTGCTCAAAAGGGTTGTATATTTCAATTAACTGGAATGTTCATTTGGTGGCATAGTTTATACAAATGATTCTACTTGATGTACTGGGATTTATTTTTCTAGTAAATTGCATATTTTGTGACAATAAATATTCAATAAATGTGTATGCTATATCTAGAACATGTAATCAATATTCTATTGAATAATGTGACAGAGAAGGAAAATGATAACTATTGGAGAAGATGTGGGAAAATTGGGACTCTAATACACTACTGGTGGAGTTGTGAATGGATCCAACCATTCTAGAGAACAATTTGGAACTATGATCAAAGAGCTCTAAATTCGTGAATACCATTTGACCCCAGTAATAGCACTACTAGATCTGTTTCCTAAAGAGATTTTAAAAAAGGAAAAGGATGTACTGGTATAAAAGTGTTTACAGTAGCTCTCCTTATGGTGACAAAGAATTGGAAATTGAAGGGATGCCTATCTACTGGGACATGCCTGAACAAGTTGTGGTATACAATTGTGATGGAACACTATTGTACTATAAGAAATGAAAAGTAGGATGCTTTCATAAAAAACTGGAAAGATTTATATAAACTGATACAAAGTGAAGTGAGCAGAACCAGGAGAAAATTATAACAGAAATATTGTGTGATGATCAACTGTGAATGACTTAGCTATTCAGCAAGATAATTCAGAAGGACTTAACAATAAAAATATACTATCCACCTCCAAGAAAGAGCTGAGGGAGTCTACATCAAATTGAAGCATACTATCTTTCACATTTTTGTGTATGTGTGTTTTTTGTCTGTGCTTTCTCTTGTAACAAGACTAATATGGTTTGCATGACTGCACATGTAAAAGCTATATCAAATTGCTTGCCATTTGTGTAGGTGAGAGGGAAAGGAAAGGAATAGAAAATTTAGAACTCAAAATTGTAAACAACAAATTTAAAAACTTGTTTTTACCTGTAATTGGAAAAATATTTAAAACAAAAACATTCCATTAAATTTTATGAAATTACAGAATTTGCTGTATTTAAAATTTGAAATTAATGGACATCGATATCACAAGAAACACAGATGTGTTTCCTCCTTTGACATAAATTACGGAAAGAAAGCACTATAATAAAGAGATATTGGGAAAGACTTTCTGTAGAAGATGGAAGTTTTAGTTGGCATCTAGGAAAGACAGAAGGAAGAGATGAAGAGATAGCATTCTAGGCTTGGGAGATGAACAAAGAAAATGGCTGGAGGCAAAAGATGGAATGTCTTGTTCTGAACAGCAAAGGTCATTGTCACTAGATAAAGTGTACATTTCAAGTATTAAGGTATAAGAAGACTGGAAGATTAGGAGGACTCTCTGTTATGAAAGGCTTTGAATATCAAATAGAGGATTTTGTATTTGATCCTGGAAGTGATAGGGAGCCATTGAAGTTTATTGAATAGGGAACTGACATGCTCAAACCTATTGTATAACAAAATCACTCTAATGGTTAAAATGGACAATAGTTTAGAGTAAGAGAGATTTGAGACAGACAGATCACAAGCAGACTTTTGCAATAGAGCAGGCATAAGGAAATGAAGGTTTGCACCACAAATGTGGTAGTATCAGAAAAGAGGAGGGGGCATATTCAAGAACTGTTTCAAAGGTAAAAACAGGTTTTGGCAAAGGATTGAATATGGGGAATGAAAAGTATTGAGCAGTCCAATTCCTCAGGCCATAACAAAGTTGCAAACCTGAGAGACTAGATGGATGATATTTCCCTTTATAGCAAGAGGGAAGTTGAAAAGGGAGAAAGGTTTAGGGGAAAACATGATGACTTCTATTTTGGACATGTTGAGCTTAAGATGTCTATTTAACATCCAGTTTGAAATGTCTGAAAGACACTTGGAGATGGTCAATTAGAGGTCATCAGAGAGGATCAGAGAGGCAGGATAGGTAGATTTGAGAATCAGCATAGAGATGGTAAAGAAATCCATTACCAAGATCACCAAGTGATATAGCATAGAGGGAAAAGAGAAGAGAAGGAGTTGTCAAGCTACAAAAAGGTCAAAGAGAATGAAGATTGAGAAAAAGCCTCTGGGTTTTATGATTAGGAGATCATGGTTGGAATAATTCATCTCCTAACTGTCCACATTCTACTTACAAGTCTTACAACTTAGTTAGTCTGGCATTTTGGCCCTTAATAGACACTATAGCATTGCGATCTTTTAAATTTTCTTGTAACTGTGCAGTCTATTTATTTCAAGAGCTCAGCATTAATGTCATTCCATGATGTGACTGATATCAGAATAATATTTTAGTGGAGGATTGAATACAACTAAGTTACATACACATTATATAGGTATCTGTGTGGAATATATAGAAAATATCTAAAGTGCATTCCATCATCCAAAACTCTTCCAATACCAAGATCTGATGCTCTGAAGTTCCCCTTTCTAATTAGTCTCATGTCTTTCCAGTACTCCCAAGTCTTAATTCTTCCTTTATCATAACTTTGATGCTCTACCAAAGTATCACTCTTATACCAGCTCCCTTTTCTTACATGTAGCTTTGATCCAAAAGTAAAGGCAATGAAAAGAGGAATCTACTGTTTTTATAGGCAATCCATTCAACTTCTGGATACTCTACTTATAAGGAAATATTTTTCTGACATTAGGCCTAAATATGCCTCTCTGTGACCTCCATTCACTGTTTCTTGTAGGGCATAAAATAATGAAAAACATTGTCTTTGGTCTTAAGACATTTGTATCTAGCTGATATCAGAATATGATGATTATTGAAGCAAGCAAATGTCAAAGAGGAACAATCTTCTTTGATATTAAAATAAATCTACACACTCTCTAAGTGGGACATCTAACATTACTTTTACTTCAACACATAGAAGACCTTTGAACTCCTCTGTGTGGATTTTCCTCTACCAGGTTAGACCAAAACTTATCCAAAAGTCTTTTTCTTATTGCTTCTCATGCAGTGAAGGTGACCTGGTATTCTCAAAAGTCTTTGTCATCAGAGTACACATTCTAGCAGGTTTTACTGATCTGGAAAAGCTTTGAATGTGCTCCAAGTGACAGACTGTGTCTGCTGTCATAACTTAGCTAAGCTATGTATGGAAAGGCTTATCACTAGCAGGTTGGCCAAAATGAATCCTTTGGCTATGACAATCCAATAATTAAAATAACTCAGAAACAAATGGCATTTTAAGGTTTATAAACCACTATTCAAATGAATAAACAGGTAGCTAGGATTACCTTAAAGTGGGATTTTTGAATTCTCCTTTAAGGTAGGAAATTATAAACTTATAGGGAATGTGTGTGCTCCAAAAAGACAATATGAAGCCAACTGAATACCCCTAATTATCAGCAAGAAGAAATATGAGAGTTGGAGAGAAAGGACTGTCAGCGCAAATTTTGATAAACAGATAGAAATACTAGGGTACAAATCACTAGTTTAAGTAACCATTTATATCTCTTAGATTAGGTATTCCTTTTGTTGAGGCATTCATTGTTTCATATGGCCTGGATACCATCTAGGCTTCTTGAATTTGATAATCTATTCACCAAAACATGTGGACAATTTAGTTTCTGAAATAGCTCTAAGAATGAGGCTTTTTGAAAACCCATAATCATAGACAATATTTATTTAAATATTTTAACCCTTAATTCCTTTGATATTTTTACCCTAAAATGGAAAAAGGACAGCTGATTCCTGGTTGCCACCAGGAATCCATAACCTTGATTTATTATTAAAATTCTTGTCCATATTTAATGAAGCATATTCTTCTGCCAGAAGTGAAATTCATTTATATTTCTCAATCCCCAATGGAATTTTTGTTACCAGTTGGCAGTGGCAGTTGGCAGTCATGGTTCCTGTTTCAAAGCAGAAGCATTGTAGGAGGGAATTAGGCAGAAAAAAATCCTTTTATTTTATTCTCAAAATGTTTGAAAGGGATTTATGTCACAAGGAGAAATACCCAAATAAATTTGAAATTCCAAAAGTTATATAGTAGCATTATTCATGCTCTTTTTTTTCTTTGTAGGAAAAAATAAAGCAGAGAGATTATTTGATATACATATACAGTACAGATCTTTCTTTCTCCAGTACTTTCCAGAGATACACATACATATCCACACATATATATGAGTTCGAAAACTATCATAAAATGATTCACTTTTTAAAAAGAAATTTACTATAAGTTTCTCTTAAACAGTATGTTCTCATATTTTAGCAAAATTTATGTCAATAGAAGGTGGAAAACACTTTTAAATAATTAACACTCAAAGTTAAATGGGCCACCTAGGGAAGAAAGCATGTTCCCTACCGCAAGATCTTCAAGTAGAGACTGGATGACCACATTCTGGGATTATTGTAGAGATTTCCGTTAAGATATGGCCATGCAAATATGACCACAGACATTCCCATCTTCCATTTTTGTCAGGAAAAAAGATAAAGACTTGTAAAAATGTTCTTGCAGTTGGGAAAAGAAATATAGGTTTTAGGTTCCATGAAAATAAAAGATTACTACATGTTCATAGAGAAGAGATAATATCTGAATGGAGAGCTGAAGTATCTTAGTTGAAAGAGGAAGGAACTCAAAACAAATAGGAAGAAATGTTTCAATTAGAGAAAGATGCTCCCTAACAAAGAAAATTTCCCAAACAGTTAAAGAGGTCATAGATCTGAAATTGAATTAAATTAAAGATAAATGCTAAGGCTTTTGTTTAAAGCTAGATAAATTTTAAAAGAAAGAGCCAAAAAGAGTTACGAATATTTATAAATTATTATGAAAAAATAATAGCATGTTGGAGATTTTTAGTTTTGTTTATTAAATTGATATGTTCATAGACCATCTATTAATACTCCTATTTTGAGTCCCTATCATGGTATGACAGTGACCCTTAACATGGGATTTCCATAGGTTATGCCCAAGGTCTAAGTAGCATTAATGAAATAGGTTGCATTTTCATTATTTATCATGAGTTCTTCTCTCTACCCTTGAGGAGCTCCATTCTAAATAGGTAAGGCATGTACAGGGAAGTAAGTAATATTCATGGAAGGAGGAAATATGGAAGCCTAAGTAATAAAGAGTGTCAATTATTAAAATACTGTAAATTTTGTTACCTAGGCAGTCATATAATAGTGATTTACAAAGCAACCTAGGAAAGTAGTAGAGGTTGGGAGGAAGGGGAAGAAGAATTGATGTAGATGGCTGGTTAGATGTGATGTAAATAAAGCTGAAGTCTAGGATCAGTCAGTAAATAGAGCAATCTATGTTGGGAAGACCTTGACTTTGGGTTCTGAAATAAAATTTGCATGACATTTTGTTATAGCATATTCCATTAAAGTCTTACTCTGATATCTCATTATAATGTGATTCTTACAGGTTATGCCAGCAGAGTTAAGATTGTGATAAGTTCTCCAAAGATGGGCAGGCTTTCAATATGGGTTCAGTAACAGATAACTTGTTCAAAGACCAGACATGGGATGATTTTTTTTTGGTTAAAGCAAATTTTGAAGACACTCTTCTTCTGAGTTATGGTGGTACCATGTTCTGCATCTATAGATGGAGTACCAACACCAAATAATGTTGCATATGATTGAAATACACAGGTTTAAAAAATAAGGTATATATACTATGAAAATATTGACAATTTCCCTACCTATGCAGTCTGATACAGTACTAATACAGGAATATGTAATAAGTTGGAAAAATGATGAAATGTATGTCTGCTTATATATAATGACATATATAGAAGAGAATTTCCATGGAATTCCAACTGCTTGAGTTTATCCTTTATTTCAACCTACATACTGCTTCTCTACAGTCTCTTCCCTGCTGCTACTTGTAAGCCTGAAACAGATTAAGTCCTGTATCAGGAGCGAAATTATGAGTGCTTCTGGGTGAGACAGAAGTTTGCCTCAGAATCAAGGTCTCTCTGTTGCTAATAGCATGCCTGTAATGATATATTTTTATGTCTACTTTGCTATGACCCTTTGGTTCCACTGTATCTTCTGGTCATTGATTTCTTGCCTAGAGTTTTCACTATCACCTCAGCCCTGGCCTTTATTTTTTAAAAATCTAATTGCTTGTTTACTAACCTGGTAAGGAGTAGCCAAGAGAAAAAACTGAGAGTAGTTAGATAAGGAGCAGGAGCAGGAGCATCACATCATAGAAGCCAAAAGAAGAGAAAACGTCAAAGGACACAAGTTCATTCAAAGTGCCCAATGTTGCTAAAAGGTAAATGAGGGTAAGAACTGAAAAGCATTCATTAAATTTGGTGAACAGGTCATAGGATGACAAACTTGGAGGTACAAAGTATTTAAGAAGTCTTCTGGTCCAAATCCTTCATTTAATAGAAGGGAAATAGAGACCTAGAGACTATAAGAGAATTTTCTAAGGTCATACACATAACTGCAGAGCCAGTATTAAAACTCAAGGCCTCTGATTCTAAATCCAGTGTTCTTCCTGCTATACCATGCTACCTCATTGTTGACCTTTAAAAGACCAGTTTATGTAGAGTTGTGTGGACAGAAGCCAAAGGGTTGGATAGCATTTAGTTAAGGCTACCAGACAGTAGAGAATCATGGACATTTTTGTTGCCATTGCTTTGTAGAAAATATGAGCAAGAATCCAAATAAGTAGCCCAAAGGGCGATTACACAATGCATGGTGGGTCTATGCATCCCTGTGAGAATCGTATGCAGCAAAGAACTATACAGCTGAGAAATGTTAGCAATAGAGTGACAAGGAGCTTCTGTGCCTGTCCAAGAGCTGCAGTAACTCTAGTCTTCAGGGAAATTGAAGTGATAAAAGCAGAGGGATTCCTCAACAAGCAAATAAATCAAGAGACTGAGTCTACTGATGATAGAGAAAGGGATGCTGAATAATGGTGAGTTCCTGGCTGAGGCAGAAGAACTGCAGTACCATACAAGAGCAGGGAATGACAGAAGCACAATATGCTAGAGTAAATTTAGAACCTATCCTTCACTGGTACCATGAGTTATGTGGACTATGAAAAGCCAAGGAAAAGGACTGAGTCTTTAGTGATCACCGAATGTTTTCCCCTTATGTGGAAACCCCAACACTAAAATAGTCATCAATTGTCGGAGGATTGTAGGTGAAGTGAAGAGAGAAGTTCACTGGATAAGTAATGACTTGATTCTAGGAATTTCTGCTCCTTTCCCTTTGTGGAAGCAGAGATCTTCAGCCCTAGAACAGTATGATAAACTGGGAAAATGTTATAGGTCTTTGAGGAATGTGGAGCTCACCAGATAGACTGTTGTTTGATTCTCCAGTAACATTAAATGCTTTTTGCCTTTTGGAAAGAAGGTGGTACTTTATATATAGGTTCCTGGGAAGTGGGAATACATCTGTGCAGGACAGAAGGTTATTTTGATTTTTTGTGGCATTGGATGCAAATCTTGGCATTTTGTTTCAGGTGAAATAATGTTTGCTCCATCCTTGATATATTTTTAGCCAAAGTGCTTGTATGGAAGCTGCCACCCCTATGACCTTTGTTTTGGAGACCTAGAAATGAAACCAATTCTAATATTCCCAAGGAAAATTCTAGATGGTAGCAAAACAAACTCAAATCTGATGTTACAAAGGGGAAAAATGGGTGGAGGCAAAAAAGAAAGAAATTTGTGAAAATAACTTCATATTCCTGATTGATTTGGCCCAGGTAGTTTATCATCCAATCATGGACTGAATATGAAAATTAGAATAAAAGACATGATCAAGGAAGTGTGTGATTAGAAAAGGGTATGGGATAATCATACCTTATTAATGACACATAGCAGATGAACAGCCTGATTATTTTGGCAGTATCCCCAAAATAGAAAAGAAAGCTCTTTGATGGATGGATTTGAGAAGACTGAGCCCAGGGGTATGGACACTAGTTAGGAGGTTATTTCAGGAAAAATATTTATTTTCACTATTATTTCGGGAGTCCGGCAAAGAGGTAATAAACATATGAATAAGAGGAAGTTTAATGTGAATGGGTAGAAGAAAATAGAAGTAAAAAATAGCATGGAGGTAGCATCATTGTGAGTCAGTAACTCAGTGAATTTTGGGAATGAGTTAGGGAAAGAACAAAATATTACCTGAATGGTTCAAGTAGCAGCTCTAACACTGAATGAAGCTTTTCATATACTTAAATGCAATAAAACTTTATTTAAAATTTTAAAAATCATTCTTAATCTATGGACGATAGGAAAAACAAAAAACAAAACAAAACAAAAGGTGGGCTAGATTTGACCAGCAGGCTGAAGTTTGCCAGCCTTTGTTGAGGAGAATGATAGTGCCATTGACCAAAATAGAAAAATTAGAATAATAATATATTCGCAGTGTTTTAGTTATTAAAATCCAGCCAGGAATCACAATCCTATCAGGTCAAACCCTCTTAAGTGCCAAAAGAGATAGAACAATGAGCACTGTCCATGGTATCCAAAGGAAGTATTTTTCAAATAAGGAAGATTTACTTCCAATTCTATTAAGAACATTTCCTGCCTTGGACCCTGTTTCCCAATTAACTCAATACTTTACCTTATGATAACTAAATTTCCTGTCCCCAAGTTGTCCCTCAGAATAGTGAATTTGATACCCCACCTTTTATTATATTTCTGGTTTGAGTTCACTCTGGTCCTGAGAAATAGTTAGACTTCCTAACTCATGCTGACCTTCGTCAGTTTTCTGTGTCTAGTAATCATCTTTTCCCATGGGGTCTAGTAGTGAGAACTCTCTATTTACTTCAACTGCGCCTTGCTGCTGTGATCTCCCAAGAGAGTATCTTGTTTCTTCAGTCAACCACTACCATTCTGGGATCCCTTAGCTATGACAAAAAGGCACTGCCTTTGTTTAAGAATACTACAGGTATACTTGCTGCCACAACCGATTGAGAGAAAGTTTGATTAGGGAAAAATGGAAATATTAATAGCACCTAAATTATAGGGTGGTGGTAAAGATCAAAATAGATTTTATACACATACACACACAGTGCTTTACCAACCTAAAGTACCAAACAAACACTCGTTATTTTTCATTGTAATAATTATCCTTATTATCTGTTGGAAACTGATATTTCCATATTGCATTTTTGATAATTCAGTGTCCTCTCCCAACTGTCACTATTCATGTCCTGTATGGCCAACATGTAACTAAGTAAACATGCCAGGTCCATTTCTATATGTTTGTTCTATATTTATTTATTCTATATATATATATATTTCTAAATGTCCATTTCTGTATATTTGTAAATAGTGTTGATGTAAGCGAAGCTTGTGACTACAAAGGCATCTGCAGAGACATTAGAGAATGATTCCCATTATCCTATTTATTTGGTCTGTTCAACTCTGATCATGCAGTTTCTTTGGTACCACCATATAGAAACAATATTGCTGATCACTCATGTCAGGAACCATTGTCTAAAATACAGAAGTAGGTTCGTGAGTATGGAGAACTCATAACAATGCTTTATATTTGCAAAGCAGAGATATTTTTAGTGTGTTGCTAAATATTTCAAGTTAATCTTCAAAAAAAAATTTGTAAGTTAGGCAGAGAAAGGATTACTCTCCATATTTTATAGAGGAGAAATTCTGATAACTTGCCAAGGATCATTAGACTAATAGGTCATGGAAACAGATCCAAAATCCAAATCCTTTAATTCATTGATCAGTACTCTCTACTCTACAAACAGCTTCTAGACCCTAGAGATATTAACATATATTCCTGGATGCTAAAGCTCTAATTACATTTCAAGACCAAATGTCATTATCCATTATTTTGTATGCATGAATAGATGTACTATATTGCCATAGATAATCAGAAGTTAACCCTAAAACATTTCCAAACTTCTTTCTGACTGACCAATTTATGTCACATGACTATGAAGGGCATTTTATGCTCTTGAATGGATAATATATGGAGAAATTATATCTCAAGGTTTCAGTAAAATATTGTTAACATATTGTAATTTTGTTTTAACACTGCATATTAATTATTTTTCCTAGGCCATTTACAGTTTTCAACTTTGGTGCTAGTTTATAAGAACATATTAACTACCAACAATCCTTTTCAGAACCTGTCTGTAAAGTTTTAATGCAAAGCAGAGAATGGAGGTAACTAACTAGATAATTCAGATCAAAAGAAACATTTTCTCCTGATAAATCCATTTAATTTCACCTTGAATTGCCTGGATAACTTCCTGAAATCTTTAATTTTACTTGGTGTACGTGTGTGTGTGTGAATGTGTGTGTGTGTGTGTGTGTGTGTGTGTGTGTATAAATATACACACACCCATATATATATATATATATATATATATATATGTATATATACACACATAATATATTCATACAGCTTTTCAGTATAAGTTTTAATGATCTATGACTGATCAGAACCATAAAGTCTAATATGAAGCATAAGATGAGAAAAGCCATCAACTAGGACAAAACCAAATAACATAATATCATTTCAGTATTTCTTGGATTACTTATTTCAACTGCACAAATGTTCTCATTGGTATTATATTTTAGACAATTTCATTTTGTAAAATATGTATATACATATATATATACTTATATTTATGAACTCAAAATGTAATCTAATCTTAAAGTAAGAAACAAACTTTTAAATTATGTAATTCTTTGGTTGATGCATAACATTGAAATATGCATGTTGGGTTATATGTCTTAAAGTTATATAAAATAAGAGGTTAAATCAACTTTTCAAAAGACAATTCATATTTCAGATAGAATAAATAAAGTCACAGAAAAATTTCCTGGGTAGAAACATCTACTAATGGTTGGGTAGACTTTGACATACTACATTTGTCGATGTTTTCTTTGGTTAAGTATTTAGTGGTAAATGCATCTTTTCATATTACAAATTTTAAAAAAAATGCAAGAGGAAAAGAAAAAGGGAAACCATAAGAAGGACCTCAGGTTTTATGATACTGCAGTTTAAGCTTTCCAGTCAATACCCTGCAACATACATGATATTCTATCCCCATCATCTATCAATCAAATGCTTACAAAGCATTAGATTCTAAAATATAGTCATTTTAACTTATTTAGCACATATATAATTTATTTCTCAGTTCAAGTTCATTCCATTCTGTTAGAAGAGCCATACACAAAAAATGTAAGAAAAATTTCCCAACATATATTTATTATAGACTACGTACACATAAAAACAATTAAAATTTGCATGGGATGATCCTGGGAAAGTAATACATTTTTTTATTAGACATGCATGTTATATTAGACATGAAATAAAGTAAATGTATGATATGCTGACAAGTTTACACTTCTAATGTTATGGAAAAAGGATGAGGCAAAAAAAAATTAAGATGCTCTTTTCTTTTTTTGTGAAAATGGGATTGTTGTCTGTCAGTGGTTACTTCAAGGCTGCCTTTTAAAAAAAATCATTCTAAAAATAAGTTGGTAGCTCAATACGATAGGAAGCTGTTGACTTGAAGGGAAGGTTTGGAGGAGTTGGAATTTTATCTGAGTTTTTCCTTATCATTAGCAGGGCTCTGTTAGTAATAGCAGGAGTTGCAAACCCATTAGTTTGCCAGTAACAACTCACAATTTGTGCATAGTTGAGTCTCCGAAACTGAGTAAATTTGTTCTCAATTTCTCGCCAGCGCTGGCTGAGCTGGATCAGGGTTGGCTCCACAGCCTTTGCGGCCCCATCCTTAGACAAGCTCTCAGCTTGTCTGTGCACTGCATTCAACTCTTCTGTCTTCTTCTGCAACTCACGATCAATCTCCTAGTGGGCAAAACCAATACAGGGCCCAGGGCAGTTAGCCAACCAACCACAGTAACCAACTGAAAGCAGCAAATACCTCTTTCAGAACTTTCACAGGCTTTCCACTTTATGGAAATCATAGAAAATATATAGTTAGGGGTAGACCTCACTGTATGCTGGAGTAAAATAAGTCATTTTCAAGCATCTCTTTGGATGTAGTTCTTAAAAAAATAGTTTCTATTAGAGTGTATGTGAGGTATACAAAAATAATTGCCATATATTCATTCTTTTAAATTTTGGTGACTGAAAACTGAAGCCATAACTCTGTTATTGGGGATTGTAGAAATCAAATTTTCAAGGGTTCATTGAATTATTGGTTAGTGCTCTTTTTCTTAACTTTTGAAGAAACTCAACAGAGAATGAAGCAAAAGAAGAAAGTGATAACTGAAAAAATCTTCAGACAATAGGGAAATGAATCTACATAGATTTGACAGAGGTGCATGACAATGCTCTGATGAAATGAATGTGCTAACATGAAAAGGAAGGCATCCATATACGGAAAAGTCATTTGTTCATCTGGAACAAAGATACACAAAGTCAATTACAACTTTTACTAGAAACACATAACATTTCTCAATCTATTTTACACAAGTGAAACATTTTATTTAATCAGCTTCATAACTTGAATAACATTTAATACAATAAAACATTTACAAAAATTAGTAATACAAAGAAATGCATTAAGTCACAGACTGCTAGTAGGGAGAACGAGAACATGAAGAATTTTATTATGGTCTACATGTAGTTTATTTTGAAATTAATAGAGAATGACATAAAAACTACTATTGGCATTCTAAAACAACATTACCTTAAGTTTCCATTCATCTTTGGGTTCTGGTAGACTGGCTAATTTTTTCTCAATGTCATCCAAGCATTTCAGTAGATCATCAGCCTGTCTCTTGTACTGATACCACTGATGAGAAATTTCTAGAGCCTTTTTTCTTCTCTGAGACCTCAAATCCTGTTCATAGTGCAGACATTATTAGATTATCAATGACAAGGTTTAGAGTCTTTTAATTGGTGCTTATTATGTTGTTACTTTAAAATTAAAGACCTTCACAATCTTTAACACTTAGGTCAAATTTGCCTGTTTAATTCTGTGAAAATTTTAAAAAAGGCAAAATAGGAATATGTAGGGTAAGGAGTTCACACACACGTACACACACACGCACACAAACGTACACAAACCTAAGAGATCTGAACACATCTAAATTATTTGTTGATTCTTAGTCCAAATTTGTTTTGAGATCTACTGTCATACTTAGTTAATTTCTTTTAAAGGATTAAATGTGCTGCCCTTTGAGAATTCAGTTTTTATATGACATTTTGGGGGCTAAGAAGATATTCAGCCAACTAGATAATTACGTAAGTATGAGGCTGTAGAATGCTAAGAAATGTATAAAAATTATTAAATGCAAACTCAGACAAGTCAAAAAAAGCTCAGATACATTCAAGCAACAGACATTCATGTGATCAAGACTCTTCATGAGCTATTACCAAAAAAATGAAATTTATTATTAGTAGGGCATGCAACATTTAATTTTTTCTGTTAAGTTCTTCCAAAGCTTAATTTTAATAGAGTCTCTGTTTCTACAGGAAAAAGAAAAAAAAATACAAAGGACAATGATTGAACAATTCTTCTATTAAAAGAATGACTAATGATATCAACATCTTTTTGTATTTTACACTAATAAAAATAAGAATCTCCATACCCAAAGTAACTTACTTACCATCAGAAAAAGAGGAAAGAAAGCTACATGGTTTCCAATCAATTTGATAAGAAAATAGTTTATTTGAATTTGTTTGAACTGTTTGATATTCCATTGAGATTTATCTGTCAAGGTTGAATGCCTTTATTGAGTCACCTAAGAAAAAAATCAATCACCTTGGTCTATGCAAGTATACCCAATATCTGTTGGATCAATAGAATGCGTCTGAATGCCATTTTATCAGAATTAAAAGTAGTATCACAGGTCTGCATAAATGGCTTTCATTACTTTATTGCAGTAGCAATTATGTTTACATACTGGACTTAAATCTGTCAAAAGAAAGTAACAACTTTCAACTACTGAAAAATAAATTTTAATGATTGTGTAAAGGCTAGGCTTAGACAGTTGGAGCCATGTGGATTTATAACAATGTGACTGCACCAAGGTCAATATAGACTTGGGCATAGAAATGTAATTGAGATTTATTGACATCAATGACTTTTCATGGATATAGCTTGGGTCAAATCATGCGGAAGTATTTTAATTGTCCATTTATTTCCAATTCTGAGTCTATAACTTCCTGCAAATTTAAATGGAAGGCTGGATTGATTTTATCCCTTGTCCCTCTTTACTCATCTCTATCCCCCAGGAAGTTTTGCCTCTACTTTTGATGGATGACTTAGAATGGGAGGTTTTTTTTAAAGCAATAAAGACATAATCACAGTAGGCCAAGGTACTTTGTATTGTCGTTTACTTGACTGTCAAAAGAAAAGGGCTCATAGAAAATCATAAAGGGATCATAGAGTTTAGGTCAGTTTCCCTCAAATGAAAAAAAAAGTAATGTAGACTATTTATAAACAATTACCAAAAAAAAACCAGTTATTAAAAACATCATTGTATTTAAGTACCTTTGCAAAGACCTGGTAGACAGTCCCTAAACCTCATCATAACCAAAAGCCAACAAAGCCTTCAGAAATTCTGAGCACTTTCTGGTTTTCACTTATATTTCTGTAAGAAATAGGTGTTTTCTATCGACTGTATTTATCAGCAGTTACCTTCAGAACAGCTGCTATCCAATTAGACTTTTCTTCCAGATTCCTTGCAGTCACAATATCATGTAATTACATTCCCAGCAGTGTTTTTTTGATTGTCTGACTCTACAGAATAGAGTTTTATTCTCTGATTTGCATATAGAATACAGACTCCATCTACCTAGTCATAGCTATAAAAGAGTGATTTACTTTAGCGCTGCTATTAACAATGAGAAGTATTACAATTAACACTAGTAGAAAACCAGTCATGCATGCAAAATAGTTAATATTGCCATGCAAAAGAATCACCAATTCACAAAACTTGTTCAGGTTCTGCCCAAAAGCTAGTCAAATATTAATTACAGAAAATAAACATGCTTTTCTGCTTTTATGACAAAAATCCTTATTCAACATTTGAGAGCTGATATATGCTTAAATGAAAGCCTGACAGTATTGTTTTTTTGATGTTAAAACAGTTCTTTTCATTCAGGATTCTTAAGTTTCTTTCCAGGGTTATTCTACTGCTGGGAAAGTGGGATTGCTTTCCTCAGGTTACATAAATTTCTTAAGGACAAGATATGTTAGAAAAAGAATTCAACACAATCATTCAAAGTCTTTATCTAGCAAGTGTCATGATGCCAGAAAACTAGTTGAACCGTATCCCAACGTGTGTATGTGTGTGTATACACACATATATACACATATATGTGTGTATACACACACATACATGAACACAGAATAAAATAAAATATCACCTGTTAGGACTGGTCATTAAACTTGAGTTTCAAAACAAACACAATAAAACATAATTGTTTAATAGTTCAGGAAACTAAAAGCTTAAAATTCAGGTAACTAAGCATGTTTAATATGCTTCTAATTATATAGTCCAGGAAAATATTCAAACAACCGATGCAATATGATTTAAACCTTGTTGGCAGATGTCAAAACAATATTTTTCTTTAATAAAATATGACATAAATCAGAAATGCTTAATGAAGTCAATACACACATTTAACTGTATTAATTTATATTCTCAATCACCAATATACTATGCAGATTTATTTATGAACAGAGAATTTTATCCTATATAAAGAAGAACAACACAGGCAAGGTATATTATAATTTTAACTCCTATACCTTGAGAGCATTATGTTTTGTCTGTAACAGCTGCTGTTTAATCTTTATTTCCTCCCGCTTTCTCTCATCTGTGATTCTTTGTTGTAAGGTGTCTCCTCTTTGCAACAACTCTTTTACAGTACCCTCATTGTCTTCACTCTGATTAAAAACAACAAGTATAGTCTTCATTTTGGTAAAAAGCAATCACAATCAATATCAGAAAAAATGACACTATCTAAAAACATTTAAAACTTGTATTTTGTGAAATTTGTAAAAGGATTGCATGAACATATTTTCATTTTCAAATGAAAAAATGGGATAAGTTAGTTCAAATTGGCAGTTATTTTTGTGTGGAAAGTGAGTAGTGGGAGGAAAAGAAGTGTACAGACTTCAGAGTTGTGTCATAAGAATTTGTTTTGCTTTTTAAGATTGTACTAAAAAAATGGGTAAATCCAGAAAAAAAGTTTCAAGTGATACCACTATTGCCACTTGGTATAAAAATTGATACAAAAAAGAATGTAGAATTTCATGTTTAAGTCCATATTTATTGTTTTCCCACAGCTTTAATCTAGCTAATTATACATGAACATATATACATTACATATTAACACACATGTGTATATATAAACACATCTGTATTTATGTATATACACATACAGATGGGCTTTTTCTTTGGTACATATATTTTTCTGTAAAGAAATTATACTTTAGTAGAATTTTTCTTCAAAGTCATAAGAAATTTGATTTAGTCTGTTTTTTGAACAAACTTTATATATTTCAAACAATCTGAAATATTAAAATATCTTACATTTTTAATTTAAATATTATTTAAGGCTCTAGTAATTATCTTAAACCTAAATATATGTTTTAATATTAGCGGTGGCTTTATAGGAAACTCAAGTGATGGACGGTACTCTAATTTTTTTTAAATGAGTTTAACTGTCAATTATATAAATTGTACCTCTCCTCTATATTTTATTAAATTTATGTCAGTGGAAACATAAAATGTTCAGGAATGAATATCTTTGTGCATGTATACATGTGTAAAATGGTACACTAAACAGACACTGCAAATAACCTCTTGTTCATGTTGATTTTATCACATAAAATAATTATGGTTTGTTTTGATTACTTCAAAATTACATAAACAAAAACATTTCTTTTTTGTTTAGCATACTTATAGGTGTTGGCATATGATGTTTACAACTAATTTTTAGCATTCTTTTTATTTTCTGAACTCATCAGTGTGGGAATACTACTGACATAAAGAGGACAAATTCTGTACTAAAATCCAGGGTTCCTTTGCTAAGTTAAAAATGGAAAAGAAAATGAAAAAAATAAACAAAAAACATTTGAAATCATAAGGATTGTAATTTGGGGGTTAAAATTATAAATGTTTTTATTTAAGTACTAAATGGGGAGGAGCCAACTGATAAAACAGTGCATATGGATATAATATTCATCTCTTGGATATAGGATGTTTTACACATTTTGGCACCTTCCAACCATACAGTACTTTCTAGAATTGAAATGGAGTTTCCTTTCACTACATGATAGTTGTATGCCAACATAGACAATGAGTCAGATGGTTAATCAGTCGCATTAGCAAGGCAAGATGGTGTTGTGAGTAGAGTGATGGTCAAGATGATCTAGTTTCAGTCCTACCTGAGATATTCACTAGCTAGATGACCTTGGACAAGTCATTTAATTTATCTAAGCCTCGGTTTCTTTATCTGTAAAATGGGCAGTACCTACCTCAAGGAGCTTTTGTGAGGATCAAATGAAATAAGGTGCATAGTATAGTTGTCTTTGCAAACATTAAAGTGCTACAAAATGTGAGCTGGTATTATTATATCATTATCAGTACCATAGTTTTTTTCCTTCACCTTGGTCAGCTCTGGTTGATTGCTTGCTTCATGGCTGATAGGAAGTACCTGTAGCTGAGCTTCTGAGAAAGCCTTGGTACCTCTTCTTATTTTTCTTCCTTCTAGGTGAGGTGGCAATACCACCAAACCAGCTACTCAAGGAGCTTGAATACAGGTAGCTCCAGTAGGACAGACACCAATGAAAACTAATTTGGGTGGAGGGATGTGTCTTTTTTCTTCATATTACCATGCTTTAGTTACTTATGCTTTGTCTAGTTACATAGTCTCTTTAACTGTGGCCTCCAACATCACCTGCTGACATGTTTGGAAGCTCTGTATGGTGAGGCAGAGGTCTATACTAAGGTATATGGCAAGACAGAAAGAGCTATAGATAGTGATAGCTGTTGAGAGAAAAATAAAGTGTGGAAAGGGTGATGGAACAGGGGAAAAAAGAGGCTGTGAAACAGGCTGGAGAATTATCAAATCACAGAGGATTTTGAAATTGTTGGAAGTGCTCTCCTATGGTGAAAGCAGTCCGGCATCCTTTATTTCTCACATGACAATAGGCATAAGATGACTATAAGTCTAATTTTTTTGTTACTTTTCAGTTTTGGCACTATATATATGCATATATGTATATGTATATACATGATTTACACACATATATACAAACATATGTGCACATATATGTATATATATATGCATATACTTCAAAAAAGTCCTATTAATTCATAAGTGTGAACCTTTCCACTGCCTACCATAGACCATCTAAATAGTAGAGAGATTCACTTAAATGCTGTGTCACCCACCCGAAAAATAGTCACCTGGTGGCTAATTTTATGGTCATGAATCTTTCTGAACTTAGCTAAGCTGGGTCTCCTTTGACAGTTTATCACTGTAATTATTTTTCTAAATTATTTGTGAGCACGTCTCCTTCTCTGAATCATTGCACTGGAGATAAATTGTTGGCAATAGCCACCAGTTGTATTTGATAACACTGGAGAAAAACTGCTGGTGACAAATACCAGTTATATTAGATAGTTGAGTTAGAGATTAATCTGCAGGTTTGCTTCCCTGTTTTGATTCAACTTTTTCTCAAAGTTACATTTTGCTCTTTCATACTGAAAACAGCACAGGTTAAAACCAAATTGCTGAGCAATACCTAAGATTCCTTAAATGATCTTGTTGTCATAATCTGATATTCATTATAAAGTGCCCACATGGGTACTCTGCATTTGTCATTGGAGTCATATAATAGGGAGGTTATAGCTAAGAGTTCAGATTCTAATTTCTACCCAAACCTTTATTCATCCCCACTCCTAGTTCATTCACACTTCTATCACAACCAATTTACCATATCTTTATTGAAGTCTTCCTCTTTCAGATTCACCCCCTGCTGAATTTCAGCCTCCAGTGGTTCAAGCAATTTTTGTATATCTGAGTTAAACTGCTCCAATTCCTTCAAAGGAATGGAGGCCTAAAAAAAAAGATAGTGCTAATTTAAATCAAAATAATTTTTATTAGAAACATACAAAAAATACATCTGGTATCAACCCCCTGTTGCTTTACAAATGCATGAAATATCTTATATTTTACAAGAGTCCTGAAATGAGTGGTAGAACTACCTATAGATGTAAATAAAAATAAATAATATCATCAGAGCTGAAAAAAATCATTCAAGAAAAGGCTTTATTCTGTCAAAATAACCAAAATGCCAATTTCAATATTTTGCCACATTATAATTTTCCGTATTATGCAGATAAATTTTATCCTCATATAAGTTGAAGTATTCCAACAGAAATATTACTTATATTTTATAAACTATTGGCATTTATTTCATACATCAATAAGCAGTAAAATTAGGTGAAAATGCAGGATTGTCACCATATATTTAAAAGAACTACTCAGACATTTGTTTTAATGCCTTACATGGAACTTTCCTATTGTGAAATTACCCAGTATGCACTTTTAAGGCAGCCACAATTAAGAGAATTTAGAATTCTTTCTGTTGGCATATAAAAAATAAACCCAGAATACTCCCCAACTTGCTTTCCCCAAACACAATTTAATGAACTCATATTAAGACATGTTTACTGCCCTTTAACAATTTGCATACTTCATTTCATTTCAGTTTCTTCAATTTTGCATTTTTTTCTCAATAACTGGAGGCTACTACTTGTAAATAGTAACAGGATTACTTTCCCTCATTTTACTAAATACCACATGGGAAATTTGATGAATGGGTGTGTATTTACAATTTAATATAAATTCATAAGTGTATTTTAGGGCTTCATTATGAAATAAAAAAAAAGATTAATACTGTGCTTTTGGCAGCTTTGCTCTGTAAACATTTTTCATCTTATTAAAAGGTTTTGAATAAGAATATGCTTTGGAAATTTTTTTTTTTAATTCTTTGTGGATTTATAAGACATTGAAAAGCCATGTTTTGTAAAAATGAATTTATATAGAGACATCAGCCTTCCTCTCACATGCTTTTAATTTAGACACCCATCACTTAGTAGAAAAATCTTCTTTCCTTCATGGAAATAGAGAATATTTTCATTATCTGGTGCTTTAAGGTAAAAAAAAATGTAAATATTGTCTGATATATGATATATATGTCACTTAGTAGAAAAATCTTCTTTCCTCCATGGAAATAGAGAATATTCTCATTATCTGGTGCTTTAAGGTTAAAATAAATGTAAATGTTGTCTGATATATGATATATATGTCACTTAGTAGAGAAATCTTCTTTCCTCCATGGAAATAGAGAATACTTTCATTATCTGGTGCTTTAAGGTTAAAATAAATGTAAATATTGTCTGATGTATGAGATTAGGCATAAATGCCTATAAGCTTTCTACCACCAATGAGATTACTCAAGTTCATTCAAAACACTTGGTGATGCTAAGATATGGGAATGATTTCTTGACATTTTCTAGGAAATAATATACAAAAAGTATTTTTAAAAATTATTTCTGCTATAATTTTTCAATATTGAATTCAAAATTAATAATATTACTAATAATATCGTATATACTAAGATTTCATAGTAGAACTTAAAATTTTATCAGGCACAATCCTATAAGGACTCATAGTTCATTTAATTGAAATTAAGATGATTTAATAACACTGTGATTGATTTGCAGATTATTAAAAAGGCATAAGATTACAGTGATTTGTTAGTATTAGGCATTCATATGTTATTGAGTGGGTTATCACACTTGCTAATATTTTGGGTAATAAATTCACTCTGCTGTGTGAAAAGTAAAACATAATAATAGCGTGATAATATCACAACTTAAATTTTAATGAATCGATAATTAAGTCTTGCTGTATTTTGTATAACAAGATCAAGTCCTTCCTCCTTTAAATAAAACAGATCAAGGAACTATTACAGTTAACTTTTCCTAATAAGCATGACTTTAATTAAATAAATAACAATCTTGCAATATCCCTACTCTTTAAAATGACTAATTAATAATACAGGCAGTATCTAAATATATATGCAAATGAGGTAATGTATCTGTGCATAGGAATATATACACTTCATTTGGAGCACATATCTATATATATATACTCATAGGCACACAGCAATTATCCATCCAACACATGCAAATATATGTTTATTTAATATCAATGGGATTTTTGTCATAAAAATAAATTCAATAGAAAATTACCTAAAATTTTCCAATTTACTATTTAAACCAGACTTCTATACTATTACTTCTCTTTCTTATACCTCTCAAACTACTATGTTCTTTGGCAAATTATTGCTTCATAAACTTACTGGTTCAATGATGAAATATATTACAGGAGGACTTATTTTCCATATAGTATGGAGGAAAGAGGGAAGGTGAAGAGAGGAGAGGGAAAAGGAAGGGAGTGATAGGAGGAAAGGAAGAGGGACAGTGAGAGGGAGAAGGGAGCAGGAAGAGAAAAAGAGAAAGGATGTGGGGGAGGTAATGGGGAAAAGAAGGAGAGGGAGGAGTGGAGGAGGGAGGAAGGCTGCTGGTGTCATAGTGGATGGAGTCTTAAGCCTGGAGTAAGGAAGACATAAGTTCAGATCCAGTCTTAGATGCTTATTATCTGTGACTGGACAAGTCACTCAATTTCTAAGTTTTCCAGTCACCTCACTGGCCTGTTGTGAGGATCAAAGGAAATCAAATTTGTAAACAATAACAAACAAGCAGCATGGTGCCTGGTACACACTAGGAGCCACATAGATGCTTATTACAGAGAGAGACAGACAGAGAAGCAGAGACAGAAAGAGACAGAAAGAGAAAGACAGAGAGAGAGAGAGAGAGAGAGAGAGAGAGACAGAGACAGAGAGAGAGAAAGACAGAGAGAGAGAGAGACAGAGAGAGAGAGAATGATCTATATTGGTGATTGATAGAGCATAGAGAAAAATGTTTTTCCAATCCTGTCTCTCAAATTTCCTTTTCTGACTTTTCCCCAACCAAATACTTCTCTTTCTCTTTCAAAAACAGAAGTTAATGATTTCAAGCAATCACTTGAAAAAAGTCTAGCATGATATCCTGTTCAACAAGATAGAACAGTCTAGCCCTAAAGGATGGATAAGTAGATTTGCAGGTGTTGAAATAATTTTATCCAACACATGTTGATTAAGTGGAGTGAAATCTCCCACTGAATGCCTCTGAACTTTGCACTTAGCTCTTTCTTTCTCAGAAATTTTATCAACAACTTGAATGAAGATATAAAAGGTATGTAGGAGCAAGAGTGACTAGATGGATCCTGATATTCAAAAAGATTTCTATCAGGTAAAACAAATGGGCAAAAACTAACTAGATTAAAATCAATAGAGATGAATGTAAAGTTCTGAAGTGAGGTTCAAAAAATCAGTTACATAAATGCTAGGTAGGAGAGACCAGGCTTGGAAACAGTTCTTTTGGAAATTATCTGTCAGGGTCAGTTGACAGCCTTAACAGGAAAGAACCGTGTGATTTAGTTACTAAAGCAGGTTATGGAAATTAGAATCTGTTAACAGAGGACAGGTTTCATGACGCTTTTTCTTTTCTTCCCCTATTGTCTGCAGCTAATATGGTAACAGATCCCTCATAATGTTTTCATAACATTTCTTTCTTTCATAATATTTAGGATCACAGTGTTTTTTTTAAAGTATTGGAGTATTATTTTAAATCAGATTTTTTAAAGGGGCTTCAATAAATTGGAGTACCTCCAGCAAAGGGCAGACAGAATGGGAAACATCAAAGTTGTTTTATTTTTATAAGAGAAAATGAATAGAACTGGGGATCTGGGGCTTAGAGAATGGAAGTCTTGGGGTGACATAATAGGCAACTTCAAATATTGGAGACTATACACCAAAGATGGATTAAAGATATTTTGTATAGGTTCAGGAAGTAAATGACCAATGAGATTAAGTTATAGAGAAGGAGATTTATGCTCAACAAAATAAATAACTCTCAGACAATGATGGTTATCTAAAGCTTCTAGTTAAAAGACCTGTTAAAACAGAGATTACCTGATCATTCTGTAAAGTTGTCATAGAGGAGATTCTTGTATTTCATGAGAGGTTTAATTAAATGATTCCCAAAGCCTTTACCAACTCTAAGATACTGTGATTGTAAGTTTTTTAAACCATAAAGTAGTCCAAAGTGTCCTCTTCCCTCTCTTGAACTCTCTGTTGAAACTTTATTCATTAATAAAAAAAATGCCTCATAATGTTCCTTTAATTTTTTTGTATTGATTGTGTTGTATTTAATTTTAGATTGTATTTGTAGCCATTTCCTTTCTTAATATCTTTAAAAATTATATCCTAGGTCTTCAAATAGTTATAAACAATTATCCTCCACAAAATTTAGCTCATGTAGAGTAGGTATTTCATATATTTTGAACATAATAGGCTAATTTCACTTATTAATATGAAATCATCAAGTTATAAATTAAATTAAGTCATTTTACTGCCAACAATATCAAAAATGATCGAGGAAATTATTTTGCTTATCTTTCCTACCAGGTCAGATCAGTCATTTGCCAGTCTGAGAGGGAAGTTATTAGAGCATAAAGAATTGAAAAAACTGGTTTGATTATTAAGATGATGGACTGATTAAACATGCAATCATGACACAGGAAACACTTTTTGGTTCACTTAAATCTCCATAGGTCATTATGTGGACTTCATTCCTTTATTAGCATACAATTTTTACAGGGTTTATTTATGTTTTCATGATATAGAAATGTATAAATGCACATACACAATAAATCATCACTTTTGCTATTAGTCACAAAAATTAAATAATTAAGAACATTGTGCTTTTCCTGATTTAACTTAGAAAGTCAGAATTATGTTGAGATGTATAAAGAAAATTAAAGAAACAGAAAACTAATTGATGAATTATCTTTATGTACTATGAAAGCTCCTTCTAAAGGTTTTTTTTAAATGACAAGAACATGAACACAAGAGACTTAGAATTGCAATTAAATAATACCACATATTGAGGAAACATACAAAAGACATTTTGAGAGTTTACAGTTATTGATAAAATAAAATCATTCCAAAATTAGAAGAATATGTCTATATATACTCCAACCAAAGTCTTCAGAACAAATTACCAAGTTACACTTTCAACATGAATTTTCTTTATGAAAATGTAATTACAAAAACACACAGTGCATGTAGCATGTACTAAAAGTCAGGAAAGGGAATTTGACACAAAGGAAAAGAGACAGAGAAAGTGAGAAAAACACTTTGATTTTCTTTTAATGTCTATTTTTTAAAATAAATTTCAAATTAGCTAACATTTTTTTGCTACCTAGTATTAAAGAAGTATTAATATGTTGGAAGAGTGTGTTAGAAATTTTGAGTCAAAGGTGATATACCATTCATAGCATTATTCTTAGGATAGCAGTTCTGAAAAGAAATAATCTGAAAGATTATTAGGAGAACTGAAATCCAACTAGAAATAATTCATCACAAATTGAAAAGAATATTGCCAAATAACAAAACCAAAAAAAGTTTTAAATGTGAAATTTATTCTTCTTAAAAATACATAACGATTTGAGATTCATCTAATTACCATCAAATATGCCAAAATGCTATTTTTTTCTGTGAAAGATTCTAACGTTGCCACTAAACTTTTTTTTTTACAGTATTAATGACAGCAAAAACATTGACAGGTTTTTAATCAGACAAAGAAAATTGCATAAGCTCATAAAATATTAAAATGCAACTCAAAAATGGAGCTGTGGGAAAAGGGAAAAAAGAAGGAGAAGGAATAGAAGAAAAGGGAGAGTAATTAGAAAGGCAAATTGAAGAAGCTTACTGATTTAACCTCTAAAGAACAAAGGATTGTTGGTTTTTTCTTTTGCTTTGGTTCTCCAAAAAAAGAAATGTATTGGGAAGAAGCCTTTCTATGGTGGAATCATTGGACAAAAATAACCAGATTAAGTGGTAAGTCATCTTGTTCATTAAATTATTTAAAGCTGGAATAATTAAAATGTCAGATAATGAAACATGTACCATCACAATATAGGGTTAAATCTAAGTCTGATCTCTGCAGGTGGTTTACTTGATTATCATTTTCTTGATGTGATATTGATGAATTGTATCAGCCATGTCTATTCTACATCACTATCTTTGGCAATTTTTTTTAATTTTTGAAAATGGATATTTGTGAAGATAAACATAAAGTAAATTACCCATTTCTTACTTTTTAAAATTAGATGAAATTTATTTTGATTTTTCCATCAGTATGTTATACAGTACACGATAAATCATTTCATGAATTTACAACCTGCTACATGGGCTGATGGCTCAGACAAACACAGACCAATCGTGTGTAGTTGGCAAATTCTTTCTATAATAGTTAGGCTGTTCTAACTCCAAAATGGTCAGCATTCCAGTAAGTCATCTCTAATTTTAATGAATGTAGAAATTAATAGAGTAGTAAGCGTATCTAACTTGAGACTTTGAATAAGTGTTTGAAAATATAAATACATTTTCCTTATAATATTTGGTCTCTTTCACCAAGACTAAAAGGTTATCCTGAAAATAAAATGTCAGCATTGTATACATAGGAGATACAGAGTATGATTAGAGGAATGAGGACTAGACTTCTTTGGTATAGGGAATTTCTAGGTGAGGAAATTCCCTCTGTGATGAAAGGTCAGCACCTTCTCTGAAACTTAGTCTTAGAGAGATGCCTAGAACCCTGAGAAGTACAATAACCTGCCTGGGGTCACACAGCCAATATTTGGGGAAAAAAGTAGACCCTGAATCCACGTCTTCCTGGTATCAAGCCAATTGTCCATCTGCCATACCCTGCCTCTGTGACAGTCACCAATGTGCCTATTACAGAAAGCAGTTTAGAGTCCTGGGCTAACTACACCCAAGGACAGTGATGGGCTACCTGGGCCCCTCATTAGAATCTTCACTGTCCTGGTTTTCTGAGCCTGGTCCTCTTGCCACGCCCCTCATCCATTCTCTTTCCTTCTCCCACTGCATTGAAGTCATTATGTAGAAGAGATGGAGATGGACATGTTTATGACACAAACAGGATTGCTTTTAACTTCAGACAGGGAGTTTGGAGAGTCAATGGGGTCTAAGAGAAAGAGTATTGAACCAAAGGAGGGGTTGAAAGGCCCAGCTTTGCTCCCATGAAACTGTATGACTGGTGGTTCCCCTCACAGAACTAGGTCTCAGTTTCCTCATCCATAAAATATTTTAATCAAATGATCCTATTTACTTCAGAGCTGGTTAACTGAAAGGATGCTCTAGTCTTATCACAGTGTACTTTAATTATGTGCTACAAGGCATTCTAAGAAACTCTAGGAGAACATTGTTTCTAATGGATTTATATTAGATCCATACCAATATTTACATTAAACAATCATATACTATGATTTTATTCACAAAAAAAGGTGACCTCTAATATTAACTTGTGCTGTAACTTCTGAAATGCCCACAAACTGTTCCTATTCTTTATAAGTATATGTTTTTGATAGAAATAAATGGGGAAATGTACATTTTTCAAAAATTTGACAAAAATAATATTCTTTTGAAGCAATAGGTATATATGTGACAAATATGTATGTAGACATATATATTGACATTGAAGTATTCCTCCTAACATTAAAAAAAAAATTAAAGGCATTCTTTGTCTATATAATCTATCCCAAAGTAAATCTTTTGTTGGTAAACTCAACAGTGATCAACAACATATTACACAAAATATAATAATACTTTTCAACTAAATTTTTCTTAATGTTGTTTCCCATAGCATGTGTTTATATGTAAATACAATGAATAGACAAATGTTTCAGGGTCAAACAGGAAAGTTAAGATATCTATATTTGAAATTTTAAATTAATGGTACAATTATAGTTACACTGAAGAAACCCCCAATATTTCATTTATGAATTTGAAACACAGTGTAACAGAAAAAAATGTGGTTTTACCTCCTAATAAATATTATAGTTCATTATTAGTGATAATACAAAGTTGTATAAGTTATGTAACCACCAAAGATATGAATATTGACACACATAATGCCAGATTGGCTAACTGTATATTTTTCCCTTTTTGATATTGTTCCATGAATTTTAATAATGTGTTCAAAACCCCACGTGGAAATTAAAGAACATATGGTGTATATATCATGTAGAATATAAACTTGTACATGAGAGCAAAGTGGAAAAAAATTACTATTATTTTATGTCTCTTGGTTGCTAGAGTCATCTTGCAAGGCAAATTACCTAATATTCCATGAGTTAAATAGAAAAATGAATGATTATAGTCTACATAAAATATGATTCAATATGCAAATTTGGAATAAAAATTTCATTATACAATGTGACAATGAATACATGTAGAAAATTTTTATATAATAGGTCCATTTTAACAGGACCCAGGGTGAAAGATATGTATCATGAACTCCAAGAGAGTATATGAAAAGGATATTTTTGTTACTAATATAAGATTACTAAAAAGCCAAGTAAGTATATTTTCATAATTTATCTATTTTGTGTTATTCAAATAGTATATCTTATATCATAATTAGTGCGAAAAAACTGGATAGATTCTGTAATTAAAACTAGAGTAATAAATATTTACTAAGCCACATCTCTCTTTATGTAAATCACCAAAAAACACTGTAACTCAGAGGCATTTAAAAATCAAATAAATTTGAAGCCTAGAATTCCTTTTTACTCATAGAACCTATTTCCTGAAATTTAATAACTGAATTCTTAACCTTAGCTACCAGTAAGCTATACATTTCCACACCTGCCAGCATGCATAATTGACTGCACCCCCTCTCTCTTCTCTCAAGTCACTATCCTATCTTCTCAAGTTGGACTACTCTTGAAACATCTTTGTGTCATATGCAACTCCATCAACATATTAAGCCTTCAATAAATTTCCTCATTGGGTATCTTCTCTTTGCTATCCATGGCTAAAACTGGGCTTATCTTATTGAAATGCCTCTAGGTTTCTACATTTTATCCCTTAGTATATTCTTTCTAGTCAGTTTCAGGGCAGTGGCAAAGTCATCATTCAGTAACATTGGTTTGTGGTCAAACGCTAAATTTAAAAGATTCTGGCTTCTGCATCCCCCTCAATATTCAATACACTATTGATTCTTGCAGTCTTTTCTTCCCAATCACAAGTCTTATGTCTTCATGCTTCATGGAAGAGTGATATGACCCAAGTATCAACTCCTTTCAGACCCTCCCAGACCATATTCCCTGCTAGAGAATTTATTCAAAACACCTAGGTCTTTATCAATTATAACTCTAGGAATTTTTGGAGGAGTCTCAGAACAGCTTTCTGCTCAGCTGAATGTTCTTCTCCTTCTGACTCTTAAGTGATCTCTACTAATTATGAATTATCTTCCAGAGGTCAGAGTCTATAAATCTTTGATTGACTTTATACTTAGAACATGACTTCACTATTTGGATAAGGCCTCGAAAGTGAACATACTTCTACCAAAACTATTCTCTCTTTTCCTATCATCCTCCTAAAGTCACCAAAACTCCAAGGAGTTCATTCTACTTTTGGAAGCTGAGTTAGGAGCATAAAGGCGGAACTGTCAGCCTTATAGACCCCTCTTTTCAAGTCACTACAAGTCTTATAAAACTATGCTATATATATCAGCCTGAACACGTTAGGATAAAAATAAATTGTTGAATAATTGAATGAATGTTTATCTATCTTCAGTCTTCATAGAACATTGCTCATATAGTGTATCTCTGCACATGAAGTAGTCACCTATTGCCTAGATAGAATACAAGTAATTCTGTTCCCACAAAAACTTTTCTACATTAATGAGAAATATTGTGCAAAATCAAAAGGAGGTCATTTGATCCATATGAAAGGGGAAGATGATATTTGTGTTATGGATGATATGTTAATTTGTTAATTTATTATTTTTTAATTTCCCCAAAACATGAAAAATACATTAGTCTGCTGCATGGGACCATGGATTTATCCCTAAGAAAATGTTCAAAGGTATGCCTAGTTTCTTCTGGGACTTTAAAATCCCATGAATTGTTGAGGCATGATAAACGTCACTGTTTTAGAATGGGAATTGAATTCTCATATCATAAATTTGGTATGGACTGTCCCTTTTAGATTGAAAAAATCCTATTCTTACAACTTTTCCTTATAAAGTTAGTATGTCATATCATCATAAAAGTTTGTATATAATAAGCTACTGTGAAAACTCAAAATTATAATGATAGTAAAGTGGTGTCATGTACTTTTTCCATAATGTATTGCATAAAGCAACTTTCAATTTTTGGTCACATTTTAGAGAAGAATTTTTTCCCCAGAAATGGAATCAATTTTCCAGGCATAGAATAAATGTTTTGAATATGATAAAGCCATGCAGAAATTACCACATGGATGAATAAAAGAGATTGTACTTTTAAATGTAATAATTACTTAAAATAATAAATCTAGAATAACAAAATTACATTATCTATTTCCATGTCAATTTTTGTAATTGTGAATGAGCTAACAATTTCATGCTTTGAGTAGGTAAGTCCAAGATGCAAACCATTGGTTTAATGTGATATAATATCATATATACATAGCAAAATAGTAGTAGAATGGTAATATGCAATATATTTTTATATAGAATTAATATATGGTCATATGTAATAGCAATGATAGTAAAATTATTTGGGGAAATCATGATCAAAATTTAAAAACAAGTTTTTAAAACTGTAATTACATGTCTACTAAAATTCTTCATTCTACTATTTTAGGAAATATGACTATTAATTGCAAGTCCAGGGTGCCAACTCCAGAGACACCATTTCTAGGTATTACTTACTTCAACCACTTTTCAAAATCATTTTACTAACTATTTCCTATAAATTTATCACTTACCTGACATGTTACTATTCAGTATCTTATCTTTTAGTTTTTCTGGGATTTTTTCTCCCCTATTTGTAATTTCTACCTATTTAAATTTACATATACCTATATAAACAAGTTTTATTTCTATTTTGTGCTTTTAATGATAGTTCATCAATTGTTTGAAAAATGTATCATACTAAATATTATTTGTGATATTTTGCATTCGAAATTACAAAATATATGTTCATTAAAACACTTTAGTACATTATTTGTGCTAATTTGTCTATAATATGCTTAACATATAAGATTCCAATTGGAAACAGTAACACTTTTTAAACTTGAACCAGGAATTTGAAACTCTTGACATGCAACTGCTTCATATTCTCTGGCTCGCCATTAAGAATGAATACAAACATGCATGTAAAAGTTACAAAATTATGATGGATAAGCTTTGCAGGAATTTCTTTTTATGGCTTGAGCATTTCATGACAAAATGCTTACAAATCACAGTTTGGACCTGAAATTGGTTGGGTAGCGGAGATAAACATGAACACAAACACATACAAAGAATAACGATACCTTGATTCATGCAAATGTACAAAACCTCATTTCATAATGGTTAAAGTATACGTACAAACAGACACTATCATATTTGGCAAAATAAATCAATATTTGTTTTAGACAGTTTTGTGCTCTGTTTTAGCTTAAAGCATGCTTCGGTTTTTGTGCATTCATCCTGCATATGATCCCTGAAAATACGTATGTAAACCAGTGTAGTAATTTATATATAGTCCTATGATAGTCATGACAGAACAAATGCTTTTGTCTCATGTGTCTCAATTCAAATCAACAAATAATTATTGAGTATCTACGAAGTGGATTCAGTGGTAAAGTTTGCTCAGATACATCTGGGCCTTTATTTTTCCTGGGAAACCTTTGCTTTGAGGGTTAAATGGACCCCCCAGTGCACGGCATAACCTTCGTAAAAGACCACTTAGAACTACTTTCCACCGTGGAGCAGATCTTCCTACCTTTCCAGTCTTAATTCTTTGAGAAATAGCTGCAAATCGATGGTTGAGCTCTGACAGTTTGGGCTCTATTACTTTCCTGCAGTGGTCGCCACGATTTGTCATCAAGTTTATAGCCTGGTCATGCGTAGAGTCCACCTTTGGACGCATATCATTCAGTTCAGCCTTTAAGCACTACAGTCCGTGAGCAAGAGACAGGGCTTGAAGTTAGTAATAAATGGAAAGGGGAAAGGGAGAGAACATGCAAAGGAAAAGAGAGCAAGAAAAAAACATCCAACTTTGGAAAAAAAAAGGAAAAGTGTGAGATATAAAATATCACAGAAAAACAAGTTACCCTCAACATTTCTGTTTTATACACCTGTCTACTCAAAAAATTTATGCTGGGAAAATACAGAAGATGTTTCAAACCTTTCCATCTAAGCAATCTATTACTTGGAACAATGTCAGTAGTAAACGTAATATTTTAAGTTTAGTGGGAGTCCTATCCTTATTGAATTTTAGAGTTTTGAAGCCACCAAAATTCTATTAGGTTCACAGGAGGGAAGGAGACTAAAGAGCAAATTTCTATTTCTTTCTAGCAGAGGTGCTTACTTCTTTGTTTTATCATACTGAGTGCCAAGGAAGAAATTGTTTTCCTTATCTGATGGAGATTCTGTATCAACTAAAGAGATAGCAGGATAGGCTCTGATGGATTAGATGAGTCAGAATTGCAACAAGTGAAATGTTTTTAAAATGCTAAGGCACATAGGAGTAGTAAAAATATGTTATCATGACTACAAATATGTAATATCCAATGAAAAGGGGTGTATCAATAATGAAGACTAGGCATTACAGCTGACATTTTGGTTAGCCCAAGGATATTTCCATTCCAAGATAGTTTATGACGTTCATTTTTAAAAGGAAAACTTTCAAGTAAGCTCTGTGGAATATGACTCATTTCTTTTTTTTAAAAGATTATGCTATCCTCTGAAGTAAAAGTTCGTCAAGAAAACCTGAATATGATTCAAATTCCTTAAAATGAAATAATTTGTTGAGATCTACAAAACCAAACAAATATATGAAGAGAACTGATATAGTTTTTTTCAACTATTTTTTGGTCTTTAACAAGGGACATATTTCCAAAATGTAGAAAGATGTTTAGGATATTTCTAAATACATAAAATAAAATCTGTGACTATATTTATTAGATACCTGGACCAATGAATGAAAATGAAAAATATCCAACTACTCATTCAAATGATTTATCTATATGATTTCAAAGTTCTAGATTACTTGGATTAGGTAAAAAAAAATCTGTGTGAATGAATTTTTCCTCATCCTACAATAGTTAGGAATTATGCAGGCAGCCAGAGAATGAGCATCTGTTTTCTGCCTTTACTAAAGACTGGCTAGAGGTTTCTGGTTATGTAATATATTATTAAGAAAAATTATTTAGGTTCTTTCTCTGCAAATTTTTAAGGATGGTTTGTCTACAGACCTGTCAAAAGGCAGAAGACCTCTCTGGATGATATCCAGATATATATTTCTGCATGATTCTTTGGTGTCATGGAAAAAGAGCCATTTCAATTTGTTTATTCTTTATAGAATCAAGGACAAATAAACTTAACACAAAGTGTTGTGGCAAATTAAAAATGCTATTCAGAAAATACAATTTGCTACCTTAAGTACACCTTCTTTCTGCTGAGTTTTCTTTTTCTCAGATTCATCCAATAATATTTCAGCATGAGACATCCAAGTGGTGATGTGAGCTACATTTTCATCAAATGTTTCCATGTGTTTCTGGTATTCCTATAGTCACAGAGGAAAGAATGACACATTATGAAGATTTGCAAATGCTTTTTAAAGCAACCATTATGTTATTGGTGTAAAGAGTGGCAGAATTAGCAAAACTCATTACTTTATAAGGGGAACATATTGTATTAGACATAGATGGTCAAAAACATAGAGAGGGAAACATTTAGAATCAAAACCAACACTATAATCCCAATGCATAGAAGACAAATATGGAGTTGGACTGAATCTTCAGAATCAAATAATGCTTTCATATTTAGAGAAAACTTCAGTATTTTTCATGATAAAGCAAGAAAACTTAGATTACCAACAGTAGATTCAACCATTCTTCTGCTCGAGATGTTACTGCAATCCAGTTGCTTTTCAGAAGGCTGAGTTTATCATCCACCAGACTTTCTTTTTTGCCCAGTACTGTCTTTAGGGTTGCTCCTACATCAGTGATGTTTTTCAGCTGGGGCTGTCTTTTCTCAATCTCTTTCTGAGTAGCCTATGAAAAAACAGTCCATGTAAACCTCATGGTAGCGTCAGCTTTAATGTTAATGAAATGAAATTGCAAATTATTGTCACAAGAAAATTTTCCAGAGGTTAAATTTACTACCAAAACAAAGTTAATGCTTTTTACCATAAACATTTTAATATGTTATTTTATGATAACTATACATATGCATTATATGTAATGCATATCCATAAGCATAAATTCATATGCTTGAAATCAAAGACATTCATTTTATTTCATTTGGGGTATTTACTGATAATATTTTATAGTTTAAATATATTTTTTATTTATTTTGCTATTTCCCAATTACATGTAATTTTTTAAACAATCTTTTTAATATTTTAAGTACCAAAATCTCTTTCTTCTTCTTTCCTCTCCCCTCTCCTTGAGAAGGCAAGTAATTTGAGAGTCAATAATACTTTAAAAATGTGACTTTAACTTTATGACAAACCCAGATTATGATGAAGCTTCTTGGTCATGGAGTAGTAAATGATTGAAACTGATGGTAATGACTCACGGGTCAGAAATGTTGCAAATAGCGAATACTGATACAACTGTAATATTACTATGTTCTCCCTATGACAGGCAGGGATGATTGTCATGCTTCAATATTTCTGAGTTGTGTTCATTCAATGTGGATTCTTATAAAGTTATAAGCCTATGGCACCTCTTGAATTAGTTGGTAGTAGCAAAATATATCTGACTAAAGTCTTATGTAAACATCAGCACCATTACAGTCCTCTTCAGAGGAGTAATTGCCTCATGGAATTTGTATGATGTCATTTTATACATCTCCACATTTTTCCTTCCCACATAATATAGTTTTTCCGTATGTATGTACGCACAATGCTAAAACTGAAATTCTGAACAATATGTGTAAACTATGTACAGATACTAACAGACTGATGAAAATACTGATCACAGACCCATTGAGAATGAAGAATTGTTAGTTATATTTTTGCAAAACTATTGACTGAAGTGCTCCTAGCAAGTACGTTATATGTATAGTCTATGCAGAAAATGATCTGTTCAAAAAATTAGATTTATTAACTCTAACCTCAAATAAGCACAAAACAACATATCCCTACTGTTTCTGTTTCTACTGACCTACAAGTAAACATTTGCACAAGAACTCAGCGGTTCCAGCACTTAGGAAGGGTTTATTGATCTTTGGCCATGTTTGTAGCAATGTAATTAACACATAATCCCATCATTAGTTCCATATTTTGTCCATATGAATATGAATCACTAACGATACTTGCTTTACACAACTGTAAATATATGGGGAATTAGCAAAAATATGTAATATTACCACCAATATGACATACCTAGTGTTTTGATAAACATGAATTCCCTTGTTTAATGACTCACTAGATAATACAGATTTTTGAGCTATTATTTCTATGTTTGTCCTTAGCAAGGATTTTAACATAAGCATGAGAAACTCCATGTTGGGAAAAGCGTCTACAATTCGCTATAAAAATAAAATACTTTTTAAAAGTAATTCATAAGCAATAAACATGGAAGTATTTTTATATTCTTTGTAACTTTCAGTCAATTACGATTATAAACAATTCCTTATATTACCCCAAAGTAAAGATCTGTGCTGTTATTTGAAGCTTTCCAATGAGTAATCTGCTAATTCCCATATATATGGGCAGTTCTGATCATTAAAACGTTTACCTGGCAGCAAGTCTATGGTTCTTTGAAATTTCTACTTACTGCTCTTGCTTTTGATGCCATGGCCAAAAATTTTAAAAATGAGTCTAATTGTTTATTCCTATGACAGCGCTTCAAATAGAAGCAGCCAGCTATCTTCTCCCTCTTGACTCTCCCCTTCTTCAGACGAATCATTCTCAATTCCTTCACTTGATGCTTTTATGACATATACAACTCAAGGGCTTTTGTTGTCCTCTCCCATCTAGCAACATCCTTCTTGAATTATGGCGCCTCCCAAATACACAACACTGAGTTCATGTAGGCAGAGAATTTACCTGGGAGTGGACATACTCAGGGGAAAGACATTGCATTCCCTTTATGTTTCTATTAAAAAAAATGAGTCTACCTATGTAGTAGCAAAAGAATTTTCAGGGCATGATTAAATTCAGAGAAAAACTTAAGCCATTGATAAGATAGTATAACGTAAAAGAATCAGACTTTAGGGTCTATACTTACATTAATAGATCACTTTAATTGATTTTATTAAAAGTTATAATTGAACATTTTCTTGAAATCTTAAACAAAAAAGACACAATCATAGAAGGTTTTTGTCCATTCATAGGTAGTAATTTCAGTCAAAGTAGCTAGGGGGACTAAATTTTTTGACACTTAAAATTGCCAGCCCTAATAATGAATCAAGGACATTGCTTTCTTTTCTCTTGCAACTTAAAAAATTGGGATTATTTTTAAAAATTGCTATTTTTGCCTTACATTATAACCTGTGGTTCTAGGGTGCATTTGAGCATGATTTAAAAGAAAAATACAACAAAATCTACAAGAATCATAAAAAAAACTAAATTGTGTTTTAGAACAATGTATATTAAACTTTTTATTAATAACTAATACATAAAAGTAGAATTTTGGTGAAAGCAAAAAGTAAAGAGCAGTTATTATTTCCATAATTCCAATGACAGTGAATGGTGGCTCCAATGGCATTTAACAGATGTTCCATTTTTAAAGTAACAGCTGTTTGATGCATTCATTGTATCAATTTAATGATCTGCTGGTTTTATTTCACTTCACAGATGAATTAGTACACTTACTTTTGAAAATGGAGATATATAGCTTTTTTCAAGATAATACAATAAAGAAAATAAAGCTATTCTTGTTATAAAGTGATATGCTTTTGGACTACTAGTCCTTATATCTATACAGGGTAAACAGAGTCAAGAGCTGAAGCAGTTTCACAAAGAATGCTAGTTAGAGATTTCAATTAAAATTGAATTTTGAAAGATATTTTCTTTTTTCTACTATTTTAAAGTAAAGATGTATTGATGAGCATTATCCATAAAATTGTGCTTACATTTCACACATTTTAACTGCAAGAATCATATGTATGTGTGTGTCTGTGTGTGTGTGTGCATGAATGTGTGTATAAATATGTATGATAGATATATGTGTATTTATATGTGTGTGGGTGTGTGTATAGTAATTTGAGACAAAGTACCTAGAGGAACTAAATTTTTTGACACTTAAATTTGTAAGACCTAGTGAATGAGTTTGCTTTCTTCCCACAACTTAAAAAATTGAGTTTATTTTTTTAAATTTCTATTTTTGCCTTGTATTATATAACTAGATATGTGTGTGTGTTTTTGTATGTGTGTAGATATAGACAGACACACAGAATCACAAAAATGTTAGTGCATCATTAAGCATTAAGTCTTCAAGATTTTTGAGACACCCATAAGTCATACCAGAAGGCCAAGTTCTCTTAGAACATTCTTCTAGCAATAACTGTGAATCAAGTAAACTAGCAGATTTAAAACAATAACATTTTCAGAATTTATGTGATAGCAAAAGAGTAGGACATGAGTTTGTTCATGTCTTGAACATGGAGATGGCTCTACTATAGATAAAACATATTGGATTTGGAGACAGGAAATCTATGTGTCCTTGGAGAGAGGAAATCTATGTGTCCTGGATTCAACAGTTATTAGATTGGAAAACATTTGAAATATCATTTACAATCTTTGACTCTTAGTTCTCTCACCTGTTAAATGGCTACAATAATATTTGTATTACCTATAGGATAGGTCTTTTGTGATGAAAGCACTCTGTGAATCTTATTATAAAACATAACATCCACTATCACTAGTGCTATTATTTAATTACTACTACCACTACTACCACCACTACTACCACTACTACCACTACTACCACTACCACTACTACTACCACCACTACTACCACTACCACTACTACTACCACTACTACCACTACTACCACCACTACTACCACTACCACTACTACTACCACTACTACTACTACCATTACTACTACTGCTGCTACAACTATTACTACTACTGCAGCTGCTTTATCATTATATTGTATCATTCTACTACTACTTTATCATTTTATTAGAGTAAATAACAAAGATTATATTCATAAATTTGTCCTGCTATAAACATTCAGGATATAGCATTGATGGACTGATATAAGTTATCTTATGAAAACATAAAAGGGAGAAAGATATAATTTAGATAGAACTCTTCATGTCTGTTGTGACTAGAGGGATATCCAAGAGTAGATAATTAACAGCTTTCAGTTGTTAAAAAAAAAATAGCTAACCAAATGAATAAAGAGTACAGGTCACGTAATCTAATGTTTAAGAACAGAAAGTAGGAAAAGTGCAAAAACAAAATCTACTTTTCTGGAATCTTTTTCTTATTACATACCATTTTAATAATTTTTAAACTTTTTTTAAACATTTAAAACTACTTTTTGAAGTACCAGCTATGTGCTAGGTGCTGTGCTAGATAAAAGTGCCACAAAGACATCATATAAGGTATATACTGCCCTCAAAAAAGTGTACCACTACCTATATTCAAAAATATCTTTTTATGACTAGATGTATAAACTTTTCAGTGGGTCCAAAAATTTTATATGGCAAAGGGTAACGTAGAGGCAGTGTAGTTTAGTGGAGAAAGAGCTAGCCTCAGAGTTAAGATACCCTTAGTTTAACTCCTATTTCTCACACAATTGTTATATAGCCCTAGGAAGTTTGTTAAAACTTGCATTGCCCCAGGCAAAACTTAAAAATGCTGAAAAACTGCAAAACTACTTTGGTACAAAGAATTTCCTTTTAGGGATTTATATACATCAATGAATCACAGTTCTGTACCAGAAGGAATAAAAAAAGGCTAATCTAGTATCCTTTGCAAAAATAACAATAGAGAGATTTCAGTATTTTCAAGTTTGAATTAACCTAATGCTATCTCCCAGAATTCATTGGGGAGGAAGACAGAGCAGAAAGAATTAGAGTGGAGTAAAGAGATCTACAATGAAATCCCTACTCCCTTATTACCTTGGATAAGTCACTTGATCCTTCTGACTTGATTTCTCTTTTTCTAAAATGGGAATAAGAATATTTGAACCACTTACCTCAAAGGGCCATTCTGAGAAAAAAAATGTGATTTATAAACCTTAAAATACTAGAGAAATGAGAGTTGACCTGTTGATTTTGGGAAAATATCAAATAGTCTACATGACATCTAGAAAAAGACTAATCTAGCATAGTTTAAAGCTTCTGTTATTCTGATTTGATGAATGATAGCCATTTCCCTCTTTCAGTTCCACTGGCACCCTACTGCACTGCTGTGCTCATATTCATGATATGGAGTCCTGTTCAATTTACACATTCACCTTATTAACTTGAGATAATCGGAGAGATTACCTGGAGTAACACAAGGGAGGAGGTGAATGGAAATTGGCCCTAAAATGCTGCTAATGAATTCTTTTCACTTTCTGTACATGTTTCTTCCTAGAACTTCCAAAAGATGGAATTACTGAGTCCAGGTTGTCATTTGACTTTGAACATGATTTCCTGTCATTTGCATTTGAAGACCATGTTAATAGCCTCCTATCAATAGAACTTTTGCTCCTTTCTGCCAAAAGAGGTGATACTCTGACCCATTTTGGGAAATGATAGCAAGCCTAGCTGGCTGGTAGTCAAAAGGTGACCTTATCATCCATACAGCCCTTAAAAGTTCAAAAGAAGTAGCTTCTGGGTTGATAGTGGAGTAGAGAATTCAGAAAGAGGTACAGATGCTTCCTCTCCTTCTCTGCCTAGAAGGCTGCCATGTTATTCCCTCATGTTCTGTACTAACACCCAATATAATATAATAGTGAATCATTAGTCTTAAGTGCTTTGTTTAATTTTTTGTTCCTTCTGAAACAAAATCTCTTATAATATCTTTTGTGGAAGCAATGAAAACTGCGAGCCACTCAATGGTAAACATAGAGAGTTTTGAAATAAGCCAAGTGATTTATCCTTCTTTCTAGAAGAGTGCCATGACATCTGGGAGATTATGACATGACTTACAATTGACTTTGATTTGAGTGAAGGAGGGCTGTGTGAAATTATCAGCCTCACTTTCTCTTCCAAAGTCTTCGGGATCCAGTGGCCAGATAGGTCAGGACAACTGGAGATGGAGGATGCAATGGGAGACCTTGGCCCTTTGAAGCTAAGGTCTTCTCAGATTCTCACGTTTAGGGAGGCAACACCTATTCAGTGAATAGTCCTCCTTAAGAAGTGAGTCAAGGGATGGCCCCTTTAATGAAAAAAGATCAAAATGGAAAGGGAAGACCCTCAGGATTGCTGGCCAAGAGAGAAAGAGTTACTATTTACAAAGGTCTTTAAGAAAGAAATCTAGCTATTAAATCCTAGGTTAACTAGATAGCTTTTGGCCATCAAAATGTACCTTCCTTTGGGCAGAACACGCTTAATCAAATAAGGGACTGGGAGGGGAAAAGGAGGGGAGACCAATCTGAGCTGTCCAATTGGAACTGGCCAGCTGAGTATCTATTAAGGCAGCTCAGACTACTCACAAGTGGTGCCTGGTCTTTCATTCTTGAAGAGGACTGTGACATCAGGGAGATGATCACATGACTTGCAATTGACTTTGATTTGAGTGAGAAATGGCTGTGCAAAAGTCACCAGTCTCACTTTCTTCTCCAGGGACATCTGGGTCCAGCGGCCAGATATCAATAAACATAGAAGGAGGTTTCTAATAGAGTTCTACAGGACTCTATAGGGTAGTCATAGGAAAGAGAGATTAGATCTATTCTACTTTGCTCCAGAGGGCAGAACTAAGACTAATGGATGAAATTTACTGAACATGGATTTTTGGGAAGGAAGATCTTTCCAACAATTAAATCAACCAACTAGTAAGTTTCTGATGATTGTTTCAAGAAAAATACTGATGACCACTTATGAGGAGTACTATAGAGAATATGCATGTCTGAGGGAAAGTCAATGATATTTGACCTCTGAGGTCCCTCCAATTATTTCTTTAAGTGACCTAATCTTTAAAATGAAGATAATGATACGTGAATAATGTATTTCAGAGGATTATTGTGAATAAAGTGCTTTGAAAAAAATTACGAGTTATAAAAATGAAAATTAAAGAAATGTTTAGGAATCTACATTAAGTACAAAGTCCCTGTAATAGCATCAGTCCACATGGGGAGTCAGTGTTTCCAGCATGATCATGATATCATGGAATGTGGGTTGGAGAGATTGTGGAGCATGTGCAGACTTTCTACAGCTAATTCTAGTTGACTAAAAATGTAGTGATGAGAAGGCTCTTTGTTTAGCTGAGGAGACATTCAGAAAGGTTGTCAGCCTCAGCCTGGGTGCTTTTGAAGATCTTCTGTATTCTCAGAGACCTCAGAGATTCATTTGTTCACATTATTCAAAGAGAGAAATCGCTATGAGGGGAAAGAGCTTGGAGTCTTCTTCTCTGAGATTATTTGTTCCTATGAAAGGTGTTTGGTCCTTAACTTCTGTGTTATTCTTTTCCATTTTAGATAAAGGGGACCAGACTATATAACCTTGCAAATTTTGAATGATCAAGAGGATATTTTGACTTCCTGGTATTACAGAGTCTGGGTGACATTCAGGACCTGAGCCCAGTGGTACATGAAAGAATCACTCACCTGGTAGGTCTTTAGACTTGAGCTTGGTGGGACAATTACTATGTAGAAACTAAGCTAAATTGAATCTCTTTCTTTTAGATCCTGAATTGGTATGGGGATGGGGGTGGGGAAAGTGTTCCCTTGGGGTATGGAAGAAAATGTTCCTACTTTGTCCTTATTCTCTCCACAAAATAAGCATTTTGTAAAAGCTATTCAGTATTAGGTAATTAGATGGAACTGAGATGCTTATCAATGTTGAGGACACAACTACTAGTGGTTTAAGCTAATGGTGGTGATAAAGATGCAAACCTCTCTCAGTAACCTAGAACTATGAATGGCCAAATATAGAGATAGTGACCTAGAGTGCTACTGTAAGTATTCCACGCAAGTTTTAAAACTTTTGGGGAAAGAAAACAGAGGACAAAAAATATATTCACATTTTTTTCTGTGCAAAAAAGAATATTTGCAATTATGTTGAGAATACACAATCATATTTTTTTTTTGTTTTTTTTTCTTTACCTTTCCCCAAGCAATCTCAGCATCCAAATTAGCGGGCATTCCTTCAACTGCAGATCTCTTTGTCAGCTCCGTATCTGTAGTTGCCAGCCACTCTGTTAAGGCATTCATTTCCTTCCGCAACTTCCTTGACAACTTCAAACACTTCTCTAACTGTTGCTTCTTTTCTGTTACCTAAGTTGGGGAAAATGGCATAGGAATCCTTTTATTGGGAACAAATTGATAGTTCAGGCATATTTTTATCATTTATAATTTTTCTTGTTACCAGTTTCATAACAATTTAAATGAATGGCTTATACTGGATAGAGAGTTAAAACAGTATACAATAAACAGGATTCCTTCCGCAGTGTCAATGTTAAAAAGAAATTCATTTTGACTGTTACAGAAAAAACTGAATTAGAAGCTCTTTGCTATAATACATTGAAGACTTAAAGAGCAACATGTATAATTAGCAATCTCTGGTAAAGTTTTTCCGAGATGTATCCACCAATCCTTTCAAGGCTATATTCCTAGGGACCATATCTAGGGCTGATTAAATCAATCATCCAAGAAGCATGAATGAAGTGCTTTTTCTTGTTAGACATCAGCCTCATCATTGAGGATGCAAATATAAAAGGGGAGGTCATCTGAGTAAATCAATCAAGTCAACACATTTCACCCAAAGTTAATGATAAGTTATTACGCCCTGAAACATTTATTTGGTGAGAAAACATCTCAATTGTTCACTAGGTCTGAATATGTGTGGACACCATGTAATGAGAAATCTATTTGAGTTGGCTGATGAAGTTAGTCACATTCTCTGGAATAAAACCATAGAACGAGTTTGAATGCAAACTTGCAGTCAAGAAGAGAGAGCATTCCAACCAAATCATTCTGAAGAAATTGATTAGGTAGGAGGAAAAAAAGCTCAAGTCCTTGACCTCTTCAGCTAGATCTTAGCAGAGGAGCTTCTTGAACTTTTATGGGTCCAGAGGATATTGACTTTTTCCTTGGTGTCTGGGAGCATCCCCCAAAATGGATGATACCAAGTGTTTCCATAAGGGTCCAAGTACATATAGGACAAGATAAGAAAAGTGAATTCAAGGTCCTACAAAAAGCCTAGTAGAAAAGCTTACCATAGCCAAGGGGAACATCTTGAGGACTCTAATAAAAGGACTTTCAGAAGATAAATTATAGCCTTGGTCTCATTTCCCCGAGAGTCTATATGTTCTTGTGGGAGGATATGTTACTCTCTTTTAGGGAACAATGTTTTGTCATAACTACATCAAGTATATTCAAATGACAAAATACGCCTTTATCAAAACTAGTTGTCTTTCTGACTCATAATCGTGGTGGAGGAACATACTGGCAGTGGTTTGTGAACTAAAGCTTTAGAAAGATTTCCCCTTGAAGATTTCTACTATTCCCTTAGTACTAACTTTTGTGCCCTAAGAATAAAGAATAGATCTGGGGACCTGACTTGTCAGTATGAGTTGGAGTCCATATAGTACCTCTAAGAGCACATACTGCACAAAAAGCAAAAATGTAAAAATAGTCTTATCCTGAAGAAGTGAGCTTCTTTATACCAGTGAGTGAGATAAAATTTAAGTAACTGAGTACATCTAAAATATATTTGGAGCATAAGGAAGGTAACTTTAGAGGGGGAGGTTCAAATGGCTTGAGGTCAGGGAGCTGGGAGGGCCTTATACAGAAAGTAGGGTTTGAACTGAGTCTTCAAAGAAGCCAGGGCTTTTAAGAGCAAGGGATGAGATGGGAGGGCATTCCAGACATGAGGGGTAGCCAGTAGAGTAAATAAAATTAAACATCTATTTATGATACTTGTATTTCAGTGGTGTGGAGCCCGTGGCCTAAAGTTCACATGTAGCCTTCTAAGTTCCTGGGTGGGACTTTGTGAATGAGTCCAAGTTTTACAGAACAAATCCTTTCATTAAGGGAATTTGCTCTCAGGTTTGGATTCAATCAGAGGGCCACACTTGAGAACCTAGGGATTCCCCACAGGTTCTCTACCCCTGTATGATACAGAAACAAAAGTGAGATCACTTGGGAAGGAAGAACTATAATAACTGAAAAAATCAGGCAATAAATCATAAAGGGAAGGGTATTTGATCTGTGTTTTGAAGGGAAATCAGGTTACTAAGAAGTGAAGGTGGAAAGGGAGAACATTCTATATTTGAACTGACTAATCTGAGTTATCTGTTGTTTTTTCTTTGTGGAAAGTAGGCTCTAAAAGAACACGGGCTGTTTATTTATTATTTTGTGTATCCAATGCCTAGCACAATGTTTAGCAAAGGGCATATTGCATTCAAAGGCTCCCTTTCCTCTCTCTGGAGCTGGAGAATCATAATAAATCTATATCAACAGGCATTCCATGTGCATAGTATGAAGTTAATGGCTTCATTTTTGTTTTCCTATAACATAGGGGTAGGACAATACAGGTGTCTAAATTTCATTATGAATCTACATTTATATTTATTCTATAGAACAAGTCCATCTTGAAAAGTAAAATATATTAAAAATCCAATCATGTTCCAACCATCCAGAGTACCTGAAGGACTATGTATTTGTACAGATAGGCCTGTGCACAATAGCTGGCATACTACATTTCTGCAGTTATGGTTGCCATCAAAACATAAGACAAAAACAACACAAAAGATGATGAAATACTTCATAGATATTAAGAAGGCATGACAAGAAATAGAGACTCTATGAGTTGCTAATATTCATTGAAATACATTAGTTCCCTTATTAGAAGGTATGTATCGAAATAGAAAACACTTATCTAAAGTTGTAAACTTTATGTAACTGTACTCTGAATTCTCGTTCAATAGAGTCAAGAAGCTGTACCATCAGTAATAAAGTCAATAGAAGAGTTAGATGATGCAAAATCTTCTATTTTTCATACCTTTATTTACATACTATCATTTGTAAGATATTTTTCTTCACCACTGGCATAAAAGGGACACCAGATTTTATGTTTCAAAGGAATCCTGTCTTATGAGAAGCTGTCTTATCGATTCTCTTTATTTTTATTTTGTTTATATCAAGCTGAATTTATATATTTAAAAAAATAGGAAAGACTGCCATCTTTAGGAACTTAGAGTTTTTACATTTTTTCCCTTATTTTTCCTTTGCTTAAGAGATCTGTTTAAAGAGTGCCACCTGCAGTTTTCTCCACTATTCTCTTTCATGAAAAACATATTCTTGGATTGAAGGAAAATTTTTATTGGGGCATTTCTACTAGAAAAAAAGACAGAAATTAAAAGCAATGAATTTTAATATGGTATAAGAAGACACGTTATCCAATAAAATTGAATATGATTAGATTTCTACTATACATACATTTTCATACACAGAGAAGCAAAGTTTAAATGATGCTTCAAAGAGGAATTTTTGTGAACTGGGAAATATTTTTAATGAGTGATGGAAATACAAAACACAAAAGCAAAATCTGAAAAAAGTTATATCAAAGGGAACTTTAAAAATGCTCAGTTCTTTTATACATCTATGTTTTTATTTTACCTTCATAATTAATCTACTGCTGCCATCAACATTATTTTCATAATAAGGTAAAGTCTGAAGCTAAAGATGCCCTGAAGGTTAAAATATTGACTTTTCTGCAAGTGAAAAAAAGTTTAATGCACACATCTTTTTACTAGGATGAATATTCACATATTCTACAAGCAGTTTAAAAAAATAGTTATGTTTACTGAAAAAATGCCTTGATTTTCATTTTATTGCTACATTTTTATGAGCCTGTAATATGTTTGATAAATGCCAACAGAACTTTATTTTAATAACATTGCTGTATGACAAACTAATTAAAACAACTACTAAGTGGCATGATTTTATTAATAAGAATAAATAAAACATTAAATCTTTCTATGACATAATTATCTATAATATTGTCTATTTAGGTAGACTTAATGGTTAGCTAACATAATATATTTTTCCCTCTTCCTTTAGTGCAAGTGAATGACTATACCATGTTTTATGTTTAATTTTCTCTTTCAGTGACAAAGATAGTCATCAGGCAACTTAGTGAAAATATTTTGTTTTGTATTTAAGAAACATAAAGTATAAATGAAGCCTTTATAATACATATTTTCTCAACAAAAAATATGCATTTTCCTGTATGGTTAATATAAAAGTCACCAAGTCCCACTTAAGCTGTCAAATAGCAGAAGGCTAGTTTCTCCAGTTAAATTCAGTCTTACCATTTCTATATGAATTAGAGATATTCTCTAGGTTGTGCACATAAGAAAGAAATTTGTCAGAATGTATGGTTCTGTAATGCTATGGATTTCCTAATAGTAGAGGCTGATAAACGTTAGAATGAGTACCATTATGGTATTTTCTCAAGTAGTAGATGGAAGAATCTCCTGAGAAGGTATCAAGTCTGATCTTTCCTGAAAGCAGAGATGAACAGAATGCTCTGCTATCATTGCTTTTAATTTTTATACCTACTCACTCAAAAGCAAATATTCATGAGAATGATCTATACTTGTGCTGTGATTTTCCTTGTTGATAATAAAAGAACTGGCCGACTTTCACATGAGGTTTTATACAGATCACATTGGTGTAGTCATAGAAGTGACTGAACATGTAGGACGTACAACAGCCCAATCCATTCCTTTTGATTCATTGATTAAAAAAAGCTATTGTATTGGCAGAACAAAATAGAAGCTTAAAGGTTGTCTTCAATAAGTTTTCCCTCTTGCATCTGGTAAGACCATACAGTCTTTCTGGTTAAAGACAGCCAGTAAAATAACTTTGTTGAATGAGCTTATTAACAATAGCAAAAAAAAGCAAAAAGCAAAAAATGAGACATGTATGCTTGACTGAGGTGTTTGACCTGTCATGAAGGATGTTTGGCATGGAGTTCAAATGGAAAACCAATTCTCCAGATGATCCTTCACTTAATCTTAGCACCTAGCATTTATATAATTTTTATTCTGTCATGCATTGTGCTAAGCACTTCTAGAAAAACATTATCTTATTTGGTCTTCACAACAACCCTGGGAGGCAGATGATGTGATTCTTTCCATTGTGTAGTTGAGGAAACTGAGGCAAAAATATGTTAAGTAATTTGCCCAGGATTTCACAGCCAGTAAGTATCTGAGCCTGGATTTGAACTCATCTTCCTAATTCTAGGTCTAGTAGTACTCTATCCACCGAACGACATAGTTTCCTCGTTGATGTGTGATCTTCATAAAAATTCATGCAAGAAATACCACACAGACACACATGTATGATGAGTATCTACTACGTAGGCTATGGCACACCATTAAGTAAATGAGCAAGAATCATTAATCTATCCAATATATGATTTGGATAGCTGCGGCACATTGACGTTAGTCTTGATGCACTGGATTGTATTTGGAAAATTGTGCAGTGCTTGCAATGATCCCCAGCTACATTCCACCACAGAACCACATCTTAACAGTAATATTTTACTGATGATGCCATATGACTTTTATTCACAGTACATGGAATGATACAGGATCAAAGTGAAAGTGATTTAAGCTACACAGAGATGCATAGTGGGAGCAAATACACTGCAGCATATTGCCAACAGAGACTTGTCTGCAAAAAGAGGAATAATATATATATATATATATATATGAAATGGATAAGGAAAGAAGGTGGTTGGTCATGTAACAAGATTGAGAGATAACAGATGGGCAACCTTGGAGTTATAGTAGTTCCTATGAAATGCTGAAATATTTTAGAGCAAAATCTATAGTTTACTGGGTTGAGTCTTCTTTGTGGTGAATTTATAAATGAACATGGATAAAAAAATTGTACAGGATGAGAACATATAAATGGATTAAGCATTCCACCAATGCATCAATAAGAACATGGATGCATAAATGTAACATTAAATCTTTCTAAGATATAATTATCTCTCAAATTGTCTACTTATGTAGACTTAATGGTTAGCGAACATAATGTATGTTTTCCTCTTCCATTAGTGTAAGTGAATGACTATGCCATGCCTTATGTTGATTTTCTCTTTCAGTGACCAAGCTGGTAAGGTAACTATGCCTCAATTCTGATGCACACAGGAATCAGATTTTTCCATATAATGACAACAATTTTACTCTTCTTTAAATGTTTCCTGACAGCAAAATCAAAATCTTTACCATTCATGTACTTAACTCAACAAACGTATAATGCCCGTTTAACCATGAGTTGAACAAGGCATTGCAAAGCTGTTCTTCCTGATGATATAGTCTCATCGCTGTGAGGTTTAAGAGGTTTATTTGATAGACAATAAAGAGGAAACTGGCTAGTCTCTCTGAACGGGCAGCCATATTTCAAAAGTGGGGTCGGAGGTACTTTCACCTATCCAGTTATCCTTGCAGCTGCTCCCATATGGCAGGCATAGCATGAGGAATCATCTTGGGAAACTTGAGCCTGGGGTCTCTGCTTCCTTTTCCTCTTCATGTTTACTTTCCTAAGTATGTGAATAAACATCAGTTTCACGTTGGATGTAACCTTGTATGTCTGAGAGAGTTGTAGATCCTATGTCCATTGAGTGGAGCGATATAATGGCTAAAGAAGTTTATGCATTGGATGACAAAATGAACTACAAAAGGGGTGTACCTAATTTTGTCCAGTCACTCCATTTTAATTAAACCAAGTGGGGTGTTCTCTTTAGTTACTGCCTTCTGCCTCACTCCTACAGAGAGATTTCTCTCTGAAGATCTAAGGGAAAACAATAGAGAGGGCAATTTGACTTACCACCCATACCCTCTCACCAGATCACCAGTGTCTATTTCTAGCTCTTCTGGGGGAAGTCCTATATGCACTTTAGGACATTCATAAAAATAGTAAATGTGTCACTTAGATTCTCTGTCATGTACTTCCTTAGCCCCTGCTGTGGGCTGAGTGGGGTGAAGAAGGAGATGCCTTTAGGTAGCAGAGTAGATAAACCACTGAGTGAGTGCAGGTTCAGGAAGCCCTAAATTCAGACCTGGGCTCTGACACTTACCAGTTTTTTAATGCTTGGCAAGTCACATACCCTTTCTCCTGCCATACAATTTCTTCAACTGTAAAATGGGCAGAATAGTACCTGCCTCCTTGCAAGTATCAAATAAGACAACATTTGTAAAGTGCTGAGCACAGTGCTTGGCATACAGTTGGCACTTAATAAATGCTTATTGCATTTCTTCTTTTCCCTTCTGCTTTTACCCCGACTTTCCATCAGAGAGAGCCTCTCCTCTTTATATTTCTTTCATACACTGCTACTCACTACTTCCCAAAGTCCATCTTTGCTGGACAGCCAGGTCAGGACTTGGTCTCCTCTTTTTGTGGATAGTTATCTCATACAATACATAAACTTCCCCTACCATCTCTGCCCAAAGAACACAAGAATAAAGCTCTCTCAAACTCACAAGGTAAAAGTCCTAAACCTGGACATATCTCTCCTGAGAATGATGTTTGGTCACAAAACAGAAAAGCTAGCCAGGGCCCCAGGCTCAAGTTTGCCTAGTTAAAAACCCCTCACTAGTTGTCAGATGACCACATGTGTCATGATGCCAGGGGAAGGGCACTGGTCTCACCTCCTCCACCCTTCCAGCAAGTGTCTCAAAAGATACTCATGCCTGCAACCAGAAGGAGAAAAGAACAGTAGGAGAGAAGTCGATTCTCTTTTAAAGGGCAATTGAGAATCTTTCAGTTCAGTTGCTAATAAGGGTGTGACTTCCAAAGATTATGAGTGCTGATACATACCTGGCTAACGTTTCATTACCAATGTACCAAAATAACAGGTTAACAAACTGAGTTGGTCAGAATTAAGAAGGGCAGTTTTGAGCATGCATTTCTTTCGCTCATATTTTGACTACCATATATAACATACCCACTAGGTACTTAGTCTGTTTTAGTCACTAGAAAGCAGTTATCTTTAATGCAAATTCAGAGGATATATGCTACAATGAGAACACATATACATATAAAGCCATATACTGCACATATAATGCATGTATGTGCACATATAAATATGTGTATACACATGCTTATATAATACACACATACTTGTATATGGGAACTCTCATTGAAATATACATGAAATTTGTATGTATAAGTACATGTGCATATAATTACATATACACATGTGTATATTTTATAAATATGTAACATGTGTATATTTCAATGAGAAAATCCTACATATAAATACATATGTAATATACATCTATGTTTATGCACATATGCTTCTCATTGAAAGATATAGCTTCTGTATTTGATATATGCAGAATATCAATTTTGCCACTGAAATATACATATATATGCATACACATATATACATACACCAATATATGTGTACATATATATGCACACACATACATATATACACATTACATACATATATACACACATACACACATACATCACACAGATATAAAAGAATACTAAAGATGATTACAGAGTTGAGTAGGCTATCTGACCTAGGGTTCATAATTAAGATAGTGACAAAAAACTCTAAAGTGTACCTAGGATCTTTATATCAAAAGAATGTCTCTGAGTTAAGGGTTATATGAGTGTGTGTGTACATAGATATATATCTGTACACATATACATATGTGTGTATGATTTCTCATTAAAATACATATATGTTTTGTATAGATAGATCCATGTCTATATATTTTTTGTAGTCTCTGGGTAGGTATGGACTATTGGGTAAGAAAGAATTAGTAGGGAAGACTGTATAATTGATACCTCTGTGATTTTCTCGGGGCTTAGAGCCTTATGACTTTCAAAAAAGACATAGAGTAATTATTGGAAATGAGAGACATAGAAAGTGATCAGAAAACCATCTTTCTCAAATACAGTTTCTGAAAATAAAAACAACTTTTGTAGGGAAGTAAGAACTGGGTTTAGTAGAAAAAACAAACTGAAGTTGAAAAGTTCTTGCCTAACCACTTTGTACTTGATCCTGCCATCAGGAAAATGGGCATTATATGTGAAAAACAATATTATACTTGCAAACAGAAAAATAATTTTGAATTACACTTAAAAAATGAGCCCGAAATGCTCATACTCTTCGATGCAGGATTCCCACTCCTAGTTATATGCCCCAAAGAGGACAGTGATAGAGAGAAAATCTTCCTTTATACCAAAGAATTTAGAGCAGCACTTTTCACAGCAGCAAAGAACTAGGAACAAAACAGATGCCAATTAATGGGGGAATAGTTAAATAAATTGTCATCAATGAATATAACAGAACACTTTTCTAAAAATATGATGACTACTTGTAATGGTAATTTAAATGGGAAGATCTTTCCCATTCATTAAAAGGCCCATGAGACTTGACTGGCTCACATGGAAATCTGAGTCCCATGGAGCCTGTGGTGGTGGGGGTTTTGTTGAATGGGTGAAGCAGGAAGGGTGGAACCAGAAGAGGCAGACCTAGAGCAGAGTTGAGAGGTAATTGATTAGAGAACTGGGAGGGAGAGAAAGAAAGACAGCTAGGCTCCTGAGTGATTGTTTGTGTGAAGGCCTGCTAATGGGTATAGACTTCTTGGTTACTACAATGGATTTCTTTGTTTACTATGATGGATTTGGCTTTCTGGTGTCTGAATACATGTTTTGGTTCTGTTTTCCATGAGGAGAGTCTGTTGTGTTTTGAGATTCAGAATTGCACTGCATATTCATGGCTGCTGTAAAAGCTATGAATATCACCTTGGCGCTACAATTACAGAGATGCACGAAAGAGTTGTATGAACTGATGACAAGTACATAGAAACAAGAAATCAATATCCATAGTGACTACGGTCATGTAAAAGGAAAAAAAATAATTAAAACTGAATGAAGTGAAATCATAATGAATTAGCTTAAATCCAAAGAAAAGATCTGAGAATGTACCTCTCCACCTTCCTTGCAGCGGTGGAAAACTATGGTTAGGGAACACTTCAGAAAATGTTGGACTTAATGTGTTGGTTAATTTTGCTAACTTTTTTTCTTATTCTTTATTATAAGGAATGATTTTCTTAGGGAAATCTGGGATAGAACCATATTAGGCAATCAGGGAATGCAAAAACAAAAGATTTCAATGCAAATAAAAGTCAATAAGATTACAAAATAGATTAAAATACTCGTGAGCTTTCAATCCTTTCATAGCACACATGGAATAAATCTAATTGATTTCTTTCAATAAACTTTACAAGAAGTATTATTCTTTAGGGGGAAAAGATCGGGTTAATTTCAGAGACACGAAAAAGCGCAGGCTGTTCTTCAGTAAAAATCATTGCTCTGCAAATGATTTAACACAACTGAAGTTTGTGTTATAGCCCAAAGAAAAAAATGAAAAAGCACCTACCTTCGCACCCAACTCATTATAATGCAGCTTCAAGGCCGTCAGTCTTTCATCAAGTTCTTTGGGATTTTCCGTTTGTTGTTTCTGCACAATCTGCCGACCAGTTTTTATCACATTTTCTACCTCAGACTTCACATCACTGAGGCTTTTGTATAATTTCTAGGTTAAGACATACAACAAACAATATAAGGTAAAGACACCGAAAAAACCATCAGTGTTAGCAAACAAGCAAAACAAAAGGGGCAGGCATTCGGTGGCGGTCATTGCTGTTGTAACACCACACAGAAGAACTTATTAAATCATCTGTCCCTTTTCATTTTCAATTTTTAAATTTAGCATTGGGTTGGCTATGGTGATGCACAGAGGAGGCTGAGGTGGGTAGATCTCTTGAGCTCAGGAGTTCTTAGATCAGCAAGAATAAATCATTTGAGGTATCCCAGGAGCAGGGGGCCATCAGGTTGCCTAAAGAGGGATGAATCAGTCCATGTTAACAAATGGAACAGATCAAAGCTCCCATGGTAATCCTTAGGAGAACAGGCTCAGAAATAGCCCTTGCACTTTCAACCTTGGCAAGATAGGGAGACCCATTCTTATTTCTTTGACGGTGTTTGAACTTATAAACACAGATATAATTCATGGTTAAGAACAGTAATTTATTAATGTGCATGTGTGTATATATTGTACTTGTGTCTGTACATATGTGCATATATATATATATATATATGTATTTATGTATAAAATGAGGTCAATCTATTTTCTATCCTTTATTAATGTATTCCAGAAGGCCTTGACATTTATTTTGCATAGATTTATTAAGTTGGCTTTCTTCATTAAGTTGACATATTAGGTTTTACAGAATGGCTAAGTGGTGCTGATAATTCAATATTATCTACTCCCCTCACTCCTGTTTTTCCCACTGAGCTTCTATTTTGATACTTCCTCAAGGCCTCAAGCTTACCCAAGTTACACAGTCTCTGCTAGGGAACGGTCAGCTTTGATATGTCCTGCTAAGCTAAGAAGGTTTCAATTACCTCCCTACTGATGTAATGTTATTTAGAGTCCAACCTGATTTGATGTATTTGGCTCATCACCAAAGCTGTACCATTAGGTGATTATCACTATTTTTAATACAGCAACTCATGAAATTGTCTACTCAGGCGTACAGAAGTTGCCATTTCCAAGGGTGGAGAGGGTACACACACCCATGTAATCACAGCCCTCTTTGTAAGTACTGAAGTATTACCAGGATATTGGGAGGGATTTGCCTGAACTATCAATTAATTTAAATGCCACACTTTGGCTATGTTTTATATTTCACATCAGCCTCTCGGGATATTTGGAGACAGCTACGGTTCCCCTCTTTCTATCCATCTCATTTTCCTATGCAGCTCAAAGACCAAAGCCACCTTTCCTGGATACTAAATCCCTATCTTGTTGGTAATACCAGTAATTATTGCGTAGATTTTCTAGTGAGCAAGTTTCAGTAATAAAGTCAGATAAAATTTCTTTTTTTATATTAGAAAAAAGGTTTTTGATTTTTATGCCATTAAAATTTATATTAAGCCTTCTCCCCTCAGACTTTATAAAACAATTGATTTGGCACCTTTCTAATATAATAATCAAAGTATTATAATTGCTGGTGTATATACCTCATTCTTTAATAGAATATAAGCTTGATGCAGGCAAGAAAGGAGACTTAGGAAAACCATAGTTTAGTCCCTAGACTAGTACTATGTAATATCTTCATATGTACATATGGATTATAGCATAAGGAGAAAAGGGCTTATTACATCTGCATTTTGTTGTCCCTGATGCCCTCCACCTCTTTTTTTTTTTTTAACAAAATCTTCTTGAAGGCAAAGTCCATGCATATCATAGTTCCTATATGGTGTTTAAACATATTTAAGTAATAATGAAAAAATATGAAGAAAATATTAGTTCTAAATTATGATACAATTTAACTGTTTATTTTTTTATTCCTCTTGATACCTTCACCAAAACTGAATGAAACTGATAATTTCCTTGATGAGTTCCTTCATTTTAATGTGCAATGTCACATATATAACTGATATGCAGGTGGGGCTTTACCTCAGCTTATACCTACTAGCAAAAAATACTATTGTAGTTTTTTAATGGCATCATTTCAGATGTGTTACTAATGAAGTGTCACTTTCCGAATGTTTCAACATAATAGTCTCCTTTGATCTGTGTTTTACTGCCTAAGTGGTTTACTGTTTTGTCTCATGAACTTTGGGTTTAATTGTGTGACAAAGGAGACCGTGGCACAGGACCACTCAGCATGGCATGCCCATATCAGAAAGGGTGTTGTGCTCTATGACCAAAGCAGAATTGAGACAGCACAAAGGAAACATAGGATGTGCAAATTTGGAGTAACCACCCCAAATGTTCACATGGATTATCTGTGCCCAACCTGTGGTAGAGCATTCCGAGCTCGTATTGGTCTGATCAACACAGTCGGACACGCTGAAACTTGAGTTTATCATGGTGGTGGCATTTCAGTCTTATTCAAGAATGAATGACAATAATCCCAATCACTTGTGTCCAAAGAGAAAATATAAGGACTAAGCCATGATCAAGAATACACACACATACACACGCACGTGCATAAGTATATGTATATATATATTTAATAAATTACTTGAATAATTGAAATTTAAGCAAAAATGCAGACACAAAATCTCTTACAAGCCACCTAAACCTTTTGTTGCAAGATATGTTAATAAAGTAGCCAAATGATCAGATTTTCCCCAAAATATTTTATATAATCACAAGTATCTTTGCTTTTTTTAAAAAAAATGTTGCTGACTTTTTAAAAATCAGATATACATACCATGCAATGATCCAGCTGTGACTGTACTACTTCCTGCTCAATACTCTTCATTTCCAATACAGGGAATTGCATTTTCACTTCATCTAACACTCTCTTACTTTCCTCTAGACGCTGCTCAAAATTGGCTGGCTTCTGGAATAAGCGGAACTTTACAGAAACATCCTGCAATTTTTTCTGTAAAGGCAAAGTAAATTACTAGGATATATTCTGAAGTCAAAAAGAAAAACATGTTCAAACTTATGTCTGTAAATATTATCAATTTATGGAGCTCTCTCAAAAAAATTATTAAGCTTGTGTAGCTCAATAATTGCTTTTTGCCTTCTTCCTGGATATTCTTGCTTATTAAAACAGTTACAATCTTACATTTATATAGTACTATATGCTTACAAGATGTAGTTAGATGACTCAGTGGAAAGAATACTGGTCTTAGAGTCGGAAAAACTTAAGTTCAAATCAGACACTTACTGGTTGTGTAAGTCATTTAACCTTTGTTTACCTTAATCCATTGGAAAAGGAAATAGCAAACCATTCCAATATCTTTGCCAAGAGAATCTCATGGAGAGTATGGTCCACAAGGTCCTGAAGAGACAGACAGGACTGGACAACAATAACATATGTATACGGAGTAACTTCATATTGAGTTTATAAATACATCTTATTATTTTCTCCTCAACCTAAATCCTAGAACAATAATTTCTTTTGTTGTAGTTGCGGAGTCATTTTTTGTTTGTCTCACTTTTTGTTACCTTATTTGGGGTTTTCTTGTAAAGGACAATGGAATGGTTTGATAAATAAACATCTGTGGTATATTGAATCAGTCTTCATTTTCTAAGTGAGGAAATAATCACAAGGAGGAGGATATCTAAAATCATTCAGCTATGCTTAATGGAGGGATATGCTTTAAGGAGGTGCTTAGGGGAGAGGAAGGACCTATTAATACATATACTTTTAAATGTAAAATGAATTATTAACATTTTTCTTATCTAGACATTCAACAAAATAATAAATTGAGCCCAGATTTGTACCAATTGATGATTTCTGAAGTATAAATGCTCACCCTGAAAATTTAACAGACTCTTGCCATCCAATCTAGTTAAAGCTGGCTCCAGCCCAACCCTTGCTTAATGAAACTCACATCTGGATCTTCTGGGCCCAGATCCAATGCTAAAATATAGAGGCATTAAAATTAATGAAAACGATAGCCTCCCAGGATGTGAAGCTAGGGGAAATTTAATAGAATATCTGTCACAAATCCTTCATTTTACTGATTAGAAAAATAGGCCCAGAGAAGGAAAAGGACCTGTCCAAGATAAAGCAGGCATTTAGAAGAAGGACTGAGATGGGAATCCTTATTTGAGTCTTAATTTCCCTTACACCACTGTCTCCTTCTGGAATCTTTCTTACTTACTTCTTAAGAAAATTATACATACATGGTAATAAAATTGTATAATTTATCTTCCTTTTTAAAAAATACCATTTATTAATGCAAGAAAGATTGCATGGCACAGTGTATTGAGTGATGGACTTGGAGTCAGTAAGACAAAGTTTTGAACTTTGCCTCAGAGACTAGCCATAAATCTATAGGAAAATCACTTAACATCCATTTCTCTGTCAATAAAATAGAGATACTAACGATAATGATGAAAAAATAGCATTTACATAGTTCTTTAAACTTTTTGTAGCACTTTATAAACATGCTGTTGTTCGCCATTTTTCACTTGTGTCTGACACTTCATTACCCTGCTTGGGGTTTTCTTGGTAGAGATACTGGAATGGTTTGCCATTTCCTTCTTCAGCTCATTTTATTGAGGAGGAAACTGAGGCAAACAGGGTTAAGTGACTTGTCCAGAATCAGAAGGCTAGTAAGTTTCGAAGCCAGATTTGAACTCATGAAGATGTTAGACTCTCAGTCTGACGCAATATCTACTGTACCACCTGGCTGCCTATGATCATGTAAATATAATATCATTTAATCTTCACAACTCTGGGCTCTGGCTGCTATTGTTATGTCCATTTCACAGATGAGGAAATTGAGGCAGACAGAATTTTAAATGACTTGCTTAAGGCCATACATTTAATAAGTGAATGACCCCCGATGTGAGTTAAGGTCTTCCTGCCTCTAGATAGCGACTCCATCACAGGATGACTGTGAGGTTCCAAAGGGGCAATATATGTAAAGCACCTAATTATGTTTAAAATGTTATATAAATTTTAGCTATTACTAGTTGCAATGTTAATATAGCCAGTCCTAGAGTAAATCATATATAAAGTAGTATTTTTTTTACTGAGATACAATGCTCATAAAATATTTTGTCCATGCATATAAAATCACTTATCTAACATCAACCATCATATTGATAGAGTAAAAATATTTCATTATATTCTAAAATTGATCTGAAGTCTAGGCTTATTAACATACCTGTGCCACTTCAATCTGGGTAAGAACCCTCTTGGCAGCATCCTTTCCTTGGTTACGCTTCTTCATTTCTTCTAAGCTAATCTCATGGCTTGTTAAATCAGATTGGATTTTCTGTTGGGAGGAAAGCATATAATAATTAGTCTTTTGGCAGTCATTATAAAACAGTATTCATTTAATTTACACATTTGCACATCTCCAGGGGTGTATATATTTACATTTTAATTGATGTCTTTTGTTTTGACATCAGCAGTAATTGGAGCGAGATGGGGTGGGAATTCCCCATCCCTACCTCTTCAGCGTTTTTTCTTTTTTTTATTCATTTCTCAACTAATATGCATATATTTTGTTTCTACTTCTTTGCTAACACAAAAAGCACTACTATGAATACTCTGATATATGCTGGAATTTTAAAAATTTGTTTATATTTTCATCATATGTATGTAATAATTTCTGCTATAGAGTTATTGGGTTATAATATAGGAGCTGTTTAGTTGCTTTAAAAAAAAAACCTCAAACTATTAGAGTAACTGACAACTCTACCAAAACTATATCAGTGTTCCTTTTTTCCCACAGCCCCTAATTATTGAGTTTCTGGTTTTTTTATCATCTTTGACATCTCCTAGGATATAAACTAAAATCTCAGAGTTATTGAATTTGTAATTCTGTTTTCAAATGAGTATAATTCATAAATCCCTTCTTGAAAACCGTTCTCCTTGTGTAATCACTTATCGTTCTTGGTAATGATATGTTTATTTAAATTCTTTTTTATCTTGCATATTTTAATTTAATCAGTGATATTTGATGCAAATATTTCCATAATTTCTCTTCTTATCCTATCTTCATTAATCACTTTTTAGAAAAAAACTATTTTAATTCTGTGTAATTAAATTTTTGTCCTTTATTATATCCTCTATCCCTTCTTTGGTTTAGAATTCTGCCCAAGCCATGTTCCTGAAAGGTATTTATCTCTTTCTGATCTTTTTTTAAATTTATTTTTTCTTTATCAATAATACCTTTTTATATTGAAGGCACATATTATTTTGGAGCTCATTCTGATAGATTGCATATGCTTTGTAGAAAATTTAATTTCTGTCAAACTACTTTATATTTACAGATTTCCAAGTAGTTTTTGTCAAAGACATCTTTTCTCCAATAATTAGGTTACTGGGTTGATCTAACATTCAGCTACTGTTTTTGTTTGCTCCTGTTTCTTATTTATCTAGCCTGTTCCACTTTCTTATGTTTCTGGTGCTTTTTGTTCTTGTGCTTTATCTTATCTTAATCAGCACAAAGCAATTTTGATGATCACTGGTTAAGATTAGTATTGCATTGACTCCTTCATGTATGTTTTTATTTTTTATTATTTTCCTGGAAAGCTATACCTTTTATTCCTCTAAATAGATTTTGATTTGGTTTAAAGTACTCTCCTTAGAAATTTAAATGACACAGGATTAAATATACAAACTCATTTAAGCAAGATTACAATATTTATTATATTGATATGGACAAATTATAAGCAATGTTTTTTGCTAATTATATGTATTTTTCTTAAAGTTATTTTTAATCACATTTCTAGCTAATCACATGGCTGCAAATGCACATAACTTGGTAGGCAAATGACATTTTATTCATTTTAAAGTTGTTTTGAATATAATTTCTGTGATTATAATTTATTCCTGGCATTTTTTAACAGAAATTCAGTTTTTATGAATTTATCTCCTATTCTGTAAGCTTCTTGTAAGTATTATCTCATATGGTTTCATGTATGATTCTCTGGGATTTTTAAAGTACATCCAGTCATGTGAAAAGATATAATTTTGTCTTCTCACTAGAAATATTCATACTTTTGATTTTGTAACATTGAATTATTAATATATTTGACTTTTTATAACTACATCAAATAATAATGGGGAGAGAGGGCATTCTTGCTTTGTCTCTATTTCTATAAGAATTATAGTGTTTTTCCATTGTAGATCCTGTCATGCCTATATTTTACAGGTTTGATTTTTAAAAAAAAGAATGTGTATTGTGTTTCAACAGAAATCTTTTTTACAATGTAAGAAATAGTAGGTTTATTAATTCTCTAAATTTTAGTGATGTGTGTGTGTATACGTGTGCATGTGCGCACATTTTTTTTTCTTTAGGAGATGCCTTCATCAATATCCTATTAGTTGGAGGTCATCTTACTGTTATAACTATCTTTAACATCACTACTTAATATTCCATTTATTTTCCTTTTATTGACTCATCTATCACAATATCATGACAGTTTGCATTTAAGTCTATGTCGTTTCTTCATATTTTTTCATTAATTACTATTTTATTATGATGATGAACTCCACTCTCAGGTCTGGAAAGATCTGGTAGATGTGGTTGCTGAACAAATCCTGGAAATGTTTTCAAGTTCATAATAAAGCATCTATTCGTTATTTCGATCTATGTCCTATAACATGGTTAAGTTTTTTTTTTTGATTTTGATTTTGATTTTTTGATTTTTTTTTATTTTAAATAAATTTATTTAACTTTTTACATTCATTTTCACAAGATTTTGGGTTCCAAAATTTTCTCCCCATTTGTGCCCTCCCCCCTCCCCAATACACTGGACATTCTAATTACCCATATCACCAATCTGCCCTCTCTTCTATCATCCCTTCCTTCCCTTACCCCATCTTCTCTTTTGTGCTGTAGGG
>CM053771.1:366109440-366183730 GCA_028658325.1 Potorous gilbertii | reverse complement strand
AATGCTGCTCCCCAGCCTCAGGGCTTTTGGTGGCAGGCTTGACTGCTCTTCAATGGGAACTTATCTGCTGGTTCTCAGGTGGGGGCAGGGCCGCCTCTCAGGCTCAGTTCCCTCAGGGGTTTTATGCAGAGATCTCTTGCAATGGAGATGCCGCAGAACCCCTGGCCACCCCGGGAGTTTCCGGCGGAGCTGCCTCTGCCTCGCCTCTGCCGTGGCCGCCGCCTCCCAGGGGGTCCGAGTCCCGGAGATCCCCCGCTCCCCTCTCAGCCCGTCTCTCTCACTGACCTATGCGTCAGGTCCCTGACGCCTGCTTGGGTCTGCTCGCTCCTCTCAGTGCTGCGTGGCCGGGGCGGGGGAGGGGAGTGCTCGGCCGGGCAGGGCTCAGCTCTAGTCCGGGGCACCTTTGCGGTCGGTTTTTCAGGGCTCTCTGCAACGGAAATCTCCTTCACTGTGTTGCTGCGCGGCTTCCACTGTTCCAGAATTTGTCAGGAGTTCTTTTTACAGGAAATCTATGGGCTGTGGGTTCGGACCTAGCTTAGGTGAGTCTTTCTACTCCGCCATCTTGGCTCCGCCCCCATGGTTAAGTTTTTTACAAGTATGATAGGATGATGAGAAATATTTGCATTATTTCATATTTCCATTCAGAACATACCACCAGGCAGATGAATCTAACTGAACAGAGAAAAGATAAAGCTGTTTCACTAATATTTTGTTTGCATTTTTCCGCAAATGAGAAAGATCTTCACGTTCCAAATAACAGAACAAGTAAACAATTTATTTCCATATGCAACATAAGTAGCGAGATAGTAAGAGGACACTCAGCTGTGAAGCTCTGTTTGCCCAAATGAACTACATCCTCAGGTCTGGAAAAAACTAGCAAATATGGCTGCTTAGCAAAAGCTTATAATATTTGCCCGATTATAGGAAATGAGAGAGATAGAAGAGTGAGAAGGGCAAATGTTTTAATTTTCAACAAAGGGAAGATAATTAACTCTGGAAATTATAAGCCTGTGGACTTCTCATCTATTTCTGATAAAATTCTAGAGATGAATGAAGAAATGACGAATGACGAAATTGTTGGTAAATATCTAGATACCAAGATCTAATGTGGCTTTATCAAGAACAAAACATGTCAGACAAACCTTATTTCCTTTTTTGACAGAACTAAAAACCAGTAGAGTAGGAGAATGTTGTGAATGTAGTTTACCCATTTTTAGCAAATCTTCAGTAAATTATTTCCTATTCTTCTTGTGGTAAAAGATAAAAAGGTGAGAATACAAGATGAGAATGCCATTATATTCTTTAGTCATACTAAAATATATTCAATGAGTCTCCAGAAATCAGACATACACCTGGCTTTGGAATTACTGATTCCACTTGCCTCTGCGAATTTGCCAAATGCAGCAGAATTTGAGTGACCCATACATTCATTCACGGACTTGGCCAAATTTCAGTAAATCCAATTCTGCCTATCAATTTCATCAAGAACCATTTTATGCTAAAATGACCAAAACACAAATTTAAGTCAATAATATTTTTTATCGTAAAGTATCAGAAAATGAGTATTTTCTTTCACCTCTCCACACCTCTATTTTATTCCATCTCCTCATTTGTTCCTTAACTTTCTTGAAATTTGTTAAAATCCTACTTTCTTCAAAAAACTTTTCTTAGTCCCCTTTACTGTTAGTGTCTTCCCTCTGAGTTTATTTCCAGTTTATCCTCTATATATCTTGTCTGCCCATAGTTGTTTGTATATTATCTCTCCCATTAGATTATGAGCTCCTTGAAAGTAGGACTATTTTTACTTCCTTTGTATCTCTAGCATTTTGTAAAGTGCTCAGCATACAGTAGGTGCCAATAATTCCTTACTGAATTGAATGGACTAGCACTCTTACTGCCCATCTCCATGCTTGTGTACTATCTGTTCTTCCATCAACTTGATGGAAAGTTGGAGGATTAGCCACATTCTCATGGCCTTAAGACAATCAAGTCAGTTCTGAAAACTTTATGTAAGAGCTAGTTAAAAAAATGGAGTTGAGAAAAGAATCAGTTACAGAAGAATAATCCAGCTCTTGAGAGAAAAATCTCTATTTGCCTTTTCTCTTGTGACACTTTCAGAATTCAGGAAAGGGTAGAAGGATTAGAGAAGATTTTCTTCTCAGCAATATTATCTTGCATTAATGTAGTTACCCCAATGCAGAGCAGACACAGAGTAAATGTATGGAATTGAATTGAACTGTTAAGATCAACAGACCCTACAGGCCTAGTACTCTATCAATTTTGCCACTTAACTGTTCATCCTAGGTATTAAGCATAAATATTTTTTCTAGTTATTCTATCTACATTACATTAAAATCAACACTCTAGGATACAATGGATATATTCCTTTTTTCCCCCTTATTTAACCTGGAGCAGAAAGAAATTGTTGGTAAGGAAGGTATAGCGAGGGGAAGCACTTCCAAGTCTAAAACTTGAAAGCTTTAAAACAAATGATAAAGAAACAAATAAATCCTCCAAGATTTCAAACATAAAAATGCGTACAACCAAGGTGAGACAAGAAATATTCGGTGAGTTCATCATTTATTAGGTTAGCCATTATTAAGTCTCCTTTTGAAGTGATTTTTTAATTTTTAGGCATATGTTAATGAATTTCAGAAAGGAATTTCTCAAACATAATAGCTAGAATTTACATAGCACTCTAAAGTTTATAAAACATTTTATAATTATTATATCATTTTATCCTCATCAGAATCCTGGAAAGTAAATGTTCTTATCTCCACTGTACAGAGGAGAAGAGGGAGGCATAGAGGGATCAGGTGGCTTTGCCCAAGATGACAAAGCTAGTCATTTAGGATGGATGGATTTGATCTCAGGTCTTCCTGTCCCCAGGTCTAATGCTTTATTCACTGAGCCACCTGGATATTGACATTTTGCCCTGATTCATATATAATGAAAATGAATCATACCTTGCACGAAACAACTAAAGAAAAATACTCAAATTTAGAAAGCAAAGGAAAAGCTATGTCCAAAATCTATGTTGAAACTTGCTTGTAATAAGAGCTATATACCTTCTTCCCCAGAATGTCCACTTTCTAAAACAAATACACAAACATATAATTAATTTAAAAAACTTCAGAAGGGCAATTAATTTGGAAGAAAGAATAATGAGCTTAATCTTAGGATGTCTGTTGGATTCTAGGGATTCTGGTAGGATAGACTTGAGGAAGACTGATAAAATAGACTTACCTCTAGATTCTCTTTCTCTTGTGTATGTATATAATTCCTGAAGCAGATACCTACATCCCTCTACTAGGAATAGGGCTTGTCCCTTGTCCTTGGTATTTTCATTGTATAATATATTGTCTTGATTAGGAGAATGACATATTTTCTAATCTTGCTAGAAACAGTGTTCATGTATTGTTATTGGGAAATGGTTACAAATACAAACTCTAAGAAAAATCATAGTTAACATTAACTTTGAAAAATATTAAGATTGCCCCTGGAAGGCAATTCAAGACATTAATTTCTGTAATTAGTGAGATTTAAATTAACTTAAATGAATTTGTACATGCAAGTAATCCTCAAGGACAGAAAGGAAAGGAACCTGTCAGATTACTTAAATTCTACAGCAGAACAACCCTAGTATCACCACTTGGTGGAGGCAGACACCCAAAGAACTGATTTTATTTAACAGAAAAGCCAAATACAGATTTAAAATAGAAGACAATGAGCAAAGACAGTGTCACTTTCCTGATCTCTCCCACCTTAATGAGTTAAGCTAATTACTTTATTTAAGGCATCATCATTGCCCCTTAATCTCCTCCAACTAAGGACATACATTGAACTCATTTATCATGTGTTATGATTCTTTTTTTAAAAATTATATTCACATCTCTAATGATTGGAAAATACTGTTTTGATATTCCCTTGGCAACCTCTACTTGTATATGCTATATCCACTCAAGAGCTTATTTCACAGACTTTATCTTGTTACCATAGACTGCATTTTCTCCCAAAGGGACATTAACTATAAAACTTTAGATTGAACTTCAGAAAAGCTAAAACTTGAAGAAAATCTGCACAGCTGATAACTCTGATCCAGCAAACAATTTACTTGCAGTCATCTTAAAATAAAATCTTCAAGAAAAATGTTTCAATAGCTTTTTTAGACTGTCTGCATTTTCCAATATGATATATTACTATTAAGTGACTTCAATGTCAGATGCAATTTTGTAAATGCAGGTCCAGCAAGAACTAAAGAAAACATCAAATCAAGCTTTCTTGGTGTTCTAAAGTCTACTAGCTCAAGGAAATTTTATATTCCAAAATTCATATGGATGGTACCATTTTTCATTATATTATTATATAAAATGACACATCTTAGCTCTCCAGTGATTCTTAAACTTTTTGTGTGTCATGGCCTCCTTTTGTAGCTAAGCCACAATAAAAGATACAAAGAATTATTAATGAAGTCAATTATATTATAATACAATTAACAGAATGTTGGAAGAAAGAAGTTCATGGCCTCCTGAGAGCCTAAACTTGTCAAAGTTGAGAGGGAAAAATACTTTAATGCAATTTAAATTGTTTTTTTTTTTTAACTGACATAATTTGTTTCTATTCAGGTATATTTATGTAGATGGAGGGTTATATTAAGTAGGTGAAATTAAAGGGTTGAGACAATTGTTTGGGACTTTTGTGGAATTATCTCAGGGAGAATGTGAACATGAAAGAAACCTTGCACAAAGGATCTGGGGCCACAAGTCTTGGGCTTGAATATATTCACAGATAGATTCAGACTTCATTCACTACCAATTATTATGTCTCAGTACTGGGAACTGACATGATTTACTCTGGCTCTTGTGGATTACAGTCACTCCTTTGTACTTATCTACAAAAAAGAAATATTCTAAGGCTAAGGCTAGGAAGAGAAAGGGAGAAGGGCAGCAGAGCTAAAGAAAGACCTTGGGCCACAAAAAGTCTGTACTTCATCATTTCCTTGGAAGAGCCCCTAATGAAATCCTTAGAGAGGCAAGGGCAAAAGAGCCTTAAAATCACACCTGATCTCCTAGAAGCAGCTCTTAGAGGCTGGGCATAACCTTTTAGTCATGTGGCTCTAGATCTCCCCTTCATTGTCCATAAAATAGCTGTCAAAAAATTACTTTAAACAAATTCTAGAGTAGGAGAAGCCACAAAACAACAGAAGGAAAGAGATTTCCAACCCAAGACAGCCTGGGAGGCCAACAGGAAAGGTCTATCACACTGGCTCAGAGCAGAGCAAAGCCCAGCCTTGGTGGCATGACAGGGACAGGACCAGAGCAGGCCTCAGGGGGCGGAATCACAGGGAGCAGCTTCAGTTCCCAGATTTCTCAACCCACAAACACAAAGGAATTTCAAAGGTTAGTGAGAAAGCTCTTTCACCTGGGTGAGAAAGGAATGAGATCCAGCCCCAGCCCCAGGGCAGTGGTGGCAACTGAGGAAGCAGCATCCATTTTAGGAGCCCTCAGCCTAAACACCCTGGGGCAATCAAGCAGTTGATCTTGTCTCAGTCCTGAGTGGTGGCCCTGGGCTGAGGAGGAGCACTGGCCTGGTGGAGCTGGTGGAGGTTTTGGAGAGGTTCCTGGGCAGAAAAGCTTGTGGTTGCTCCCAGACCAGAGCACAGGCCAGGAGAGAAGTAAACTCCTCTCCCTTGATTGTGCCATCTTGGAGGAACTGAGAACTTACGAATCTCTAGAGTACACCCTCCACTTGATAAAGAATTCAAAAAGTCAAGTAACAGGCTAGGAAAATGCCCCCAAAAGGGAAAATAATAAGACTGTAGACAGTTACTTTCTTAGTAAACAGGCATTTCTTCCATCCTTTTGGATGAAGAGGAACATAAAAGTCAAGGCTTCTGCATTCAAAACCTCCAAAAAAAATATGCAATGGTCTCAAGCCATAGAAGAGGTCGAAAAGGATTTTAAAGTAAGAGAGGTGGAGGAAACATTGGGAAGAGAAATGATAGCAATGCAAAAAAATCATGAAAATTGGGTCAACAGCCTGCTAAAGGAGACCTAAAAAAATGCTGAAGAAAAATACCTTAAAAATAGACTAACCAAATGACAAAAGGGATCCAAAAAGCCATTGAGGAGAAGAATGCTTTGAAAAGCAGAATAAGCCAAATGGAAAAGGAGGCACAAAAATTTACTGAAGAAAATAGTTCTGTAAAAATTAGAATGGAACAGATGCAAGCTAATGACTTTATGAGAAACCAAGAAATTACAAAACATATGGCCCTTGGAGATGATGGAAATACATTACCTAGCTTTATGGGTAGATGGGATTTAGGGATTTCCTAGACAAAATAGTTTTCAAATTTTTTGGTGTCAGGACTGCTATAGACTGGTAAAAAGTGCTGCATACCCCAAAAAGCTTTTGTTCATATGGTATATATCTATCAAAATCTGCCATATTAGAAACTAAAACTGATAAATTTAAAAATATTTATTAATTCATTTAAAAAAGCAATAATAAATCTGTTATGAGTTAACATAAAAGTAATTTTATTACAAAAACTATTTTCCAAAAAAAAAACTGCTGAGAGCAATAGCATTAATTTATATATTTTTGCAATTTGCTTTAGTGTCTGGCTTAGTAGAAGATAGCTAGATTCTCATATCTGCTTCTGCATTCAGTCTGCTATGACAAGTTATTCTGATTTGAATCTAGTGCTTTTCTCAAGGCAGTCTAGAAACCAATGCTATCTGTTCTGTATTCTCTAACAAGTTGTTTAGTTTCCTCAATTATATATATATATATACACATATATATTTATATTTATCTACATAGATATATGTATGTATCTAGAAAAATATATATATAGTCTTCTAGAATAGTAGATCTTTAAGTGGAATATATGTATATATTTATATGCACATATATACATATACACACATATATAATCTTTGTGACCATAAGGATGCTAATTATGTCATAACAATGATGCCATATATCTATCTTAGATGACTAAGGATATCTGCACTACAAAAATATCAGGTCCTACAAATATATTCATATTAGTTCACCTGACTTTCTAATATTAGGTGTATATGTGCTTATTCTAGGCAAAACGAAAACTTTAATTTTACTTCCAATACCCTCTCGTACCAAGAAGTCTCACAATCAACCAACTAATCAATCAATTAACAAGCATTTATTAAGCACCTATTATGTATCAGGCAGGCGCTAGGTGGCGCAATAGAACACTGGACTTGGAAATGGAAGACTAATCTTCATGAATTCAAATCTGGCCTCAATCACTTACTTAGCTTTGTGACCCTGGGCAAGTCAGTTCCTCATCTATAAAAATGAACTGAAGAAGGAAATGGTAAACCATTCCAGTATCTTTGCCAACAAACCCACAAATGGAGTCACAAAGAGTTAGAAGCAACAATGACTAAACAATAACACGTACTAGACTCTACATTAGGCTCTGAGTTGGCAAGCTAATTCAAATAACACCCTGTACTTCAGCATCATTTCCCTTGAATATTTAACAATTGTAATTGAATGTCCTCATTTAAAATCATACTTTAAAAGATTAACATTTTTCCAATACTACTTTCAGTATCTCATTTAAAATAAGAATCCCAAATGTCTAGATGAAATAAAGAATAAACTTTAACTGGGCTTCTTCAGCTCTATTATTCATATTATTATTTTTGCTCTTCTTTTTGGTGCTTGCTTTAGAAGTTATGAAAATAGGTTTTCTGGTTTGAGAACCAGGATAGATGTCACTGGGATAGTTGGGATGTGGGGACCTAAGATTAGATACCGCAATTTTAATTTAGATCCCTGCTTTCCTTCTTTATGATACATTTGTAGACTATGAAATAATTATAATTTAAATTGATACTTGTATACCTTAAATGACTAAGGATATCGACACTACAAAAAAATAAGTTTCTAGAAATATATTCACACTAGTTCACCTGCCCTCCTAACACTTAAGTGTGCAAATGCTCACCCAAGGCAAAACTAAAAGTTTAATTTTACCTTCAAGAACCTCTCCTAAATCAATCATTTAACAAGAACTTATTAAGGACCTATTATGTGCCAGTCATTTTGTTAGGTTTTGAGGTTACAAAAAGAAAGATAAAACTGCACTCAAGGAAATAACATTTCATCAGGGAGACAAGTTGTACACACATAGGAACACAGCATCTGATTCTGGACCTGTTCTGATGAGACAGAAACATGGTAAAGGCAAGGTCTTATGGTTATTTTATAACAAAACTGTCTTAGGGACATGGGGCAGCTGGGTGGTGCAGCGAGTATAGTGCCTGGAGTGAGTCAGGAAAATTCATCTTCCTGAGTTCAAATTGGCTCTGGGACACTTACTAGCTGTGTGAACCTGCACAAGTCACTTAACCTGATTTGACTCAATTTCGTTATGTGTAAAATGATCAGGAGAAGGAAATGGCAAATCACTCTATGATCATTGTCAAACCCTACAGAGAATCATGATCACAGAGTCAAAAATGACCGAAATGGCTGAACAGCAACAAACAAGATTCTCACTCTGCTCTTAACATACTAGTCTTGCTTCTAGCCTCAGAACTAACTGATGCCATTGGCATACAATGGTAAAGTCAAACTAGGTTTCACTGTAATGGTGTTTTTACCCTCAAGTTTCTTTCAGAAATCTATTTTATATAGACTTTCCTTTTAAACCTGCAGAAAATAAGCTAAACCTTTTTTAAAATTTTTTTTTTACAAACTATCCAAAGTAAAATAAATATATTAAAAATGAACCCCAGCAGATCAGGATGCATCTTCATCCACGTTAGGAAGCCTATAACAGACTTTATGATCCATTTATAGAATATCAAATCATTGTAACTCAAATTGATATTTGTATACTTTAGATGACTAAAGTGCTTACTCAACAAATGAAAACAGTGTAAGTAAAATGTCTTCCCACACCCAGCCTACCTGAGCTTCCTGGGGAACATGGGCTGCATCGACTCTGTCTGTAATATAGGCTGTTAACTGTCTATCAATGAATGCCAGAGACTCCTGAATCAGACGGAGGGTTTTGTCAATCTCCTGGGCAGACTGGATACTCTGTTCCAGAAACTTCTGTCTCCTTACAGCCTAAAAGAAAAAGAGAAATAAAGATAAGCTGTTGAAAATAGAAAACTCAGGTCTGTCTCCTTTCCCACATGATTGCAACATCAACGAATTTTCCTGTCACAGCCACCTTTTTGTAAGATAAATTTCTCAGCCTGCTTCCACTCATTCAGGTCTGCTTCAACAAATAGGTGAATAATTAGAAGCTATTTCACAGTAGAAGTCTCAGATACTGGAACTTTCCACAACCTTCCAAAACAAAAATACACATTATGAAATTCAGGAGGGGCTAGAAGGCAGCAAAAACATCCTGCTAAATTGAAGTCTGTTATTCTGAAGCCTAAGGTTCCTTGTGATCTTATTATGTAGTTCAAGAGATTTGGTTTACTTAGAATAGGGACACCGTCATCACAATCCCATCCAGGATGGATAATCCATTTCAACCACTGACAAGCAGTGGCACACACTCTGCTGAGAATCAGATGCTTCTCAAGAAGGAATTTGCAATAGCTGTCTGGTTCAACCTCTGAGTTCTTTTCTTTGACAAGATTCTCTCACTGAGTGGGCAGTGTTTATCCCTGCTTTCCATTAAGACTTGGGATGGTGCCTGTTCTTTTAGCAATTTCATTAGCAATGCTGTTCAGGTAGCATAAACGATGTGATCTTAATAAAGGTGTAATTAATCTTAAGCATTCTTATAGGTGTGACAGAATTTTTTTTCAGATACAAATAGCATGCTGAATAGGGCACATGGAATCCTTTTAAGGATGTATTTACCTGGAAAGAAGAGTAATAAAAATTTTAAAAAGGATGGACACAGGGGATATTGTGCAATATCCAATATATTTCTAACACTCAGTGATACAGCCATAATTATTTTCTGCAGCAAAATATGTACCCAATTTGTTAAAAAATACTATGTTTTGGTCATGATCCAAAAAAAACATAAATGTAGTCTTACAAATACTTTATGTTAACTTTTTAAATGAGAAAGTGGGGGAAGGGAGAGAAGGAGAGAAAACTAGAGAGAGAAGGAGGGAAGGAAGGAAAGAGAGAGAGAGAGAGAGGGAGGGAGGGAGAGAGGGAGGGAGGGAGGGAGGGAGGGAGGGAGAGAGAGAGAGAGAGAGAGAGAGAGAGAGAGAGAGAGAGAGAGAAACAAGGGGTAGGGGCAGAAAGAAAGGAGATGTGCTGACCAAAGAGGGAGTAATGCTCTGAACCAGACCGCTGTAAGACTATAAGTATACACTAAGAGAATTTAATTGATGCCTTTTCCTTAAGGTAAAAAAAAGAAAGAATTGAGTACCAGTCAACTGACTTCTGCCTCCATAGTAATACACAGGTGTTGCTGAATTCTGTTTCCTATTCTTTTCAACTGTTCCCCAATCCATTTTATGTGTTCATTCCATTCATGTCATGTTTAAGATTGTTAACTTTCTATTTCTTTCCATCACATCCTATAAAAATCTTTTTCTTTTCCATTAAAGGGAAGACCTTGGAGTTGTTTAAATTTGCTTCTCACTTAATATTATTAATTTTGATCATCTTTTCCTGTGGTTAGTTACAAGTTGAAAATATTGTTAAACTGTTTATATCCTTTGACCACTATCTTTTGGGCAATAGGTTTTGGTGTTATCATAACTGTGTCAATTCTCTATATATTTAAGATATCGGAATTTAATGTATGCTATTTGATGTAAAAATTTCTCTCATTACCATTTTTCTTTGAATTTTTTCTTAATTGATTTTATTTTTTTTTTTACCTCCCTCCATTCCAATTGATGAAGATGGGGAAAAAATGGATGAAAGCATTCAATAGGGGAGTAACTGGAGGAAAGAGAGTTATCCAGTGGTCTAACTGTTCTCGACTTCAAACTGGAATTCTTCAAGAAAACTTATTAAATTGCCTGAACCTTTTGACGCATGAATTGCACAACTGCAAGTACATACTCCAAGGAAGTCAAGAAACAATATAACAATTTACACGATGAAAACACCAATGTAAAAGAACCAACCACCAAAAGGAAGTAGTATTCTGAGTAATGAGAAATCTAATGAAGGTTGTGGGCAAGACAGCATATCTTTCTATTAGATATATTTGCTTTTTTTCTTTATTACAACAGAAGGTTCAATCAAGGTGAGAAGGGGAGAATGAGATATAGAGATGAAAGTCATCAAAAATGTAATTTAAAAAATGATAAGCCCATTTCAGGGAGAAATTTGCATTTATTAAACTTACCACACAATTTCCCCAAGGCTTTCCAGTTCTCTCTATTACTATGCATCTGATCTATACATAGATGTATGAGGGCACACACACAACACACACACACACACACACACACGTGTATCAGTCTATAGAGTCCAACTAACTTTGTAGATAAAAGAATATTTTTCCTGGGTTAGGCCAATCTGTTTATCATTCAGCAGGTACGGTATTTTCTAAAGTTTGATTAGTTAGTCCAATGTTAAATTCACAAAGGAACACAGAGCAGAACTTGCCATTTATAGGGAATGCCCAGGGGTATGCTGGAGCTAACTTGTACTAACTCCAGGGAGCTGATTGTTCAATTTCCATCTAGGCAGTAAGTAAATAACACAAAGAAGGACTGCATTCATTGCTTTGTTGACTTTCTAAATTTAAGTAAGTGATGGAGAAAATGTTAATATGGCAATTAAACTTAGAAGTGTGTCATGCATACGTGTTTTTCTTTCCCCTTGTGAGTTGGGAATTTATCAGCACATCACTGGAATGTCTCTGATTCACTCTCTAATGTATAAACATTCACTATGAAAATAGCAAACATCTCTGACAAATTTGTAAATCCTTTTCTTACGCTACAGTAAGCATCAGAGTGGATTTGAACAAAATTATATCTGCAGTTTTGTATTTCAAGGAATCCTGTATGATTTTAGCATAAGCATGGGAAACATCAAATTGGAAGAAAAACTTAACAGCAACATTTTGCTCTACAAAATCAAATCCTCTTTATAGTTAACTATTAATCAGATTTGTGATTTCTTGTATTTACTGAACCTTTCAGTCCATTGTGTTCATAAAGATTTAAACTGCTGCAGAATATCCATAGCAAAAACCCACCTATTCCCTTCTCATACTTTATCAGAGATACCCTTGTGCACATACAGATTATTTCCATGAAAATATTACAGAGATGGCAAAGAACGCACATGAGCTAGTTCATAGTGATATTTTCTTGACTATATTTTCCCTAAAATAATGATGTACCTTATCTTTATTAACTTTTAGTATATTTCTTCTCGTATATTTTGAAACAATCTTTTAGTGCTCTAAATATTTTATTACTGTCAACATATTTTTCTATACATGTTTTGTCTAGTCTAGCTATTTTCCTCACTGGAATATGATGTAGTGGCATCATGGTCACTTACAGCAAAAGAAATTTGTTATAGAAATTTTGGCAAATCTTTTTTATGTTTCTTGTTTACTCCACCTCACCCCTTTCTTCCACTTCCATCTTTAAATAGTATTGGGATAAACTCACTTAGTTGAGTCTCTTGTTTTAAGTTTTCTGCTAGCTGGGTAACCCAGCTCATCCTTTCCCTACTATCTTCTTCTCCCCTTCCTTTGGGGCTTATTCCCGATATTTCCTTTCTTTCTTTCTTCCTTCCTTCCTTCCTTCCTTCCTTCCTTCCTTCCTTCCTTCCTTCCTTCCTTCCTTCCTTCCTTCCTTCCTCTCTCCCTCCCTCCCTCCTCTCAATACCTTAAATCCAGTGCACTCTGAACCCCATGGGCTGGACAACAATAGGTCCCTGTCCAAGCTCCACTTAATGGATTAAAACTTGATGTTTTATAGGGGTCATAAGTTTTTACAATACTCTTCTGTACAAATTTTATAAATATACATATAGTCTAACTATCATAGGTCTCAGAAACCATATTTCTTTGCTCGAAAAGAAATTTACCGAGTAGACAGTTTTTTGGCATCTTGGTCTTCTCGTGGAGATTGTTTTACTGTGATGACTGTTCCTCAGCAAATGATGGTTTGTAACAATATCTGTTCTTTCTCATTTTTTACTATCAATATTCATGTTTTATTGCTGCCCTGCCCCCTTCCCCTACTTTGGAATACTGGTTGTTACATATTCTGAGACTTTAGCTTGCCCTGCAAGATACTAATTCATTTATACTGGCAACTGCCTTACGTTCATAAGAGTACACTTGAATAAAATTCTGAGTAGAAAGAAGCTGGGTTTGAAATTGTCCCTTTTCAATGAGGTGGAATATTGTGCATCCAATAGATCTTTGTTTTGAACTACCCAGGCAAATTTTAAAAGTTGGCATAGCTAAGTTTACACTTTGCCATCTGTTCTGTAGCTAGCTATTCTAGAATATGGAAATTAGATTAGATTAAATTACATCAAAATGACCATTATGATGACAGTTTTATGTTACACTTCCCAGGGGTTTTTGCATTTTTAAATAGGAATATTTGGAGCCAACAATCTAGAGGCATCTAGGTAGCATAGGGAACTGGACTGAAAGTCTTGTCTTCTCTTCTCTCCTCCCCTATCCTTCTCTCCCTTTCTTTCTTCTCCTTGCCTCTCCTTTCATTCTTTAACCCGAGAGTGTTCTGTCCAGAGAAACTTGGGGCTTATTGGATAGATGTCTCTCTCAAAGACCAAGACTTAAACCCAATTCTCTCTGGATCTCCTTGAGTGAACAACAGTAAATCTCTGCCCAAGCACCACTTACTGGTTATTTTGGGGGCCCTCCTGACTCAGAACGAATGTAAATAGTTTTCCTTTTGGCGAACAACCCTGAGGGTCTTCCCCTCCTCATTTGATTTTCTTTTTAATTGAAGTTGCTATCCCTTAACTCATTTCTGAAAGAGGCCTATTCGTTGAATGGTCATTGTCTCATTTAAACTGAGACCTAGTAAAGTCCTTAGCTTAAAAAGGCCAAGGTCTCCTCCTGGGTTCTCTCCAGTTGTGATGATCTATATATCTGGCCACTGGACCAAGATAGATCTGGAGGAGAAAGTGAGACTAGTGACTTTGCATAGGCTTTACTCACACAAATCCAATTCAATGGCCAATCACGTCATCTCTTTAATGTCATGGTCCTCTTTGAGAAGGAAGGACAAACCACACAACCACAGAGACAGAATAGCTGTGTGACTTTGGGATAGACAGCCACTGATTTGGCTCAGTTTCTTTAAATGCAAAATGGAATAATGATATCACTTAACTCTCTAGGTTGTAGTAAGGTTCAAATGAGGTATTAGTTATAAAATGCTTAGCACAGTGCCTGGTGCATAGTGGGAACTTTAGAAAGGCTTGTTCTCTTCCTTCCAATGTACAAATTTTTGAAACTGTGAAATCTTGGTATGTTTCAGAACCTTCAGAGCACCTCCTAAATCATTCCATTTATGTTTCCTCTTTGTACACCAGTCCTTCCAATAAATGAGGGTAGCTCTGAACTGCTCTTAAGTTTAACTTTAAGGACTCTTACTTTTATTTAATTGGGTGTTACATAATATGTGTTGTATCATGCAGTTGGCCTCAAAACACTATTTTCGAAATCCTAATATCCTTGATTCTTGCAACATTGGTTTAATGACGGATGAGATTTAGAGGTAAGAGAGGTTTAGAGATCAACTGATCCAAACAGACTCATCAGTGCAGTGAAAGAATATTGACATTAGAGATTATGAAAATGGTTATTGTGAATGGGTTATTCAATTCACCATTATGTCAGCAATAAAAGAGATTGATGGATGTCAATTCTTTGACAATCTCAGTTAGTGAAAGGGCAGAGTACTTAGAAAATTCAGGACTAAAGAATACTTTTGAGGCATTCACTCTATTAATCTGCTTTATGTCATTTCCATGCCATTAAGTAGACCTTGTTACATAGCCAATTCTATGGATTTTCTTTGCAAATTTGACCCATGTGGTCAGTTAGTAAACTAGCGTTCATTAAGTTCTTACAATGTGCCAGGCAATGGACCTACACACTGGATAAGAATAGTTAGCAATCATATAATCATTCACGGTTTGCCGTTGCCTTACAAATATTAATCCACTTTATCTTTACAACAACCCTGTGTGAAGCAGGTGGTACTACTATCCCCATTTTATAGACAAGGAATCTGAGACAGAGAGAAAAGTTAAATGATTTGCCCAAGGTGACATAGTAAGTGTGTGAGACCTGATTTTAACTCAGGTTCTTCTGACTCCACGTCCACCCATCAGACTTTCTAGCTGTTAGAAACTATCTTATTAAAGTTGAAGTTAATAGAAAGTCTTGAGATAGGAACCAATTTTTTAAATAACTATTGTGCAACTGTTACTCTAAAAACATTCTTACAGTTTTTCTTTCTGTTTTCTATTAAAATTAAACATACAACTGATCAAATCTGCTAAATTTGGAGAAAGGATAAACGTATCAACATTTTGGCAGCCAAAATAAGTATTTTGAGAGTGCTAAATTTAAAAATAGTAATATCCGTAAAGGAATAATATGAGGAAGGGACCTGCCATCAATATTTTAATTCAGGATAAGATGTTAAAAGGAAATCTGCAAAGGAATAATTACTAAAAGTACTACAAAGATATTGAAATATGGATTTTTCAAAAGTGTTCAAAATGTCTTTAATAATACAAGGAGTCCCCAAAAGTCTTAGTGAAATTTTGAACTTCACTAATAGTTTTGAGACTATCTACATTTCTCTAGCAATGAAAATATTATAGTGTTATAATAATGTCAATGGAAAGTTTGGATTAAATGCTTTTGAAAAAACCTGTAGTATAATACTCTATAATTCAGTCAAAACTACCTCTGCATATGAAAGCAATTAATTCAGAGCATAAAATATCAGTTACCAATGAATGATAAGAACAAAATGATTTGCTATCTATCTAACAAATTGTATTAGTGTGACAAGAATGCCATATTTTAATGACTATCTAACAGTCTTTAAAAAGTGATTATGCTTCCTGAAACAATCAAAGTTACTGCAGCGTGGGAACAGTTTTGATTTAATTCATGAGCTGATGGGCAATCTCAGATTGCAACTAGCCTCAGAAAAATGGGTTTGTTTTTCCTATAGTTTAAACATATATGCTTCCCTCCCATCCAGGATTTGACACAGTGCCTCACAGAGAATAGGAACTAAACAACTGCTTCCTGAATTGTAATGAAGTGATCCGAGTTTTTAAAGAGCTATTTGTCTTCAAAATATAACCTTTCTAAACATTAGCAAATATTTATTAGGCACCTACTAGTTACTAGGAGGCATTATACCGAATTATGGAAGGATGGCAATTAAAGGGCTGAAATATGTAAATGTTACTTGATTTTTTCTTTTACTTCATATGGAGAGGAATTGAGAGGAATTCTAGGTCAGTTGGGGCTTCCTCTACTATCCCTAAAAAGGTCAGGATCTTCTGGTAATTCATAAATCTAGAGAAGCCGGGGAAACTGAGAGTTTAACTGGTTTTATTGAACTGGTATCTGACAGAGGCAGGACAAGAAGCCACGTATGCCTGGATTCACGACGATGAGGCCAAATCTCCATCCATGGTCTCATGCTAACTAACAGTTATTAACATTGCTTAGAAATACATTGAGACCAATAATTTGGTTTATACTTATTAAGCATCACTGTTCACGCAGAGTGGATATATGTGAATCGTAAAACAGTAATGTGCTGTTTATTGAGAGATAAAAAAAGGGAAAGGGGAGGGATGAGCATTTATAAAGCACTTAGTATGTGCCAGGTATTGTGCTAAACATATTTTTTGGTTGTTCTTGTTCTTTTTTTTTTAGAGATATTAGATATTTAGAGATTTTTTTTTAGAGATATTACTCTTCACAACAGCCCTGTAAGGTACGTGCTGGGTTATTCTCATTTTTCAGCTGAGAAAGCTGAGGCAAATAGAGTTTAAGTAACTTGCCAAGGGTCACATATCTTGAAAGTGTGTAAGGCAGGACTTGAACTCAGGTGCCCCTGACTCCATCACCCTAACCACTACACTTTAAGCCATTATTATTATTAGATTAAAAAAAAAACTATTTACTTGTCCACAAATAATTTACATTCCATTAACAAAGAAGAAAACAATGTACGATCCCCTGTGTTTCTCTTACGGTGAAAATATTATTGCATTATAATTTTCCAGTGTAAATTTTAAATGAAATGTTTTTAAAATAAATGTTGGATTGGGAATATAAATTTGTAGCACACCCCTGCAATTCAGTAAAACAAATACCTCTGTACATAACATCAGTTGCTCATAACAATCTCCATTGTTGAGAAGCAATTTAAACCTATCCGGTATGATTTGAGTCTATGACAATATAATTTTAGAGCTTCTGGGAAGGCTTCTCCACAGATTACCCTACCTGAAATTGTAGCAACTTAGTTTTATTTTAGTTATCAAGCTCCTTTGTCCAAAAATGCAAACACTAGGAAGGCTGAAAGGATATGCATTCACACTTCAGTGTGAATTAAGTTGCTCTAATTTTTTCACGTCAGAACATAATTAGGACCATCCATTCTGGGAATTCTAAACTTTTAGTGATGGGAGAGTAGCGAAAGATGGAAATGAAAATTTTGTAGCATGGGATACCTTATAGAGGGGAGAACAGCGGTCACTGTCAGGTTAGGTGCTTTGGGCAATCAGAAAGAATAACAGGAATATCAGCCCTGTATGGGAGGAAGATCAGAGCTAAGTAGAACTTTTATAAGAAAACATTCTCTTAAAAATAACCTGCTTTTAAGACCCTACCCAACCTGGTGCAACCAAAATTTCTAACTTTGTTGAACGCCAGCCTCCATCCCACATTCTTGCCATCCAAGTAAACTGGTCTTGCCTTTGTTTCTCATACATCTAACTCCATTTCCTATCTTCATGTCACTACATAGACTATCTTCTAATACCTGGAATGAGCCACCTCTTCACCAATGCCTTCAGAATCTCCATTTCTCCAAGATACAACTCAAGAACTGTGTATAGGAAGTCTTAATAAAGTCTATGAAAAGTCTTAATAAAGTCACACAACTACCAGTGTCTTCCCTCTCAAATGAAATTGCATTTAAACACTTTGCATTTATTCTCTTCATATTGGTTCTGCTTACATATCTCCTTTTTGGCATCCCTATTAAAATGTAAACTTCTTGCAAATAGGAATTATTTAATTTATTATATTTTGTATCCCCAGCACAAGGTTATTATAGAGTATATTACAGGATCTTGATAAAGTTTCCCAGAAGCTTGTTGAGTGAATAGTGATACTAAAGACAAAATTCACCTCCTTTACAAACTTGCCTAGAACTGATTTTGCCAGCAGGAGCTTTCACAGAATTGCTTTTCTTTTTTCTTTTCTTTTCTGGCTTCAAAGATACTGAATCTTGATAGGGAAAAAAGTTGTTTTTTAAAATATTTAAGAGCCTCAGTTTCAACAGTATAAAAGAAGTCTTCTTCAATTTTTTTTTTTTTAATGAGAAAATAGTTTCTTGGCAGGATAGCACTAGTAGAACAGAAGACTATCTGCACTGAGATCTCTAATGATTGCTGAAGAGGGCAGTATTAGTTAATATATATATTTGGGTCCATTTTTATTCAAATGAGGTACAAAAATTAAAATGTGCAAATATAAGAAATTGTTCATCATTATTCATTCATACAGGAATATGTAAGGAATATGTATGTGCCCCTCCATTACTCACCAAATTTAGTGATTAATGGAAGATAAGAAATGGGCTTACAATTTTGAAGGAATAAGGATGGAGATATAGAGAAGAATCCTGGGGGATAAGTTATCCCAGAAATAAGAGGCCGGAGGTGTTTCTAAGCAATGCCTCAACCAAAAATGTCTTCAGTTGCCTGCCTAAGCAATGTCACAGAATTTTGCGCTCTGATAACAGTTACAGCAAAATATTACTTTGCCTACCAATGGGAACCAAATTTATATGAACCTAGTTTTTTAAAGTATGCTACCAATTTAATAAAATAACTGGTTTTGATACACAGTGTGAAGTTCCTCCATTTGACACAATCAATGTCTCATCATCATGTAAAGGTGGGGTCCACTAGTCAATCAATCACTTTTCCCACTCCACTTAAAATAAATCACAAGATGTCATTCTCTGACATATTTGTCAGTTGAAAGCTGTCACTGAGAAATATGTGCTCAGTGTGAACAAATCTTGACACCTTTATTGAATCAAACAATAATAAATTTTAGAGCTAAAATCCATTGATACATTGTTTGAAATATATCAATGAAATTAGATGAAGTCTAATGCTATCTCAATGTCCTCCCTCCAATCTTAGGCTGGAAGAAATTGGGAGAACCATAGGATTTTGGATGTTTTCCATGGGGTCCTAAGAGTATCTTTTATATATATCATATACATAAATATATATAGCATAGATGTAGCATATATGTGTATATATACATATAATACATATATATATATATATATAATACATATGTATATATGTATAGTAATTCAGTAATGACTGAATTAAATGCTTGCATTACATGCCAAGGACAAACCAGACATACTAAAGAAAGGTAGGTTCATTAACATATAATGAGCTCAGCAGAAAAGCTATCATATGCCTAAGGGGAAATATCTGAAGGGCTCCAGAAAAAGACTTGTAGCAGGCAGGAGCTGTAAGTTACCCTTTGCCATGAATGCATTCTAAGACTGAACCCACTTTCCCTTCTATTCTCTGGGTATTGCTGAGACAGCATATCACTGACATTAAGAGGATATTTCATACCAACTATACTGTATCACAGTAGTACATTCCCATTTCTAAAAGCTGAGTCAGTATATCTATTATCAATTAATACTCACTATATGGAAACACACTGGTGAGGAGTTGTAATCTACATAGTATTAAAGAAACAAGTCAATTAGTTTTTATGGTACCCTAAAACCCTGAGAATATATGTAGTGAGTTTTCTTTTTGGGTGCTAGTCTATCAGATAGGGTTGGGAGAAAATCCCCAGGATTTGTGCTACAATGGCATGGAAATGATCTTGAGTTCTAGAAGTCTATACCTGGGGAGCACAAGTTTGACCTTTTCCTACCATACAATATAGTGCATATAGACATTTTGATGATCTTAAGATAGAAAAGGAAAGGGGAAGAATTACACTGTAGAAAGAAAGGAGGAAATAGAGGAGGAATTTATAATTGCTCATAATTTTAATGTGTTAGAAAACTACACAAACATGGAGAATGGATTAATGAACACAACATGCAAATTTCACTCCTTTCTGACCCAGAGAAGAATGGTAGAATACATACACATATACACTTGATGCAGAAATACTTTAAACTCTATAGGGAAACAGGTGGTGAGAGGAAGAAACGTTATTTAAGATGAAGTCAAAATGGAATGGTCACAAGTTAAATTTCTACTTAAGCAGCTGGATAATAAAATGGAGATCTAAAGGAAAAACAGACATGAATATTATATTAACTTATTAAACATATTATACAATGTGACCATATTGAATTTGTGGCAGAAATAATGGGTTGGTTTAAAAATAGGAAAATTTTAAACATCAGAGACCATATTATGCCATTTGTTGAAGAAAAAAATTAACCTTTGATAACAGGCAATACCCACTTCTAGTTAAAACCTTAAAAAGTATAAGAATAAATGGAACATTTTTATTTGGTAATTATACAAAATCAAAAGTTAGTGTTACACATCAGGGAGCCTCTTATGTAGTAATTTCTCTTAGTAGAAGAAAAAAATTGGTTTGACTTCCTCATCTGTTGAAATTCAACTTATTTTCTTTAGTGTTAACACAATTTTATTCTGTGACATATTGACTAAAGCATTTTATGAAGACAATATAAATCCACAGATAAAAAAGTGTATCTAAAATTATTATTCAAGTCTTATACATATTTTTCAAAATTACTTAAACTGGAGAGCCCCAAAGTAAAATGAACAAAACCATAAAAACTATAAATAAAACAATTTATCTCAGTTTTCAGAGAGTGCAAAATCAGATTTTACAATGGTTGAGGCCAATGTTGAACTGGTACTTTGTCCTTTATAAAAGGTCAGTGTAGGTAAAGGAAATACTTACCTCAGTGACCTTTGAGAGAGGGTTACTAGAAAGTGATGCTTAGGGACCATTTTATCTATGACGGTTGACATCAGATAGCTATAGAATTCAGGTAATGTATTGACAGACTGGTCAATGAGCTGTGCAGTAATACACCTCAGACATTTATGCAATCTTTTTGGATGCATCAGTCTTTGTGTGTAAACAAATAAAAGAGATTTTTTGCTCTAACAAGAGTGATGACCTATTTTTAGTCTCAAAACAAAATCATAGAACCATAAAATAATCAACATGATAATCAATCACCAAGAATTTCTTAAATATGTGCTATTTGTCAAGCAGCATGCTAAGACCAGTGGATAAAATACAAAGACCAAAACAAGTGCTACTCTCATGAAGCTTACCTTTTGATAGAGGCAAAAAAAAAGTATGTATGTATATATGTAAACATGCATATGCCCATATACATATATATATTTAAACACAGAAAAAATATAAAGAACTATATAAATAAATACTAGGCAATTAAAATTTGAGGGGTAAGGCACTAGTATTTGGGAGAATCAGGAAAGATTGCAATTACTATTTGGGTTATATATTAAAGGTAAAGATGAGGAATAGTACATTCCAGGATTAAGATATCCAGTGGAAAAGTACAGAGAAAAGAGATGGATACTTATGTGGGACAGAGAAAGAAGATCAGTTTGACTGCAAAAATAGTATGAGAGAGGGAAATAATATGCAAGGAGTCTGGAAAGACAGGTTTGGAAAATGTTGTGAAGGGTTTAAAGATAAACAACATTATAGCTGATCCTGGGGCAAAAGGAGTCGCTAAAGTTGATTGAATAGGAGGGTGATGTTGTTATACTTGAATTATGGAAAACAATTTTGAAAGCACCATAGAGGGTGTGCTGGGAGGAGAAGGAGACTTGAACTAGGGAAATCAACTAGAAAGGAGTTGTGATAATCTGGGAAAAAGTAGATAAAAGACTAAATTAAGGTGGTGACTGTGAATAGTTAGAAGATGTGGAGATAGAAACAGAAAGATCTAGTAACTCTGAATACATGGGATGATGGGGAGTGAGGAATTATAGATAATGACAAGAATCTAGACCCAGGAGACAGGAAGAACAATTTTTAAAATCAGGGAATTTTTAGAATCAGGGAAATTTGGGGAAAAAAGAAAAGTTTGAGAGGAATGATAGTGAGATCTTGAACATGTTGAGTTTGAGACTTTTCTGAGACATCCAGTTTGAAATTTGTAATAGGCAATTAGTGATGTGACAATGAAAACCATGAGAGGATACTGTGAATGGATATATATTTCTACAAAAAGATAGAAAAATGAGAAGATTGAGGAAAGAAATGAGATGGAAGAGGAAGAGAAGGAGAAGAAGATTGGTAGAGGAAGAAGAAGAGGAGGACAGAGTCTTGGGAAATACCTATGAATACTTATGGTTGGGGGTGTGATACAAACGTGTATGTTCATCCTTCATTGCTGAAGAAGATCATGCCATCAGAGAAAGAATGACATAACTTGAATTTGACTTTGTTTTGAGTGAGGGAAGGCTGTGCAGGTCACCAGCCTCACTTCTCCAAAGTTATCTGAATCCAGTGACCAGATATTCATCAGGAGGACTGGAGATGACCCAGGATGAGGCAATTGGGGTTAAGTGACTTGCCCAAGGTCACACAGCTAGTGAGTGTCAAGTGGCTGAAGTGAGATTTGAACTCAGGTCCTCCTAACTCCTGCACTAGTGCTCTATCCACTGTACCACCTAGCTGCCTTAATGGTACAATTAATAAGAAAGCAAAGGAGACTAAGAATGAGAGGTCAGACAGATTGGAGAAGAATCAGGAGAGAAGGATTTCATGAGAACTGGAAAAGAAAGAGCTTCCATGAACATAGTAGTTTGGCCAAAGTGCAGCAGAGGTAAACAAAGATGATGGCTTTTTTAAAAGAGCACCATTAGATCTCGTCTTTAACAAATCCTTAGTAGCTTTAAAGCCAGAAGTATCTGTTGAGTGATGAGTTTGGAAAATATCACAAAGGACCAGGGAGCAGAAAGAAATGGAAACGACAAAATAAATACAAGCAGGAAATTGACTGAGAGGAGAAGAGCTTAAAGATGAAAGGTTAAGAGTATGGTGGATAGAATCTAGCAAAGTTTACTTTTATTATTATTTGACTATCCTTTGTTTTTAGGAAGGGCATATTTGAAAGCATCAGGGAACAATCAGTAGATGAAGAAGGGTTGAAGACTAGGGCATGAAGGTGGATGACTGAGAGTACAATGTATTGGAGAAGACTGGGTTGATGAATGAAAGGTGGATGCTGAAGCATTTGGTCTGGGAATTAAAGGAGCCACCTTATATCCACAGACTGGAAAAAAAGGGAGAAATAGTGGAGGCTAACGTCAAATGGAGTTGAGACAATTTCATAAAGATTTTTTGGAATAACTGAAAAAATCTTGTACTAGAACAAGGATCACATTTTGAGAAAAATGCAGATGATTTCAATATCCCTTCACAGCTTTTAGGGTAACCAACCCAACACACTATAAAATGATACATAAAAGAGCTCATGTGTCATAAGCAGATAAACTTATTATTCAGGCTAGTCCATGATGTAATTGCTTTTCAAATTCATCTGGAAAAGACATCTTGTCATATTCAAGCAAAAGTCATCTCTTCTACAATAACAACTGATAATACTTCCAGGTTCACAAAGTCCTTTCTCATAACAATAATGGGAAATAAGTAGTGCATATCTTAATATCTTTATTTTTCATATGAGAAAAGCAAAAATTAAAGACTGAATAACTTATTTAAAGTCATATAGTAAATGGAAGAGCCAAGATGCAACACAGATCTCTTAATTTGATTGCAAAAGATCCATTTTATTGAATGAGTAAATGAACGCAGTCAAATAGCAGAACTTTGGAAGGACCTTTTAAAAGACACCATTTTTTATTTAAATTCCAAAAGAATGACTTTAATGGTGCATAATTTAGTTGAGGCCAGTAAGAATGAAGCTGTAGGCAAAAAGCTGCCCTTTCTGCCCTCTCTGTGTTGTTTTCTCCCTACATATTCATGCCTCCAAGTACCAGATATCAGAAAGAATTATAAATAGATTAACAAGCAAAGAATGCGTTCTTTGTCCTCTTTTGGTTCCTTTTCATAAATGTTTACAACTCATAATGAAAGATCAAGATCAAATACTTTCCTACATTTGAAACTTCCTTATGTATGAATATTGTCTTCCCTTTCATTAACTAAAACCTTGTGCAGTTCATTCTGTATGGATGAGAGTTACCCCTTTTCAGCCCACCCCAAGCAGTTGTCATCTGTTTAACACATATCTAACCTAGAAAGTCATCCATCACTGAGGGTTGCAAGAATGCTGCTACAGTGATGCTATTTTAGGACTACAGAATAAATAATTCTATTGTGACCATTGATTTATAGGAGAGAAGTAATATGTTGGAATGCAAGCAGTGATGGATTCAGAGAAAGAAACTCTGAGTTAAAATGCTAGCTCTGCTACTTACTATGTTGTTTCATTGGGCAAATTACTTCATCTTTCTCCTGCAATTGTTCAGACGTTTCAGTTGCGCCTGACTCTTCATAACTCTGGGGTTTTCTTGGCAAAGATACTGGAAGCCTTTGCCATTTCCTTCTCCAGTTCACTTTACAGATAAGCAAACTGAGGCAAACAGAGTTAAGTGACTTGCCCACAGTCACACAGCCAGTAGGTGTTTGAGGCTAGATTTGAACTGATGAAGATAAGTTTTCCTAATTCCAAGCCCAGTGCTTTATCCACTAAACAATTCTACCTACCTCTCTAGGCACTAAGTTTTTCATCTGTGTGAGTTTATAATGCCCAGATTCTATGACTATGTGGAACTATTCAACAGGAAAATTTTTATGTCAGGTTTTCCTGGATAGATACTACTGCTGCTATATAGACTTTCGTTTTGATATAAAATTGCTTTGTTCATTTGCTCCATATTCTGTTTGGTATGTTCATAGGTGATAAGCAGATCTGCTAGACTCATCTTGCTAATTTTCCTTTCTATTTACTGCATGGTTAGACACATGACTTAATTATGACAGTAATTATTTTCAACTTTGTCTTTCTATGTTGGGGAATTGCTCTTGCCTTTCCTTAAGAATTAAAATTGGGTTTATGCAGATAAATGCACATTTCTGAGTCAATGACAATAATTTATTTGAAAAATTACTTATTTTCAATTTTCAATATTCACTTCCACAAAATTTTGAATTTCAAATTTCCTCTCCATCTTCCTCTCTCCCCACCCCAGGACAGTGTGCATTCTGATTATCCTTTCTTGAAATCTGCCTTCCCTTCTATCACCCCTCTCCCATCCCCTTCCCTTCTTTTTCCTGTAGGACAGGTTAGATTTCTATTTATATATCTTATTTCCTAGTTATATGTAAAAACAATTTTTAATATTCATTTATAAAGCCTTGAGTTTCATATTCTTTCCCTTTTCTACTCTCCATCCACCATTATTGAGAAGGTAAGTGAGTCATATAGGTTATATATGTGCAGTCATGCAAAACACTTCCATAAGTCATGTTGTGAAAGACTAACTATATTTCCCTGTATCCTGTCCTGCCCTCTTTACTCTTTCTCTCTTTTGAAAATCCCTCTACCAAAGTGATTGCTTCCCAACTACCCCTTCTCCCAATTTACCATCCCTTCTATTATCTCTCCCTCTCTTATCCCTTTCCCCCCAGATTTCCTGTAGGATAAGATAAACTTCCATACCCAGTTGAATGTGTATATTATTCCCTCCTGAAGCCAAATCTGATGAAAGTAAGACTCACTTATTCCCCCTCATCTTCCCTTTCTTCCCCTCCACTGTAAAAGCTCTCTCTTGCCTCTTTTATGTCAGATACTTTACAATATTATACCTCTCCTTTTCTCTTTTTCCTAGTACATTCTTCTCAGCAGTTAATTTTTTTTGATATCATTCCTTCATATTTAGCTCTCTCTCCCTCTCACTTTCTCCCTCTCTCTTATATATTTACATACACATATACATACGCATATGTATACACACACATATTCCCTCCAACTATCCTAATACTGAGAAAGGTCTCAAGAGTTACAAATATCATCTTCCCTTGTAAGGATGTAAACAGTTCAACTTTAATAAGTCCCTTATGGTTTCTCTTTCCTGTTTATCTTTTTATGCTTTTCTTGATTCTTGTCAAGTCAAATTTTCTATTCAGCTCTTGTCTTTTCAACAAGAATGCTTGGAAGGCCTCTATTTCATTGAAGTTCTATTTTTCTTCCTGTTGTATTATTCTCAGTTTTGCTGGGTAGATGATTCTTGGATTTAATACTATCTCCTTTGACCTCTGGAATATCCTATTCTAAGCCCTCTGGCCCCTTAGTATAGAAGCTACTAAATCCCCTGTTATCCTGACTGTATTTCCACAGTACTTGAATTATTTCTTTCTGGCTGCTTGTAATATTTTCTCCTTGACTGAGAAATTCTGGAATTTGACTACAATATTCCTAAGAGTTTTCCTTTTGGAATTTCTTTCCAGAGGTGATTGGTGAATTCTCTCAATTTCTATTTTACCTTCTGGTTCTAGAATATCAGAGCAGTTTTCCTTGATAATACATTGAAAAATGATTTCTAGGTTTTTTTTTGGTCATGGCTTTCAAGGAGTACAATAATTTTTAAATTAGCTCTCCTCTATCCATTTTCCAGGTCACTTGTTTTTTTTTTCAATGACATATTTCACATTGTGTTCTATTTTTTCTTTCTTTTGGTTTTGTTTTATAATTTCTTGATTTCTCATAAAGTCATTAGCTTACATTTTCTCCATTCCAATTTTAAGGAATAATTTTCTACAGTGAGCTTTTGGACCTCTTTTTTTCATTTGGTCCATCCTGCTTTTTAAGGCATTCTTCTCCTCATTGGCCCTTTGGACTTCTTTTGCTATTTGGGTTAGTTTAATTTTAAAGGTCTTATTTTCTTCAGCATTTTTTGGAGGTCTCTTTAGCAAGCTGCTGACATATTTTCCATAATTTTCTTGCATCACTCTCATTTCTCTTCCCAAATTTTCCTCCACTTCTCTTAATTGATTTTCAAAATCCTTTTTGAGCTCTTCCATGGCCTCAGACCAATTTATATTTTTTGTGGATGCTTTGGATGCAGTAGCTGTGGCTTTGTTGTCTTCTTCTGATTCTATGTTTTGATCTTCCTTGTCACCAATGACATAAGAAAATACATCTTCATTCAGAAAGTAAGAATGTATAGTCTGTTTCCTTTTCCCCCTTTTGCTCATTTTCCCAGGCAATTATTTGACTTTCAAGCTCTTTGTTAAGTGGAGGGCTCTAGAGGCAAGCACCAAGTTACTTGATTTTTGAGCTTTGTTAAATGGAGGGATCCAAAATCAGTCTCTGCTTCAGCAGCGGCTGCTTCCAACCTGGGCTGAGACAAGGTCTGGGGACAGACCACACACCCCTCTCAGCCAGGTGAGAGACCTTTCCCACTGACCTTCAAAGCTGTCTTTGGCATTTGTGGATTGAGAGGTCTGGAAACCACAGCAGTCACCAGCAATTCAGTCCCCTATGGCCCACTCCAGCTCCATACCCGCAGGCATGGTCCACACCAAACTGTGCTCCAATCCCAGAATAGAAAGATAGACCCTTCCTGTCAGTACTCCAGATTGTTTTGGACTGGAAATTTGCTTGAATCTGTCATTTTGTGGCTTCTGCTGCTCTAAAATTTACTTAGAGTCCATAAATTTCAGTGTTCTCCAAGATTTAGAATTGAAATAAGGAATATGAACAGGGAATGCTTTTTGTGGGTTTTTCTTTTGTCTTCTATTTTCTTTGTATATTCTCATCTTTAGTGATTTCACCTCTTTCCATCTTTCAACTATTACTCTCACATAAATGAACCCAGTACTAGTTCTACCATCAAACATTTGAATAACACTTCGATGCTATAATTATACTTTAATTGAATATTTCTCAATTATATTAAAAAATTAACATCCTTTTAAGAAATTATGCTACAAATTTTCTCCTTTCCTTTTTGCTACTTCCTATTCAGGAGAAGGCAAACAATTGGATATCTATTACACATCTAAAGTCAAGCAAAACATTTCTATATTAGCCATATTGCAAAAGAAGGCACACACACTGATTCAAGTGTTGCCTACACCTCCACCATTTTCCCTGTCAGTGTAAAAGCTCTTCCTTGTACACGTCTTTTATGTGAGATAATTTCCACCACTCTTCCTGTCCCTTTTCCTTTCTCCCAGTTCTGCTCTGTACTCATGTCCTTATCCAGGAAGGGCCTCTGATTCCCTGGGATTGTAACCAGTACTCTTTCTCAGAGTTCCTCAACCTTTGTGACCAGAAGTATTACTGTCCCTCAGGGCTTCTACTCCCTCTTGACCAGAAATGCTTCTCTTTTTTTTTGAACCATGATGAAGAAGTAGGTATGTACAGGCAATTATTTGTCAAATAGCATCTGGCCTTGCAACCAGAGCCACCACAGGGGTGACCTGTAAACTTTTTCAGCCCAATTGCTAGGTTCCTCCCACACCTGTACCATCTGACTTGAGAACTCCTGAAGCTGCTGCTATCACCATCCCTAATCCCACCACCAGTGCTTCATTCATGTGCGCTGTGGCAGTCTCCATCTCCATGTCACAGAGCTTGCTTGGGCTAGAAAAATGTCTCACTCTGACTTTTTGTTGGATCTGCGCCTCCAGAATTCAATATGAGGCATTATTTTAGAGCTGTTTGGAGGAGAATGTTGGGAGTGCTTAGCTAAATATTCTCTCTGCTCTGTCATATTTGCTCTGCTTCCAGAAGTCTTCAACACTTTAAATTTTACAAACTTTCCCCTCTACATCTTCAGGTTTCTTATAATGACACCACCATCATCCCAGTCACGTCAGCTCAAAACCATTTAGTTATTATCTTTCACTCCTTCATTTTTCTCCCTTGTCCTCAATATCAAATCAGCTAGAAAATCTGCCTTTCCTCTCTATTCCTCATTCTCTTTCCATCTGTCTCTTCCTTTTCCCACTTCATCTTATATTTTCACTGCCACTGCCATAATCATAATTTAAGTCCTTATTATCTATGTCTAGACTACTTCACCATCTTCCCAATTTATCTTGATCTCCAGGTTATTAAAATTATCACATTCAAGTGGTGCACATTGCCACCAGATTTTCCTAAATCATCCCTTTGAAATACAATTATCCTACTCAAAACCCTTTTGTGGTTCATTATTGCCTACTGAATAAAGCATTATATTCTCACCCTAAGATTCTCCCCCCTCCCCCCACCACACATATACTCCGGTCAGATTTCCATTTCTGTCTTTAACTCTCTAAAAATTGAACATAAAATAGATTAGTTGTCATTTTTAGAAGATATTTTGTCCTTCCTGAATTTCATAGCCTTGCTCATTTTTTATCTTACCTAGCATATACTCTATTTTTAGTTGTCTAGTTTGTGTCTACAATGTCTATTTTGATGAATTCATTAATTCACATACCAACCAAGCAATCTTTACCCAGACTTCTCAATTTCCCAACCTCCAGTGTTTGCACTTCCATTTTTCCCAGTCAGGGAGGCTCGAAATCTCATCTTCATCTGTTTTAACCAATCAGCTGCCAATTCTCACTGATTCTGCTTTAGCAAGATTGTCCATATTTATACTTTCCTTTTTCCTCCCATTTTAACTAGACTTTCATTGCTTTTATCTTGAAATATTGTGATATTATTTAAATTGCTTTTCCCCTCTAAAATCCATTTCCAGTCTATCTTTCAGTGATATAATAATGTCATTAGAGTTCTGGTGACATTATTTTCCTACTCAAAAACCTTCCGTACTTCTCCATTGCTAGTTGAATATTTTTCTCTCATTAATATATATAGTATTGGTCTCCTGCTTACCTTTTGTCCTCATGACTCTTGTTCTATGTAGTTCAAGAGTATGTAGTTTCTCTAATGTAAATAATTCTTCCATTTTAGTAGATACTCTTGAAAGAGAGTTATGACTAGAGGAGTCAGCATTCTGTATTCATTCTGGAACTTTACATTACAAACTTCTAACTACTTCCATATCTCATTTTACATCTGTGCCTTCAGTCATATTAACCCCATCTTTTAAAAAGGATGTTTAAAAAGCTTAAATCCTCATCTCCATCTCCATCATTCCTTTCTTTCAAGACTCAGTTCAGGTGCCAATATCTCCATAAAATTTGGTAATCTCTTTCCAGATAAAAGATTTCCCATACTCCTTGAGTATCTACTAGTACTTGGACAATTCTTTTGTATTTCTATCTTAATTTGATTTTATAGATATTTCTCATAGAATCATGGCATTTTAAATATGGAAATAACCAAAATTATCAAAGGATCTCAAATTGCAGATGTGCCAAAGTAGAGAACAGGGCTGTGACATGGGTAGTAAGTTGTAGAACCAGGATTGGAGTTATGCCTTCTGATCTCAATATCTGTTCTTTTGTCAATGCCATTTTACCATATCTACTAGATTGTAAGATTTTTGGGAATATCTTTATCCTCACAGTACCTTGTATAAAGTCAATACCTTATGGCTATTTGTTGACTTTAATATGGAAGTTAAAGTCAGTAATACAAGATATCAGAATAAAGAGCTAAGGCAATTCAGAAAGTACAGAAAGGTAGGGAGAGAAAAAGAGGACACTCATTCAAAGAAGAGCAATTGAAGATGTGCTAAGCCTGAGCCCAACTAGAAGTGAATTCTTACTTGTCCAATCATTCAGACTTTGGTTTGTTTTTTTTTTTTTGGCATCTTGAGTAAAATCATTTGTTTGTACAGCATTTTCCTATGATAGGTTTGGATTCATAGACAACTGTAATGTGTACACTCCTACCTTTACTTACATTTATTATCTTCCAGATATGTATCAGAGGAATGATTTTATTTTGATGATCTTAAGTTCAAAAGGAACATGGGAAATTCATTTTATTTTATCTTTGTGTCTCCCTTGGTTGATTACTTAAGTATGAAATTATTTTTTGTAAACTAAATAGAAATTTGAAAAGATTTGAGAAAAAACATGAATTAAATATTTTAGAAGAAAAGTCCATAGACGAGCTATCTTACTTGATCCTATATTAACCTCTAGGGAAAAAAGGCTAAATGACAAATTAATGCAGGGAAATTTCCAGGGGGAACATCATTAGATTCAAGGAGAATGGATTTGATGATTTAAAAAAAATTCCCTTTTTTGTTTAAATATTTCTTATATAGTCAAAGATTCATGATACTGTACTGCCTGTGGGAGTATAAGACTAGATGAGCTCTAACCTTTTCTTTCCGATCTCTATATCTATGGTTCTCCCTTTGAAATACAAAATAGTAGGAGTTCAGAGCTAGAGGGCCAATCAAAGGTCATTTAGCTGACCACCAACTGAAACATAAATATCCTTTATACCAAGGGTTCTTAATCTTTTTACTGTGTAAGTGTTTCAGAATAAGGTTTTCAAATGCATAAAATAAAATACATTGGGTTACAAAGGAAATCAATTACATTGAAATAGTTATCAATTCTCCATCAAAGCTATGAGCATTGTCAGTAATGGCAAGATCATGATGTGATAAAGCAATCTATACCATTTTTAACAGCCTTAATTGTTAGAAAGATTTTTGTTTTATTTTTTTTCCTTATAGTGAGCTGAAATTTGATGACTCATAACTTCCATGAACTGATCTTGGTACTGCCTCTGGAATCATATAAATTAATACCTTCATCTAAATGACAACTTTTCTAATGCTGAAAGACCAATAACGTATTATATACAAGATTTCTTGTCTTCAGGTTAGGTCTCCCAAGTTAGCTAATCCTTCATATTCCTCAATAGTCATGTGAAAGGATTTTGAGTTTCCTCATCATTCCAGTCATTTTATTATCAATATGTTCCAACTTGTGTCTCCTCTCAAATGTGGCCCCAACACTGAACACAGTTCTCCAATTCAATCTAAAAAAATCAGTGTACAGGAAGATTATCACTTCCATTTTATAAGTTATTAATGGAACCTAAACTTATACTTGCTTTCTTAGATGCCATGACATATTATTGACACGTACTGAGCAAAACATTTTCTTAAAACCCTCTAGTCTTTTCCATATTGGCCATGTTGCCTTGTATTATAACCGCATAGTTTTTTTTTCTTAAGTGCATGACTGTGAAGAAAAAGGAGCTAAGCAGCCAGTCACAGGTATTCTATACTTCAGGAACTAAGTTAGATGTATAATCTGAGATTCTGGTTTTGATTTTCCCATTTCATGGAAAATTTAGTAGTTCATGACACTTTAATATTCAAGTACAGTTCACAGTGATGATATAGTGCCCATTAAACACTGAACATTTCAAGTCTTCTATTTAGTGCATAAAAAGTGACTTGATCAATAAACCAATATTAAAGTTATTCCTATCTCATATTTTCTACCAGAAAAAAAATTTCAATAGCAAAAGAAGTTGGACATCAGTGTTTCTTTTTTTAAGTGTGTTTTACTTCTTCTTTCATCAAGATTCCTTGAATCTAGTCTTTGAATGTCACCTTTTTTGTAAGACTCTTCAAAGCCATGGAACAACATTGTGACTATTTCATTATTATTAAAAGTTATGATTTTCTAACATCCCCATCTGGAGATTTATGGTTCCTATGTCCTAGGATAAACTGGAAGTATCTGAATTTCTACATCCATGGGTGGCAGCTTGATAAATACTGTATAGGTCAGAAAATAGGCTACCTCTGAATGTAGACCACACTCCTTTCCTAAAATATCTGAATGAAAAATTACACATGCATTCAAATGTGTGTGTGTGTGTGTGTGTGTATATGTTTGTATTATGTATACACAAAAGTATATGTATTCCAGGCATACTTACAAAAAAATTTTTGCAACCTACAATTTGGCTTATTATTCAATATATAAAAATAATAAATATACATATATAGCATATGCTCACTATCTACATGAACATAAATTCATAGCTGCAGAATAGATTTATATTATAGGTTATATGCAGATTTTAATATGTCATATTTGGGTATGTGTAAATATAGTCTGTATTTGGGGAAAAATAACCATTATATCTAACTCAGTACTCTTACAAGCAACGTAAGGGTAATAAAAGGTTAAGTGACACACAGTGACTTCAGATGGTTTATTCATGGGGTTTAGAGCCAGAAGGATCATGTACTCTTGCTTCTTCATTTTAAAGATAAGGGTATTTGGTTTTGCTTTTGTTTTGTAATAATAAGTAGCTCAGTGAAGTGGTTAGTGTCCAAGGTCACTCATGTAGCAAACAATAGTGCCAAAATTCGAATGTAAGTTTTTTTTTTATCACAAATCCAGGGATCTTTCTACAATGCATCTTCTAATACTCCACCAGGTTATATTTAGAGCCTGCATCCAGATTTGGCATTCAGTATGACTAACATTCTTAATGTCCTTCAAAATGCAAAGAGACTAGGGGAATGAGAATAGGCTACTCAAGGATATGACATCTGAACAGAACTTTGAAGAGAAATAGAATTTCCAAGAAATTGAGGTGAAGGAGAAAGCATTTCAAGCATATGGGAGATTATTTACATAAATGCATGGAAACAGGAGATGAGTTGGCTTCTAAAAGTAGCAATTAAGTAGGCTAGTGTACAAGCGAATTTGTGCTTGAGCTCCCCAATTACTCAGGTACGTGAGAAGGGCTGTGTGAGGACTGAATATATTAGTTAAGTGTGAGGACTGAATATATTAGTTAAGGTACAGAGTGGCTTGACATATCAGGAATCCTTTGCAGTGAAAGTAAACCCAGCTGGAAGCTCATGCTGGCTTTGAAACAGACCCTGAGCCATTTGGTGGTTTATGGATCTTCAAGAGGCACCCTTATCTTCAGAGGCTTCCCTAACTATTGGTTAAGGGGCTCTTGGACACATCCTGCTCTGCATCCTCTTATCTTATTGTCTGCGCTCAAGCTTTGAACTGTAGACTGCTTTTCACCAAGAATGCCTTCTGATTTGTGTATCAAAGGTCCATAGTTATGACACCTGGATTTTCTCACTCCCCTCCACCATCTCTTAGGCAATAGGGTTCACTGACTCATTCCTTTCTAAGCCTACTTTGCCCCCCAAGAAGTTCTTTATCTTCGTTTGTTTAACAGGTATATAAATTCTCTCCATCCTTTGCTTGGTGTTCCGTTTAACATAGGCTGGATAGTTCCCATGTGTATGTTTTGTTTTCCTTTCCTGATTAATAAAAATCCTTCTTTAATTTCAGAAGTATGATCTTTTTTTTCCTTTAGGGAAAAGGGGGGATTTAGATCTCAAGAACTGGTCTTGTGTTCTCTGGGTACCTTCCCCTTTGAAGAAAAGAGAGATCAAAATCCTCTAAAGAGAAATATGCCTTAGTTTATGCTAGTTTGGCCAGTTTCATTAAATCATGGAATATATAGAGTACTGAGAGAGAAGGGTCGGGGTGATGAGTAAATAGCTTAAAAAGAGGCTAAAGTGGTATATCAAATGTCAAGTTAAATGCCAAATAGAAGTGGTTGCTTGAGGATAGGTTCTGTCTCTCTTTTTTAATTGTATCTCCATTTCTGTTATATATGTACTTGAAAGAATGAATTAATTCATTAAAAATATTATTAATATTAATTAATAAATTAATAATAAATTTATCCTTAATAAAAATAACAAAATTAATGTGAATAATATTATTGATGATAAATAAATAAATTCCTGATGAGGCATATCCCTAGAATTATCCAGGATTTTTTTTTAAAATAGAGAATTACTCTTTTGCTTTAGTCAGCAAGCAAAACCGAAAGTCTTACTGTCTCAAGCTAATTCAGGACATTTTCTTTCTTAAACATAATCATTTACAACAGTATTTTTAAAAGCAATTCTAAAATTCCCTTGCTTAGGACATTCATGTCCTAGGACACAATAACCTGGGAATGTCTCTGCACATCAAAATGGTAATTTCAGTCAAAATCTAGTCAAAGTATCAGAATGATTTACTGAACTAACCTAAATAGCTACATCTTTGTACTAACTGCTCCTTTTAAAAGAGATAAATGGAACTGCACAGACCCTGAAGAAGTGGGACAGTATCACTGCTGCTATCTATCACTATAATCTGACATCAAGTCTTTGTTCCCACCTCAGCAAATTAAAGGCCAGAAAAATGATATTTGGTGAGGACATTAACTTTAAGTCATCTGCATTAGGAAAAGTTTTACATGTGCTTATTTTCTTGCTACTAGAGAAAAAAGTTTTTTATCATCCCTCAACTCTCAGATTACCGCTACAAAAATGGAAAGGGAGATTTAAAATAGGTAAATCTTGCCATGCAGTTCACTGACCATTCTATACCACATTTAGTAATTAGCTTTTTGCTGAGGAAAAGAGATCCCAATTAATGCTTAGGGGAAGTCAAGCATTTCTTTTCGAACCTTTAGGTCCTATCTTGTTTAATTATAGGTTCTGTTAAAATTTCATACTATGTATTTCCTTGTCTTAATAATTTGATTTCAAATGACTTTAACATTTTTAAAAGTTACTTTAAATAACTTTTTTAAAGAAGCTATTCAGTAAAGAGCAAGACTTTCATAAATAACCAAGCCAAGAAAATTCTGGATTCCATTTTAGAAGTGACATCACTTTACTTTTAGGAAATGGTAAAACCAAGGGAGGCATCTTTACCTTCTTCTTTATTTAACTGACATACCTTTCAAAGGCAAAACAGTCCAAATAAAGGAGAATTTACAGGTGAGATTTACCTTAAAACTCTTCTATTCTTTCATTTTCTATGCTATAGTCTCCTAACACCGGTGCAAAAGTCAACAAGTGTTGGCTATTGACACTCTAAAATGGCAGTCTGTTGCATTGTTTATGCCTCAGTCTTCTAACTCCACTACAACCCTTAACTCCTTTACATTATCAGAAGAAAGAAGGGAGGAGGGGAATAAGAGGGAGGAAAAAGGAAGGGGAAAGGAAAGGGAAGAGAAAGGGAAGAAGGAGAAGAGGAAAAAAGAGAGGGAGGAGGAGAAAGAAGAAGAAAAAAGTTGTTGTTGATATTATTTTTGTTTAGGGAAGATATGATAAAGGAAGATTTTGTTTGGACTGACATTGTAGCTCCATTCTCCTAGAAAGACCAACAGAATCTAGACCTGGGAAAAGCTAAACTGCCGGTCATATGTGCTTTGGAATCTTTATGTTCACCCTGTCTATTGACAGCTCTTGGCCAAGTGGATAAAATACAAGGCCTGGATTCAAGAGGACCTGAGTTGAAATTTGATCTCAAACACTTAGTAGGTCTGTGACCCTGCAATTAAATCTCTTTGTATGTCAATTTCCTAAACTATAAAATGGGGCTAACACCTACCTTCAAACGTGGTTGTAAGGATCAAATGAGACCTTATCAGTAAAAAAAAAAATGACTTACCACAATTCCTGGAGTAGAGTAGGATCTTATATAAATCTTTATTCTCTTTTCTTATTTGCTTCTCCCCATTTTCTGCTCTGACCCCAGAACACTGTACCCTGTCAGTGTTCCCCCATCCTTTCTCAGAGAACTCTAATCACATAATTACCACCTTTGACTCCTCTCAATGATATATCAATGCACTACTTCTCCTCTAATATATACTTTGACTAATTGCATCATAACTTCCTTCCTGAGCCACCGCACTTCTATGTGTATTTTGTTAGGTATTAGGAGAAAGAATCCTTGAGGTCATGGACTACGTCTTTGGTATTTGTTCCAGGGAGAGTGGTTCATAATAAACGATTTTCATTTGTTCATTCTTTATATAGGGATTCTTATTTGAGTGTGGACTGAGGAGGGACATATTAGAAATAATGATGATATAAAACAAAAAGGTATCAATTTGTAGAGAATTACATATTATTAAAATATAATCTGGTCCTTGAAGTTCAAAAGATTATGTCCATTATTTCTATCCTTGAAATAATAAATATGACTCTTTTTAGGGACAGCAGAACAACTAACATACTACATATATATATATATATATATATATATATATATACACACACAGATATATACATACATACACACACACACATACGGGTTATTCTGTCTTCTGTTTATGGGTCTTTGCACAAATTTCACCTCTTCACTACTTTTTAGAGAACATTATTTCCTTACCTTACCTTATCTTACCTTCAGATAGAATCCTTACTTTCACTCAAAGAATAATTCAGAAGCTACCTTTGATTTTTTACTCTCACTCAACATTGTCTCCCTCTTTAAATTACTTTGTAATTTGTATTTCTTTGAATAAATTTTATATTTTCTTATGAAACTTCTGAGAGCAGATTCTGTTTTAGTTTTATTTTGATGTTGGGGAAGGGGAGGATTTAGTGCTTAAATCCTTCATAACTGTTTGGTGAATGGAACTGAGTATCTGTATGCATGTCATCACTTCTTGCATACTAATATATATATGTATATATATGTATGTGACATTTATATGGTTTTATATATACATATTCATACAAAAAGTAATGGCATTTTTGTAGTTATTAGCATGATTGATTCAAATAGATTTTTAATATTATGTTCATTCTACCTCTTGATGAAGTTCTTCCCAACGAGAATTAAACTTCTCAAGTTTCTCATTGATCAGTTCATCGAGGACTCCACCATCTGTTAGTGTTTGTGCCAGTTCTCGAATTTGATTTCGGTTTTCCTCTGGATGCCGCATTAAGCTTTCAAGTGACTGAAAAAAAAATAAAATGGCTATTTTTTCTTCTTTTTAAATACATTAAGAGTCATCAAAAATACTAAATATTTTATTCAATATCATCTAGATCCACATAGTTAAGATACAACCACTTAACTTTTAGGCATTTATGATTTCTCACTTGGATATATGGAAGGACTCCTTGTTTAACGTAGTTAAATTAATTTTCCCAATACAAAGATTCAATAATTTATCTCCATTGCTCAAAAATTTTTAGTAATCCACTATTGCTTATTGAATTAAGCCCATACTCTTCATCCTATCAATCAAAACCCTAAACAATGTGACGCTGACCTACCACAGAAGGTATATTCCAGAGTTACTCACTCTCATTTATTTTATAAACCAAAAAGTTCTATTTGTTGTTTTTAGAATATTTATAATTTCCTTTCCAATCAATGGCTTTGTTCATATAATTTATTTCTGGAATGATAGCACAACCAGTCACTCACTATTGATATTTCATCAACTTGGCATCTTCTCCATGAAGACTTCCTTGATCCCTCAAAGAATTTAATTTCAACCTCTCTTATACACTTATAATATTGCATTTTTCAATGCAGTTACCCATATGTATTTCTTATCTCCTATATTATAAGCTCACAGAGTACAGACTATGTGGAATTTATCTTTGTTTCTCTGTCAGCACTTTGTTCAATATTTTCACTTAGTTTAAATTATTTAAATAGATCTCTGATTTATTGAATTCAATTTCAAGGTCTTTTATCATCCTTGTTGACCTGCTTTGGATTTAATCCAGTGAGTTAATTTCTCTTTTATACAATGACATTCATTGCATACAAATTTGAATACAGAATTCTAGATGTGGCCTAGGATGTCTAGAGCACAGTAGAACTATTATTTCCTTTAAAATAACTGTATTTTTGTTCTAAGTATACGTCATAGTTATAGGTGACCCAAAAGTTAAGGGAGTGGTGCATGGTGATGCAACAAAGCTCCATGTAAGACAGATCCCATCCCCCTCTGTGGATAATCTACTGGAAAATATGGACAGCAACCACATAAAAGGAAAGGTCATGGATGACTTATCATTTTCCCTGTTGAAGAGAATATTCACACTGATAAGTTCATCAATCCATTGAAATATAGATGTATAAATTTACATTGACTTCTTATTTTTATTCTTCAAGATACCTCTACCTCCACTTGTAAGTGTAAGCCTTTACATTTATTCATATTTTCCCTTGTTCTATTTGACCCCTAGCTCCATTCTGTCAGGGTTATGGTCTAAGTCAGCCACATTTCACAGAGGAGAAAAATGAAGTACAGAGAAGCTAGGTTTCTTTTTCAGTATCACTGGGGTAGTAAATGGTGGAGCTAAAACTAAAACCCAGACATTCTGAATAAGATAATTTAATTGCTATGGAGTAAATGGTGTGATGTTAACACATGAGAAAGAGAAAATGTTATTAAAAAATATGCAACTTATTGTGTTTTTGTCTTTAATGTCAAAGAGAGTGGTCTTCAAATAGTGATTTCGTTGATATATCTAAACTTCTTGAGCAACTCCTACTACTCACACATCTGCTAGTTTCAGCAGGTATAGAGAGTTATTTTTAGAGAGCTGTCTGGGTAACTGACTGGTTACAATATTTTCTCATAGTCACACAGTCATAATTTCAAAGACAGGACTTGAAACCAGGTCATCCTAACTCTGAGATCAACTTTCTATCCATAATAATACACAGTCTGTCATGAAGATAAATGGAACGAAAGGTGGTATTTGCAAACCCTCTTCTATTACCTGTATAAAGACTCTAAAATAATACTTTGAAATCTCATAAGTTACCTATTAACATTATTTTTAGAATTTATGTCTAAAGTTAAAGGAAGGCTCTGTAATGAAAATATCATTTAAATAATCTTTCCTTTCTATGGATCTAGATTTCAGGCATAAAGTAGAAATTAAATTATATATTGAAATACTGCCCAAAACCAATAAAAGTTTCCTTTAAAATTCAAGTATGCAACTTTCAGTGGGCAAGATTTTATAAGGAAATGTAATGGTGCTCCAATTTGTGGGTGAAGTTTGGAATCAACTTCTGGGGTCAAGGACAAATGTTTAAATGCTATGAAAAAAAAGTTCATGCTAAGACTAAGGACAGTATAAGGAAGAATGGGATAAAACAGTGGTGTCAAACTCAAAGAGAAACAGAGAACATTAAAGTATCCTTGTGGGAACATATTGACCCAGAAAATCACCTATTAACATTACATATATTTTATTGTATTTAAAAATTTTTGTTAAATATTCCCAAATTCATTTATATCTGGTGAGAGGAACGCTGAGGAGTTTCATGGGTCATGCAGCTGCATATTTGACACTACTGCTATAGAGCCCTGAAAAGAGGAGGCAGGGGTAGAGAAAATTGCACATATGTTGTATGTGCATACAGGTGTGTGTGCATGTGTATGAAAATGTATGTATACATATAAGAAGGGAAGGGAGAGAAAGAGACAGAGAGGGAGACAGAAAAAAAGAGGACAGAGATAGAGAAAGAGAACAAAAGAGAAATAATGAGAGAAGAAAGAAAGAGAGAAGAGTGAGGGAGGAGAGAAAACAAGAGAGAGAGAAGCAGGGATGGAGAGAGAGAGGGAGAGAGAGAAAAAGAGAGGCAGAGAGGGAGGGAGAGAGAGAAAAAGAGAGGGAGAGAGGGAGGGAGGAGGAAAAGGGGAGAGGGAGAGGAAGAGAGAGAGGGGGGGGAGGAGGGGGGGGGAGAGAGAAAAGAGAATTAAACAGTCACTGCTCTGAAGGAGATGGAGACAACAAGGTGGGCTTTAACAAGCAAAGAGCTTATTATACTATGTAGGAAGTTAAGGGACAAAGGAGGAAAACACATAATTTGGAGTTATTTGAGGAGGGAGAAAACACTGCCCAGTCGTGTGAATAACATAAGATTCCATGCATAGAAGTCAGTCTTGAAGGAAGAAAAAGTATCTGAAAAACTCATTTGGGAAGTCAACTTTTTGTAGGCAGGAAGGACAGCTAGCTTTGTGTAAATACACACAAAACAGCATTTCATATTTGAAGATCAGTTCATAGTCTGATTTGACTGAAACAAACATTTCATGAAGGTGAGCAATGGGAAATAAAGTTTCATATAAAAACATGAAATTAAGCCATTTGGTAAAGGGTATACAAGGATTACCATTTTCTTCTACAGAAAATAGAGCAAGACCAAAGAAGCAGAGGAGAGATAAAGTCAGAATTTTGCCTTAGGGCAATTATTCTAAAAGTTGTGTAAAGAATGGAATAGAGGAAGTAGAGATTAGAGGCAGACAGACTATTTTATAGAGTATTATAATGATGAACCAGGAGCAATAATGAGATCCTGAACTAGAGTGGTGGTATGAGTCAAGAGAAAAGGAGACAGGGATGGTGGCAATGAAAGTGACAAGAATTGGCTAGGGATCTTCTGCTACACATGCCTACCCTCCTGCCTACAAATATGATCATACCTACCCCAGCCTAAGAATAAAAACAAAAAAAACAAAAACAAAAAACCCTTCTCATCTGATCCTACCACCCTCTCAAACTATTGTCTATTATCTTTCTTTGAGAAATAAGTCTACATTACCTGTCACCACTTTGTTTCTTCTTGCTTCCAAACTCCTCAGCTATCTGGTTCACATCCTCATCACTCAATTTAAACTGCTGTCTCCAAACTGTACAATGATCTCATGATTTGCCCACTCTGCATACACTGACACTGTCAATCAAACTGTTCTCTTAGATACTGTCTTATTTAGGTTTTGGGACATTTTCTCCCTTGGTTCTTCTGTGTTATTTCCTTCTCAGTCTCCCTCACTGATTCTTCATCTAACTAATAAGCTCAAACTAAGGTTATCTCCCATGGATCTATCCTGGATCATTTTTTTTTCTTTTTCCTCTATCACATCTTCTCTTGGTGATCTCATTGACTTTCATGGCTTTAATTATCAATTATCAATCTTTGCAAGTGCTGCCAATATTTATCAATTCAGCCCTAGGAGCTCTCCAGTATAGTATCACCACTTGCCTTTTGGACATATCAAAGTGGATGCCCCGAAGGTATCTCAAACTCAATATGTGCAAAACAGAACTCATCATTCCTCTCAAATGGTCACCTCTACCAAATTTCTTATCCAGTTTCTTCTTGCCTAGGGTAACTGAGCTATTAAGTGCCTGAGGCTGGAGTTGAACTCAGGTCCTCCTGACTCGAGGGCCAACTACTAAACCACCCAACTGCCACATAATCTATCTCCTAACTTTGCACCTCTCTTTTAATGGTTAACATCCATGACTACAATATTCTCTCTCTCCTCATCTCTTCCTCTTAGTTTTTCTTAGACCCTTCACAACTCAGCTGAAATCTGATCTTCTAGGGGAGCCATTTCCTGGTCCCTGAGCTGCTAGTACCTTCCTACTGAGATTAATTTCCATTTGCACTGTACATATCTTATAGGTCAGCCCTTCCTCCCTCAAATCAAAGTCAACTGCTAGTCATGTCATCATCTTGATATCATGGTCCTCTTTGAGAATGAAGGACAAACACAAACAAAAACACAAACACCAAAACAATCTCATGTGTAAAGTTATTTATATATATATATATATATATATATATATATATATATATATATATATATATTTATATTATCTCCCCCAATAGAATGTGAGCTTCTTGAGGACCAGAAACATGTTTTTATCATAATTTGTATTGTTTTTTGCAATTAGTAAAGTACTTAGCATATAGTAAATGCTTAATAAATGCTTGGATGGTTGTTATAATAATAGAAAAAGAAACTGACAAGGTGGGCTAAGAAGAGATGGAAAAGTGATGACTTTAATTTCTGGGGTGTTAAATTTTAGATGTCATGGGTAGTAATGTTTAGTGGGCAATTAGAGATGAAACTCTAGGCTTCAGAGGGAAAGTAAGCGCTGGAAATCTGGATTTGGTAGTAATTTGTACATAAGTGATATACGTAGGATCTGGTTGGTTGCTCTGCTCTAGAATCAAGTTTGTGGCGGATCAGAGCAATATGAGCTTGAAATGTTCTATCACATGGGATCTCTAGACATGGGATCTACTGTGGATAGGAAAACACCATCTGTTCTTTTCTCTAGTGCAACGAGGTACTCAAATACAGATTTCTGTTTAGAAGATCAGCTTTACTCTCATCACATTTAGCAGTAGTTGGAAGATACATAGGATAACTTCCTTCTACCTTATTTCCTATGATATCATGCTCAAAGACAGCTGCTCCTCACCCAAAGCAGTCGACATTTATTCAATGAGTCTGAGAAATCCCAGAAGAATAGGTAGGGTAATCCTTAAAAACCCTTAGGGGAGCTCTCTTCCTATAATGTGGTCACTTGCCTACAAGTTTATCTGCTTCCGAATCTTGATTCCTGAAGCCTACATTATGGGAGCCTTGAGGTCAAAAAGGGTAGAAATAAACATGAACTTGGACAAACTTTGAGAGATAGTGGAGGTTAGAAGGGCCTGGCATGCTATGGTCCATGGGGTCACAAAGAGTTGAACATGAATAAAAAAGATAAGAGCAGAGGGCAGACTTTGGGTGGCAGGAGAATGATAAAGCAACAGTGAAAGACACCAAGAAGAATGGACAGACAATAGAAATATCAAGAGAGAATCTTGTCATAGACTCCCAGGGAATCTTTGATAATGAAGAAAAGACAATTTAGGCAAATATAGTATTTAAAAGCATCAAATCATACAAGAAAGATAAAGATTGAGAAAAAGTTATTATTTACAAATGAGTAAGTTGAGATAGACATTTGATATGGACACCAGATGTCCATGGACATGAGATGTCCATTTAGTGAGAGGGATATTTTTTTTGTGGCCTGTAGGCCATTGAATCCTTCTTCAGAGACTATCAGCAATGAGACTTAGAACTGAGTAAGGCATAATAAATTCCCTCCCTCCAGTAAACTCCAAATGTGCATGAACATCACGACAAAATAATTTTAAAATTTATACTTGCACTCATCCTAGGAAACTTCCTTTTTGATCTTGAGATTCTATACATTCATCATATTATGTATGATGATGCTGAACTTACATCAAGAGCTTCAGAAATCTCCTCAGCTCCCCCTGGGATGTTTTCGGTTGCTTTAAGTTTGGTTTCTACCTCAGTTAGCCACTTGTTTTCAGTCTCCAAGTATGACATTAACTCACACCAGCACGCCCAGACCTCCTAAAAATAAACAGACACCATCAGTTCAATCTAATACACATGAATAACTCTCAAGAATACCCTTTTAAGACTTTCAAAAATATAATATGCATGATTTACTATAGTCCTAAAATTAACTGTCTAAATTGTTGTTCAGTCATTTCAGTCATGACCAACTCTTCATGAACATATTTGGGGTCTTCTTGAAAAGGATACTGGAGTGCTTTGCTATTTCCTTCTCTAGTGGATCCACTTTGTCAGACGCTAAAAGGGTAAATGAGCTCTCCAGAGCCTGACAGCTAGGAAGTATCTGAGGTTGGATTTGAACTCATGTCCTCCTGGCGTCAGACCCAATGCTCTATCTATTGGACCAACAGTTTATTCCAGTGTCTGTCTAAAATTTTTTTAAATCTTTCATTCATTTGGAGGATAGTAGAAGCCAGTTTTTCTCTTAAATGACAATGTTTCGAAAATATTTCATCCTCAGTCATCCAGCATTCCCATAATAGATATATTAAGGAGACCTCTTTAGACTAGGGTTTGGAAAATCATTGGAACTAGATTCAGAAGACCTAGATTAGAAGCTGCCTCTGCCACTAATTATCATATGGACTTTGCAAAGCCTTTTCCTTTTCTAAGTCTCAGTTTATCATCTATATAAAGGGAATGATAATGTTCATATTATCTAAGATATAATCTCCTAGGGGCAGAGATTCTCTCTTAGGAACAAGCATAGTGTAAGTACTCTGCAATTAACAAGGAATAATTTTTACTTTTACATAGGATAATGTTTTGATTTGTTTTAAAATTGGAGGTGACTTATTTGATTAAAAAAACCAAACAGAACAACTTTGCTGTGTAGTACAAATACCCAGTTTTTCACCTCTCATTTCCATATCTTTGTAGAGGTTACTTGCCATGCCTAGAATACATTCCCTCCTTAGGTCTACCTCTTAGAATTTCTAAAAGAAGCTTTCCTTAAAGCTTGGTTCCTATATCAATATTTTCTCCAATGTCAATATTTTACTGTTCTCTACTCCTTTCCAGTTGTTAATATCTTTCTGTGTAAAATGAAACAAAATAAACGCAAAAACCTTACCTTTTAAAAATATATTTTTTATTTTCTCTAATATAATGTAAACTTCTTGAAAATAGGGACTACTAAATTTTTGTAGCACCAGCATTTAGCACAATATCTAGGTGCTTAATATGTGCTTTTTATTTTTTATTTCATTTTGCCATCAGATCATACTTCAGTACTCCAAGATTTTGTGTTTAATTCCTGCATCAATGCAGATCAACATTTCTACTTATAGTGTTTATGAGTCATGGCTGAAAAACATTATCTTTTGTCAAATCTAGTAATCAATCTCTTTTTAAACTAAATTAAGCTGGGAATCAGATAATAGGCATATGGTTTATTATCAAGTTTATACTCAGTCTGTCTAACATGGCACTAACTTCACGAAATTATACTCTGTTTGCTAAGCTGTTAAGTACCTCCAGGTCACTATAAAAGACTCAAGTAGAAAGACTGTAAAGATTAGCCTTATCCTATTCATAAATAAAGCATGTCAGTGAATAAGATAAATCAGAAAAACTACAGATATTCAGTAAATATCATTTTTTATCTTGATTTTTTAAAACCAAATGACTTCACCATGGTCTTTCACTCTCCCTTCAACCTTGCACCATTTACAAAACTCTGAGATTCTGAATGAAGGACAGAAGAGAAGTCCTCCTCTACCTTGGCAGCATGTTTATTATTTCCACATGGCAGCTAGGCATGGCACTCAGTTAGTTGAGCTCAAACTTGGGTCTCTGCTTCTGCTTTGTGTGTCTGATCACAGGTGACTAAGCAGTAATTCTGAGACAGACATTTCCAGCTTTTGAAGCCACCTTGGAATTGGAGAATTCCAGAGATGCTGGATCTTAAATTAGTGGGAGAGGTATCCCCACTATCCCCACAAGCGACTGCTTGCCACTTGATTTTGATGATTCCGAAGAGAGAGTGGGGCTAATTGTTTTGCCTAACTCTGCCTCACTTAAATCCAATTGATTTTCAAGTCAAAACCTCCCTGTCAAGTCACTGGTCCTCTTTGAGAATGAAGGACTAAAAATAAATCTCCTGCAGAGGTTTTATATCAGAGACAATGATAACTGAGGGGAGAAAGAGCTCTGGGTGGTGGTGTGGCTTGCAAAAGACATCAACCTAGTGGGAGTGGTTTGGATATAATATAGACAAGGACTCAGATTTAGATGTCTAATGCACATCTTTTTTTATTTTTATTTTTTTTTGCCCAGAGGTAGAGAGTATCCTTTAACAAATATGTTTTGGACATATAAGTCTGGTACATGGGTTGCTTCCTTTTTGGTACCCTAATGTGGACACTGGGTTACCACATAATTAATCATTCAGAGAGGCATTTGTCACCAAACAAAATAACTAAAAGAGGCAGGATAAATTGACAAAATCTTCTCATTTAAAAATTATTCCAACTCAGATTTTCTACATTTCATTTGCTATGTTGAATAGTTCTAATTTATTTCTTCACAGAAAAGACCCAGTGGATAAAGAATATCTATGGCCAAGATTATGACATGCATATAGATGGAATAGGTTTTCCACATAAATAGAAAACTTATAGAGTAGATCCACTATGTTTGTATTTCAGCAAGCAGTATAGATGGACAGCAAGTCAGACTCAGAGCTAAACAGGGGGAAAGTGAGCCTGATTGTCTGTAGAAAACTAGCAAATTTCATTAATGACCCCAATCTTCCCTTAGGGGTAGGTGAGAGACCTTTTAATTTTAATACCAACATCCTACTAGTATTTTATAAAAGAGATAAGAAAACAGTTTCCAAAATCTCCAACAATCTCCAAAGAACTCTTCAAGAATTCCATATAGAAGACAATGGAAAGGGGCATGGTGGGTATGAACCATGAGCAACATGTAATCAGTGAAGAGCTTTAAAAAAAATTGCAAAAGGTGTCATTAAAGAAATATGTGCAGGAAGAGAATAAAGCCTGACTAGATAGATGGGGCACATCATAGAGATGCTTCACTGGTATATTCACAAAGTCAGGTTAAAGAACACTTTCAGGAAAATGAGTGGACCCCCACCCTATTACCCTCACTTGGGGCAGCTTACTGGAAAATATGGACAAAGGTTGCATAGTAGGGACAGGTTTAGATGAGTGCTAACGTCAATTAGGAGACAGAACTTCCAAATGGATGTGGTCATGGTTCCATTTGAGTTTGAACTCAATTTAGAAATACAATCATAAAGATCATTGGACCAAGGGCTGAATTTATTTTTCAGTGTTTGACTACTTGACACCCTATACTTTCTGCAAATACAAGGTTTTACACAACAGATAAATGTCTTGTGCTTTTGGCATAATAGAATTTCCAACTTGTATATCATGGTCATTTTTATTCATGACATCATTAATGTGTAAATGAACTTGACCATGCCAACTATGTATTCAAATATATATATAGTTCAAGACACAGAAGGGCACATTATGAGATGACAATATATTTACAGGAAGATGGCAGAAACAATTCTCTCCTTACAGAAACCATCAGGAATGAAAAAATCATAATGCAAAGGATTAGTTTTGTTTTTTAAATTACAATGGGTTACGTTTTAGAAAACTTTCATCTATATGAGGACATTTATGATTTTCTTTGATGTATAGAGTTAAGAATGCAGATAAGTATCTGTCTAGTCAAAGCAATCCAAAAAACTGGACTTTTTTTTGTAACTTCAACAGATAAAATTATGAATATAAACAAAAGCTGCTGACCTCCAAAGTCTTGCATTTTCCATTAAGTCTACTGCAGAGCCGTTGGTAGTTGGTAATTAGGGTGTCAAGTTCCTTTTTTAAGGCATCATGTGCGACAGGTGGAGCACGTGCTATGAAATTATTCACAGAGTCTGTAAGAAGTTTAACTTTGACTTCTTTCTGAAGGGCTTCCTCTTTGGCATTCTGAAAAATAAAGGAAGTCACTTTAACAGTGTAGTGATTTTACTTCTGAAGTGTTTGTGTAAAAAACAATTGTTATTTTTCCAAACCTCACAACATCCTTATTAGGTAGCTATGTTGTTCAGTATTTTTCGGTCATATCCAACCTGTGGCAACCCCATTTAGCAAAGATACTGGAGTGGTTTACCATTTCCTTCTCCAGTTCATTTTACAGATGAGGAAACTGAAGCAAACAGTTTAAGTGACTTGCCCAGGGACACACTGCTAGTAAGTATCTGAGGCCAGATTTAAACACAGGAAGATGAGTATTTCTGACACAAGCCCCAACACTGTATGCACTGTTCCCCCTAGGTGCCCAGGAGATAGATATGGTTGGCTATAATTAGCAAGAACAAGAATTATGGTACCAAAACATATAAAATGTAAGGGTGACTATAAGACTTCATTTAAGAGAAAAAAATTTTATGTAATTTTATTTTTATATAAATTTTAATTTATATGTGACTAACCTTGAATTTTTAAAAATCTCTATTGTAGAAGTATAATCTTTTATAAATTACAGGTTTTGTTGACTTCTGTTGCACATATGTGTATATATACACATGTCTAAATTTTAAAATTTAAAGCATAAATAAAAAGATGGTTATTATGTTTAATTTTTGGATTACCAAAAGAAGATAAAATCATCTCCTAACAGCACTTCTCAAGGGAAGGGGATTTCCATAGAAAGTTAAGCATTGAAATATAGAGAACTGTGCAGAGATCTAGGTATTAAGCAACAATCTTTAAACTGGAAATATTTAAGTCACTTTCCCATTAAGTTAACAACCACACAATAGGTTCAGGGAATGACATCAGGCAAAAAAAGTAAGTCTTTCAAAAACATTCTTTAAAACTTTTTGCATTTGTGTTTTCACCTTCAGTTCCTCGACTGCTTTTTGGAGCTCATCTGGTGTTTTATACTCAAAATCCCTCTCCAAGTATTCTTCTTCTGCTTGTGTTATCCATTCATGCATCTCAGACAGGTCTTTTCGAAGGCTTACAGTTTTATCCAAACCACCTTTCAGGGCTTCCTTTTTAGCACGAGCCTAAAAGAAAAAAAAAGTGTTAAAACCAACCTGGTATGGCTACATTAAGGTTAAAGGGTGTAGAAATAATGGAAAGAACAGACTGTAAAAGTGAATCATGAAACAGGTGCTATAAAAGAAACAAGGAAATTAGCTAATGGATATTAGCTATTATCTTTTTGTTGATATACATTAATTTGTTCACAGTAGACATTGCTTAAAAACCTACTAAATTCATACCATGCTTAATGTGCAAACACATGAGAGAGGCTATCAATGTGCTTATAATCTAAAGGGAGATAGGGGAATACACACACACACACACACACAAACTGAAAAAAAAGAGAGGAATGAGTGCTAAAGAGAGGTCTAGGCAGCATGTATGAGAAGGTTAGGGAGTTGAAATTCTCCTTATGGTACAGGAAGATCTGGGAAGGATGCAGGAAGGAAGGAGCAAGTGAAATGGGACTAAAGAAAGGAAGTATTTCAAAAGAAGGATACAGTAATGAGGAAGGGATGATCTATAGCAGGCATGAGGTAGGACATTAGCAAAAGAAGAAACAAAAGAGGCAAGCTGAGAACAGGGAATTGGAGAAGTCTAGTCTGACTAAAACATATGGTATATGAAAGGGCATGACACACAGAAACTAGTATTTAAGTCAGACTGAGATGAGCCTTGAACACCAAGATTGGGCATCTCTATTTTGCTCTTTAGGCAATGAGGAGTCACTAAAGGTTATTATTGTTTCGCGTATGCTTGTTTGTTTTTAATAAAGGAGTGACATGTCTTAGACATGATACCGTTGAAATGATGCCTTAGAAAGATCACTTAGTTGGCAGTGTCAAGTAAGAGAGAAAGCAGATAGAATAACTAGGTAGTAGTATCTTACAATAGTTTATATGAGAAGAGATGAGGGTCTGAATAAATGTAGTTGCTTTGGGAACTGAGAAGATACAGATTAGGAGTAGTTTGAGAAGCAGGAGAACCCAGAAAATGTTATGTCCCTAAAACCAAGGAATGAATGAAGAATAGGAAGGGGTGGTCAAGAGTTTCAAATACTGTAGAGATATCAGCATGGTGCAATGGCAATCAGAGTAGGATCTTTGGATGATTTTTAGTATAATAAGTGCCTCTGATTGAGTCTTGTCTTTATCAAGCAAGTCTTTACATAGTTTTTTAAAAGTAGAAAAGTGCATGTATTTGTATTATTAATTATTCCAATGTGATTAAAGATCTTTCCCACCCATTGATGTGCCTGTCCATTGTAACAGGCTTGATTGGGGTTGGGAGGTTGTTTTATAGGAGGGTTCCAAATACTTTTTGACCTGGGTTAAAGGGTTGCGATGCCCTCTAGCTCTAAAAAAGGTATAAATACTCTGAGTTGAGGTTTTACTTTGGGGCTTAGTTTTTCCAAGAAGTTTTGAGGGTCAGATGAGGACTTTGGGAAGCTACTAAGGAGCCTCCTGGTTTTGAGAACCTTTTCCTCTCTGGCATGATCAGACAGCTATACCTGTCTGTTGAATTATGGTCAGGCAGAGGAAGTCATATCTGTTGATTACTTTGGGGTTTACTGACTGGAAGTATTTGGAGTCCTCCAAATGAGGACTCTGAGGGAAGCTGCTAAAGGGGACCCCTCCCACCCCCAACTTTGAAAACGTTCCCTCTCTGGTAATTATAGTCAGACAGTTTAAACTGTCTGCTGGATTCAGGGAGTGGAAGCCCTGCCTGTTGATCTTTGATTTCTCTATATTTTCTTTGAATTTCAGGGTGCTAACTCCCCTGAACTAGGTGAACGATATATGTGATTCGTTAAAGGAATGATGTATGTGCTTGATTAAAGTGATTGGTAACCCCTTGAAAGCTGTTTTCCTTTTATGAAAGCAGATCTAACCACCTGTTATGGCAAGCCCCCCTATATATGTTGGGGTGCTTACTGATACACATGGTAAGGATTGAAGAAAGGCTCTTTGATTTAAGGGCAAGAAGTCATTGGACACCTTTGAGAAAATAGTTTCAGTAGAGTGTTAAGGTAGAAACAAAATTGGTACAAGTTAAAGGATGTGGGATTGGGGAAGAAGGTGGCACACTTTCAAGGGGCTGCTCCAAAACTTGTTTTATTCCAGAAAGAGTGAGGGGCAGGATTCCAAGGAGGAAAAACATGAGGGCAAAGCTGGGGAAGGGACACTATGGATTGGGTTATGTCTTCATATTCAGGATTTTGCTTCTCTAATTCAGGGGACCCTTCATTCTCTTGATATTTTGCCCTGCTAGGATTATCCAAGTTTCCAGAAGACCAGAAAGGAGTGGGGAAGAGAGTAAAAAGACATAGATATTTCAGAAGCTGTCCTTTATGGATAGTCAACCATTTTGTTTGAAGTAACATCAACATATCTATTGAGGTGTCCAAGTGTAAAGGCAACGATACATATAGAAAGGAACACTGAGCCATGTATCGAGCTGTTTAAGAAAGTATCACAAGAAACTGACGTGGTTGGGCAAAAGAGATTGAGAGAGTGATAGGGCAAAGGTTTTTTTGGCTAGGGAACCTGTAAACTGGAATCACAGGTGGAAGAAAATTTTATCACTGGGGGAAAGTGTATTCTGCCCCTTTTCTCATATCCATTCCCTTGAATTAGCATTCTAGCCAGAATTCCCAGACAGACTCTGCTAGGTCTTCTGCTATAAAGCTGTTATAAAGCAGGAAGAATGAAAAAGAGAGTTGATATGGGTAGATTAAATAAGTCTTATTGATCAGTAAAGTTCCTTTCCAACTCGAAAATTCTGATTCTATCAGTATGATTGATTAGAGAGTTAAATAGGGTTTCTTTGGCTCCCAGAACAAGGTAAGTAATCCCAAACTCAGGATTTTAGTTTCTAACTAAGAAAGAGAGCAGTGATACAGCTCAGTGTCAGATCAGGCTCAACTAGCTTGTGTGTGGGTAGGGGGAGGGAGAAAGATTTCATTGGCAAATCAAACCTATGGCACAAAAACTACCATACAGACAAAATTTATCTCTCAGTAAAAATTATTGAATAGTGAACAAAAAATGACCTCATTTTATGTGTACATATAATAATAAATGTGGATAAAAAGATCATATCTTGAGAATAGTGTTGATTATTTTAAATCAGTGTTAACATCAGACAATAGATACTTGCTTTATAGATAATTGTTTCTTTATAACACATTTAAACTAGCCCAAGATTTCACTATAGTAATATAACTTTTATTTTGTATTTTTTTCTACTCTGATTAATTAATTAGGGGCTGCCCAATTGTATCAACCAAGGTCTTTAGCTAATAAGTTACCATTTCAAATTTTGCTTTCAGGAAGACAGTATTTTTAATCTATTGCTTCTATATAATAACTTCTTCAGAATATTTCTTTTAGAAATGAATTTTTTTCAAGAAAAAAGTCTACTAGCCTAGGGCTATTCTTTCTGTGAGCTAATATAATTATGGTATCTTTGTAAGCAATAACTTTTTCCATATGGCTTACCCTTCAGAAAAAATATTTTGCTTTTTCAACTCCTTTTTTTTAAAACCTCCCTTACCTTTTTGCCTGCATGATATATAGGTATGGCATAGTGCTAAATACAGGAGGGAAAAGGCTACTGGCCAGCAATCAAAGGACTGGAATTAAAGAAGAACTTATAGTTTGTTGGTGAATGCTCTGTTTGTCAGCCTGGGGCCATTAAGCAAAGTAAATCGGGAGACAGGAATATAGTATAATATTTTAAGAGCTGGGGGAGGAACCAGGAAGAAAATCAGAAATAATATCCGTGTGTGTGTGTGTGTGTGTGTGTGTGTGTGTGTGTGTGTGTGTGTGTGGAAAGAGCTGAGCTGACTGGAATAAGACACAATAAAATCAGATCGAGTCAAAAGAGTCATGCAAATTTCAAAACAACTGAAAAGATAGAAGTAGAAATTAAGGAAAAGATAAAATTATTACAGTCTCAAAAAGGTCAGTCATAATAGAAATTATGCGATACATGTCCTTCTCTCTACCTGCAATCCTGATACTAGTTGGCAGCCTGCTAACTTTTCTCTTTGTCTTTTTTTTTTCTTTTAGTTGGAAATTTGGAGAGGAACTGTGGTGAATTCCAGGTCCTCAAGCTGACTACTAATGGAAGAGACTGTACTCATGGATTGCTGGGATCAGGGCAAGGCAGAAAGGCAGCTAAATACAACAATGGATAGAATGATGGATCTGGAGTCTGGAAGACCCAAGTTCAAATCCAGCCTCAGATACTTACTAGCTGTGTGATCCTAGAAGACTCATTTAATCCTCTTTGCCTCCATTTCTTCCTCTGTAAAGTGAGCTAGAGAAAAACCACTCCAGTATCTTTGCCAAGATGTGGTCACAGACAGTCAGACATGACTAAAAATGACTGAATAACAGCAGTATGTGTATGTACATATGTGTGGGTGTGTGTGTGTGAAGGGAGGGAGGGAGAGAGAGAGAGAGAGAGAGAAACACGGAGGAGAGGAGAGTTGTCTCCCTTATTAGTCTGTGAGTTTCAAGGAGGCACAGACTGGGTTTTGTCTCTTTTTGAATTCAGTGCCAAGCACAGTACCTGGGACATAGTAAATGCTTAATAAATATTTGTTGATTAAATTATTGATTTTATGGGCAACGACTACACATTTTCAAATGCTGACTAACTTAACATTGAGTGAGAGAGTCGAAAAAATTATCAGGTGACCAGCAGTCTTGTACTTTTCCATGAATGGAATAGATAAAGTAAGCCTGTAATTGAAATGAATACAGAAATATTTGAAGCTTAGCCATGATAGAGACAAGATGTAACATTGTTAAAGAGTACTGGTTCAAGGTTTCTTTTTGTTGGAGTGGTTGGCTGTTTTTTTCTAAAATATAATATCTGATAAGACAATCTAGGATGTAGATCATGACCTCAACATTTTTCAAGTTTGCTTATAAAACATAGAGAAATTGAAAAAGAAAAAAAAAGACTAGAAAAGGGACCCAGTTCTTTAACCACACTCTAAGGAGAAGAATTCTAAAATCTGTTTCATGACTTTAAAAGTACTTAATATTTCCTCTTTAAATTGTGCTTTTTAAAATAGAAAGAAGTATGTCAAACATTTGAGCCTTTATGTTTTATACTTTTCAGTCTCATTCAATGTCCTGATCTTTTTCTTAAAACAAAAACACTCCAGAATTCATGACTAAATGATACTAAAGATCATAAATAAAAAAAAATTAAATAAAACAAAATTTAAAATGAATGAACCTGAGAGCTCCTCTAGTACACCTTTTCACTTAAATGTGAGGAAAATGAGGACCACAGAGATTGACTGTCCTGCCCAAGGTGACACAAGTAAGAAATAGCAGGTTCAGGAATTAGAACTTTAATTTTCTGACAACAAATCTCAGACTCTTCCCACTGTAGCTTTGAGCCCTCTTAATAAAGCCTGCATAGAAGAAATAAAGATGTGAAAAATAACTCACTAAAATGTTATGTTAAATTATTTCCCCTTAAAATTCCTTCCATAAAAACACATTTAGGCTGTTGTACTCGGTGTCCTTTTTATTTGATTTACAGCTGAAACCTGTTATATGTTGTTTGCTCTATTACAATGGTCCTGGGGGGAGAGGGTTGATAGTCCTTGAAAGCATTTCTATCCCATGTGTTTGTAGAGAATAATTACTTAATAAATGCTATTTAAATCACTTTGCTCATTTACCTAGTCTCATAAATTATTTCTTTTTTAAATTCTGAACTTAAACACAAAAGAAAGAGCATTATTTTTAAAAGCACATAATAAATTCTACTTCCAGTTTTCAAAGCTATGCTGCCTCTGCCTTGGTACTTCCTTCTGAATTTTCTTCTGTTCTCTTCTAGAAATATATATATATATATATGTATACATATATATATATGTATATACATATATATATTTAACTTTCAAAAGTTCCCCTTTATTTAGCAACATTATGGTTACTCCCTCTCCTATCTATACAACCCTCCAGTTAAAACTACAATAAAGAAAGAGAAAGCCTTGTCACAAATAAGCACAACCAAGCAAAAGAAATATACACAATTGCCCTGCTCAAAAATGTATCTTTTTTTTCTCATCTTGCATCCATCACATCTCTGAGTGGAGGCATGTCATGAGCGTCATCATAGGCTGATCATTTCATTGATCAGAATTCTTACGTTTTTCAAAGATTTTTTAAAAAATTGTTTAAAAGTTGTTTTGCAATGTTACTCTGGTGCAAGTCATTCTCTTGATTGCATTGACTTCAGTCTCTATTAGCTCATATGACCAAGAATTCTCTGATATCATCTCTTTTCAATTTTTCAGAGGCTAATAATATTCTATTACATTCATATAAAATAATTTGTTCCACAATTCCTCAATGGATGGTTATATTCTTAGCTTCTAGCTGTTTACATTCTCTTTAGACTATTTATTCTTCTTCCAATTCTTTCCTCTGGAAATTTTATTTCATTTTGAAATCTCTTGCTGTTTTTCTACTACATTTCTACTACACACATAGTACCTTGGAAAAAGATGTTTTTCCTTTGAATTCCTGCTTATAGTTATTTCGGAGTTACTTTCTCTTTTGGGGGAAATCTCTAGATCTGTAATGGTACTGAAAATGTTTGGACAATCATTGGTATACTCATCTCTCTAGCTTTAGTTCTTGAATTGAAGCTGTATAAGAGGGCAGACTCTGCCCTGTTCTATACTTTTGGGGAAAGCAATGAGTTTTGCTTAGTCTTCCCCTTCATAACCAAGGTTCCTGCATTATCTCCACATCCATATGCTACATTCCCTTGGATGTTTTAGGTCCTTTATGAATTCTCAGGACAAAGTGCTAGGTATCTTGGAGTAGCTTGATCTGAGGTGTCTTGATCACTGCTGCTCACCATGGATTCCACAGGAATTTTTGATCAAACAGGGGTTTTCTCAGGGAAGCCTTCTACCATCCACACACAGAATTAGAGGCCAGACATGTCTCCAGCACATTTCTGCTCATACTAGGAGACTACTAGTCTGACTGTCTACCTTGGCTTTCATTTTGTTAGTTACCCTCTTTCCTAATGCCTTTAAGTTTCCTGCTGATATTTTATGCAATCATGGAATGAAATGTCTCGGTTTCTCATTTTATTCTTAATCAATTTGGTCTGGTACAAATTTTAGGTTTTGCCATGTTAGATATCACTTATCTGAACTGCCTGCCTCCCATTCAGGCAGCATCCTAGGCTAGGAGTCAAATTTGGGAAAGTCTTAGTTATATTTAATAATACCACCATATATTCCTGCATGCAACTTTGATTTTTTTTTAAATTACCTTTACTTCTCTGCCATGCTAATTTTAAAATAGGATTTATCTAAAGCTATAAATTGAAAAAATTAAATGAAAGTTTGCTTTTTATAAGTGATATTTGATTTTGTGATGCCAATGTATATTTTTAACATTCAATTTTTGAGTCTCAGTAAGATTAAATTGTTTAGTCTGTAATATCTACTCTGGACATATTTCTGTATTTGAAGTAAACTTTGGGAGATAGAAGGTTAATTATTCTGAACTGAAAGTGTCTAAAAGAACACAAAGAATCAATAAAAAGTTGAAAGAGAGGGGCAGTTGAAGGGTAGACAAAGAAAAATGAGAATATTAAGCAAAAGAAATCAAAACACAACCATAGACCACCAACCTGTTGGCAAATATGGTCCCACTGGGCATTCAATTCTTTTAACTCTGCTTGAACTTTGGAAGCAAACTGTGGCTCCGCTTCCTTCTTTATCTTATCCCCAATTTCATTGACACTGATTAAACTTGGATGGATTGTCTGGATATCATTTACTAAAACCTAAGGAAAAAAAGTGGGGTTTTTTAATTAGCACCATGAAGGAAAAATATATACCATGATTTGAAAAAAAAATGTAACTAGGAAACACAGTTTAGTGAGAAGAATGCTAAGACTTGGAGTTAAGAGAACTTAGGTTCAGATCTCACTTCTGACACGCAGCAGAGATTTTTGTTATTCAGTCACATCCAATTCTTTGTGACCCTATAGATTATAGCACACCATTGCTGACCAGGGAGTTTTCTTGGCAATTATACCAGAGTGAGTTGCCATTTCCTTCTCAAGTGTATTAAGGCAAACAAAAGTTGAGTGACTTTCCCAAAGTGACATACCTTGTAAATGTCTGAGGTTAGTTTTGAGTTCAAGTGTTCCTGAATTCATGCTCAGTACTCTATCCACTGAGTCATCTAGTTGCCTCTATTAGCTATTCTACTTTGGGTAAATTACTTAAATTCTTTGAGCCTTATCTTCTCATCTGTAACACATGTAGCACCTACCTAAAAGATAGGTTCTGAGAAACAAATGTGATAATGTATATAAAGTACTTTGTAAACTTTAAAACAATATGTAATCAATTTCTCTAAATTTAAGATAATTTAAAATTGAGAAATTTAGAAAACCAGTATTACAAAACTGACATGAGTCCATTATCTTCCTGGTCTTGGACATTAATTGAAAAATATTTTGATTATTAGCAAAAGAAAAATAATATACAATTTCTGTTTTGAGAAAAAAAATTGAAAATAGTGATACGAGTTTCTCTTATTGTTAGAATTTATGCTAACATAAACTAAAATAAATTCTGATCTGACAGATATGAGATAGAGTATAAAAGTTCTTTGATTTAGTGTGAGAAAACTGGTTTCAAGTTCAAGCTCTGATATTATCTATAATTTAGATTCTGAGTCTCTATTTTTTTTATCTATAGAATGGGGATGATGATACTTATACTATCTAAGTTGACTGGGTTGGCAAAGTGACTTTTTAGTCTGTTAATTTTATTTTGAAAATATCTAGAATTTCAAACAAAAATAATATTATAGCAATAGTTTATATAGAAATAGATACAAGTGAGTTGATATTTCAGGAACTTTTCCCAGGCACTATTAGGCTTTTGCAAATATAAAAGAGACAACAGAGGGGACAAGCTGTAGGGACTAGAAAGCTGGACTCAGAGCCAGAAAGATCTGGGTTTTAAATCCTGCTTCAGACTTACATTGTCTGTGTGATACTGGGTAAGTCACCAAACTTAGGGCTCTCGGCAATTTTTTCAGACTGTAAGTTGCAGAAAGGCGACTGTTCTGAATTATTAAGGGTGATTTCCTCATCTGAGAATTCTCCATACCACCTTACTATTCCTAATCTCCAACCGAAGCTGTCATCTTAATTCCCACTGGATTGTGGGCACAAAATACATAAGCTTTAACAAATACATATACATTTGTGTGTGCATATATAATATCTGTGTGTATACATATGTATATATATACACAGAGAGAGAGAGAGAGAGAGAGAGAGAGAGGGAGGGAGGGAGGGAGGGAGAGAGAGAGAGAGAGAGAGAGAGAGAGAGAGAGAGAGAGAGAGAGAGAGAGAGAGAGAGAGAGAGAGAGAAACAAGATGTAGGAGATAGGACTAATTGATGATGACAGCAGGAATTTATACAGTTCATTAAGGTTTGCTAAGTCCTTTACAACTATTATGTCATTTGTTTCTCGTAACAATCCTGGGAAGTAGGGAATTTATTAGCCCCACTTTATAAATAAGGAAACTAAGGAAGATAGAAATGTAGTGACTTGCCTGGAGTGACAAAGTTAGTAATTTTCTGAGGTTAGAGTTTTGAACTCAGATCTTCCTGACTCCAAGTTCAACACATTATCCCCCCCATTACCTAGCTACCTAATAATTATGTATTATTATGATTGAACAAATGACTCAGACTAGTTTTTTAGTCTCATTACCTATAACTGAATTTTAAAATGGTATATTATGAAAATTAGTCTAGGCTAAGTGAAGTTTGCATAAATAGACTTGGCTATTTCTCATTTTATATAACCAAATACTCTGGAATTTATATAAATATTTCTTACTGTGCACTGTTCCAGTTGTTTTTCCAGAGCTTCTGAATCCCCAAGAGCTGGCCATTCCTCTTTCAGGAAAACATCGACTTCTGCCATCCATTTTTCCAGGGTTTTTATGTCATTCTGTAATTAGAGAAGCATTTTATGGTGTTATTAGAGTACCCACTGCTTCTCATACCATTTATCACAGGGATTTATTTCTGCCCACTGGCACAGAAATTCTAAGGGTTGAAAGATATCTACAACTTGTTCTTCTGGACAAAATCCTCTTTATTTAGATTATATTCTCATAGTCTAGTGTTTAACATGGGAATATGAATTCTGCTATTGTTAAGAATAAAAAATGATTGTATGATATAGTTTTATGAAGTTGTCAAGAATATTACATCATTTTTCCCTTCAGAAAAAATTAAGGTGCAACAGGTAGTGTTGCTAAGTGTGCCCTTATAGTACATGAAACAGATTATGAATAATAAACTCAATTCAATTGTGTCTTTATAGCCTCCTTTACCTGAAACTTTCATAAAATGTTTTCCAAATTTGATAGTGTCCATTTTCCCTCTGGCTTTAAACTCTCAATGCAATATTTCATCATCTTAAAATGAAAATGTACTGTCTATATACTACTTCACTGAGGAGCCAGGAGGGTAATGAACAGGTGAGAGACTGTATCCAAACTTGTGTCCCAGCGGACGGAACAAGAGGCACTCGGACAAAGTTAGAGAGGGACACATTTAAGGCTGATATAAAGGAAAATGTCCTATCAATTATGGGCTTTCAAAAAACACAAGAGGATGCCTCCAGCTCACTAGAGATTATCAAGTAAAGGTTGAATGACCAGTTGTCAAATATGTGACAGAGGGAAACATAGGAAAGATTGAAGAAGATATCAGACACATTTGGATTAGACAGCCTAAGGTTTCTTCCATACTTGAGAGTCTGTGGATTCTGTGGTATTATTATTTTTTTTATTTCACAAGACACCTTTCAATATTCCACATATTACTATATATTTTTTAAGATTCTTCTTCCGTTATAGTCATTTTACAAGAATTTTCTAAAAGCTTTTACAGTGTTAAAGCATATAGGATTGTGAAATGTTACCCTTTATTTCCACTGTCTGTCATTTACGCAGATAATATTCAACCATCACTTTTGCTTTTTAAATTCTTCGTAAAAATCTTTTGATGAAATATTTGATAATGCCCCTAAACTTTACCAGTAAAGTTTTAGAGGGATCATTTTAGCTAAACCTTAATTTCTCTGTACATTTCGTCATATATTGATCCCTTGGCTAGTTTACCTGTTTTTTTTTAACATCCTTATTCCTAGATATTATATCCTAATGCTCCTTAGAATTATTTTATATTTCTTGACTGCACTATTACACATTAAAAATATGAACTAAAATGAGTAAAAACTAATGTTTTAATATACAAAACATGTCAGAATAAGATTATTGCAGGGAAGTTATGAATTTATTACATATGACTTTAAATATGCACATATTCAAATTTAATGTGACAATAACAACACTGACTTGATTGCCTGTGTCCTCTTCAATATTTCTGATCTTTCTTCTGGTTTTTTCTGAGTATTTTAAAAAATAATTTGCTGACATTTTTTCTCCTTCTCCTCCTCATCTTCCTTTTCCTCATCTTCATTGACTATTCCTGTTTCTCACATATCCCCCATCAGATGCCTATTTCTAGTTGGAGTAATATTTGAATCTTTCTACCCATGAAATTTGGATTAGATTTTCCTTAGAAGGTACTGAAAACACTTCAGATTATTGGTTGACACAAGCATCTATAGGTATAGAATATAGATATCACTTTCTGATAGCCTCAATACAAAACAACCAGAAGGAACTCCAGGGACTGTTTGGTTAGTGGATCATGGTCCAATAACTGAGGCAAGGAAGCTTCATTGAGATAAATCAACTTGAGGCATCATCAATGCCTGTCCTTCATGAATACTCTCCTGCTAAGGCTAAGTAAATCTCTTTTTTATTATCTGTTGAATGATCTGTGTCTCATTTTTTCCCCCAGTACCGAACCTAAACTACTAGGACCTGGTCTGAATACAGGAGCTTCCAGTCCCCTAAATAAAATTTCTGCCTTATAGCTCATATAGTAGTGAGTAGTGTATTATTTTGCCCAAGAGCCTAATGTATTTGCAATACAAATTATGAGTTTCAAAGAAACTAAGTTGTGATCTTCAATAAACAATTGAAATTTTTCTTATTACAGAAGACATCTACAAGTTAAATAAACTTAATTAGGAAAGGAGGTCTAGTGATAACTATCCATATTTTAAATTTTGACTTTGGATTTTATAGTTTACATAAATTAAAATGGCTTTCACTGGTTAAAGAAAGCTATGAGTACCAAAATTTAACTTTTTTTTGATAGCCCAACTAGCAATTTTTAAAGCAACTAAATTCTATCATAAAATGTGACAAAAAAGTTGGATTGGTTAGTTAAATAGAAGCCTTCTACATTCATGTTGGAAACAAATGACTTTAGTTAGTCATAGAAAATATTTAGAAAGTTCAAAATAAAACAATACTGATCATGAGTATGACAAATGCGAACAAAATTTTTGCAGTTTTTCCCAGAATCTCAACGGATTTTAAGAGAGAAGAAGAAAGATTAAATTCCACATTTGCTCTTAAATGGACATTAATATCTACTTATTAGTTTTCAAGGCAACCTCGCCTTAAAAACAATGTCTAATGTTAGGATGGGGAAAGAAATCACAATAATTCATATTATACCATCAATTATGACATAAATTTTGCATGCATTATCTCAAATTTTCTTGTCCTTATTTTTTCAAAATCTTATCATTCTAATTAATGTTTCTCCTTCCATTTAGCATAACATGTTTTCACTTGTATTTGCTTCAATTTATAGCCATTTCACTCCCAGGAATTGCTTTCTTAGACAATAACAATAGATTCTAAAAATAAGAAAGGCAACATGATACAGACAAACCGCACGTTGGATTTGGAGTCAAAGGCTCCAGATGCAGGTTCTGGTGCAATGGTTGATTATGTGTCTAAGAGATAAATAGTAACTTTGGAGAGAACAGTTTCAGTGGATTAATAAGGAAAACAGATTATAAGAAGTTGAGAAAAAAAGAGAGGAGAGAAAGTAGAGGCATCTACTGATGTCTGACTGATATCAAATTATTATAGGATGAATCACATTGTACCCCAACCTTCCACTGTAACCTTTCACCCTTAGATCCCTGAAAGGTGATATAGCAGTAGTGCCCTGAGTAGTACCCAGATTACCAATAGACTTTGGCATTTTAGGTGTAGAGAATATCTTTGTTGTTGTAGAGTCATTTCCGTTGGGTCCCACTCTATGTGACCCCATTTGCAATTTTCTTTTCAGAGATAATGTAGTAGTTTGCCATTTCCTTTTCCAGATCATTTTACAAATGGGGAACTGAGGCAAACAAAGTTAAGTGATTTACCCAAAGCTATACTAGTGCCACAGGACAGATCTGAACTTGGGAAGATGAATCCTTCAGACTCCAGACCTAGTTCGTACTCTATCCAGTGATACACCCAACAACTGCTTCCTCAAAAGAAATGATTAGTAGAGTCACACAGCTACTAAGTGCCTGAGGCAAGATTCAACCTTTGACTACAGGTCTTATGGTCACCATAAAACTAGGTAATATCCACAAACATCCCTCTTTAGATCAGTTTCTATAAAATAAGGGATTTGGACTTGACAGCCTCTAAAGTCTCTTTGGTAAGAAGTAGGGATACAAAGGCACATAATAGCATCATTTGGTGACAAGAATTCTCAATTAAATGTCAGAGAACTGAGACTAGAAACCTAACAGTGTTATTGGCTTATTTGGTCATACAGTCTTTGGGGATTTTAATGTCCTTATGTACTAACTCCTGCACAGCCCTCCCTCACTCAGAACAAAGCCAAGTGCAAGCCATGTCATCATTTCTCTGATGTCATGGTTATCTTCAAAAATGAAGGAAGAACACAGACAGACAGATCTAGTAACTAGTATGAAGGGATGATGATGGATGTGGTGATGATGGGGATAGAAATTTTATACAGTGCCTTAAAGTTTGCAGAGTACTTCATATATGCACATTAACTTACTTGATTTTCACAACAATCCTGTGAGATAGATGTTATTATTTTCAGCATTTTTACAAATGAGGACACTAAGACATGGAGAGGCTAAGTGATTTGACCATGATCACACAGCTAGGAAGTGCTGGAAGAAGGATGGAAACTCAGGTCTTCTTGACTCCAGGTCTCATGCTCTAGATAGAACTAGGTAATGACCAAAGCCCCTTCCAGCACTAAATCTCACTATTGTGAGAGCTAGGCAGACAAAGATGGGAGTGCGACAGACCCTGGTTTCAAGGACTTTGTTATGTATAATGAACATCAAAGGAGAAGTTTATGTTTTAAGGAGAAAGTAAATGACCAAAGGACAAAAATCTTGCCTCACTGTTCATTGTGGAAAGGGTGAGGGAAATGTGGGCAGATATGTTACTCCTCAGTGAAGGGATTTTGCAATGCTGAACTGGGATATTTATGTTTTAATTCCCATAGAAACACCACATCATTTTCTTACTGTAACACCTTTGATCCTACAGAATGCAATTCTATTCAAATCAACAAAATTAAGCATCTATCACATGCAAAGCCCTGTGTTAGTATGTACACATTAACTTTAGATTGTGGTTCTCTAATAGCAAAAACAAGAAGTATTGCCTCAATTTTTTATAATCTAGGAATGTTTTTTTTCAGTCTCAAATATATGTAAGGTGGCATGGAGCTCTGAATTTGTTTTTTCTTTGATTAATTTAAAAAATATTTCACTAAAGGGGGAAGGGTCAATTATTTCCACGATAATTATTTTTACAATAGGCTATTAGTATTCACTTTCATTTCCAAAAGTACATGTACGCTTAAATTATAATCAGATTTTAGTTGTCCTTTCTACAAGGGCCTCCAAATTTAAATTCTTATAAAACACTTAATTATCTAAATAAATCAAATTAATTTTGAACCTTTTTTTCAAGAAGACTGTAACCTCAATAAAAAACACACAAAATGATTCACAATGTTTTATAAATGTTAAGGGTTGGCTGTGACTTCAAAGACTCCTATCTGAAATTCACAATTAATGACTTTGGTAAATGAGCTATGAAAGCCTCATTACCATAATCATATATTTATATGATATAACATCATTACCATAATTTCTATAAAATATTAACATGAGCTAGAATACCGGAACTATGCTACCCCGTTTATACATGGTCATTTTTATAGGACAGTTTACAATCTTGCCACAAGAATTAGCTATTTTCCCCTCATTAATGTAGCACTTTTAATACACCCATATATGCATATACACGCACACACACACACACACACATATATAGATATATACATAGGTGTGTGTATGTATATGTGTGAACACCCACATACACACACACACACATACTTGGAAAAATCCAGCATTTTGTTAATGGGGGTACTTCCTTCCAAGGACAAATATTATGAAGGCTCTATGTTTAATGAGTTGCTAGCAATAATGTGTTTATATATGTATATATGTATACACATGCACTTATACATACATTTAAACACAAAGAGGGAGAGAGAGAGAGCAGCCAAGCTTTGGATGACAGACCTTATATCACTTAGCTAGGTTAGTCGTCATCAAACAACACAGTCTATCACAGTGTCATCATGCCTATATTTGAAACTTGTCTAGCTTCTCAGGGTACAACAGAGCCTGTACTGATATTAAGGGTCATTTTCCCTTAGATGAGGCATTGGAGACCTTTTCAGGTTGCCTCAGCTGCTAGTATCATTCCCACTAAGGTTACCATCCATCTGCTTTGTTTTTATCTTATACTAATTCATTCATGGCGTTTTCCCCATTAAAATATAAGCATCTTAAGGATAGCTACTGTTCTATTTTATTTTTTTATCCTAAGCCCTTAGTACAATGTAGGACACATAATACATCTTTTCATAGATGTTTGTTCATTGGTTCATGGTTGATTTTATTAAGATATGCCCACATATACAACATACCCATCCTCTACCCATGGTGAGGGATCTGCACTTCACCTACTGTCCTAACTACCTATTTACTTTTCTGGAAAGCCAATGAACAAGAAGAAAAAAAAAACCTATTCTGTTCCCCAACAGCTATAGCCCCAGGCAATCAAAAATTATATTTTTCCTGTAATTGTTTACTATCTTCACTGATACATTAATTTATTTTTATTCATATGAAGAAATGTTAACAATCAAAATATTGTCTGTATAATGGGTTATTGTGTTTGGCATGGAAGAATATTAGGAGAGAGGAGAAGTTAGGTGTTCGAATAAACTGGAGATATTACTAGCGCCCAATAGGAGTAGAAGCAAAGAAGGATAGAAAAAGTCCTTGAATAAGGATAAAATAGTGATATTTTATATAAAATATAAATATATATGAACATAATATTTTATATATTTATATATGTAATATATATAATATAAATAAATAAGGATAAAATAGTCAAACAAATCATCACTAACCTCTAGAGCAATAAGAGAAGTCACTGAAAAAATATGTATATATGATATATATTTCATATATTTGTTGCATTTAATCCCTTCAACTATTTATTTCATACCACATCTATTCCTTTCATCCTGTGTGACTTTTTGTTTATATACAGAAGACTTCCAACCAACAGAATCGGTAAATTGGATACAATGAGGACATCTGTTTAGTGTTTAGGAAGGTAACATTTCCTGCTTTGAGCATAAAGCTGTCTATTTCAATTTCAATAACAACTAAAACATCCCTCATAATATCTTACACTTTATATAGTAGTTTGAGGGTTTATTTCAAAGTACTACACATACATATATGTGTATACACACATATATTTAATTTGTTTCTCAGCTCGTCATAGCATTCTTCTAACTCTGTGAAGTAGATGTTACTGTCATCCTTATTTTAGAAACAAAATTCAAAGTTCATTTACTTGCCCAGGACTACAGAACTAAAAATAAGCATACGAGACAGAAATTGAACTAGGTCTTTCTAACTCCAAGTCTCACCTGTAATCCCTAGCCACCTTTGGATAATCGAGTCTATTCCATGCTATTTTAAATTTTCATTTACATTATAAGGAATTAAAGTTTCAATGTTAAATTGGTAATAAAGAACTCAGTTTAGAAAACAGAACACCTTGTTCTTAATTGACCACACTAGCTTGAGCTGTTAGGCTATGGATCTTAATAAATATCAGTAACAACAAAAAATGAGAAAGTCATCCTTCAGACTGATGCTGTAGGAACCCAGAAAAAGTTAATAAAAATATATGTCTGGTTAGTCAGTACAGTGATATGATGGCACTTGTCTTTAATCACTATGTAGCATAGCTTCTATGTCTTACTCATATGACTCTCCCTCCCTCCATCTTGCACCACTGTAAAACTTTGGCATTCTATAAAACTACTACAGGCATCCTGTCTTTTCCTTTAAATATGTTTTCAAATAACTCAAGGAATAATTCAAAGAATTAGGAGTTCAAGATATAATTTTTAAGTTATTCCATACATTGAAAAGGAAACCCAAAAGCAATGAATACTGATTAAGTTGAAAAAAATAGATATACTGTCAGACTTTCATCATTTATTAAATCAAATGAATTTAGCAGGTAAAAGAAATTCATAAATACATTAAAGATATAATAAATGTTTATCATCTTAACAGAGTACTAGGGCTGTGGCTTCCCTGGGTTTGCATGACATGTTCACTAACCAGCTGTTATATATGTTATCTCCCATCAACAAATGTTGCATGACATATTTTATGTCACACATTTTATACTTAGGAGGCAGGCTTCAAGTATATATCCTGTACTATGATAGACATTCAAAATCAAACGATAAAGCTGGGGATGGGGGTGGAAGGGGGATCATCACCTATTACAGAGGAAAGGTGAACTTCTGGGGATGAACAATTTCCTTAGAATGCAAGACCTCATCAAAGGACATAACCAGAAAGTACTAGAACAAATGTCATTGATTTTTCCATATTAATTTCTTGGTTCTCAATATTTTAAAATATTTTATACATGCTACATATGTATATATATGTATACATATATATGTATAAAATTTCAAAATGTTGCTTAAAATATATGGCAACACTCAAAAAATGGCATCCTATCTCCCCTAAAATATTCAAATTAAACAATAATTGCTCATAGTTATCTCTTTGAAATGTTGACTCACTAGAACTCTTTTCCAACAGATGTCAACAAAGTACATATGTGGTGATATAATTAAATATGCAAGCTTTTACTTAGAATGAATATGACAAGGACGAGCAATTGCTAAAAACTGTAAAAAACTGGCGTAGTCATAGTTACGAAACTTCTTGACTCACTGTATTTAAAAAAAATATATTTTTCAACATCAGGAGAGTTTGTGCTCTTACAGTACAATGAATATAACCTAGTTTCTTATCAATAGCATTTAACATATGGGAGTCATTCTTAGCTATAAAAATTCAAGAATTTACTCAGGGCAAAACTGCATACAAACTGACAAAGCATTTGAGCACTCATTATACTGACAAATGTATGTTATTCAGGAGTAACATCTGTGGTCTTTAACATTTTCAGAACTGTGACATGGAGAAGGTATTAACCTTATTCTGTGTGGTTCCAGAGAACATAACTCAGATCAATGAATTGGAACAACAGTGATATAATTTTTGGCACTTTATGAAGAACTACCTAATAATTAGGGCCATCTCAAAAACAGATGGGCTGCCTTGTACACCCTAATCACTGGAAGTCACAGGATCATAGGATACCAATAAGCATTTTACTAAGAATATGCTAAATACTGGGAATATAAAGAAAGGTAAACACACACACACGCATGCACACACACACGTATGCATGCACACACACACGACCTGTCCCTACTCTCAAAGAGCTCCCAGTCTAATAGGGAAGACAACAAACAAACTGGAGACAAACTGGAGTAAGACATTAATTAGGATTAAGAAGCATTTCTAATGGAAGGTGAGGTTTTAGCTGGAAATTGAAGGAAATGCTAAAGTCAAGAAATGTAAGAGGAGAGAGAAAATTCCAAACAAGGTGGGTAGCCAGTAAAAATGTTGGATCTAATGGGAAATCTACATAGTCTACTCAAATCGATATCATTTGCTGTACATACTATACTTCTTTCTTTGAGGAAATGAGCCTGAAGAAATAAAGTGAATCACAAAGGTTACACAAGTAAGTTAGTGGCAAAAATAAGAATTTCTTTCCTAACTTTTAATCCAATGGCTCTTTCCATCAAACAATATTGTCTCCCTATAGGCTAAATGACTACATGGTGGTATAGTATAAAGATTCATGCTTTGTTTACAATTAACATATCCTATTCTAGGATAATAGGAATGTTTCTAAGAGTATAGGATTCTATTTGCATGTATAGTGCAGTTAGCAGGTAGCCTAGGCTGATGTAACTGCTTTTAAAAAAAAGATTTCCACAAGAAAGAAAAGTAAATGATAATACCAGAAACAAGAATCTCTTGTTTTTACTGCTGGGATACTTTGCCTCCCATAAGGAAAAATAATTACTTTGAGACACTTGGGTAAGGAGCAAAAGAAGGAGAAAGTGTATGTCTAAGAACATCACCAGTCAGTTATGATGAGAATGCAAGTGGATCTCTGATGGGTACAGTTATAGAGGATCCTGAAATTGGAGTCAATGGTCATCACACTTAATGGAAGGAGGAAAGAGAGCAATGCTGTAGATAAAAAGAACTCAGGCTATGCCAAACTCTCTATCCTTCATTTCTCCCAGGTAATCCATCTTCCATATGTACAAAAATATTAGTAGCAGCTTTACTCACAACAGCAAACTAATGGAGATATCACCTGGTAATGACTATACAGATCATGGTACATGAATGCAAAAGAATATTATTGCACTGTAAGAAACAACAAAAATGATAGTTTCAGAAGAAACTTGGAAGACCTCTACACATTGATGCAGAATGAACAAATCTAGTAAAATCCTTTATTCAATACCAACAACATTATGGAGAAAAATAACTTTCAAGCCTTTAAAAACCATGATTCTATAGGATCAAAGATACCCAGCTCATGCCTGAGAAATGATGGATTAGAGATGAAGAATTAAATATACATTTTTGGACATTTTCAATGTGGAATTTGTATTTCTGGACTATGTATATTTATTATGTATATATGTATACTTTTGTCTTCTTTTTCTTTAATTGGCAAGATGGGGAATGGGGAGTAGAGGAGAAGAAATAGAAATGATATTAAATAATTGTTTTTAAAATTAAATTAAATTTTTAAAAAATTGACCAATTCCATACACTAAGTTTGAGCAGCTATGCAGAAGACAGTCAGGTGTTTCATAGAGAGGAGTAGACATATGCTGGGAGAACTATATCAAGTTGTTTTCACATTTCTGATGTCACAGATTGGAATCATCCCCATTGAGAAGGTTGCATAAAAAAAGAAATTCTTAAACAGAAGATGCCCTGCAGATGCAAAAATAGGGAAAGAATGCCATATATAAAAATATAATAATTCTAGAACAAACTGTGTGTTTATCCTTTGTTCTCTAAGAGGACCTTGACATCCAGATGATGAAATAACTTGCATTTGACTTTGATTTAAGCGAAAGAGGGCTGTACAAGGTCACCAACCTCACTGTATTCTGCTGAGCCATATGGGTCCAATGGCCCACTCATCAGGATGACTGGAGATGGCCCAGGATGCAATATGAGACCCTGGCCCTTTCAGGCCAAGGTCTTATCACAATAAGGGCTAAACCTAGAACATTAGCAATTTTGGCCACAACAACAGGTATTGAGTAAAAGCAGAAGCAATGTCTCAATGTAGGAAGGAGATTGTAAGCTTATGTTAGCAGAATATAGGCGCCTGCATGTTGGACCAAACTGGGAACACCTTGAATATGGAGCCAGAAACAGACTATGTCCATTGTTTGAGAGACAGATTATACCTAAATCAGTTGGCCAAGTGGAAACTTTTGAAGGAACCAGAATTAAATAAGCAAGGTTTGAATGACATTCTTGTTGGCTATGAATGTTGTGTCAATATCAAGAAATAAAAACTCAAAAGTGTACACAAAAATCAAAACCAAAATTCCCTGATATAGTAATATCAGCCAACAATGAAATAATTCATGTCATGGATAATTTCATGTAAAGAACTTATATAAAAACAGAAACTGTCTGTATTTAAATGTCAACTTTTCATAAGAAAAGGAATATCCACAATCAAAAAAACCAAAACACAGGGATAAAGAAAATTGGATGATATTTAAAGACATCAAAACTACTTGGCTAAATTAAAAGAAAAATAAAACTAAGTGAAGACGACACTGATGAGAGCAGTGGTTGATATTCATGTAAAATACTAAGTAGAAGCCAAATCACTGTTTTTAATGAGAAGTTGGCACAGAAATGTGCCTAATTGGCTTCTCTCTTGGGAAGAAATTTTATATTTTAAATCTGGTTTTGAAGAACTTCGGAGTTCATGGGCCCATGATTAAACTTCATGGAATAGATCTAGTAGTCAAGAGTAGGATGAAAAAGGGAAAGGGAAAAGGAATGAAGGACATAAGAAGAAAAATCTTTGCTAACCTGGAATTGTTGTAGTTTTGTCATCTGTTCTTCTAGTTTCTGGCAGTGTTCCACCAGCTGAGATGATAACTTCTTCCAACGGGTCTGTATTCCTTCAAGTTCTAGCTGGTATTTTTTATAAACTTCTGGGGGGGCTTTCTGTGACATCTCTTCCACTGTTGTGCTGAGCAGATTCAGACCTGGCTGTTGCTCTTGAAGAGAACACTGTAAAGTCTGTGATGGAGAAATTAATGATATATTTACAACAAAATGTACAGTTTCACTTAAAAAATAATTTTAAAATGTTATCGAAGTATGGGTAAATTACATAAAATTTCAGTTATAAAATTATTGCTTTAAACAGACATTTAATTTTTACATTTTTATGATGAATATAATTTATATTTGATATATTTATGTATCATCTTTACATATAATAGAAACACAAGGGAAGGATGCAGGGAGGAAAAGATGGAAGGAGGGATGGCAGATGAATGGAAGGAAGGAATAAAAGAAAGAACAAAGGGACAAAGCAAAGAAGGAAAGAAGGAAGGAAATAAGAAAGAAAAAAAGGAGGGAAGGAAGGGGAAAAGAGAAAGATGAATTGATAAAAGGAAGGAATAAGAAAGCTCTAAATTTTACAGGTGGAATTTCTTTTACCCTTCTCTGGCTAGAAATGTGACAAGAATTACAATACAATTCAAAGAAAAAACCTTATTTTCCAAAAAATTTAATTGAATATTTCTGTAAAATATCTGATCTTTATTCACTACAGATAACTTCAAGAACACCTTTCATTTCTTATCTAGAAATAGTTTAAGACTATAATTTGTTTCAAGGAGCAAATACAATCTACCGTACTTTGCATTCTTATTTGATTGACATTAGTAAATTGTCCTGCAAAATTTCTTCGTATCATTCAGCAGAATAATCCCACAATCTATGATTTGTAAGCAGCAAACAGATACATACCTTTAACTCCCTGAGTCTCTGCTCCATGATTTCGTGTTCAGTGACAGTTACCTGAGGTATAGACAGTTTGGTTTCTGACTGCTGGATACATGTAAGTATAGTACTCATCATTTCCAGATAATGTGTAGGAGGTAAACTGTCCAAAGCTTCATCCAAAGAGGGAAAAAATGAGAAAAAAAAATAAATGGCTTCAAAATTGTTATTATGTTCTCAAAAGTTGTCAGCAAAAAAAAAAATCACTTTTAAAAATTATGAAATCAAAGACACTAGAAAATATTTAATATTTTTCTAATTGCTTTAATATGTTAAATTTGCCTTTACTTGTGATTTTACCTTTATTTTAAGTCTAATTATATTTTTACATACAGTCAACATTGTTACAGGATTGACAAGAGAGGGTATGACATACATCACTAGAGGGAATGCCCACATTGATGAGATCATAGATCCACTGGCATAATGTAGGAAGCTGGTTCTAAAATCATCTTAAGATTGCATGGAATATTCCAACTAAAATATGCAACCAATATAAAAACATCAATTTGTGAAGACAACAGGTTGTCTCAGCATGACTGTTGTCTTATTTTCTAACATTCTCTCCTTTCAATGCTAAAATTTAATTTTTAGTACCCTTGTCGGAGGAGAATAATCATTTTTATAGCTAATGTTAATGTGTTTAAACTATCTATTGAAGGCAATTTTCATTTTAGTACATCTGTTAAAATCATATAATGTTAATGTAACAGAGAAATTTAAGTTAGATTTTATTGGATTATACCCATTAAACTGACATTGCAGATGTCTTAAATAGATAACATCTGCTAGAGACATAAGCAATTCATTAGCTCAGTCGCTCACTTCTGCCCTTCACAATTGGTCTTATTTCAGAAATGAAGAAAGAAAAGACAGCTGAAAAAGATGCAGGACAACTTTTGTGGTTCTACAAAAATGAGAGTGTATGGATTACTAACATGCCTCCTCAAATGTGTGTAAATATAAGTATATGTGTATATACATATGTACATACACAAACACATATGTTGGCATAAAGCATGCCCCTCTTACTAGAGACAAAAGGTAGAGCTAGAGGTATTGGATAGAGACTGGGTATTAATAAAAATCATAATATTAATAGCTATATTTCTTTGATGATTTATTATTTATTTTTATAACAATTCTATGAGACAGGGAGTATGAATAGTATAATCCGCATTTTGTAATGATGAAACCATGGATAAGAGGGGTGGTCATTTGCCCATGGTCACACAGTCAGCATCTCTGAATCCAAACCCAATGTTCTTTCCCTTACAATATGCTACCGAAAACCTTAGGTTCCATAGATTGCAATAAGGAAGGACAATCAGAGATAATCAGTATTGAGATTCTAAGCTACAATTCACATTTCTTTTTTTCCCTTAATTTTTGCCAATAGGACAACTACAAAAAGAATATACATCTCTCATGTCATCTCTCCCTCTCCCTCTCCCTCCCTCCCTCCCTCCCTCTCTCTCTCTCTCTCTCTCTCTCTCTCTCTCCCCACACAGACACTTAATAGTATTTACTTTTTAAACTGCATCTCAAAACAATTTTTAGAATTCATTTTTATAAAATTTTTGTGTTCTAAATTTTTTCTTCCTCCCTCCATTCTCTCCCCTCTTCCTAAAATGAGAGGCAATTTGATTTAGGTTATACATGTGCTATAGAATAAAACATATTTCCATATTAGTCATAGTTGTGAAAGAAGAAACAGATCATAAAGGGGGAAAAGACAAAAAGAACAAAGTGAAAAACAATATGATTTGATCTGCATTCAAAGTTCATCAATTCTTTATCTGGATGTGGATATTTCTTTAATGAGTCCTTTGTACTTGTCTTGATTCACTGTATTGCTGAGAAGAGTTGAGTCACTCATAATCGATCATCATACAATGTTGCTAATACTGTGTACATTTTCCTTGTTCACTTTACATCAGTTCAAACAAAACTCTCCAGATTATTCTGAAATCTGCCTGCTCAACATTTCTTATTGCATATCAGTATTTCGTTATATTCATTTTTATTTTTTCAATATCTATTATTTTATTTGTTTTCAATATTCTACAATCACTTCCACATATCTTAGATTTCCCCCTCCCTTTCCCCTTTCCCTGCCACTTCCCCACTCCATGAGACAGCATACAATTTTATATAAGTTCTACACATACATTCCTATTAAATACATTTTCTTTTTTTTTTTTTTTAAATAAATTTATTTAACTTTTTACATTCATTTTCACAAGATTTTGGGTTCCAAAATTTTCTCCCCATTAGTCCCCTCCCCCCTCCCCAATACACTGGACATTCTAATTACCCATATCACCAATCTGCCCTCTCTTCTATCATC
>CM053771.1:366054271-366108940 GCA_028658325.1 Potorous gilbertii | reverse complement strand
ATCTCCTTCACTGTGTTGCTGCGCGGCTTCCACTGCTCCAGAATTTGTCAGGAGTTCTTTTTACATGAAATCTATGGGCTGTGGGTTCGGACCTAGCATAGGTGAGTCTTTCTACTCCACCATCTTGGCTCCGCCCCCCTTAAATACATTTTCACCTTAGTCATGTTGCATAGATGAATTAAAATGAATGGAAGAAATCATAAAACAAACCAAAACATAATACAAAAGGACATGATCTGCTTCATTCCGTACTTGAATTCCATAGTTCTTTCTCTGAATGTGGAAGGCATTTTGCCTTAAGATATGATTGGGAATTTTTTAAGTCCTTGCATTGCAATGAAGTTGTAAGTCTACCAGAAAAATTCTTCGCACACTGTGGTTGTTGCTGTGTACAAAGTTCTCCTGGTTCTGCTCCTTTCATTCAGCATCAGTTCATATAAATCTTTCCAGGTCTCTCTGAAGTTCATCATTTCTTATAGCACAATAGTACTCCATTACATTCATATACCACAATTCATTCAGCCATTTGCCAATTGATGGGCATCCTGTTGATTTCCAGTTGTTGGCTAACACTGGAAATGCACCTAACTTATCTCCACTGCATATAATGCTTGCTGAAAGATTTCATTGTATTCATATATCACAGTTTGTTCAACCATTCCTCAATTGATGAGCACTTCCTCAATTTCTAATTCTTTGCCACAACAAAAGAGATGCTATAAATACTTTTGTAAATATGGATCCTTTTCCCTTTTATATGGTATCTTTCTTAGGATATAGACCTTGTAGTGCTATTGCTGGATCAAAGGGTTTGCACAGCTCTGTAGCCCTTTGGACATAGTTTCAAATTGTTCTCCAAAATGGTTGGATTAGTTCGGAACCTTCACCACAAGTGCATGTGTCCCAATTTTCCCATATTCTCTCCAACCTTTATCATTTTCCTTTTGTTGTCATGTTAGCTAATTTGATAAGTGAGAGGTGGTACCTCAGAGTTGTTTTGATTTGCATTTCTCTAATCAAAAGTGATTCAGGATACTTTTTTCATATGACTAGAGATAGCTTTGATTTCTTCTCCTGAAAAGTGCCCATTCATATCTGTTGACCATTTATCAGTTGAAGCATGGTTTCTATTATAAAACTGACTCAGGTCTTTGTGTATTTGACAAATGAGGGCTTTATCAAAAACACCTTCTATAAAGATTGTTCCCCAGCTTTCTGCTTTTCTTCCAATCTTGGTTGCATTGGTTTTGTTTGGGAAAAAAAAAACAACTTTTAATAGAATCAAAATTATCTACTTTATATTTCTTATTGTTCTCTATCTTGTTTTATTCTTCCCTTCTCCATACTTATAACAGGCAAACTGTTCCTTGTTCTTCTAATTCCCTTATGGCGTCACCGTTTATGATTAAATCATGTACCCATTTTGACCTTATCTTGATATATAGTATGAGATGTTGTTCTATACCTAGTTTATGACCAATTGATTTCCAGTTTTCACCAAATAGTGAGCTCTTATCCCAAAGGCTGAAGTTCATTGGGTTTATCAAACTCTAGGTTACTATGGTCATTAACCACTATATCTTGTGTACCTAATCTATTCTACTTATCCACCGGTCTATTTCTTAGTACTAGAGAGTTTTGATAATTGGTGATTTATAATATAAATAGAGATTTACTATTGTTAAGCCATCTTCCTTTGAATTTTTTTTCATCAATTCCCTTGATACTGCATTTTGTTCTTCCAGATGAATTTTATTGCCTTTTTTTAGCTCTATCAAATAATGTTTTGGTAGTTTGATTGGTATGGCACTGAATAAGTTAATTAGTTTGGGCAGAATAGTCATTTTTATTATATTGGCTAAGCCTACTCATGAGGAATTGATATTTTTCCAAATGTTTAGTTGTGACATTATTTGTGTGAAAAGTATTTTGTCACTCATACAGTTCCTAGATTTGTCTTGCCAGGTAGACTCCCAAGTATTTTATATTGTTCACAGTTATTTTAAATGGAATTTCTCATTCTATTTCTTTCTGCTTGGTTTTCTTGGTTATATAAAGAAATGCTGCTTTTTTATGTTGGTTTATTCTATATCCTACAACCTTGCTAACGTTATTAATTTCAAGTAGTTTTTTAGCTGATTTTCTAGGGTTCTCTCAGCATGCCATTATATCATTTGCAAAGAGTGATAGTTTTACTTTCTTACTACCTATTCTAATTACTTCAATTTTCTTTTTTTCTATTATGGCTGTAGCAAATATTTCTAATACCATATTGAATAATAGGGGTGACAATGGGCATCCTTACTTCACCCCTTATCTTACTGAAAGTGATTCTAGCTTGTCTCCATTACAGATAATGCTTGTTGATGGTTTTAGATAGATGCTGCTTATTATTTTAAGGAACACTCCCTTTATGCCTATGCTCTCTAGAGATTTTTACAGCAGTGGGTGCTGTATTTTGTCAGAAGCTTTTTCATCATCTGTTGATGATGAAAATGATATGGTTTCTGTTGTTTTTGTTATTGATATTGTCAATTGTGTTGATCATTTTCTTAACATTGAACCAACCCTGCATTCCTGGTATAACTCCACCGGGTCATAACGTATAATCCTTTGGATGTATTGCTGTAATTGCCCCACTAGTATTTTCTTCAAAATTTTTGCATCAATATTCAATAGGGAAATTGGTCTGTAATTTTCTTTCTCTGTTTTAACTCTTTCTGGTTTAAGTATCAGCACCAGATTTGTGCCATAAAAGAAGTTTGGTAGAACTCCACTTATTTTTCAAAAGATTTTATCTGTTATTGGAATTGTGTTTTTTCATTGTTTGGTGGAATTCACTTGTGAACCCATTTGGCCCTGGGGATTTTTTATTAGGGAGTTTATTAATGGCGTATTCAATTTCTTTTTCTGTGATGGGGCATTTAAGAATTTTATTTCCTGATCTGTTAATCTGGGTAACATATTTCAATAAATATTCATTTATTTCCCTCATATTGTCAGATTTAATGGCATATAATTTTGCAAAATATGTCTTAATGATTATTTTATTTTCATTTTCATTGATGACTTTGCCCCTTTCAATCTTGATACTGAATATTTGATTTTCTTTCCTTTTTAAAATTACATTAACCAATGAATTATCTTATTGGTTTTCTTTTCATAAAACCAGCTTCTAAATTTATTACCTCTATAGTTTTCTTACTTTCAATCTTATTAATCTCACTTTTGGTTTTCCAGTTTGGTGCTCAATGGGGATTTTAAATTTGTTCTTTTTAATTTTTTTTTAGCTTTATGTCCAACTCCTTGATCTGTTCTATTTTGTTGATGTAAAAATTTAGAGAAATATATTTTCCCCTAAGTTTCATACATTCCATAAATTTTGATATTTATATTTTGATATGTCTTATTACTATCATTCTCTTTAATGAAATTATTGATTGTTTCCCTGATTTCTTCTTTGATTCTCTTACTCTTTAGGATTAGATTGCTAAATTTCCAATTAATTTTTAATCTCTCTTTCCACTGCCTTTGCAAGATAGAATTTTTATTGCGTTAAATAATCTGAAAAGAATACAGTTAATATTTTTGCCTTTCTACATTTGATTTTGATGTATTATGCCCTAAAACATTTTCAATTTTTATGTAGCTGATGAGAAAAAGGCATATTCTTTCTGTTCCCCCTCAGTTTTCTTGAAAGGTCTCTCATATCTAACTTTTCCTTCCTTTTTATCTCCTTAGTTTCTTGTTTATTTTTTGGTTGGATTTATTGAGTTATTAGAAGGGACTGTTGAGGTCCTCCACTCGTATAGTTTTGCTGTCTATTTCTTTCTGCAACTCACTTAACTTCTTTAAGAATTTGGATGCTATACCACTTGTTGCATATACATTTAGTAGTGATATTACTTCATTGTCTATGATTTAATTTACTTGTCTCTTTCAATTAGCTCTATTTTTGCTTTTACTTTGCGAACAGGATTGGTTCCCCTGTTTTGTTTTGTTTTTTACTGTAGCTGAAGGATAGTAGTTTTTCTTCCAGCCTCTTACTTTTACTCTACTTTAAATGTGTTTCTTGTGAAAAATATACTATAGCATTCTGGTTTTTTATCCATTCTACCATTCTACTCTCTGCTTCTGTCTTATGGAAGAGTTCATTCCATTCACATTCAGAGCTATGATTTTTAACTTTGTATTTTCCTTCATCTTACTTTTCCTCCTATTTGTCCTTTCTCACCCTTTCCCTCCTCAATAGTGCTTTCCTTCTGTCTACTACCTCCCCCAATCTTTTCTCCCTTATGTCGGTCCAGCCCCACTCACCTTTACTTAATCTCCTTCCCTCCTATTACCCTGTTAGGTAAGATAGATTTCTATATTCAACTGATTGTGTATATTATTCCCTCTTTGCACCAATAGTGATGAGAATAAGACTCAAGCAAAGCCCATTGCCCACCTGTCCACTTTCCACTCCACTATAATAGGTCTTTTGCATCTTTTCATGTGAAATAATTTACCCCACTCTACCTGTCTACTCTTTCTGTGTCCAGTATACTCCTCTTTCTCATCCTTTATTTTCATGTCATTCTCTCAAATTCACTTTATACCAATACTCTCTATGTATGTTTCTTCCAGCTATATTACTAGTGATACAATTTTTAAGAATTACAACTCTCATCTTCCCATATAGGGATGTAAACACTTTCATTCTGTTGGATCTTTTATGCTTTCTTTTCCCCTTTCTCACAATTTATGCTTTTCTTGCTTCTTGATATTAGAGATCAAAATTTTTGGTTCAATTCTGGTCTTCTTGTGAAAGCTTGAAAGGATTCTATTTTAATGAATAACCCTTTTTCCCTTGAAATAATTTCCCTGAGTAGGTGATTCTTGGTTGTAGTCCTAGCTCCTTTATCTTCTGTTTCTGGAATATCATGTCCCATGACCTCCAATCTTTTAATGCCCCAGCTTCTAAGTCCTGCATAATCCTAATTTTGGCTCCCTGATATTTGAATTGTTTGTTTTGTTTATTTTCTGTCTACTTGCAGTATTTTTCCTTGACCTGAGTTCTGTAATTTGGATATAATGTTCCTTGGAGTTTTTATCTTGGGATCTCCTTCCTGAGGTGATTGGTAGATTCTTTAATTGCCTATTTTGCTCCCTAATTACAGAATAGTAAGGCAACTTTCCTTTATAATTTCTTGAAAGAGGCTGTCCAGGTCCTCCTTTAGGTTATAGTTTTCAGGTAGCCCAATGGTTCTGACATAGTCTCTCCTGGATCTATTTTCCAGGTCAGTTGTTTTTTCCCAATGAGGTATTTTACATTTTCTTCTATTGTTTTCATTCTTTTGAATTTCTTTGATTGATTCTTGATGTTTCAGAGTCGTTAGCATCCACTTGCCCAATTTTAACTTTTAAGGAGTTGATTCCTTCAGTAGATTTTTATATCTCCTTTTCTATTTAGCCATTTCTCCTTTTTTAGCAGTTTTATTTTTCTAAGCGGTTGACTCTTTTTTGTAATTCTCTTCCATCACATTTCTTTCCCTAATTTTTCTTCTATGTCTAGTCTGTCTTTTAAGCTCTTTTTAGAGTTCCTCCATGAGTTCTTTCTGAGTTTGAGACTACTTCCCACTTTCCTTTGGGGTTTTGACATTGTTATCTTCTTCTGAGTTTATGTTTTGATCTTCCCTATCACCATAATAATTTTCTATGGTCATATTCTTTTTTTGGTTGTTGCTTTTACTTATCTTTTTTGGTCTTTTTCCTTTCTTTTAAATTTGAACTCTGTTGCTAAGGTGAAAGGGACACTGTCTCAGGTTTCTTTTGGTGGGGATTGAAGGTCCTGGCTATTTACCTGGTGCTACACTAATGTTGCCCTGAGGACCACAGGAGACCCTCATATCTGGTCCTATGATAATGGCACAGTGTGTTTGTGTGTGTGTGTGTGTATATGTGTGTGTGCATGGTGGGGTAGATGGGTGGTGCTGCTGGAGGCTATAAGGATTTGGCAGCTTACTTGGTATTGAGCTAGCATCCTAGTGCTCTTGTCTGGCATGTGCTGAGGTTGGTGTGAGTTATTTCTGTGTTTTCCCTGGCTACACTGAGGCATGTTGTAGTTTGACAGCTGGACTTTGTCTATTTGCTGACAGCCATGCTAAAACATGTGGTAGTTCTTAGAGCTGGAGTCTGTAGGTTCCTTTGGTTATGCTGAGACATATGGATATCTTGGTATTGTAGCTTGCCTACTCTACCATACTGGTGCTCAGGATCTCCTAATGGCTTGCTGAGATGGGGCTTGCTGGTCTCTTGCTAGGATGCTTCTTGTCCTGAACTGTTCTCCCTCTTTACGCAAGTGAGACAGACTCTTCTTGATGATCATTCCTCCAAGTTTCTTGGACCCATAGATTGTTTCACCCTTTCTCTTGGTTCCCAGATTTTGGGAGGTACTATTTTATGGTTGCTTGGGGGTGAATATATGAGTGTTATGGTGATTTACTGCTTCTTCTGCCATCCTTGACTCCCTGGAAGTCCAAGACTATATCTTTCTGCCCAAAATCACAAAGTTGAATCACTCATCTCACCTTGATTTAATTCAACTCAATTAATATTTACTTTATTAAATATATATTATGAACATAGTGCTGTGCATATGCAGATGGAGAACAGTACAGACATAGAATCATTCAACTTGGAAACTGAAGGAACCTTAAACATGGCAGTAGCTAGTAAAAAAAAAAACCATAATTTTACAGATGAAGACATTAAGTAGTACTAAGAAGAAGGCCGACTGAATTTACAAGGCATATCTCTTAATTCTTGGCCTCAAAGTATGAGAATAGATTGTGATCCTGCTTCAAGAATACTATTTTAAAGTATGAGATTCATTTACTTTGAAAAAATAGTCCATAATATAAGAGTTTGTCATACAGAAAGCAAAATACATCGCATACTTTCCCACTCTTAAGTAACACTTTCCCATATCCAAGAAAATATAAAAGGCTATCTAAATCTAAATGGCACCAGACTGGGTTTGTTTTTTTGTTTTGTTTTGGTTTTTTTGCAATATAACACTTGTGACTATTTTCCTTGCTCTTCAGATTATTTTGATGTTATTTCAGGCCCAAGCACAGTGTTAATATAGACTTGATTCCCAAAAAGACATCCACCACAAAGCCACAAGAGTGATCAGTAGAGATTTAAACAGGGTAGGGCAACTAGAGTTTTGCCTAAATTAGAGATTTCTGAATAGCAGTTGCAATTCTTTAGTACTGTCTCATTATCAAGGATAAGAAAAAAAATAGCAAGGCGCCAGATGTCAGGATAGACTGAGTTTTCCCCCGTCTCTCATGCAGGAATCTTGTGTTAAATCTACTCCTCAAATGAGTGTTTGGAACAAATGTGACTTACAATAGTTAGTTTAGGCATAACACTTTCTACTTGTCATGCAGAGTGGACAGGTTTAATGAATAAGTGGTGAATAACTTAATTTTAATCAAAAATATATGAGTGAAAAATAAGATAGACTAGTGATGGGTGCATATTATGATACAACCAAAGGAAAGACTGTGTATTCCACTAATATCCTACTGATATCTGCCTCTCTGTCTTTTTCTCCTCAACCTTAACAGAAAACATTGGGAAGCAGTTACAGTGGAAGAAATATTATAACTATAATCAACCAAAGACCTGAGTTCTAATTCTGGCTCCATCACTACCAATATGACTATGGGAAAGCAATTTTATCTCTCTTGGATTTGGTTTCACAATCTAAAACACAGGAGTTGAAATAGAGGAATACAAGTTTTTGTAATTCTGCATTTATAGTCATAGAATACCCATGGTTTGGAATTTTATGACTGTTACTAGTCTTATAAGAATTGGGTCCACTCTGTGAATTCTTCAAGTATACATAAAAATTGGAATCTTTTGCTATGGAAGATTTACTATTATTTTTTAGGTGTTCACATAATCACAGATTTGGAGGTGACACAAGAAATTTTCTATGTGGTTAACCTGAAGTGTCAACCCAATTCTATAGACTCTAAAGTTGGAGGCTTCTAGAGCAATGTCATGTTTAGGTTTATAGAAAACTAGTCCTGTATTTTCAATTCTCTGCTCCCAGGGAAGCCTGAAGAAATTGGCAGCACTGTCTGAACTTTTTCAGTTAATTCAGTTTTTTATCCATATCTGAAGAAGGACAAGGAAAATTAGCATCCATGGATTCATTTTACTTTTTAAAACTAAAAGTTGAACTTTACTAAAATGTCTGAACTTAAAGCATATTACCAGTGAGAAGGCTTGAAGAAGAACATTTGAAGGAAAATAAAATTTAAGGAATAATTTGATAGCTTGCTTCACAATCCCTGTTATTCCTATAATAGGAGAATAATTTGTTGCCACTACCGAAATCTGCCTTACTTCTGCTTTCCCATTTATTGTTTTGGTTTATATTCTCAGTTCTTAAAATAGTATCCCTTAAGGCACAAATAGTTTTTTTCTTATATTAGAAATAAGAATGGGCTAAAGAATAACCATTATTGCTTGGAAACTTATAAAAATGACAGAATTATTTTTCATTGCTACACAAAACCACTACTGGCCAACTCCTACAGTTCGTATAAATGCTGTCTTTCAATGGTTAGGTCCTTATATTTTTCTGATATAACTATCTCCCTCCATATATTCTCATACATGGAACACAGATGATTTCAATTCATCTGCACAGATGAATTGTATAATTTTTCCTTAATCCCTTAACTGCTCAATGTCAATTACCAGGACAATAAACCCTAAGGGGAGTACTGTGTCCTTGAAACCCTGAGCTCACTAAATCCTGCTTGATTCCTGCCCTTGAGATCATACCTTTATTCCGGGAAATACATAAATATGCCTGGAAATACATAAATATGCCATGATACTCATTGATATTTTGGGATTTATTTCTCTTAAAGGACCTGATTTCCTCCATAGTGTCATAGTTGTAAGAAATAAAATGGAACTAAATGCCTGCAAACTAAATGTGTGGTTTTGTTTGTGGCTTGAGATTCCTCCCCACATTTTATACACAGATTAGATTTTATACACAGATTAGATTAGATTATTTCACTAAACATTTTTCACCCTAATAGCTCATCCTGATTTTCTTAACTTCGAAGCTACATATACTGGGACTTAGGCTACTGAACTTCAAACTCACTATATGACAAAAAGGCTGCCTATGGATGTCTGTCCTCAACTCTAACTACTCAAGGCTTCTTTTTAGATAACTCCAAAAAAAGAATGACTTTTAAATGTGCTAATGTCAACTTAATTTTAATTTAATTTAACAAAATAAGTTTAATATAAGCTATTAGATAAAAGGAGAGGTGGCCAATGATCACTTAATTATCAAATGTGATCGTCTCTCCATCTTTATCCTTCTTAACATCTCTAATATTTGGTGCCACCTTGTCCTGGATTTTTGTGATTGGACTCTCTTTTGATTTTCCTGTCTGACTGCTTCTCCCCAGGTTCCTTTGCTGCATTGTTATCAATATCCTACCTTCTAACTGTGGGGACACTCCAAGTCTCTCAGAAAGAACTTGTTGTCTCCTTTCCTTTCCTCTATCTTCCTTCCTTCCCTTCCCTTCCTTCCCCCTTTTCCTTTCTCTTCCCATTTCTTCACCTCCCTGTCCCTTCTTCACTTTCCCTTTTCCTTCCCTCCACTCCTTACAATTTCTGTGCAACATCATTACTTCTAATGGACTTAATGATGATGACTACACACGATTCCCAAACCTATTCAGCCATAGTCTCTCTTTGGTTCCAATTCAACATCACCAAGTACTTATTGTAGCACAAATTCATTATGTACAAAAATGACCTTATTATACTTTCCCTTTCCTTTTTTTTTAAAGAAACTAAATCTAAGATAGAATTTGACAAATTGCTTAGTTATCTCTGTTAGTCATATAGTGGGTAAAGAATTCATTTCTTGTACCTAAAGTCTACCTTGTTTCCATCCCAATTAATTATATTGCTCTATATTATAACTGCTGATCATAATCAAGCTCTTCTTCCAAACTTCCTTGAGTTGTCTTCAACTCTTCACTCCCCCACACCTTACATATTCAATTGGTTGATAAGTTCTGTCAATTCTACCTCAAAAATATCTCTCCTATCCATCTTCTTCCTTCCACTGATATATGCACCAACCTAGTGCAGACTTTCACTTTTCATTGACTATTCTATCACCTCCCAATTGGTCTTCATTTCTTCTTTCTGCCTTCTCTAATCCTTCCTCCAGATAGTTCTCAAAGAGATTTTCAAAAAACACATATCTGATCATATCACTTCTTTACACAATTATCTTCTTAGGGGTTTTTATATCTAAGGTAAAGTACTCTAGCATCTAAAGCATTGTGCAACCTGCCTCTCATCTATCTTTCTAGACTGGAATGTCAATTCCTTGAGGACAGGAATTGTTTCCTGTTTGTCTGTATGTGCCCAGTAATTAGTATGGTATCTGGCTCTTAGTTGGTTTTAAATCAGGCCTGCATAACTTGTTGCTGCCAAAGGATTTCAAGAAGCCTTTGAAAAAGGTAGAGGAAAACATCCTTTGTCTATAAAGAAAATCTTTGGAGAAACTGCAAGTGGCTCAAAGGATTCAAGAATATTTGTTGGATAAGTGATGGAATATCTTACTAATTGAATATATTAGTTTCCACTCACTCAGAGGTCCAGGCCAGCTAGTCTTTTTTGTTATTTTTACACAAGACATTCCACATCTTATGTTCTGAAATGCCACTTAAAATCCCAATTTTCTTTTAAAGGTTAACTCAAACTCTTAGATTGAATCTTTATTAAATATAATTTATGACAATCATTTATCATATTATTTTTGTAAATACAACATAAAATGAATTAAGATCACATAACTTAATTGATAATCATTAGCAATGAATTATCAGCATTGCTTCTATGTCCCATTTGAACAGATTTTCTATTCTTAGTCTCTCTTTAGTCTTGCTCCAAAAGGAATGTTGGAACAAGGTCTTCTCTGATTCTTTCCTCTATGCTTTGTCCTGGGTTAGACACCTTCCTACCAAGGCAGGAAGAAAATAACATGCTCATTTAGGCATTGGTTTTATATGTTCCAATCTGTGTTCAAAGGCAATCTTTTAAAATTATCTGCTGAGTGCATAGTATTCAATTAGATCTTCACTTTTTAAATTTTAGAATTTTAGAAAATTTTAGATATTTATGCAGATTTTGGATATCAAATTCTTCATGGGAAGAGGTGACAATATTTTTTTTCTATCTAGGCAAATATTCAAATGTGAATTGTGCCAGTGGGAAGAAAACAGAAATGCATTCGTAGAAGGAGAGGAGCACAGATTCCATATGCCCTAGAGGAACTTTTCCCATGAGGATCTTTGCATATGGAATTTGATATCCAAAATCTGTATAACTATCTGTGCCTATGAGGGGAAAGGTTTTTTTTCCCTTAATTTTCTAAAATCTTTCCCTCATTTGTAGAATAATTTACCAAAAGGCAAACTCAAAGGTATTTCAATCATAATCTTCCTCCCTGAAATGCAACTAAAGACATATGGGACAAAAAACACTCATAACTCATAGGACTATTTTTTCTCCATTTTCACCCACAATTAATTTGGAATTATGTCCAATGGGCTATAAAACTGTGCATACCCATTGATCCAACAAAACCACTACTGAATCTGTATCTAAAATGAGATAAAAAACACAGGGGAAAAGAATGTGTAAGTACAGAAATATTTATAGCAGCTCTTTTCTGGTGGCAGGGAGTTGGAAATTGGAGAGATGCCCATCAACTGAGGAATGATTTAACAAATTGTGGTATGTGATTATGATAGAATACTATTATGTTATAAGAAATGATAAGCAGGATGCCCTCCGAAAAACCTGAAAAGACTTACATGAACTGATTCAAAGTGAAATGGATGCAAAGTAATGGTAACACTGTAAGATGATAAGTTGTAAATGACTTAGTTATTCTCAGCAATACAATGGTCTAAGACAACTCTGAAAGACTTATGAAAAATACTATCTTTCCCCAGAAAAATAACTGATAGTGTCTGAATATAGATTGAAGTACACTTTTTTAACTTTCTTCATTTTTATTATTTTTTTGGTCTGTTTTCTTTCATAACATTAATAACATTTTGCAACATAGGTCACATTTGACCTGTATTGAATTGCTTGCTTTCTCAATGAGAAGGAGTGGGAGAAAGAGAGAATTTGGAACTTGATGTTTTAAAAATGAATGTAATTTTTTTTTTACATATCACTGGGGAAAACTAAATAGTAAGTTTTTAAAGATGCAAAACAACTGCAAGAACCAAAAAAAAGGAATGTTATAAAACAGTCTAATAAATCCTCGGTAAGCGAGCACAGACCTCAGAAATGCTTGGTACCTGTAGGGGCTGTTATTGATTCCCTTACAGTGTGAAATGGATTTTTTTGAAGCTTATAAAATTATAAGATTATTTTTTAAAAAAGCAACTGCTGACCACAGATATGAAGGAAAAAAATACCTGTCATGAGCAAAACAATAACAAGTATTAAAAATTTCGAAAAGGTTATTTTAGTGATGACACTCACTTTTTCCTTTAAGGCCATATAAAAAAAAAAACCAATACAATGCTGTCATAAAGAATTCCAAATTAGCCTTAAAATTGTCAGGATTGGAATCAGGAAAACTCATCTTCCTGAATTCAAATCTGGCCTCAGACACCTATTAATTGTGTGACCCTCAGCAAGGCATTTAACTCTATTTGCCTCAGTTTCCCCTTCTGTAAAATAGCTGGAGAAGAAAATGATAAACCACTACAGAATCTTTGCCAAGAAAACCTCAAAATGGGGTCATGAAGAGTCAGACAAGACAGAAATGATTCAAAAACAAATATCTGCTGGGCATTGTGCTAAGTACTTTACAAATATTATTTCATTTGATCTCTATAACAACCTGGAAAGTAGATATATTATGATTGCCACTTTATAGTTGAAGAAACTGAGGCAGACAGAGTTTGTGATCTGCTCAGTGTTATTCAGCTGACAAGTGTCTGAGGCAGGATTTGAACTAAGTTCTTCCTGACTCCAGAATCAGCCAACAAAATCAGCTCCTTCATGGTCAGTGAAAACAAGTGAACACAAAGTAACATTAATTACTGAAGTTCAGTAGAAGGCAACAGAACAAAAAGATGTCCTATGCAGAAAATTGTCCTCACAAAGACATGACATGTCCAACAACATGTTGGACAACAGCCTCTGGTAATTCAGTCAGGGAAATCTAAGAGTATTTTAGCAGGAAATGAGGAAAGTGCTTACAATATTCCCTCCAGAAGGTTTTATTTATATTCATGATTCCATAGGGCTAGGGAAGAGAGAACATCTCCATTTGGTGGTCTCCTGTTTGCTAAATAACCACTGATCCTCACTGTTGCACTTCATACTTTCTTTCAAGATCCTTGGAGATTCACAGGAAAGCACTACAGACAAGAGTTTCTATGTCTGCTGGCTACAGAACAATATTCTCCAAAACTCAAGTTCTAGAAAACACTAAAGGCAAGAATTGGAAGGAGGAGAGTTGGAGTTCTCTTTTATTTCCAGAACATAAGGAATAAGTGTATTCATGTTGTATTAATATAGATATATACAAGGAAATGCAAGAGAAGAAAACAGATAGAAAGGTAACAAACCCTTATTTGTAGGATAAAGCAAATACCAATGAAGGGAAGAAATGTATGAAATGAAATCACTTCAAATGGCTTTTACAAGAATGAAAGAGGAGAAGTTGAATCTCTTGGAAGAGAAACCTGAATTTAAAGTGTATGCTTCCACCTGAAAAAAGAGCATTTCTAAGAAGTGAAATCTTAAAAGTACACCTGCTGCCTTTTGTCAAGTAACCCATTGATGGTAATGTCCAGAGAAGGCTTACAGGAGATGCTAGTGATAAGGCTGTCTGAAAGTCTCATCACTTCATACTTTCAGGGAATGGCAAGATATATGTGTGAAAATATAATGGAATAGAATCTAATAAGCAAATGTTTCAATATAGAATTTAGAAGCCCAAGTCTAGCTCTTGGGGCACACCAGTTTATCCTCTCAAGCTTCAGAAGAGAGAAACTCTCCACCTTCCATACTTTCATGGATTTTCTATCCATGTATCCATTCACTAATGGGTTCTTTCAAAGATTTTATAACAGCCTGGTCTCTGAGTCTTGAGCAAAATAAAAATCTAAATTATTGCACCACAAACTTATTTTTTTTAATTTTTATCTTTCACAAAGATGGCTAGTGTGAGATTTTATAAGTAACTTAATAAAATATCATAGCACCAACAGTTTATGCTATATGTATTTGAAAGCATTGCGACTCAACTGATTTGTAATTTTTGGAAAAGGTCCCTGTTAACTAGTATGACAGATGCCTAGAAAAATAATCCTGACAGGTAATATAAATACACAGAAAATTCTATTTTTTAATCATGAAAATAAAAGTAGTGCTACAAATGATACCTTTTTCAGATCAGCAAATTAAAATAAGAGGTTCAGTTATCGAGAAAGATATGCATTTATGACTCAAGTAAACAAGTGCTACAGCTAGGTCCTGATTAGTGTGAATAAGGAGTATCCTTTAATGGTAGCATAATTGGAGGCCACAGTGCATAGTTCCATTAGTCTAGAACAGTTACCATATTTTGATTTTTTATAACTTCAAATAACGAGAATTATAATACATGCAGTTACTTCAGGGAATACATTATTTGCACTAATCAGGACTTCACTATTGTGATGCTGAAGTGATATTGGGTCTTAATTAGTGTTAGGAGATTCAGCTGAGTCTTATACATCTAGATTTTTGTGTTGTAAACAGAAATGCTTTCAAAGATTTGAATTTTCTCTTTAATAGTTCTTGTCAGAGGGTGACAGAGGGATGCCTGTCTGTGCTGAGTGGTATTCATTGTTAGTGATTAAGGTACATCTGCTGGGGCTAGTGGAAAAATATGTGGAGGGGTCACATTTATGAACTGTTGCTCTTCTGGGAAGTTTGACTGTGTGAAAGAAAGAAGACAGGGAAAACTATGAAATCCAAACCAAATGATATATGTAATGATACTTACACACACACACACACACACACACACACACACACACACACACACTGAGAGATATAAGGGAATGCCAGAACTGAAAATTACCTTGTTCAAGATCAATTCTTAGATGCCTTGGAGAGAGGCACAGCAATATTTCTATGTTTATTTTTTTCTATATATTTGAAGTTAGTATGCATTTGTAAAAAGAACCTAGTGGTAAGTGGTTAAATAGAACTGGGGGCTAGTAACTGGTACCTATTGATAGGAGGGAGGACATGGTTGGTGGGGTATTGAGTCATTGATAGTAAGGAAGAAACATCACAAAACCCTAATGGTACCCTAGAACCCTGAGGGGCAATTTGACAACCTAGGTTGGGGAGAAACAGGCATATCTTTCATCACTTCTTTTTTGTAAAAGGGAGGACTCTGTATAGGACTGCTGGAGGAGAAGTCATCAAGCAGGAATAATGACGTTAAGAAAATAAAAGAATTAATAAAACTTTTAAAAACCAAAGATGAGATAAATTTAGTACAGGAAATTTTACATTAGCTGCTTTGTGATAAGTGCTTTATTCTGTAAATTGATATACAACGTTTGTTTATATATGAGTGCATCTTTGTTAGTGTATATAAACATATGCATGTATATAGATGGAGATATACAGAATATACTACAGCTTATAGAAAGGAGGAAGACCCAGGGAAGAAAATATATGCTTGAGAAATGATTTTAAAACATGTTCACAGAAACATATCAAGGCACGTAGAGTGATATAGAGTAAACTAAATGAATAATAATTGGGAAGACATAAATAGAGCAGTGGTAAAAATGGAATGAGATTAAACATAAAAAACTTCCCAGAGGATTTTGCTTTGGATCTGGATACTTAAGAAGATAGATTGGTGGTAAGGGTGGGGAGAGGCATTTTATTTGCGAGCGATGACATACAAAAGACCAAATAGCATTGTCAACAATTTTTCATCTATTTATTAACCTTTTTTGTCCCTTTATATCATAATTTTCCAATTGCATTAGGCTTGATTTATTAATACTTTTGTTAGTCCACATAATTCAATGCCAGTATTTAAGAAACATAAAATAAATATGAGAAATATTTTCTCAGTGTTTTATTAGTCAGAGAACTTCTTTTTAAATCCCCTTGAACTTTTATTTTTTCCATATTTCTTTTCTGGTTGTCACTTGATAAAAGACACAAATATGTGTCAGTGTTAAGTAGGTCAGTGTTTAGAAATCTAGGTCACTCTTAATTTATTTCAAGATTTAGAAAAAGCTGCAGTGACAAGAATATTGAAACCCACTAGAGGGTGTTGAGACCTTTGTGAATTCAAGAGACCTGCCTCCATATCATGGAATCCTGGAATTTATAGAAAGCCCCTCAGATAGAAGAGATGCAAAGATCTGGAGTAGATAACAAAGTCTGGCCATGGGACCAGCCTTCAAGGATTCTTAAATTTAGTTAGGGGGTAGAAGGGAGCAAAATTTCCTTAAAATTAATGCTATTTGAAAAATGTAATGAGTTATTTTAGAAGATAGTGAGTTCCCCATCAATGGAAGTTGGATGATCATGTTTGGGGAACATTTCAGTCTTCAGAACTAAATCAAAATTGGAAAGGGAACTTAGAGATCACCTAGTCCAACCTCTTCACTTTACAGCTAAGGAAACTGGGGTCCAGAAAGGTTAATGACTTTCCCAAGGTCTCACAATTGGTTTTAGAATTCCTGTCCTCTGCTTCAAGATATATCCCCTTTCTATTGTGCTACTACAAAGTCTCAGTGCCTTATTTTGTTTTACTTGGAAGTCACTAGGTACCCTAGTGGTTAGACCACTGCATTTGGCATCAAGAAGACCTTCATTGAATTCCTGCCTCAGAGTGATATGAATCGGAAGAAGTCATCACTCCACTTCTCAGTCTCAGTTCCCCTTTCATGTAAAATGAGGCTAGTAGTGTCTGGCTCATATGGTTTTCTCATGGATGAAATGAGATAATATATGAACAACATGTCACAAATTTTAAAAGGATCACAGAACTGATTCTGTCTTTTGTTTTTAAGATAAAGTTCTTATGCATATCTTTTGTTTTTACATTACCAAAACTCTCCTTTGTCTGTCCTTCCCTCACTCCTTCTCAAATGGCCATCCCTAAGACAAAAGATGTTTTCCAAAAATAAAAAGATGAAAAGGGAGAGAACCCAGAAAAACTAACTAAATAAACATAGAATAAATATGACAAAATATGGATTGCTCCACCACTATGGATCTCCACCTCTGCAAATGAATTTAGGAAGGTGTCTTAACCTTAGAGTCCAGTTTGGTTTTTGTAATTTGGCAACATTCTTATTATTTTGTGAGAGCTGATCTTTTTATTTAATTTGTTGGAGTAATTGCATGTATTCCTTTCTTTACTCTGCTTATTTTCATGTGAATCTTTGCATCATTTCATGTAAGTTTCTCCATACTTCTCCATATTCATCACATTCACTGTTCTTAACATGTATTATTCTATTATGTCAACTTGGATACTCCCTGAAGCAGTCAATAGATGTTCATTCAGCACCTACTGGTGTCAAAAATTGTTCTAAGCCCTGTAGATACCATGAAATATACAAGACATTCCTCGCTCTTAAGGAACTCACAGTCTAATGGGAGAGATGATATAAAAACAAGTATGCACAAATAAGTGACAAATTGGAAATTATCAACAGAAGGAAGGCTCTGGAATTAAGAGAGATCAGCAAAGATATCTCATAGAAGTGGGATTTTCTATGGACTATGAAGGAAACCAGGGAAGTCAAGAGATAGAGATAAGGAGGGAGGACATTCCAAGCATGGGAGACAGCTTGGGAGCATGCAAAGACTATGATTCTTCCCTTACATCTTCACAGCCCATCTTTCTCCCTATCACTACCCAGCATTGGAATGTGTTCTGTTGCATTTTGGATGTTGCATGAATGTTGTGTCCTTCATTACATGTAAGTTCCTTGAAGGTAAAGGCTGTCTTTTTGTATCCCCAGCATTTAGCACAATATTTGGCACACAGAAGGCACACTAAATGTTTACTGTTTGATTGATTTCTATAATTATATGTAATTGGAGGAAAGACCAACTAGCAAGCTTTCCTTTTGAAGCAAGCAGTACCTTTTGCCTCTGAGCTTAGCAGAGGAAGGACCAAGAAAACCACCCAAAAGAGAAAACAAAGAATTTTACTTTCCTTCTCTTCTTCACTCTACAACATATATGGTCTTTTGAAATAGGAAGCTCTTTTGGAGATTTGGAGAGGAGGCTATTTTGAAGTCTAAGGGGAAAGGAAGTCAGGATGAATTTATCCCTCCTGAGCAAGTGGGTCCTTATCAGATAGTTTCACGATTTGAAAATGGTTTGGACACAATGATCTCTAAGATCCTATCAATGTTTCTAAAATGGGAGAGGCATAAATAATACATAATGTACCTTCCCTCACTATTTCTTCTGAAAAACACAAATGTACAGTAAAGTTGGTCATTCTCTTGACTCAATAAGGCAATGTGGTCCAGTGATCACAGGACTTGATTTGGAGTCATAATAATTCAGCTCCTGGTTCTGCCACTGCTTAATCTAGGGCAAGTCACTTAGATTGACTAAATGCCCTCTGAGCTGCCCTCTGTCTGCAAATCTACTTTGATATAATGTAGATTATGCTTTTAAACTGTGGATACAAACATATGCATATAAAAGAAGGTGTAATAAAACATACAGGTAGATATCTATACCTAGGCATCTATCTATTGACCAATCTATCTAATCTATCTATCTATCTATCTATCTATCCACCTATCACCTACCTACTTACCTACCAACCTAGCTACCTACCCACCTACTGGATAATTCCAAATTCAGCATTATTAACATCACAAATGTTCATACTTACTAGTTTGTAGTTGCTTCTCTCTGGTCTGTAGATCAGAAAGGACTTGTTTAAAATGGTTAGTAAAAGCAACCAAGTCTGCATCCAGGAACATCGGGCATTGTTCTTTTTCTTTCAGTGCTATGCTTTGAACTTTTAATTGTTCAACTTGAGGCTGAAGAGTTGACAGACGAGCAACTTCATCCTATATCAGAGAAATAGCACATGAGAGTATTTTGAAAGAAAGTAGCATTTGTACATTGTATGCATTACAGTTTTGCTCTGGAAGTTGTTAAAAGGCTACAATGTCAGATTAACTTTTTTCTCAATATCAAAAAATAAATAAGCATAACTATGATGATTTTAGTGAGCTCCTGTCACAGACAATTAAGTCAAAATGTCATCTTTCTTCATTCTTACTCATAGTACATATTTACCTATCTATTCCATGATGGCATAATTTACAGCATAAATGTACTTAATGCAAGTGTAAAAGGACCAGTGAAAGACCTTTAATCCTATTCACAAGTATTTAGAACAAAATTTATCCTCCTAACGTTCAGTCATATAAACTACTTTTTCCATCCTTTTTTGAAATGTTATAATACCTCTACATTGTGAGTGACATAACTAGTCATTCAAAAATCTTTCCACACAATAATAGAGTTAGAAGGAAACTTAGCTGCCACTGTCACATGCCTCCAAAGTGGGCAAACAAAATTCCCAAGGCAACCATTCCACTACTGCATAGCTATAATTTTTAGGGTGTTTTTCCTGACATCAAGTATAAATTTGTCTCATTGTAACTCCCAGCCATGTCAATTGTTTCTGTATTCTGGGGCCAAAACAGAATAATTCTAAACTCTCTTCCATATGACAGTTCATGAGATACTTAAATATGGCTCTCAAGACCTGCTTCCCCAAGTTTTTTCTTTCCCATATTAAATATCTAAAGCTCCTTTGATCAATTTTCATTGGATATTGACTCAGCGTTCTTCATAATCCTGCATACTCTCTTTTTATGGACACTGTCTTTATTAATATTCTTAAAATGTGGTTCAAGAAAACATATTGGCTCTTTGTAAATACCATGGCCTTTTAACATCTGTGTATAACAGCCTTAGCTCCATGATCTATAACCCTATGAACCATGAGTTTGTTTCTTTTGTACAAGAAGCAACAACCTCATACAATTTTAAAATATACTTATGATAGAGGAAATATATATATATTTTTAAATGACTACTTGTACAAGAATGGATGTGTTTTAACTTGTACCACTGGAAAGAATATATATTTCTATGGGTTGACACATCTTTCAGAACATATAATATGCTGAAATTACCAATAAAAAGACATAGAACACAAGCTCCGTATTGTAAGCATCCTACCAGTCTTTGTCAGAGACATGTCCAAGACGATAGGGATGGTCTTATAAATGACATATCTGTTATTGATCATGTAGCACGGTGTCATCAGACCTTAAAACCTTAGTTTATGCTTTGCTTTACTATTCTCAGCAGCCTGAAGTACATTCCACTCTACAAAATTCCCCCTAAGGACACACACATAAACATAACAGAGAGGAATGAAAATGCATGGGGAAAGACACCCAGGCAACCACAAACTCAACAAAACTGCATTTCTCTGCGACACAGTTCTCATCTGGCTCTCATTTTCACTCCTGTCAATACAGACTATTCTCTAGTTGAATGGCCAGGATAGGAAGAGTTACCCAGAAGCCTAGGGCAGCTCTCTTTTTATAAGCTGCCTATGGGAAACGTCAGAAAGGGAGAGAATCTGGCACCTTTGGGCTATACATACATTAGTGCCAGTGCATCCATTACCTAGCTGGTTTCCAGTCTCTGCTTCCTTTAATTTATCTTACATATACCTTCTAAATTTATCTTCCTAAAATACCATCTTTATTGACTGCCTAATAAATCCAACTACTATCATTTACATCTATTCACTTCCTAATTTCCTGTTCATCTTTCCTCTTCTTTTTCCCCCCTTAATTTCATAGTTTTTGAAAGCCCTATTTTCTACCAAGTATATATTTTATTAGATTATGTATGTGCAGTACAATAACTATGGTAAAGCATTCAGCTTTTTATCCCTAGGTGGCACTATGATATACTTTCTTCCTGTGGGGGTTCTCTGGATGTCTATCTTTGTACTTCACATTTCTCTGCAGGTCCAGCACCACATAACATCATTTCCTGAAGTTTTTATCCCTCTCTTGAGATCCTTCTCTCACCTCCACCCTCCCTGGCCTCACCATCCATCTAGGAGGGATTGGATGTTCTATCCATTTTTGTTTAATCAGGAAGGAGGACAACCCCAGGAGCAGAGAAAAGGTGGGCATATCAAAAGGTGAGGGAAAATGGGGTATTTATACTCCTATTCCCTAGAGCTTGTTGAGAAAGTGACTGTAATAAAATAGCTGCCATATTAGAGACACACTCTTCTTCATTATAGTGCTTTTATGTATGAAATCTGCCAAGATGCATCAGAAAATTGAATGGTGATTCTTCAGGGGGGACCCTGCATAATTGCTTAGCTGTCTCACTGACAAAGTTGTTATACAGTTTTGCCCAGTAGGCAAAAAGAGTTAGCTATCTTTAGACACTTTAAAAACACCCAAAAGAATTTGATGGCTGTATGTTAAATGTTCAATCCCACTTCTATACTGTTATTGAATTAAGTTGTTTGAAAGGTGAAAGGCTTGTTAAAAAAACAAATTGCAGCCATACTCTGAAAAAAATGGTAGCAAAACATGCTTTCATACTGCTACTAAAAAGACAGGGGAAAATGACTCACCTTACAGTTTTTGAGCTGCATTTTTACTGCAGCAGGTTCTGCAGCTGGTGTGGCTTGTGCTTTCACCCAGTTTTCAGCAGTGGTTGTCTGCTGTTCCAATCGCTGTAGCTGAGTATAGAAGGTAATGATGCTGTTTTGATACTCCAGCCAGGAAAGTCTTTCATTTAGCAACTGACAGAACTCAATCCATCGGCTGTTCAGCTGTTCAGAGGCTTGCTTGATGCTGTCTGCATTGCCTCCTTCTACAAAGGCAAGGTGTTCATTTTAAAAATACTTGTCAGCATTTTCTGAAAATTAGCAAATCTAGAACAGGAAAGCATTTGATTTCAGACAAGTCAGTTTCTAAGTGGACAGAGGCTTAAAAACGTCAATTTCAGTTCTGACCTATAACTCACAAGATTTATTTTTATCAGAAAGTGATGAAAACACAAACAAAATACACAAGGAAAGACAAGACATGGAAGAAAAATGTTAAGCCAAAGCTTAATGCTTAAAAACTCTGGGTGATTATGTAAAGGGTAGGTGGAAGTTTTCCAAATTTATGGTTTTGTTGGGGGTTGGGAAAAGGGCTGGGTTGGTTCAGAAGAGGAATGACATCATTATGGTGAACTGCCTTTATGGAAATTCCTTCTACGATACTAATTGGTAACTCCTTTATAATTCATAGTCTTAGAAAGAATTTTGGAACCCTGAGAGAGTGACTTGCTCATCACAACAAAGCTAATGTTTCAGAGGCAGGACTTGGCTTTATGATTAATGCTTATAGTTAACTACCTCTAAATTAAGAACACTTTGCTTTTATAACTATTCAACTTTTATTTTACAAAAATCCCCACAGATTTAGGGGACATTTAAAATCTAATTATTAAGGTTAAACATATAATAAGTAATCAATTTTCAAAAATAAATAAAAATAAAATCCCAAATAAAAATCAGGTCTCAAATATAAAAATAAAAAAATACCTTCCATTAGTGATCAGAATTAAGTGTATGTGCTATAGGACTGAGACAGTGAAATTGTTAGAAGGTAAAACAATCCTAATAGTATAAAATTACATTTTTGAAAAATAAAAAGTAAATATACTGCTTTTCAATTTGCCTACATTTGATATTAGGCAAGGGGAAATAAACCAGGGAAAATGGATGTACCTGAATCAAAATATGATATGAAAATTATAAAAAATATCAAATTAATACACATAAAATTCATACAATAATAGATTTTTAAAATCTGAACACTCTAAAGTCAGGTAATTCTCAAATGTAGGCTTTCATAGTTACATGTACATGTTCATGTTTTATACATTGTGCTATATTTATTAAATAGTAACCTTGTGTATTCGTCGTATGGGTAGAATACAATAGGGTTTAATGCTATGATTTCATTGTTATACTGAACTCCCAGGCATAGAAACTCCCTTCATCAATATAGGTCAGCACATTCTTTGCAACTTATAATTTCCGAGTTGCATGTAATACTTGAGAAGTTAAGTGACTGATCCTGGATTACACAGCCATAATGTGCCTGAAGTAGAATATATAATAAAGAAGTTAAACAAATCAGGAAGTGATTTATTAGTTTTGATATAGCTAAATTTGTCCTAATTATGCATTTGTTTCTAGAACTGTGATTTCATTTGTATAAGGAATATATATATATGTTTATGTGTGCCTGCATGTATGTATTCACATACATATACATACATATATAGACATACGCACACACCTACATATGATGCTGTGGTGTGAGAGGACATGATACAAATACATCAATCAATGTAGAAAAAGAACAATTATTATAACTCACATTTACATTGTGCCCACAAATTTACAAAATATCCCAGAAGAATATAATTATGTGATATAAGAAATTCTGGACTTGTAGGTAGTGTGGTAGACAGTGTATTGCATTTGAAGTCAGGAAAACCTGAGTGCAAGCCTACCTCAGACTCTAAGCAAATCACTTAACTTCTCTGCCTCACTTTGCTCATCCATAAAATGGGAACAATTTTATCACCTAAGTTAGGGTGGTGTGGCTGTCGCTGGTTAAATGAAATAACATGAATAAAGAACTTTGAAAATCTTATAGTGGTAGAAAAATGCTTGCTATCATTGATTTCAAAAAGTGGTATGACAATTCCATTTATATCTAATTTGAGGGTTCAAGGAAGTATTCATGAAGGCAGAGGTAGAATTTTGACTGTTGGATCAAATTTGTAATTAGAAAAACATTTCAGGATGAGGGGATCAGTATGCAAAATGATATGAGCTTATGATTATGTGTTGAAGCAATATTTCTAGGAAGGTAGGTTTATATCAGGTTGTAGATACTACATGAATGTGAAATTAAAGAGTTTAGATATAGGTATTGGAAGATCTAGATGAAAAAGATCTCAGTTCAATTTAAAAAATTGTGCATCTACTATAAAAAGGCACTAGTATTAGAGACACTACAATACTAAGACAGATCTGGGATCTCATCAGTGTGGTTATGGCAAACTCCCAGATGTAAAAACTCCCTTTTTGAATATAGGGTTCCCCTATTGCCACAGACAGAAATTATAACCTATCCACATCTTATTTTCTTGTGTGACATCTGTTTGTATCTTCTCATAAATCATGAACAAGGGTATGCTCGATACACTAAGGACCCTCTTCTCTCAGGAGTGTATTGTTATCAATGGAATAGATATCTTTGGGTTGTCACTTGCTCTTGCTATATGACCAACCCATTTTCTTTTACAGTCTTTGATACATTAAAAATCAGAAAGTCATCAAACAAGGATATCTCTCCTCTTGTATCTTTCAAAGATTTGACAAATATGGGAGACACTGATTTAGAGGAGAAGCTTTCAATCAGTATTTTGTTCTACAGAATACAAATTTTTTAGAGTAAATGAAACAAGAGACCATAGAGAGATCTTGAAATCACTAATTTTTAGTCAGTTGTGGATCTAGAAAGACTATCTGCAATAGAATATAATTTATAAAAACTAGCTTTTTATCTTCTTATATTTTCCTCAGGGATGTATTAATGTGTTGGTAATTTATTCATATAAGGAGTTTTTAAATATAAGAAAGGTAAATGGGTTTTATTTATTGAAGTTTCCTCCATTAATTTTTTCTTTATTTTAAAAATATAAGGTTCATGATTCTTTCCCAAAGGTAACATATGACAAAGAGATGATAAATGAATCCAGTGTGACTGATAAGATCATTTAGGAAGAAAATGTAGAAGGAAAAGAAAAGAAGATTAATCTAGTAGAGAGCCTTGGAGTATATTCATACTTATGGGATAAGGGATGGATGATGACTCAATGAAGGGTACTGAGAAGAAAAGGACAGATAGGACATGGTCATCAATTTAGAATTGGTAGGCACTTTTGAGCCATGGGAGACCCAGAAGAGAGCAGAGCTAGGGAAACCAAAGGATAACAGAATGGCTAGCAATGTCAAAAACAGTTGAAAAGTTATGGAAGAAGAAGACTGAGAAAATGCCTTTGGATTCAGCAGGGACACAATATTCATAAAGTAGAGAAAATGTGTCTTGAGGTGATTGTATTTTTAGCAATATGATAGATTGCAGAGAAGTAAAAAGATGGGCAAATAGGCTGTGACATTCAGTAGCCCTGGTAAAAGGCAATGAGTAAATAAAAGAGTATGAAAACAGTGGAGATTGGAAGACATGCACAAGGAATATTGGAGACACTTGGAGAAAGAAATGATAGGACATTGCTAATACTTGAATATTAGGGGAATTAGACAGAGTAACAAGTCTAAGAGTCTCTGAGTCTGAATTATTGGAAATTGCAAGGAGAAGCTGAAACATATAGTGGGCATATATTGAGTTTGGGGCATTCATGAGACCTTCAGCTGGGGATCTCCAAATGATAGAAAGTTTTGATTGGACCTCAGAAGAAGGATCCATGTTCCTTAGGCATCAAAAATGTAGGAAACTTAATTATTCCTCATGCTCCCCATCCCATCAAACTGTCACTTTCCCATTCCTGTACTACCTCTAAAAATTATTATGATTTCAGGCTTAGGACTACTAACTAACTTCCAAGTTAGCTGACCATTCAGAGTTCATATCAGACTCCATCCATCACAAGAAGGTCTCTTACTCAGGAAAATATGGGTAAAAATATATCAAAGTCCATCCCTTTTAGTAAATGAATCACTCTTTTCTTCTGTGGTCCACATTACATTTTAAAAGAAATTATCGGACCAACAGACTATATGTTTCTAACTTTGGTAGGAGGAACTATAGATTTTCTGTATTCTGTGTGAAGTTTAGAGTCTAATGAGTTATTTTATTACAGCTTTTCAGAACTTACATGGTCAATTAGTAATACGGTAGCTTGCATGTGGTAGCAGCCCTCTTTATGATATTTGATTTTGAATAGTATTCAGTAAATAATATAATGAAATCTATGATCAACTATGCAATCCTCATTACAACATGATAAAATAAAACAATAAAGAGAAGTCAAAATAATCCATCAATCTTTTCTCCAGTACAAGCATAATGAAGGAAAAAAATGGCTAAGTAGCATTTCTAAAAAGGTAATTAGCAAATAATTAGCACAGGAGAAACATTTAGAGCATACAAAAAATTCATAATAGGCTCCCAAAAGTGTGTTCTATGGATTTAAAAAATTAGGCATTAGAGAGAAAGAAAAAACATGCTAATTGATTAAGATAAGTAATTAAGGGAAGGTGGAGAACAAAGCTATCTTTTAAGAAAGGAAAGACTTGATGAAGCAAAGAAAAGAGGGAAGTCCACAGAATATGTGATTATTATGACAACATATGTTAAGTGACTCAAAAAAAAAAGAATTCTCCAAAGGCTACCAAATAAAATACTTTTTGAAGGTAAAAAATGCATGCCTGTCAATCACTAGTGGTACCACTTATTGCCTGAAGTCCAAAATAGGCATTCAGGAATGAAAACAAGATTCAAGGAGAGTCCAAATGTTATCTTGATCTTGAATTATATCAAGAGAGCTTTTAGATACATTGTAATTAAAATGAAAAAAAAATATCCTGAACTCTAATGATCAGCTTGTCATGATTATATCATGTTTAGATCTTGTATCCATTATAATGAGAAAAGATAGATAGATGAATTTTTCCAATAAATGGATTCTTCTCTAGAACGAAGCATTGATAGAAAGATCTACTAACGATCTCTAATTTAAGTAACTATCATCCTGGACAAATAAACAGCATCTCCTAAGATATCCCTTGGTGCACCATTAGAAAAAATGCTGGCTATACAAATCCAAAGTCTGAATGAGTACAACTTTTCATGTAAACCATGTCTCTATTTCACACCATTTCTCTGATCATAAACTTGCTAACCATCAAGAAACTTCTTGAGGTCTCAGGTCACTCTCAAAGATAATAAATTTTGGATGGGTTTTGTGACCTAAGGTTCATGGACATTAGATGACTTGTCAATGGTGTCATAATTGTTTTCATAAGAAACATTTGAACTTGGGTCTTCTCAAGTTCCATTCTGCTATATCACATGACCTATACATCAGAGCTATTATTCAGCATGTTGAAAATTCACATAAACATGACATATGTGATGTACATGTATTGCACAATACAATATCCACTTTCCTTAAAATACTACTTTATATTATGGTAGTTCAAATCTTAAAGTGAAATTAGAAATGTTACTGCTATTGAGAAGCATGAACTCTTGGTCTTGGAATATTTTCTTGAGATAATAGACTTTAAATGGAACCTCTTTTAAATATTTTATAATGGCTCAGCATAGATTCACAGAATTTTAGAGTTGTAATAGAAGTAGTGTAGAGTAGGGTAAAGAATGCTGGGCTTGGAATCAGAAAAGCCCGGAGTCCAAATCTCTTCTCAGACACTTACTAGCTGCATGACAACAGGTGAATTAGAGGCAAACAGGTTTAAGTGCCTTGCTCAGGGTCACACAGCTAGCTAGTTTCTGAAGTCAGATTTGAACTCAGAAAGATGAGCCTCCCTGACTCCAAGCCTGGCACTCTACCCACTGCGCCACCTATCTGTCCAAAGAAACACGGCTAGGAAATGAGAAAGCCAGAATTAATTCAGGTCCTCATCCTCTTTCCCCTATATGGAAAGATTCTGGCTAAATTAGAACACTAAAGATATTTTTAGGAATTCTTAAACATAGTACATTAACATAATTGATCACTAAGGGGGTCTCATTGGGAACAACTAATTTCCTAAAAATACCAAATTTATTTCCTTGTTGATGTGATCCAACTTTAAATTTTCCTCTATTTTGAGTTAAATAAGAAAGTCAATACTATTTTGATGAATCTAATATGAAATGAAGTACTATTCTGTTTTACTGTACATTGTAGGTACAGTTAGAATCTAAGATTATACTGCTTTATTCACTTGTAGATTTCTAGTACATCAGTATCTTAGTATAAATGTTATGAACTGCTTTAAAAATAGTGAATCATCTTGTTATCTATTTTTCTATTTTATCTGCTTAGTATTTAAAAGTGTAAACACCTTCTAACCAGGTATCATGATACTTCTAGAAACCATTCTGCACTTACGTATTAGAATCTCAGGGATAACGTATTAGAATCCATTCACATCTCATATTCTAAACAACCCCCGAAATAGTCTCTGAATAAAAACATTGTTCCCAAAGGAAATGGATCATTAGTTGAAGTACATCCATTAATTTTATTACCTGTGCCCCATGCATAATAGACTGCTAAAGTATTTTTTAATTGTGGCACTAGCCAACATCCAAGTACTTTGGAACTGGCACTTAATGTGAAAAATACCTCATTGAGTATGTTCATCTTTACTTGTGGATTCAGGATAGAATAATGCAAAACCTGTGTTTTTATAGATCTTGGCATACAAAAATATTTGCAATGACAACTTAAAGTGAGGCTGGCTAATAAATGCTCTTATTTTGAAAGCACTTTATTTTAAGTGTCAAGTCATTACAAACGCATTTGGCATTCAATTTAATTGCCTCCATCATAACACAAGTCCACTCAGAATCCATGAATAGAGGGGATACATATTGGAAACTCAATTACCAGATGCCTCAATTAGAGCCAGTTTTGTTTTCATACTGTGGTTTATCTTTCCCTTTTTAATGTATTCTTTCAAGATTAATAATTTACATAAAAGCTAGCTGAAATATATACATTACTGTTTGATCTTTTCTACTTCTAAATGTCCCTGAACTACTACTACAGATAGATGTTTTATATTTTCCCATCTTTTATCTGATTTCTCCCTGTCCCAAAATCAACTAAACAAAAACTCTCCCCTAAAACCTTAAAGTGTAAAAACAATTTTTCTAGGTGAAACTCTGTTTTGAGACTAGAGTCATATGAAGTATGTCAGTCAAGGTTTATTAAGTGGACACTGTATGCAGAATACTGTACTTTGTAGTGTGGAGATTTACAGAAAAATGGAAACAAAATTACATGTCACTGAAGAGGGAAGAAGCCATGTGGAAACAGTGGGTGTAACAGAGTTCTCATTACATTAAGTATGGTAAGACAAGGAAAACTGAAATTTCCAGGTTGCCACATCATGTAGATTAAACGCCAAAACCAAACCCTAGTTGTCAAGGTATTATGATTGAACTGAAGTATTTTTCCATCAGTGGGCTAGACCACTGTATTTGAGCAGTTAAGAACAGAATCACTCTGTATCATTCAAATTATATTTTTATAAGATTAGTATTATCTTTTTTAAAACCACAAGTCCTTAGTGAGTAATATTTGTTGAGATATATTTTTAGCTTAAATTTACTTGTATTTAAATATATTTTACTAAATTTGTTCTCCATAATCCTTGATTACCATATAAAAACACATCATGTTTGAGATTTGTTCAGTATTTTTAATCAGAGGGGTATGAGAGAGAGGGAGGAGGGAATGGAAACAGAGAGGGGAGGAAGAGAAGAGAAGGAGAGGAGAGAAGAGGAAAAGGGAGGAGTTTGGGAGATACAAGGGAAAGGAGTCCAACTTTTGATTACAAAGATTTGAAGTAAATGTAAGAAAACAGAAATGAAGCCTGGGGAAAGCTAGGATTAAATTAAGCCAAAATCTTTCGGGATCAATGCAACACGCCTCTTTGTTATTGAAGTGGATGGTAATGTGCTGACACAGGACTGGGTCTGATTATCCTAAAATGTAAGAAATCATAAAATCCTCAAAAAAATAACTAAAAAGGAGGGAGAAAAGAGTAGGATAGATTGGAGTTAGGAAATTGTATAATAACCCCAAGGTGTTCACTGATACAAAGATCTATCTTTTAAATGCTGATATTCTCACCCTAATGCTATATGACTGTGAATAATGAAACACAAAGATTGATAAAGAATCAAATTTGCACATGATCCAAAGGAGTAGGGATTTCTTGGTAAAAGTAGAAAAATCTCCAAATATGACTTCTGTGCAAGAAGTGATGAAAAGAGGCATCCAAGAAATATGATGTCTAGAGACTTTTATTGGTCATATAGCAAGCCCAGTGTGACATTGTACTCACAAAATGTTAAAATATATAGAAAATGTCTCTGGCATATGGATTACATTATGAGTGAATTATAGGAAGACATGTACAAGAATGAAAAAAAGCATAGAGAGTTGGGATTTTCCCAGGTAGAGGGAGTTTCTATTTTGATGAGATCAGAAAATCATCAATACATTTATTTAAAAGTATTAGAATAAGTAACTGGTAGGGATTAGTGAATAGTTTCCTTAACTGTACCTGAATTTTTTTTAAAGAAATTTATCTAATTATGTATCAAAATACTTAAATTCATATAATGAGTTAAGTTGTACAACGTGGCTTTGTCATAGCAATATTGTGAGGAAAAAAGTTCATCTACAGATAAGGACAAACTCAGAGAATTTGTCATTTGAATATTATTTGATACAAAAATATGGAATCCAGGATTTTACCCCATTATTCCTTTGACTTCAAGTCCAGAGTGCTCTATGACACTGACATTTTTTATACAAATCTTTTAAAATTCCTTTTTTTTAATGTTTGGAAAAATCTGTTAATCTCTCTCTCAATTAGCCATAATTGCAAGAAACTTAGTTGTTAGATTATAAAGCCATAATAAAGGCACTGCTACCAGCTTACCACTTACCCTAATTAAGTCAAGGAAATACACAGCCTTTTGAATTGTGAATCTACAATCCCAGCCAAAAAAGTGATGACAGTCATCACAAAAACTATCTCCAGAAAATTTTTCATGCCAACCCGGCTTTTCTTTAATTTCTAGCTCTGGTTCAGACCATTCACGGCTTCCACTATATCACTGAATGTGTCAGTTTATGAGATGCAATGAATCTGAAGTAATCATCACAAGAAGAAGGAAAGGAGTGAAGAAGAAACATAAAATAAATGTATGGATATATGGTTTTTGGATCACCCACGTAAATACTCCCTTTTAACAGTATAGATGAAGTTTTTTATCCTCTTCCATTATATGTGTGTATATATACATGTATGTATAGGTATGTATGTGAATATATGTGTAAATATGTATGGGGTAAGTGTTATGTGTTGGTGTGTGCACCTTGCTATGTGCACACTGGATATAAGAATTGCCCAACACCAGGAGAATGTTTGATTCATAACTTAAAAGCAGTGAACTTTATTCCACAATCTATTTTATTGAATTTAAAATAGCACATTTCATGAAATTCTATTAATAAAAAGGTAAGGTAGCACAATATGCATCATTGGCTCTTGACCCATATTTTGAGGGCTTGAGGCATCAAAAAATTTGGTTTCTCAAAGCTTTAAGAAATCAAGATTAGTTATCCAACATGGCTTGATAATTTTATGAGAATGTTCTTGACCTTTTCAGAAAGATAGCCATTCATTTCTTCCAAAAGGAAGCACCTCTTAACAAAAGAATTCAGAAATGACTTGTTTTGTTGATTAGTTGTGCTTTATCTCTACCACATGTGGAACTGAAGGAAGTGACTTGCTTGTAAATGGTTTGGAGATTAGAATAAATGGAAAAAACTTCCCAATGTCAGGGAAGAATTTTGCTCACTAAAATGCATTAATGAAAGAAACTCTATAACTAGGGAAATCCACCCTAAATTAAAGGCTCTTAAAATATCTGAACATTAAGGAGAGTTGAGATTTTGAAAGGTAAAGATAGATCAGGAAGAGGACATCTTGTATAAAGGAAGAGGCCTTAGGAGAGATATGGAGGAAGGGAAGCACTTTAATGTTTCCTGAAAGGCAATTAACTCATAAGGTTTCTATGAGAATATGAGGAGATAAGACTAGAAAAGTAGGTTGAAGTTAGAGAATAGGACTACAATTCATTGCAATGAGTACTCAGTATGGATTCAGTGAACCTGGGTTGCAGAAACTTCCTACTTGTGTGACCTTAATGTTTAAATAATTTAAATTCTTAGGTCTTGTTTTCTGTATTTATAAAATGAGGATGCTGGTTTGAATGGTTGTCTTGTGCTCCTTCTAGACATATGTGTGATTTCTATATTAAAACTGTTCTTTTTAAACTCATGTCATTAAAAATATAACTGTGAATAAAATTGCTTTTGTTTTGTTAACTGCATTATATTTTTAGATCTCAGTAAATATTTTTTTAAAAAAAATTATATATCGAGTCCAACTTGTAAACTAATTTCTTTTTTGGATGAGTCAATTTCTGTGTGACACACTATGTAGAACCACACATATATTAAAAGGTATCAACATATGTTAGCAAGACAGTAATATAGCACAAATTATTATTAAACAAATATGAAAATGTATAGATCCAAATGACTAATGGTCTCCTTTTTTATATCATCAATATGCTTAAATTGCATATACCAGCAGAGCTCCTAGAAATTAGGGTTTAGTTTGGGCATTCTCCTGATATCAGTATATACCTTGGTCACAAACAATCTACTTAGTTGTCAGTCACAGTCTTTCTACTCTAGAGAAATAATCACATTACAGGAAGAACATATACTTTACCAACTAAATGATAGGGGAAAATGACAGAAAGAGAACTCAGAAATTTTGAGGTTATTTTTACATTCTAAATTCTGATGATTGTCTTGTAGCAATATTTTGAATTAACTGTAAATTATTTTCCTAGCACAGTATCTATCTTTCTTGACATTTAGTGTAGGTGAGACAAAAACATAAGCGTAATTGCCTATTCTGTAGGCAGTATCTTTATAGACAGAATGATGATAAATATTGAGAAATGTAGCAAGTTATTTAGAAGATCTGGATAATTTAGACTAGAATGCCTTTTTCTTCCCTTTGTCTCCAACATACAAGTTCCCTTTCTTCTCAAATGCAGGAATTTATATTTGAATCATGTGGAATGTCATGACTCAGTGGATCCCTGATGCCAACTGTAGTATCAGTTTAAGAGAAGATTCTTGTCCAGGTTGGACTAGATCCATCTCTGAGATTCTGTGATTGAAAAATGTACTAAATTCCTGCACAAGGAACAATTTACTTATCCAGTTTTAAAAAAACCTCAATTATAAAAATAATTATTTTTGTCTCAATGGTAATCAATGAAATACTAATTATTATGTATACTAATTATCAATATTCATCCTTCTTTACTTCTGTGTTGATTTAACATGGGGCATCTAGGTGGTGCAGTGGATACAGCGCCAGTGCAGAAGTCAGGAGGACCTGAGTTAGACACTTGACACTCACTAACTGTGTGACCTTGGGCAAATCACTTAACCCCAATTGCCTTATCCTGCATTATCTCCAGTCATCCTGATGAATATCTGGTCACTGGATTCGGATGGCTCTGGAGAAGTGAGGCTGGTGACCTTCACAGCCCTCCCTCACTCAAAACAAAGTCAAGTGCAAGTCATATCATCATTTCTCTGATGGCATAATCCTCTTTGGCAATGAAGGATGAACACACACAACTGATTTAACATAGGTAGCACAGTGGATAGAGCATTGAACCTAGAGTCAAAAAGACCTGAATTCATTTCCAAATTCAGATATTTACTGGTTACATGAACATAGTGGTCAAGTTACTTGACCTCTGTCTGCCTTTGTTTCTTCATCTCTAAAATGGGAATAGGGGCTGTTGTGAGGATAAAATGAGAGATGTGTTAAGTGCTTTACAAACTTTAAAGTGCTATAGAAATGACCACTACCACTATAGTCACTGTTCACCATCCACTCTCTTTTTTGCTATTCTCACTTATTTCTTGGCTCCCATGAAAATTTATTCTCTTGGTTCTCCTCTTGACTCTCTTTCCTCCTCTTGCTCTCCAAGTTTAAGAATGAGGATTAAGTTTCTTCCTCCTGCTCTGCAAATTTAGGCATTTCCCAATGTTTTGGTCTTAAATATCTTATCTATCATGTATGTACTCTATTTCTTAGGGATCTATTCATTCCTTATGGCTTTATTAATCATCTCTGGGTATACTTAAATATTTTAATGACCTGTGATTTCATTGCTGTGGGCAGTTTATTTACTGGTAGAGACTATGACTCATTTATGATTTACAAGAAGGTCCTTTATTTATCTTTATATAAACAACTCCCAAAACTCTACAAACAATCTCCCTCTCAAACTCCAGGATCATTTTTCAGTCAGCAAAAATTCAAGCCAACCTTATACCAGGCTCTGTGTTAGGTATTGGAGTACAAAACCAAATTAACCCATGTCTACCTTCAAAGAGCTAACATTCTATTAGAAAAAAAATACACATGAAAATGAACACAACATATATACAAAGTTTAAACACAAGGTAATTTTGAAGGGATTAGGAAAGACCCAGAAGATCTGATCTTTGGAGAAAGCTAGAAATTCTGAGAGGCACAAATGAGGATGGAGTAAATTCTAGTCATGGCAGAACCCTATAAAAGGAATGGATGGAAACTACAGGTGGAATATAGTATGTGAGGAGAGGCACACATTGTCTGGAACATAAAGATCATAAGGGGAATGATGTAACAAAGTGCATTCAAATTTCAGTATGGATTAAGTAAGATTACAAGTCTTTTACAAAACTTAAAATGCTATGAGAATGTTGGGTAAGAACAATATCTATTATCCTGTGATAATTTTTCGCTGTTGTTGTAAGTCAAGTTATAAATGAAAAACAGGAATTTATATTTGATCCAATAAGAGAATAGTAAAAGGTCTCTAGAATGTCACTTTGGCTGCTGTGTAGAGATAAAAAGGAGACATTAAAGGCTTAATGCATGGAGATCAATTAAGTGACAATTGATTTCTTCAATGGAGACGCAAGAGAACTAAAATAGGAGAGCGGCCAAGTGAGTAGAGAGAAGGTGCTGGAGCTAAGATGTGCCAGAGATAGAACTGACAAGACCTGGCAATTGCTTGGATGTTTCACATGAAAGAGAATTAAGAGTCAAAATTGACTCCCAAGTTGTAAACCTGGGTAACCAGAAGGATGATGCTGAAATGAGGGGGACTGGTAGAAATAAGGAATATTGGAAGAGAAATGGATTCAGGAAAAGGTACTGAGTCAGTTTTACACACTATAAGTTTGAGATGACAGTTTAATTTCAAGTCTGAAATTACCAATAGGTAGTTGGTGGTGTGCTCCTGGACAACAGAGAGAGTAGAGTTTGATAAGTAAATGAGAGAGTCATGTACATAGAAATGATAACTAAACACAAGTTAATTATACAAACAGTACAAAGAGCCTAGTGAGAGAAAAGGGTCAAGAACAAAACTATGGAGTAAACTTCAAGTTGAGTGGTCCTAAAAGGATAATGATCCAATGAAGGATACTGACTAGTAGTCAACTGGGCAGGCAAAACTGAGACACTGATGTCATGGAAACCCAAAGAGGAGAGAATATCCAGCTGTGCATGACGGATATCATCAAATGCACAGGCGGTTCAGGTGGAATGAAATTAGGCAGTAAAGGGGTCAATGGGAACTTCCAAGGGAGTAATTTCAGTTGTCCAATGAAGAAGAAAACGAGACTTAAAGGAGTTGTGAAACGAGAGGACAGAAAATGTAAACAAGTGGTGACAACTTCTTTTTGAGTTGTTAAGAGAGGAAAGATATATAACAACAGTTTGGGGGACATTAGGGTAAAGTGCTACTCCTTTTATTTAAGGATGAGGGAGATGTGGAAGTGTTTACATTTGTAAGCAGCAGGGAATGCACTAGTAGTAGAAGGCTAGAAGGAGACATGATGATTGATAATGCAGTTTGTCAGGTACATATAGAGGGGTTGGCAAGGGCTAAGAGAAAGGGCATGTTTTCATCAGAATTTACAGTGAAAAAGGAGAAAATGGCAAAAAATATGAAGTTTTGATAGTAGGGCAGAAGAGGGAGTTCATAGCAAATGACTTTGATTTTACTAGTTTTAAGGTCAGGTTCTCTGTTGAGGGGAGGGAAGGGGTAGGTAAAGGAGGCTCAAGAACTGAAAAGGTTTAGAATGGTCTTTGTAGGGTCAGATAGATATTAAGCATATTAAGCACTTTGTGTCAGACCCTGTGTATTCACATTATATTTAGTACAGAGTGAACACTCAATACATGTTTCTTACAGTTTCAAAATGGATGTTATCCCTGATTTTCATTAATTCAATTTTGTAAAAATAAAATAAGAATAAGATTTAAATTAAGTTGTCAAATTTTGATTTTGATGTGCAGTTTTCTATTTATGTAAAATTTTAAATATTGCTATTTTAGTGCCATATAATTTTCAATTAAGGGATGTAAGATTTTTTCAATAAAACACCTTTATGTTTGTTTGTTTGTTTTTTAACAAAGAGCCATTTGGGGTGGGGGTGGTGTTATTTTTCCCAGAGGAAGAAAATGGTGAAAGAGTGAGAGTCATAGTATACTATTTTGAAAGGGTAATGATTTCTATTCTTTCTAGTCTATTATGATAAAAATGAAAACAAAATTATCACTGATAATTTATATGTAATATAATAGAGCTGATTTCCAACTATTGTGGAATCTGCCTAAGAGACAGCTAGAGTGCTTAGACTTGGAGTCAGGAAGACTTCAGTTCAAATCCAGCCTCAACCATTTATGAGTTGTATGATTCCAGGCAAGTCACTAAACCTGCCTACCTCAGTTTCCTATTTTGTAAAATAGGAATATTAATGGTTTATATTTTATATGGTGATTGTGAGTATAAAAAGATAATATTTATAAAGTGTTGTGCAAACCTCAAAACAAATAATAGCTACTCTTATTGAGGTTATCCTCCGGGATCAAGGGTAAGGAAATTCATTCTACCACTAGAGATCTCCAACTGCTTTGCAGCAGTCTTGGAGAGTTGCCTACCATGTTCAGAGGTCAAGTGACTTCTCCAAGGGGAAATGCCTGGTACACATCTGAGGCAGGAACGGAGCCCCCTCTTTACTCCAAGGACAACCGTCTATCTCTTTTCTAAATACAACTTTAAAAAAATTTTGGGGCAACATGGTTTTAAAATGTTCTTTACCTGGATGCTTAGCTCAATTCCCTATACATATGTGTTATATATATGTTATATGGAAGCAAAGTGAAATTATTTTTCTTTTGAATTAAGAAATAATAATAAGAAAAATAAAATACAACCTTGCCTTTAATTTCATTTTGAATTCATCAATAAATTTTCTATTATACTTCTTGTGATAAATATAAACCTATGTGTTTATCAAATCCCTAAGAAGATTATCTAAATCAACTCTGTGTAATTACCATTCACCATCTGTTCCACCAGTGCCTGAGCTGATCTGCTGGCATCTTGTAGTTTTCTGTACTTCTCGGGTTTTTCTCGCTCTATGGCCTGCAGCATGACAGCAAAGGTGAGTATTTCAATACAGGCATTCCAAAGCTATACATGAATCAAAACTTTTAAAGACCCTTTCTAGTATTGAGCTATCTTATGGTCCTTTTATCACATTATGCTTAATGAATTTTCTATTCTTTTCTGTCATCAACACACTAATTACAATGATATAAGACAACCTATTATTACACCATCTTTCTATGAGGTCCTGTCACAAGCATTGTACATTCATGACCATTTCATCTATGCAGTTCTGAAATCACATGATAGCTTCTGATATTTTAAATTCCTATTAGCATAAAAGAAATAAGTAACATAAATTGTAGCAAGACACTCTTAAGGTTGAACTATCAGAAACTGTTAACTATATTTTATTTTTATATTGCATATTTTCTTATATATATTTATAATACATTTTACATGACAACAATATATATTTTCAACAAAAGTTGAATTGCTCTATTTTTTAAAGAGTTGATCTTACATAAAAATTATATATGTATGTACATATACATATGTATATATGTATATATTTGCTTTGTCTTAGTTTTAGAGAAAAACAGAGACTACTTTATATCCACAATAAAACTGAGTACTATATGTGGATGTAGTGTATAAAGCATGTAACCTAGGATCTGTTCTTTCTGAAACAATTCTTCAGATGCTCCCATTTTTTAAGGGAGAAGAGATGACTTGTTAAGTCACAGTATTATGACTTCTTTTTCCATTTCTCCTAATTGGATTTAGATTCCTGAAATGTGAAATTAAAAGTATTCCTTAAATTAACAAGAGCTGTTGTTAAACGGTATATTTAACTCACAAATACCTAGAGAGGAAAGGTATAAAATTATTCAATAAGAACAAAATATATTTTAAGTGACTAACATGATAGAAAGTTCTTATAACCATTTATAATTTCCAAGATTCAGGGAGTATCATGTGCTGTTTGCCCTTAAACATAATTAGACAGCTAAAGCTTCCTATTATACAATTAACACAAAATGATATTTTACTCTATCCCTCATGGATAATGCAATTGTAGATCTGGACCTTAGAAGTAATTTGGTCAAATCCCAAAGTCATAAAAGTTAGAGCATGAAATGACATTAGAGTTATTTTACAGATGAGAAGAAATGCCCAGAAAGGTGAAATAACTTGTCCAAAATCACACAGCTACTCAGCTGAAAAACCAGAATGAAGACTCAAGTTTCCTGACAGCAAACCAAAATACCATTATAACAGATCCTCTGTACTTTAGAGCAGAAGAATTTTAACTATAGGGCTCTTTCTCTAAAATGTGTTTGTTACCATAGGTCATGAAAAGCAATTTATCAATTTATTCAAGACATAAGTGATAATATATATAAAGGTACATATGCACTCTTGTGCTTTAATATGTTCTTAGCTAATAACAAATATATAGATCAAAATATAGTCTTCACATGTACTTTTGGAAAGGGATAAGGGCCTCTAGAATTATTTTTCCAACACAATAGACAAAAAAATAAAATTCCATAGTGTTTTCCTTGTAGTATTAGATTTTACCTATACCTGTGTTATTTTCAGAAGTTAGTATCTTTCAATAGCACTTATCTATTCATTTAAAAAATAGGATTTCTAGATTCAAGGTCCAGACAATTGGCTATTGCAGAATAGGAAATGGAACTTGTGATTCTCTAAAATATCAGATCTGATGGAATTCTAGTATATGAAACATTTATTTAAATGGATTCAAACAAGACTAGAATGAAATCTGAGAACATAATGGTAATTTTGTTTACATATCTGCACTTTAAAAGATGCCAGTGATCTTAAACTATCAATAATCTGGAAGTCTGTTAAGTCACAATGATCAGGAACTCCAAATGTGAAAAATATATTTTTAACACTGAATTTGACTTGCAAATATCAGAAGTTACAGGTTGTGGAAGTCTGGTATATTCTCTATCTTATAACAATTGTAGCTATAGCATCTTAATGATCACTTGTGCATCCAGTGATGCAATGACCCCACAAGCTAATTGGTGAGTTATAGGATATGCAAATCTGAAAAAAAGATAAAAATCTTCTTTAAATAATAAAAAAGTAATATTATATGAATACTACCTTGTGGTCTTACTATCTAATTGGGCAAGAACAGAAATAGATACTTGGAAACTCCAATTTGTTATTGTTTATGTCCTGTTTGCCTCTTCAATTTCTGTGAAGTCCATTCTCTTTCCCCCTGTCTTTGTCACCTCATTAATTTATCTGGGTTCTGATATTTTAAGAATATTCCCTGTTAAAATGGCGAATGCCACTTTTAATGAATTACAAGCTCTTTAAGGGATTTAGATCATGGTTGTTTGCTATTTTTTTTTAAAACAGTAACAATAGTCAGTGTTATTCACCAAAGTGACAAAAGTCAAACACAAATTACAAAGAATTGCTGAAAGATAATTTTAGTGGATCCTCTTTTCTAGCAGAATTGTTTCTCTCTCATCTAGTTCACCATTTTTTAAAATGTGTTTTCTGATAAGGCATGTTAGAAAATTATGTAGTCCCAAGCAAGATGGGCTTAAATATGACAACAAATTCTGAATTTCATAATGATATTATAAGTCTAAGTAGAGTTTTCATTAACATTTTCAAAAACTCCAATGACATGGTAATCAATTAGTAGCCATCGATGCCACTCTCTGGAAGGATGAACTCAAATGGTATCTTCGAGATGATGTGTCTGGGAACCAGGTTGTTAACTTTCTTTTAACACATCTGAAGGGCTGACATAACAGTTAAACTTTAGTTCTACTAAAGAGGGAAGTCAGGAAGAGCTGGGTTTGAATCCTGCCTCAGACATTTACTAGCTACTAGGTATATACCATTGTGCATGACTGGGTGAATCACTTCACATTTTGTGGCCTCATATTACTGAATTTTAGGGTGAAGGACTTGATGACCTCTGGGGTGCTTTTGCTTTAAGATTCCTCATAGAGTCTCACGGAAGTATCTATACCTAAGTGTTAAATGATCAAATATGTCTAAGCTCTTTATTTTGTAGGAATTTTCATGTACACAGATTATTAATGAATCATATTTACATTCATATATTAATAAGGGATAATGGATATTGATGCCAAATATTGATTAATAGAATGCTAAAAGTTTACTGTGGTCTTATATTCCATGGACATTTTAACATGGGGTTCTGTCCTGAAATTCATAGTGAGAATTTTTAGTAATTTAAAGCATAGACTACTGTTTCTCAGGTCTGCTTCCACTTGAGTGAAAGTGAAGAAATGGTCAGGGAAAGGAAGAAAGAGTTTTAAAAGACTGTTACAAAAAATTTTGACCTTATGTTTTTTGTTTTTATTTTTTTCCCATCAAAATGGGAATCAAAGCTTTATATATTTTTTAAAGTATTTTTCTTCTAGTATAACATCATCAACTCCTTGGATCAAGTTCTACCCAGAAGGTATGTCTCACACTTCTAAAGTATTGAGAAATGCTCATTTTAAATGAGAAAATAAACTATCATAGGAAAATATATCATTTATATTTCTTGTAGTAACATAGTCTTATTTTCAAAATATGAGTTCACAAAACTATTTCTTAGTTATGGGATTTTAAAATATGAGTTTAAATGGGTAAGGGACAACCTAATCATAGAAACAAGAAAAATAATTTTTTTTTATGTAGCGTTAACAAGAAAGTGGAGTTCTGTGTTTCGGGTTAATAACATCACATGATTGCCTCTGAGGTCCCATGTCATCATTTATTAGCATCTCTTAATATTTATCTGTTTAATGCAACTACATCTAAATACTTCTAAGATGAAAAATAGAAAATTATACTTGACCCTATGCAGATTATTAATATTATATCACTTTTATATAGCTAATGTTTTTATATGTATGCAACTAGGGAATTATAAATACATGTTAATTAGCAAGTATATTCTGGGTATCCTTTAGGCTATGACGATACAAGTGACACAAACATATGAAGAAATGGTAAGTTTTGCTATCTAGGTCACTTTTATAGCCTAACTAAAGTTTGTATGATCACATACAAATTACCACTTCTTAATCAAGTTTTTAATTCGCAAGTGATTTTACAATACCTAAAAGTGTATAAACAGAAATCAGGATAGCAAGCACTTAAAGAACAAAAATATGTATCCTAGAAATTTTTTCTAGTATCTTGTATTTTTCAGATGAGTTAAGTTTTTAATTAAAGGCTTTGATTATAATAAAGAGTAAAAATTACTATGAAAGGGAAAGTCTGATAAAATTTAAATGTTTTATTTATGAAAGCATATAAAAAAGACCACTATTGGTAGATTTATTATGTTTCCATCCTTAGAACAGAAAACTCAAAGGGAAATGAGTGGGGGTAGGGATAAATAACACCTTTTACCAAAAATTAAAAAAAAATACTATTCAAGTTCATGAGAAACTTCCATGATGCTGAAATGGCTTATACATATTAACAGTGAAGAACTATGAAAATGAATGCAGTAATTATCCATTATCATTTTCATGTTTATGTATGTAATTTTATAATACACACGCCTGTGTGTGCATTTGTTCATACACACTTAAGCACATATATATGTATGTATGTAAGCATGTGTATTTATGTATATACATAATGTATATAAATTGTATATAAATATACAAATATGTATATTTATGTATAATAAAAATATGGCAACTAATTTAATATTCTATTTTAGTCAACAAATAAAAATGATACTTTTTTTAAAAGAGTTCAAGTTTATAAGTTTGATTCAAAAGGAATCAGAAAGTTACTTAAAGTCTATTGTATACTGTTCAGCATATTCAATTTGTCAGTTGAATAAATACAAATTGCTTCTTAACATTCTAGCAAAAACTTTGGTGCTATATTCCTCAGGGAGAAACCCAGTGTTTGTATTATATTAAAATTGACTTAAGAGCAAGATTACAAAAACAAAAACAAACAAAGAAAAAAACAGGAAGCCCCTACATGATTTAAATCAACAGGAGTTTTTCGAATTTATACTTTGGGCTCCTATACAGGAAGATTTATAATCATATTAGTTGAATATGGAACAGATGGTTCTTTAAATATTTTAAAACTGGTCTCAAATGATAGATGTTCTCATAGGTTCTATTTTAAAATGATTTAAAGACAATATTTCACCTTTTCTCTCATTAAAAATACTTCAATATGATGAAAGCACAAATAATGTGAGCTTCTTTAACATAGCAACAGAAATATGTGTGGTCATTAATATTAGTTAAGAAATGCTGTTATAGCAGAAATAGCCATTGCTTTTGAACCTAGCAAAGATTTTGATGTATAGTTTTCATTCATAGATACCAAATGATAATGCTACCCATGAAATTCTTTATCAGATTGTCTGGCCACTTTACAGAGGTTCTGAGAGGAATGATAAATTCTCTGGCTAGAAGTAATTTTTTTCTCCAAAATAGTCATATCTCATAGCTAAGATGAGATTTTTCTGGAGAGGAGTTGAGCACATGAAATCTCACAAAGTTGTATAACTAATACAAAAGTATTCTGAAAAGATTAGGTTGAGATAGTTTCAACCTTGTAACTTCTTCAATACATAATAATATCACTGGCTATTTATATATCAAGGAAACTGCTCAGAATTTCTCCACGTATGCCTTCCCAACTCAGAGAATTTGCTTTGCCTTTTCAGAAAAGTGTAGATTCTGAGTGTGTGTGTGTGTGTGTGTGTGTGTATTTATACAGTGAGTTGATGACCAATTCTTAATTTATATCTATAAAGAAGAAACAATTATTAGCAAATTTGTTACTACAAGATTCTCTTATGAAGAATTTAATGATAGTTGTGTATTAGTCTATTTAAGAAACAAGCTATCCTTTCATAAATTGGTACATGAAAATATTGAGTGAGGCTTAATTAGACAAGTATAAGAATCCAATTCACATGTAAAATTTAAGCATCTTATGCCTTACTAACATGTATTAATGACTAAAAATTAATTAAAACTATTATATTATTCCAGTTGACAAAATCTAAATAATGCTATCTTGAAGTTTTCTAAATTACCTATTTAGGTATGTCATACAAAGTTTGGTCCTCACCTATGGCATAAACACCTATATAAGATCAATTTCCCTTCCTTAGTCAATTTCTTTCTATTTCAAAAAGCGGAAGCATATTTGACGCATTTAGTCAATAGTTAATGTAAATGAATATCTTAACTGTATAAATGGTAATTAGACTATTGATGAAAATGACATATATTTAGCTACAGCATGATCAAGTAGTTGTCAGTCAACTTTAGCTTCACTTGGTATTTATGATACATTTTCAAGATTGAGACATGAACATTAAACTGGTAAATTATGTTCATCATTTTCAATATTAACATTAATTATATAGTATATTTTGGACTTTTTCCAACTCAATATCATTTACAAAAAAGAAGAACAAAAATTAATGCATAAGCCTACATTGACTTTTTCTTTGAGGTCTGACAGGTTTCCTTCTTTTCTATATATTGCAAATTCTGGGCTTTGCAATACAGCTTCTGATCGAGTCATCCAACTGTGAAGTTCAGTTGTATCAGCATCAAACCTGAGGTATGAAAACAAACAAACAAGCAAAAATAAAACCAAACAATATAATTCATTGATTAGTGGTCTATTAAAATTGTGAGGAAAATTTACCAAAATTCCTCTCTTACCTAGCAATCCCACATCCCCTTATGATCTTTATGTTGATGACTCATAGATTATATATCCAGTCATAGCCTTTCTCCTGATTTCCATTACTGAGTTACCAACTGCCTAGCAGATATTTTGATCTAAATGTTCATTTAGACATTTAAAATTCAAAATCTCCAAAATAGAATTATCTCCCATTTTTTTTCTCCCCTCAAACCCACCCCTCTTCTAAAGTTTGCTCTTTCTGTAATGTTCAACTCTATCTTTCTAATCACTCAGGTTTATAAACTTCTCGTTGCCCTTAATTTTTAACTTTCACTCATTCTATTTGCCCAAATTGCAAAATCTTGTCATTTCTATATCCTGAATAGTTTTCATTCATTCCCCTTTTCCTCTACACACACAGTCAATGGTTCATTGTCTCTTGCCTCGACTTTAGCAATGGCCTCCTAAAGGCTTTGCTCCCTAAATCTTATCTTCCTACAATCCATTCTTCACAAACTGCCAGAGTGATTCTTCCCAAATCACAGATCTAACCAAGTCACTCCCTTATTTGATAAATTCAATTATTTCCTCATTACCTCTTAGAATAAGCATGAATTCATATCTCTACTTTTCCTAATGTATAACACATTGGTTTCCATGTTCCACACAGGCCAGTTGAACTTGTCTCCTTAGCGTTCTTCATATATAATATTCCACCTCTTTTCCTCGTACCTTTGTTGTGACTCCTCCATGAGTGGAATACATCTCTTTCTCAGTTCTATCTCTTAGAATTCCTCATATCCTTTAAGACTCAGGGCAAACACATTGTTCATGAAGACTTCCCCCTAACAGTTTCAAAACCACCTTCTATTTACTTTGTAGCATATTCTATTTGTGATTTCTATTTGTAAATTCTATTTGTAACAAACTTCTATTTGTAAGTTATCTTCTACATTGAAATTAAATCCTCCTGAAGATAGAGACTATTTTCCTTTTGTCTTTGTTTCCTCCAGAGCTTAACATAATTAGAACTGCAGAGAGACACTTAATGTTTGCTGATTCATTCAATCAATCATCATTTATTGAGAGCCTACTGTGAGCCAGGCATTCTGCTAAGCCATGAGGATACAAAAAGAAGGAAAAGGCAGTCCCATCCCTCTAGGAGATTAAAATCTAATGGGGAAGACAACATACTAACAAATACAGACAACGCAATCTATATGTGAATAAGAAGGAAATAATTATCAGAGGGAAGACACAAGAGATAAGAGGGTAAGGGAAGGATTTCTCTAAAAGATGGGATGTTAGTTGTATAAAGAAGGAAGCCTGGGAGTTTGGTAGTTGAGCAGAGGAGGGAGAACATTCCAGGAAGGAGATAGTAGAGTTGAGAGATGGAGTGTCTGGTCTGCAGAAGAGTCAGGAGGGCAGTGTCACTGTACCAAAGAATATATGTTGGGGAGTAAAGTGTAAAAAGACTAGAAAGGTAGGAGGGGACTTGGTTATAAAGGGCTTTGAATGCCAAAGAGAGCATTTTGTATTTGATTCTGAGAACAATTTTATTTACCTTTTAGTGAGAAGATCTGGATTCAGTTCCTATTTCTATAATTTTAATAAGTATATGACATTGAGAAAGTCCCTTAATCTCTGTGGGCCTCCTTTTCTTTATCTACAAAATGAAGGGATGGGTGTAAGGGGCCTTTGAGTTCCCCCCTTCTAACTCTCTCTAATCATGTTTCTGTCATCTGACAATCTCTAGCCCTTGCCTGCTCATTAATTTGGTGTTTCATGTTACACTGCCCTATTTTATTTTTAAATGTTTCACCTTTGCTGCACATTGTTTAGTTTTCCAAACTCAACAATAAGCCCCTCAAAGTAAGGGACCTTTACATATGTTTTTTGTTCCTTATCTTCAATGAAATGGGTAGAATGAAGATGAATAAATGTCTACTTCTGGGTCAAGCAACAAACAAGATGGAGGAGGAGACATTTTCTCTGATTCCCTTGAACTCTAAAACCTCTCCAAAATAGAAATGATGCACCAAAAATAAAGAAACTCCACCTATCTTCACGATTTAGGTTACTCAGAAGCTAAAAGATTAAAAAAAAAATATGATTATGTCTACAATGAGCTCCCTTAGCCCCCCTCCCCCCTCATCCCATAATAGCAGCAATGAGAATGAATTAGTCACACTGTCGAACAACAAAAAAAACCAAGTCCTCCACTTGGTCTCCTCTTCCTCTTTCCAGTGCTGTGGGCACCTTGGCTCCAGGCTACAGAAGCCTGCTTGAGCAAGGACAGATACCCAGCGCCTCTGCCTCACTCCACACTACAAAGCCCTATGAATGGCATTATTCTGTGCTGAAAGATATTTCTGCCATGATCAGAAGAAAGAGGCAGGACATGTGCCTGAAATAGAGTACAACACTACAGTCCACCTTACCTAACTCCCTGCATCCCACAGTCTCAGATCCAAATGACAAAAGTTAAACCAGTAACACATGGCAGCTCCATGAACTGCCAATGCCTGGCTAGAGAACTGAGGAACATAGCAAGCACATCAGGATACCAGAACAGAGCACAGCTTCTAAGGTAGCTGTGTGAACCTTCACTAAGGCTAAGGGAAAGTACTTATGGCCTACTCAGGGCAAGTTCATTCCAAAGTCACTTAAGGCAGAGAATTAGGCTATGAATTGTCCAGAACAGGAGGGGGCTGAGGTGCTTGGAGATTCAGCCACCAAAAAGCATCACCAAAGGGAGGGAGTCAGAGAGTCAGAAAGTAAGCAACAGGGGAACACAAAGGCAGAAAAAGACTGAAATTATCAGAAGGGGGAAGAAGAAAACTCAAAGACTTTGAACATAAACAGATAAATCAACATGGAAAACATTAACAGCAGAAAAAAATTTGGCTTCTAGATAAATAAATTCAGGCATCTATGAAGAATAATGAATGTTAGAAATAGATACAAGGTTTTAAAAAATGATTTTTGTAATTTTAAAGGGCAGACATAAGTTTTTATACTAACAGACTTTTCATGAAACCATCAAATGTGAACCTTATGTACTTTGAAAATCTTATAAAGCACATGCTTCCCTTTAAAACATTCAGCTCAGTCTAATGCACAAATATAGCTTCAATCACTGAAGTGACATTTGGACTTTATGAACATGTGGTGACTTTCTGTAGGTTATGCAAAGAATACCTTTCCAATGAATTAAGGCTAAATCAGTTTTCTAGAGACTTTGCCAGGTACAATTGCTATCTCCACACTTCAAGTCTTTATTGGAATTGCTGCCATGGTAACAGTTTCCACACTCAGTTGATGGAGATTTTAAGTAAAGCCTGATGACCAACTGGCATAAGGTTCTAACTGTGATTAGCTTTGAAAGCCGAAAGTTAAATTTCATCTGTAATTATTCTTTCACCTAGGTCTTTATTACTTTTCTCTCTCCCTTTCCCACTATTTTTTTTCTTTCTTTCAATAAATCTGGAGTGGATTTAAGAACAGTTACCATGGGCTTTTTCCAAAGGTCCTCCAGAGAGCTATTATAGAACTTTTAAGTCTTACAAATTCAATAAGGTGCATCAAACTATCTTTGGTCAATTTTAGCAAACATTAAGTTTTCCAGGGAAAATAGCATCTCTTCCCAAGTGCGTAGATGAAACCGAATAGAAATAGATTCTGAAACAGAACTGAAACTTAATTTAGACAAAGCACCATTGTCTTTTCACTGGCTGTTCTTCTGTTTAAAGTTGCCCTCATTCAACTTCATTTAGCCTTGTGACTTCATGACTCCCTTGGGCTATAACAAGTCCAATCCCTGAATTTATGTGAGTCTACTACTGATGATTTTCCTAAGCTATTTTCTTCTTTCTTTTAAAATCTTTGTTCTCAGTATATCTTCCCTGAGGGCTCATTGTTTCAAAAATAAACTTCAAAAATAAATCCCTTCATAAGACTTTTCTACCTCAATATACCCCATTTCCTGCATAGGAACATGATCATAGAATAGGAAGGGGCATTAGGAGTTATCTAATCAATGCTTTCCTCTTATTTTACAGATGAAGAAACTCAGGCTAGAGAGTCTAAGTGATTTGCTCAAGGTCCAACAAAGGTGGGACTGGGTTTTAATCCCAGCCCATTAGAACACAAATCACAAGATTTCTTTCTGTTGTCCTGTAGAGTAATCTCTTAGCAATCTCTTCTTTCTTTAGGGCTGATAAAACACTTTATATCCTTTACCTATCACACTACTCTGGAATAAATGAATGAAAAGCAATTATTTAGCATCTACCATGTGCAAAGCTCTGTGCTAAGTGCTATGCCTCTGATACCTATAGAAGACACCTATAGAGAAAGTAAGACAGCTCCTGCTTCAGAGGAACTCCTAATCTGCTTGGGGGAAACACCTCAAAGGAAGTTTCAACTTCAAATTGGATTGAAGAACTTAAGGATCCTTAGAGTGCAGTAAAGCAGATGACAATGGATTTTTAATATTATGTAAAATTACTTTAATATATTACTTAACATAGTTTTTGATAAAGCTATATGCATTTCTGAAGTCAAACTATTCAATAGCAGTAAGGACTTTGGTAGTGAGCACTCCATGCTCTCCCCACCACCTTTCCCACTCTTCTTCCTCTTTAGTATCTACTGGTGTTGGAGAAGGCAGGTGATGCAGTACTGATAGCGTCAGTTTCCAGGCTGTATCTTTACAAGCATCCCCTGGATAATGGTTTTCTGGGCTAGATAGAAGCAGGGCCTCTGGTCCAGGCATATGTGAGTGTGAGGGATGTCCTTCAGGGATTGTTGGGCTTGGAATCTTTGGCTATCTCCATCATAGACTAAAAGGATATGATGGTTGAGGTGGTGAGGGTGGTTGGTATCACTTTTTAACCTCTGCAAAAAAGTCCCCAAAGACTTTCTTTAGCCTAACTTAGATTATACATTTTCTAACAAGCTCAAGATTACATAATGAACCTTGAGAATGTGGCAGTCTGCTGTCTTACCTTTTATTTGCATATGTTGTTTCCTATAATATCCTCACACTCAGTATGTTATAGACTTTATAGATAGATAAATATACATATACATGTGTGTATATGTATATATACATATCAAATAAGTTTTGAAAAGTAATTTATACTAGTTTGATTAATAGAATGTTTTGTTGATCTGATATTTTACACATGACTTGATGTTTGTTTTTCTTTTTGACTTTATAAATTGACTTGATTTTTAAAAATTCAGTAAATTACAATGATCAGTTATTCTGACTTTGTTGGGATATAACCCTAGTACAGAGAACTGGCGGAATATGGACACTGTGGATCTTTGCTTTGGGCTACACTCTTTACTAGTGGATTATAGAACTATTATTAACCTCTAAAAAGTTATTCTTTTTAAGAGAAAGGAAAAAATAATTGCTCAAGGGAAAGGGAGGCAAGAATGGTCTTTTAAGAATCTTCAAAGCAAAACAAAATGAAAACCGAAATGTATTTTAAAACAGATTGTATATTTCAAATTTGTACAGACAGCTGAATGAAAAATGAAATTCCAAGATTACTAGGAGATCATAATTCTGCATTAACATATGCTAGAATATCTGATAGAAAATCAGATTGTTCCTTTGATCGATGGCCACTTACAATTCAAGTATACCAACAATACTTAAAATAACTGATTTGAAATTATTTTCTGTTGTTCGTGGTAAAACAGTTGGATGAAATTAAAATTTAACTTGTTTGTAAGGAAAAGGCATATCAGTATTGGTAACAAGCAGGGACAATGCAACTAATAAAATAAATTCTTTGAGTCTTATTGACGTAATCTCTCTATAATTAGGTGTACTGAAAGCTTATCTTCCAAATAAAGTTTAGAAGAACTTAGATCACCCTCTAGCCCAAACTTCGTTCCTCTAGTCCTAAGACCAATGGGACAAAATATAATAAGGTTTAAAGGGTGTCTTAGAATTCTGTGGTCACTAAGACAAATAATAACATATCTCAACAATTTCCCATTGTAGGGGTAGCAAATATATCACCCTATTATGTGGAAAAATGAAAATTCCAATAAGTTTAATTATTTAATTATGCTAATACTTCGAATAATCATATTAATAATATAAGATATAATAAAAATAAAATAATAATACAAAAGTAATCATAGGAATCCCTGAAAATAAAAGACATATTGTTGAGAATCTATTGTAATAGAAACATGCTATATCACTGTAAAGAGTATACATTTTAAATTATGAGTATTTCTTCTGGGACCACAAAAACATAAAAGAGAATTCTCATTGTCATCTTCTTCATGATATGGAGATTTAGCATCTTTCATTTCATTGTGATTTAAATTATGCCCTATGTTAAATATTTATTAATTGATACTTCATTCATTTGGAATTTGTTCTAACTTTGGACTGAATGGTCTATACTTTCATTGTACCCATAGGGATTTCCTAAGCAAGTTAAAAATGCAAACAAAATAAGCATGAAAATATGTACTTATTTAAAAGAATCATCTTTTCCCCAGCACAATTACAGAGCTCTTCACACACACACATGCACCCACAAATACACACACTTCTTTTTTGGGAGGGGGTTCCTGTGTTCCCAGCTTATATACCAGAATTTATTAGGAAGAAATCTGTGGAACTGTTAAAGTACATTTCCTTCATATTTTATATAAGAAAATAATAAAAAACCAGGTTTAGCAGTTTCTGTGTGAATAGGATGGTCCTGAGTGAGTAAATCAGAACAGATATGATAGATAGGGTGACATTCTATCTCTGCTTAGAAGTGATTTGGAGCTATTAAAAAAAAAAGAAAAGGTCAAAGACCATTGGCAAAGAGTTTAAAGAACCCAGAGACAAGCTAATAATCTTTTCCTTCAACTCTGTTCTGATTTTACTACTTCTATCAGTAGCAGCACATTACACAATCTCCTCTATTCAAAATTTTACTATTTATCATCAGGTTTTCCTGTTCTTTCCTCTTATATACAATTGGCCATCATCCTTTATGGTCTATCACATATCTGTTTTTGATATTCAGTCATGTCCTACTCTTTCTGACTCCACAGAGCAAACCGTCCATGGGGTTTTCCTGTCAAAGTTACTGGACTGGGTTGCCATTTCTTTCTCTGGTAGATGAAGGCAAACAGAGGTTAAGTGATTGGCCCAGGATCACACAGTTAACAAGTGCCTGAGTGTGGATTTGAACTCAGGTTGTCCCAGACTCCAGGCTCAGTACTCTACCCCCTCTCAGTACTCTACCTCTACTCTACCCTAGTTGCCTAGTTGCCTGTACACCCCACCCCCCCGCACACACATATGTATATAGAAACTTCAAAGATTTTTATACTATTACAATTAAATCTGCATATCTTTTTTTCTTCTATGTAGACATTTTAAGGCTTTAGGAGCATCATCCACACAATATATTTTTGAGATAGACAAAAAGTAATTCTATCAGATTGTGCTACAATGCTTGTTTTAACAGCACTAAAATTTGTCTAATTTTTCCTAAAATATGTCTGGCTTGTGTTTATTTCCAATTAGACCTAGGGGGAAAATTTAAAATATTTGGTTCAATTAAATAGTACTTTAGTAATCATTGAGTATTTCACAACAGAAGGTACTTTTAAAGTGAATATATTATTTTTATTTATATACTTAGATATGACATCATGTTTTCTTGATAACACTCAAAAAGAAAATCAAGCAAATAATAGCAGAAATGCAAATATGGAGATAGAAAAATTGAGAAAGAAATTTAACTTATCAAAAGTAAAGCTTAAAAACACTCTTAAAAATATACTTAGTGTCAATTTCATCACCCTAAGGGTAGAGGAGAAGCAAAATTTCTCTTCTATTTAACTCAAATCAATTAGCAAAGAATGCTTAATGAAAAAGAAGTGAAGGCAAAGTTGAGAAAAAGTGATTATGTCACTCAAAAATCTGTGTTGACCATAATCAGATATTTTATTGACTAGTAATTCTCAAATTTTTTGGTCCTGGGATCCCTTTATAGTCTTAAAAATTATTTAAGATCCTCCAAAAATCTTTTGCTTATGTGAGTTACATCTATCAATGTTCTTATATTAGTAATTCACACATCTTGGTATTACTATGAAAATTATTGTGACTTCATGGTCCCCCGAAAGCATCTTAGTGATCCTCATGGGTCATTTATTTCAAATCACACTTAGAGAATATCACTGTTCCAGACAATGGAGTTCTACTAGGTAAGACTTGAATATCCTTCCCATTATCCAAAGTCTTTCGTCTTCCACAGTAACATCCCAACCTGCAGTTTGCTGCCTATTTTTCCCAACTTAACATTAGGGAGGCCATAATGGATTCTATCTTTGCATGTTTTCCAGTAAGAATTCTGGGTAAATAAAGAAAGAAATGGATAAAAGAATGGAAAAGGAAAGGAGAAACAGGAATTTCCAGGTCTCAGAGATAGGGACCCTTCTTTGTTACCCTTTTAAATGTACAGTATACTAGGATTCCTCACAGCAAAGAATATGGATGGTTCTGTGAGTAGAAAGATACATTATAGATAGATAAATTGATGGATATAAATTAAAAATTTGAGAAATATTGACTTTAGAAAAACTTGATTTCAAAGAGTTCAGAATGAAGATCCCATAGTCACAGATGTTTGAAAGAAAATGAAATTCTGAAAATAAAAATGAAAACATGACCATAATGATTTAGAAGAGAAGGAACAAGGTTGGAGAGAAGCAAGTGCCTATTATATGGTAGCACAGGTGGCACAGAGAAAAGAGTGCTAGCCCTTGAGTTGGGAGGACCTGAGTTCAAATATGGCCTCAGATGCCATTTGTGTGACCCTGGGCTAATCACTTAACCCTATTTGCTTTACTTTTCTCATTTGTAAAATGATCTAGAAAAGAAAATGAAAAACCAAAGTGGGGTCATAAAGAGTCAGACAAGACTAACAAACAGAACAAGCAATCTAAGCTAATGTGATGTTAATTATGTTAATAAGAGTCAACAATCTTCCCTACCCATTCATGGGCCTGCCTATTAAAGGAAGCTTGATTAGGGGAGATTTGTTTTGTAGGAAGGCCCGTATCCTTTGTTAATTTCTAATGTGGCACTGGTTCTCAAAAGTGAATATATTAACTCTGAAAAGTGTATGCACACACACACACACACACACACACACACACACATATATACACACAAATATATATATACACATACATGCACATAAACACACATATATACACACATACATATACATGTATACATACATATACATACACACATCCATATATACATACACACACTCTAAATTAAGGTTTTGTTTTGGGGCTTACTCAAATGTTTGTCCAGATGAAACTCTCGGTAGCCATTAAGAAACCCCAGGCTTTGAAAACCCAGATTTGGTGCTTCTTTTCTGAGAATGGTATGTATGTGTGTAATGGTCAGACAGTTGGATCTGTATTTCTCTGTATTTTCTCTGAAGTTCAGGATGCTGACTTTTTCCCTCGAGCTAAGTGAATGATATATGTATTTCATTAAAGTGATTGTTGACTCCTCGAAAGTTCTTTCCTTTCAAAAAAGCCGATCTCATAACCCGCAGAGTAGGCTCTCCTGTGCATGCCAGTGTCCTTATGCTCTGTTTTACAAACATTACTTCATCTGTTCATTTAAAGATACACAATGTAGCAATGAACATATGCAAAAGAGAAGAATGAATCTAAAATAACAGAAAAGCTCTCCATAGCTCAGGACAACTAAGACTCAGCATGAGATGAACCTTGCAAAACATAATTCTAAGGATAAAGAAAATGTGGAGTTTTAGAACATGTCGTTAGGGCATGAAGAACATAGAAAAATGAAGTCTGCTTTTCAACACAGATCACATTAATACTAGCCCATATTTATGCAGTGCTTTAAAGTATTAAAAGTACTTTTTTTAAAAATCCAGTTATATAGAGAGTAAAAGGAGACTTCTTTTAAAGAGGAAGAAGCTTAGGTTCACAGAGTTTAAGTGACAGTCTGATTCCCACCTCTGTGCTTATTCTGGTAGATCTCACTGCTTCCCAAGTAAGAGAGGTGAATTCCCAAATACATATTTTTCCTCCCTAAGAATGGTCTTCACTATTGAAAGGATGTAACAAACACACTGAGAAGAAAATTGAAACCCATGCTGGATGGGGAAAAAAAAAACAGGGAAAATAATTTTTTTTTTATTTTTAAATTTATTTAACTTTTTACATTCATTTTCACAAGATTTTGGGTTCCAAAATTTTCTCCCCATTTGTCCCCTCCCCACTCCCCAATATACTGGACATTCTAATTACCCATATCACCAATCTG
>CM053771.1:365976936-366053771 GCA_028658325.1 Potorous gilbertii | reverse complement strand
CGGCAGGCTTGACTGCTCTTCAATGGGGGCTTATCTGCTGGTTCTCAGGTGGGGGCAGGGCCGCCTCTCAGGCTCAGTTCCTTCAGGGGGTTTATACAGAGATCCTTTGTAGTGGAGCTGGGGTGGAGCTCCAGTCCACTCTGGGAGTCTCTGGCTGAGCTGCCTCAGCCTCTGCCGCAGCAGCCGCTTCCCAGGGGGTCCGAGTCCCGGATATCCCCCACTCCCCTCTGAGTCTGTCTCTCTCACTGACCTGTGCGTCTGTGGGTGGAGGGACCTTTGCGGCTGGAGATTCAGGTCCCTGACGCCTGCTGGGCTCTGCTGGCTCCTCTCAGTGCCGCGTGGACGGGGCGGGGGAGGGGAGCGCTTGGCAGGACAGGACTCCGCTCCTATCCGGGGTACCTTTGCGGTCGGTTCTTCAGGGCTCTCTGCAACGGAAATCTCCTTCACTATGTTGCTGTGTGGCTTCCACTGTCCCAGAATTTGTCAGGAGTTCTTTTTACAGGAAATCTATGGGCTGTGGGTTCGGACCTAGCATAGGTGAGTCTTTCTACTCCGCCATCTTGGCTCTGCCCCCCAGGGCAAATAATTTTAAATGAGGACAAATCTCTGAGATAAGTGTGATATAGTAGAATGAACACTGGACTTTGAAGGAAAATATTAATAAAAATACAGTTAATAATAAAAATGACTAGAATGTATATAGTAGTACTTTAAGGTTTGCAAAGTACTTTACAATGATTACTCTCGCAGCAATGCTGGGAAGAGGGTGCTACCATAATCTTTATCCTACAGATTAGGAAATGAAGGGAAATAGAAGTTGTGACTTGCCTAGTCATACACCTACTAAGTATCTGAGGTTAGATTTGAACACAGGTCTAAGCTCTAGCTCTAGCAATTATCAAGGGCCACTGAGCTTCCTCTAAACCCTGTATTTTTCACTAATTCACTGTTTGAACTTGGGATAACCACTTATTCTCTCTGTGGAACATTCATTTTAAACTAGGGTATTAAAGGGATAGGTACTACAAGAAATAATATTCAGGTAAATGCCAAGATTTTCTAAGGAAAAATGTAGACTCCAGAAAATAGATCTGTGAGTTTAAGGTTGATTAATGCTTGGAAAAATTCATGGGTGGTATTTATGGAACATATTATTTGTCAGCACTCAGAGACCTGGTGGTTTCTGAGCATTCCCATGGGATAATGCAGAATGATTCATACCAAGCTCATTTATTTTCCTCCTCCCTGTTTCAGAGAGGTGCCTGAGGCACTGAGAGTGATTTGCCCAAGGTCATTCACTCAGCCAGTGTGTCATAGGTAGGACTTGAAGTCAGATTTTCCTAACCTTGAGTCTGACCAGTCCACCCATCTCATGTTGTCTCCTGCAAAGCTCTGAAAGTAATCTTAAACTTCATTAGTAAACACATACTATCAAAAACTGGAGCAGTAACCATCCCACTGAGCAATATACCGGGGAGATCAAATGGGCAATATAGCATTCAAGACCAGACACCACATTTTAATGAACCAATCATTGAACATTGGATTTGTTTAAGATTAGAAAAAGATTACAAGGCTATATATTGTCACTATGCTTATTTAACTTATATGAAGATGCAAAATACCAGGCTGGATGAATCAAAAGTCAGAATTAAGGTTGCTGGGATAAATATCAACTATTTTAGATATACAGAAAATGATACTCTGATGGCAGAAAGTGAAGAATTCAGAAGCTTCTTGATGATAATGGAGGAGAGAATGAAAGCTGGTTTGAAGTTTAATATGAAAAAAAAAAACTTTAACATCATAGCAACTGATCCTGTCACTTCCTGGCAAAGAGAGGGAGAATAAATGTATCCAGTGTCAGATTTTATGTCCCTGTGTTCAAAGATCACTGTAGATGCCAGTGACTGTCGCCATGAAATTATAAGACCCTTGCTCCTTGGAAGGAAGGACATGGACAGCATACTAAAAAGCAGAGACATCACCTTGCTGACCACAATCTGTATAGTGAAAGCTAAGGTTTTTCCAGTGGTGATGTATGGCTGTGAGAACTGGATTACAAAGAAAGCTAAACACTGTAGAACTGAACTGTGGTGCTGGAGAAGACTTTTGAGAATCCTTTGGACAGCAAGGAAATCAAATTAGTCAATACTTAAATTAATTCTGACTGTTCACTGGAAGGTCACATATTGAAGCTGAAGTTTAAAGTTTCTCACATTGTGAGAAATCAGGACTCACTGAAAAAGATTCTGTTACTAGGAAGATTGAAGGCAAAAGGAAAAAGCAGAGAAGGAAAAGAATAGATGGTGTCATGGAAGCAACAAACATGAGCTTGGATAGACTTGAGAAGATAGTGGAGGATAGAAGGGTCTGATGTACTATGTTCCACAGGGCCATGAAGAGTTGGACACAACTGAACAACTTACAATAAGAAGTGACAAACTGGAGATGGGCCAATAGAATAGTGAAGGAATCTTAAATCATACGATGAAACTGGAGAAGTTTAGTCTGGGAAAGATAAGATTTTCAAGGATAACCAAGGAATCATAGGATCTTAGAACTGCACAGAATATTAACAATCATGTGGTTGAATCTGTTTTAAAAATGACATAATTGAAGATCAGAGAAGTTAAATGATGACATCAGTGTCACAAAGTCAGGCAATGGTGGACCTTAGAATTGTCCAGCAATTCTTAACAACATTTAAATAGAAAGTAACAAACTAATGTATTGTGTAATTACAAAGCATAAAGCTTGGTTCAGCAAGACTTTGTATGGAAGCAGATATTAGATTCAATATAAAAATAAAAACAATTTAAACTCCAAAAATAGAACATGCCTACCTTGTAGTATACTGAATTTTCTGTTGCTGAAAGTATGCAAACAGAGATGCATGTCCATGTATCAAAGATACAATTCCTACTTGGTGTTCAAATTAAATTTCTTCCAAGTTCCCCTTTATCTCTTAGGTTCTATGACTATTTTTTAAAATTTTTACTAAGCATTATTTTACTTGGAAAAGAAATGAATAAATTAAAATTGTTACATGTTGTCTTAAGTAACAAAATTTACTTAGTGTACTCTAAAAAACAGGGAAATAACTAGTTTTAAAATGCTTTCTCCCAGGGGTTAAGATATTAGTAGAGAATTTATGTTCATTCCTTCTTTTAAGATTATTCTAGGGTCAGTTAGGTGGGGCAGTGGATAGACCACTAGCCCTGGAGGCAGAAAGACCTGAGTTCAAATCTGACCTCAGACACATATAAGCTGTGTGACCCTAGGCAAGCCACTTAACCACAATTACCTCAAAAAAAACCAAAAAAGATTATTCTGAAAGGGTTGGGAGGAAAACAGCAACTTTTTTTTCCTAATTAAAGAACTATGGTAGCTCTTATAAACAAGAATCATTTACTAGAGATGAATGAAATCTTAGAAAGCATATAATCCAAACCCTTCATTTTGTTGATAAGCAAACTAAAGCCTAGTAAAGTGGCTTGTTAAACATAATGCTGAGTATGGAATACAGATGTGGATCCAGTTCTCCTGATTCCAAAATTCCATACAGTACTGTATCAATACAGCTAAGTAGTAAAGAACATACACAGAAACTACATTATTTTAAAAACTGGAGATAAAATTCTATGAAGCTGCAGACTCCTAAGGCATATCTTTCAGTTAAAATAAATTAAAGTTCTCATTGGATTGGAAAGGTAGGAAAGAAATTCTTCTTCAAATAGTTTAATAAAATGATTAACTTTTTTCCTAAGTGAGAAATGAAATTATGTCATAGTAATGCATCTATGAGCAGAAAATATGACATGTACACTCTTTACATCTTCATTCACTTAACAATAAGATTTTACATTTATTTCAAAGAACAGAAAAGTCCCAAATGTTCTTGTAGAAGTAAATGTTGAACCCTAGATGGAGCACTTCCCTTTTATTTCTTTCTAGTTAAATGCTTAGTTTCGTTTTCCCTACACTCTCTCCATAAAGATAATGGGGTGAAAAAATGGATTATTCACGGACATCCCTCATACATGGAAATACAAAATGCATAAAGATATAGATAAAATGTTACTAAAAAGAAATGTTATTAAAATGTCTGTAGATGAACTAAACAACTTTGGACATTTTGACTCAATTTAGTATACAGAATCCCTTAATAAAAATATATTCATCATTTTGGGGCATATACTTAAGCCAAATTATATGATATTTGTTCTCACATGAAAATAGAATTCTATGCACTTTATTGTGCATCATTTTTTTTAACTTTCCCCCCATTTTTCTCCAATGTTTAGCTTTTCCCACAAATATGTGGATTTTTTCCTTTTTACAAGTTAATCTAAGAATGCCTTTTCCATGTCAACTACCGTATTTTTCAGTATTAGTATATGAATTGAAATACTTTAAAAGGCCATTTTTTAAAGAAATATATTCAAAACTGAGAAAAGAGATGGATACTTTTGTACTTATACGCACTGCCAGGCATATAGACCCCTTTATTCCTTATGCATGTAGCATTCTCTCAGATTTACACTTGCGAGCTGGGTCCCCAGAGTGTAGCTGCACTCTGCAGTTCTAGCTATAAGTCTTGAGTTGGCTACTTCTCTACCATAGCCAAGAAACCACTACTGGTGGGTTTCCCATTAATAATTTGACACCAGCCGCCATCGACTTGTAGCAATGACATTTACTTTGATGACAAAGGTATAAGGATCATTACAAATAAAACATCCACCAAAATCTGAGGTTCCTTCTGCCACAAAAACACACATTATCACCCATGGGAAAAACAGACTTGGAGTAAAGTGGAAGGAAGAAAGCTCACACCTCCTGGTACTGGGGGCTTAAAAGTCCTTCCTTTACAGTGATGTCGTACCAGGTTCTGATTCTCACCTTCTTTGCAAGGAATTACACTACTTGAAACCCTCTCCTCCCCTCCCCTCCCCTCCCCTCCCCTGCCCTCTCCTCTCCTCTCTTCTTCTCGTATGGAGTGTTTATTTCTGTTTTCCACTGGATGCATTCAGTGTCTTCTGCTAGTATAGTAGCTCTAATGACATGGATAATGAGGATGAAGAAGATGGAAAAATTCCTCTCCCAACCTGCTGTCCTCTAGTACAGGAATTTCCATAATTACATCCAATTCTCAAACATAAACTGCAGAATGATTTGCTTTTATCTATATATCTAACATTTATATAATAGCAATAATAAATAGTATTTATATAGCACCTACTGTGTGAAAGGTACTTTGCTATACCCTTATTAAGCTCCTTAAAAATGTTCTCATTCGATTTTCACAACAACCCTACAAGGCAGGCTAGTCATTGCCATCTCCATTTTACAAATGAGGAATCTAGGGTAAACAGAGGTTAAGTGATTTGCCCAGTCACACAATTAGTAAATGCCTGACGCTACATTTGAATGCAGATCTTCTTGAGTCCAGGCTCCGTATTCTATTATTCCATCTAGCTGTTTCCATCTTACCATCTATCCCCAATGAAGCTGATATTCTTAACCAATCACAGAATATTTCCTAGTTACTATGAATTTTCTTTTCATCTTTGTCAAAGGGCTGTAACTCTCTCAAGGTGACTTAAGAACTTTTTTCAAATATTGTTGTACAGTTGTAGGAGAAGTTATTGATACTTCTTTTACATTGGTTCTATGCAACTTGTGATTCTTAGCCTCCTGTACTTACCTTAAATTGTCCATGGCTACTAAAAGTACACAGGAAACAACTAGAGAACAGAGATGTTATTTGAAATATTTCTTCTATAGTGGCATAGCTTTAATGATATCCTAAATGCATCATGGGGTTATTTGTGCCATCAGATAATTAGTGGAAATTTAAATGAAGATTCATTCCAACCACAATGCCTGTTGCAAGCAACTATTTAAATCAATAGAGCTTTCTGTATTTATATTAATGTGATTCAGACAGAAACTCCATCCTTACACTTGTATAGTATGGTATCCATTTTGGTCCTAATCCACCCCTCCCCCCATATATCCATATATAAAAGTTTTCAAAAGAGAAGTAGAAATATTACATTTACTGTTGTTGTTTTTTTAATTTTTTTTATTGTGAGAGTTCCCCAAATTAGGACCATGTAGTCCTGTCAATTACTCGTGGTAATAATCCCTTAGCTACCTCACAGAAAACCAACAGACCAGTAAAAGACCTGAAGAATGAGAAATTGGTTGGACGTGTACAGAGAGAAGTTGCATTTTGAATGGAAAGTGATCAAATCTCCTGAGAGAAGCTAGGGAAGTGAATAGTTGTATATCAGATTAAGATAACTTCTATCGTTATATAGAACAGTTTCCGAATCCTGGCTGGAAAATGTCTTTTAAAATCAGTGAGCAATTGTGGGACCCATATTGATAGACAAAGCAAAAAAGAACACATAAAATCTTTACCTATGTGATAGAATTAAGAGGTTGTTGTAAAGGAAGGGCCAAAATGCTATTTTAAATCCCTGAAAGAGAATGACAGCTAGCAAAGAGAACCAAAAGAATGCTATCAGCATTGGATGAAGGCAGATAATACATAAGGAATATTTTTTGACTTGGTGAAAGATTAAATCATGACTTTTCAGCTACATATAAAAGTAGCAAGCTTGTTAGGAACCAGTCAGCACACCAGTAAAGCAGTTAGTATTCAGAAGCTTCTAGGCTTGGCAACACCTTGAAGAGGTAAACCTTTTCATGTGTGCCAGAGGGCAGAAAGGATGGGGGCAGTAAAATCAAGATGGCTTGTTCCACTCCATCCCACCACTCCACTGACAACTGCACTGTATTCAGTCAGAATCATGGAGAGAAAGATAGAAGATATATTAATAACAAGAACAGATGCACAGAGATAGGTAATCAAGGGGGCAAGAAACTTCAAGAAGCATGAGAACAATACCACATATGGAATAAAAGTGTTTCAATAGTCAAAAGTAATGAATTAGCCCTTTTACAACACAGGAGGAGCCTCACCACTACCATACTTTAAATTTATACCCATTGTGCTACAGACTATATTTGTGGAAGAGTGTGTCCACAGGTTTTTCTCTCATTTTTTTAATTATCCCTGCTATACACTTAATAAATCCCCTTTCTAAAAATTAATTAAACTTGACTGATAAGCAATGGAGAACTTATCATGGGGGGTTACTGATGGATACCTGTTAGAAATTCTGTCCTCTTAGGTTTACCCCTAGGATTATAAAGGGGCAAAGTATTCAGAAATCCTTTGAGCACTTTTGCAACTAATGCATATAAGGGTAGAGGATGTAGCCCTAGAAAGAGTTATATAAAAATAAAATGAATGAACTTGGGATATTCAGGCTGACAGCCCTTAGCACAGTGGTTGACTTTAGTTTTAAAATATATTTACAATGTAATTCAATCCAACAAGCTTTTTAAAAATCACCTACAATGTGCAAGGCATTATTGGAGATGTTTGGGATAAAAAGCAAATGAAAAACAATCCCTGTCTTTCAAGGACTGTTTCAACTTAAGCCATGACATCTCCATACTTGAGGTTCTTTGGTAAAATAGATGTAAAAATACTAGTCGGCTGCTTCACAGAGGTAGTGAAGGCTGGCCGGTGAATGGTTGGAAAATATTTCAAAAAGTATAGAAAAAGTAAATAATCAACTATCTCACTGATCTAATTTGTTGTTCTAAAAAAAACCCAGTTCATTCTATAGGTTTTTTCAATCATATGTTTATTTTTAGCTTAGTTTCATCTCTGTTTTTAATTATATCTTTAATTCAAATACTCTTTAAAATAGTATAAGCTCAACACATATAGGATATATATATATATATATATATATATATATATATATATATGCATGTTATATACATTTATGTATGCATAGGAATGTCACTTAAGTAAATATAATTATAAAATTGTTGTGCAGAAAATTAAAAAAAAGAAATTGCCAATGCTGCATTTACCTTTAAAAAATTAGTCCGAGATGCCAAAGTACAAATGCAAATCTATTTTAATAAACTTGGTCCTCTTAGTTCTTTTGCTTCTCAGGAAAATTTTATAGCTATCATTTAATTTTAAAGGAAAACAAAACCTAAGATGACAAAAATTATTTAAAATAAAAAGTTGTAAAACTTTTAAAAATTATGTTACAAGTTTCTTATTCCATAATTATCAGGGGAAGAAGAAAAAATAAACTTCAAACTTTTTTTAACATAATTGAGAAAACTGTTTTGTTTCAACATGTATATTTGTTATCAAACAATGTGGTATATGATTATGTTGCACTAGAATTGTGCTATAAGAAAATGATAGAGGGTAGCTTTAGAAATTCCTGGGTTTTATATGAACTGATGCACAGTGGAATGAAAAGAATGAGGAGAATGTTATACTCTATAATAGAAATATTGTAGGACTGAACAACTGTGAAAAATTGAATCACTCTGATCAAGGCAATGAGCCAAAATAGTCCAGAAGACCTATGATAAAAAATGCCATCCACCTCCAAAAAGAAAACTGACGCTCTGTGAGTGTAGATTAAAGTATACTTTTAAAACTTTATGTTTCTTGGGATTTTTTCTGTGTTTTCTTTTGCAGCATAGCTAATAAGGAAACAAGCTTTGCATTATGCATGTTTATAATCAATATATTGCATTCTCAAGAAATAGGTGAGGCGTAGGTAAGAGGGAATTTGGGATTTTTAAAACAAATGTTAAAAACTTTAGATGTAATAGCAATTTAGATGGAAAGATCTTTCTCAGTCATTAATAGACCCATATGACCTGCTTGAATCACCTGGAGGCTTAAGTCATATGTGGTGGGAGGAGCTTGCTGAACAGGAAGGGTGGAGAAGAACCAGAAAAAAGTGAGTGGAGCAGTCAGGCAAAGGAGAGCAGACACAGGCAGGCAGGCAGACATGGCATGGCAAGACTCAGGCTTATGAATGTGAGAAGGGCTCAGCAGAGGGTGGAGGTTTGAGAATGGTTTTTCCCTCTGCTGGAATCATGTTTATTAACTTCTTGGTCACGATGACAGATTCAACTTTCTGGTTCTGGGATCTGGCTTTATGGCATCTACATAAATGTTTTTCTTCTGCCTTCTTTATTGGAGAGTCTGTTATACATTGCTATTGAGAGCTATGCCAGCATATTCACAGTCATCACCAGTACTGTGAATATTACCTAGGTGATACAAATATGTAGTGAAATATTCAACATTTTTAAAAAACCTACTATGTGACAGGTACTGTGGCAGATATTAGGGTTATAAAGAAAAAAAAGGTTTCTACATTTAAGGAACTTATATTGTTTCAGAAGAGATAACACATGTCTATTCATCTGCTATTTATCTATGTATTTTAACAAAGGAATGGGAATGTTTTATCAGATTTAATCTGGTTTCTTACAGATTTCACCTTGGTGTAGGAAATAACTTTGCAGCTCTAAGTAAGAATGCTGGGAGTGGTGGTCACGGAGGGATAGTGTTGTACCCTCCAACTCTACAAGAAATAAGGGATACAACCCCTTCCCTCTTTTTACCATCTTAGCATTGTCTATGTGTTAGAATTAAACTACTCAGAGAGAGACTTGAGGAGTTGAGTAGCTTTAATTCCTTCTGGCTTGCAGTTTTGAGAGGAAAGATGGAAGAGGTCAATTCCACTATAGGCTGCCAAATGAAAAGACTTTGGAAAGATATGAAAGGAGACAGTCTCCATCTTGTTCTTATCCATAGCTTACTACACTAGAGACTTCAAAGACTTTTTCCCTTGGTTGTACTCTTAGATGAACGAAGTTACATCAATCTCAGTAGCAGAGCCTTTTCACACTGTATTGTGAGGTGTATATATTCTCCTATGCATACCTTTTCTAATTTTTTTTAGTTTCTGCTTTCAATAAATAGGTTTCCTTTAGAAATTGATAGGAACTACATTTTGTCTTTTTAAAAAAATTATCTTTAGTTCCAAATACTCTCTCTTCATATCCCTCATCTGCCCATTGAGAAGACAAGAAAACTACTCCAAAATAAACTAAAAAGCACTACTAACATTATTTAGGTCTAATTTCATCTTGGTTAGGTGATTATGACAATGAACATTTACAAATTTTCTTTAGTCACTGGACAATTCTCCACAAAGGTAGGGGAATAGGAGCAAAATATCTAAAATATACTTTAATTGGGAGAACTATACCAAGAGGTTTAAAAAATCATTTTTTTAGTGGAAATGACATTTGGAGGTTTAATGTTTTCCAGAGGAATAGTAGAATTGACCTGTAAAAGATCTTTCATTCTAGAGACTTCTTCAAGCAACCTACAGCTCCTAACTTGGATCTCTGAAGCTAAAACAAGTATCTGAATCAAATAATTTCCTCCAGTATTTATCTTGCTGGACTGGCACAAAAAAAAAACTTTTGAAAGGTCTTTTCATCCAATGTCCTTGAAATATGAGATTATCTATATCAACCTTATCAAAAGTTAAACAAAAGTTTTAAAAAATAAGGATAAGGAAACCTACAACTTGCAATTATCTAGAGAGACAAATCATACAGGTTAAATATTTCAAAACAAATGGGATAAAGGAGAACTAGGGCCATAAAAGGCCTGAGGAACATAACCAAAAGGAGAATTTGAGTTCCAGTGTAGGACAATGGTTCATTTACAAATGTCACTGTCTTCACAAGTGGTCAGAATCTTGTTGAAGAAACTCTAGTCTAGGAAAACTGCAGACTAGTCAGGAAGCTCTTACTTCCCTCTCTGCCCTTTCCCCTTCTGTCCACATCAATTTAATTAGGCAGTTTAATTGAAAAAGAATTGTTTAAAAAAAACTCCTTTTCAAGTGAAATCATTGGAAACCAATCTCCTAAACAGATGACAGATTAACTGGAATAGTAGCAATTGCTTTGAGCTACTCTTGTGTTATACATTGATTTTTATATGTGAAATAATATTCATTTACTTCAATAATTCTTTTGCAGTAAAATAATCATGATAACTGTAATTCAGTGTCATCATATCATATTTATTTTTGAAAAGACCATCTAAGCAATAAGCACAAATTTTTTGAAGATGCCATAGCTATTAAGAAAACAAGGGAAAATTACTTCCATCAACTAAGAAACTCTAATATGAATCAAGGCTGCATTAAAAAAAAATCTCTTAGGTCTAGAATAAACAGTATTAATTGCATCATGCCTAACATTATTTTGTAGGCTTTTAAAGTAAGTAGATCTATAACAAATTATTAATTAAATACTAGCTAGTAGAATCACCAGCATTTGTAAAATGCTTTAAGGTTTGCAGCGGGCTATTTGATCCTTTTAACAATACTAGTAGCTATAATTGTCATTCCTATTTTACTGATGAGGAAATTTAGGCTGTTGATGGTTAAGTGACTTACCCACAGTCACCCACTTGTTATTTAGTGTTTGTGGCAAGATTCAGATTCAAGTCTTCCTGACTGCATGCCCAGCTCTCTAAAATATGTTTCAACCTAGTTGCTTCATGTTCATTTCCCAGAAATATGAAAGTGAATTTTAATGGTGACAGGTTAAACTACCTAGCACTTTAGGGCTATGAAGTATGTCACGTAAATTATTTCATTTGATCTTTATAACAATCCTATTGTGCAGTTATTAATGCCTTCCAGCTGAGGAAACTGAATGACTCAGAGAAGTACCATACTTAATGTCAAATAAAAATTAGAAATTGAATGTTTTGCAAGAAAGTTAAGAAACTGTGACTAGAATGTAGATCAGGTCTAGAGATAGACATTTTGGAGTCATTTGCCTAGAAGTGACTTAAAGCTCTGACATTAAATGAGTTATGTAAAAGATGGAGGAAAGAGAGACAAAGCAGAGATGGACTGGGAAGAACACTCACCATTAAAGATGGAAAGAGGAAAAAAGGTCAGGATATGTGAGGAATGAATTAGTGTTTGTAATGGCAGTAGAACCAAGTGGTACCATGTAACAGACAAAGGAGTAATCGATGTCTAGAACAAGGAGAGTTCATCACAAAGTAATATCCATGCTGTTTGTGATCTAAACTCATAAAATATATTTACTCTATGTACACATTGCCGTGGGTCTATTGAGCAGCTTACATTCTGTCTTTCTTTCTATTAGCATCAATCTCAGTTGTTTCAAGTACGTGTCACTGCTGGCTATGGTGCTTTTATTAGGGCTAAAATTGTTGCATGGGATGAAAGATACTATTGTGCAGAGGTCTAGATACAATATATTAGAGGGAACTTTAGTTATTTTAATCCAATTCAAATGTGCAGAATGAAAAATCCTCAATCATTGAATAAAAATCCTCCGAATACTCAAGCCTCTACTAATGGTTCTATTTTCTGCCAGTTCAAATATTTCAGCTGAGAGTTTGGCAAATAATCTAGGTCATCTTAGCCTGTCCTTTAGCCATTCCACCTCATCCATGTGCAGAAAGGAATTTCTGACATTAGGGATAAGAAGAGATGGAGAAATAGAAAGTCCATTGAGATTTTCTCTCCCTGACCCCTGCTTCTTGTCAGCCTTTTATAACAATTGTGGGTTGCCATTCTCCACTTCAAGGGCCAAAACCAAGTGCACTGAAATACATTCAAGATTTGGTAGAAATACCTGGCTACTGGTTCTCATAATCTCTGTAAGCATTGATAAGTAGAGACTGTGGATATGGGGAAATAGAAATGGGTTCTTATATAACTCTGCTGCCCATTTCTAGGGAAATTGTATCACATATCCAGGTGGAAATAATTAGAAATAATAGGGGCTTTCCCTGCTCCAGACTACCTGGTGAAGGGATTGCCCCACTTCTCGAGAATCGAATAAAGGAAATTTCTGTTACAAAAAAAAAAAAGAAAAAAGGAAAAAGAAATAATAGGGATATCATCCAAATGAAACTTGAATCTTGAATAAAATTAATCCTAAATATGATGAAAATTTGCACTCTTGACCAGTAGCTAGAAGGTCTCAGAAAGATCCTTCTTCATAAATAGGTATAGAAAGACAGAAAATAGTGAACACTTTATTTGAATAACCTTTTTATGGTTGAAGCATTTTTCTTTCTCTTTTCAAAACAGCTCATGCCCTATTTTTAGGCATGTATTCTTCCCTTTGTACCTTTATCTTCTCAAATCCTAGTATCAAGTTCCTTCTACATGAGTCCTTAGACATGTGCTATTTAGAAACACAAGATGATTTTAAAGTTTTTTTTCTAATTTAAAAATTCATTTAACTTGATCGGCCAAAAATTATTTAAAGGAGAACAAAGTTTTCAAGATAATTAAATTAGCTTTTCTATTTATATAAATTTTAATTATAAAATCAATCAATATGTTCACATATTTAAAGCAATATAACTAATCCTTCTAACTAAAGCTAATCCTAATATAATTAAAATAAATCTCTTTTAAAATAGTATAACAAATATAAGTACTTATAAATATGAAAACAGGAAATCTGCTCTATAATTTCTCTTGATTTACTATCTACAAATTAAGAAAATGTATTCTCATATACTAGCGGAATGGACCCCACCTATTACAGATATGTTTTTTCTTCATGAAAATGTGTGTTTATTACTGCAAGAAAGAATTTTCTAAAACATGAAACAAGATACCACACAAAAGACCTTTCTTAGGAAATATTTTAAGAAAGAAAAAGAAGAAACCAAAAGGTTGAACATATTACACTTGTAATTTATCACTTGTGGTTTATTCTTTTAATTAAATAAACTATTTTAACAGTAGTTCTGATGAAGCTCAGTAATGGTTCCTTAAGAAGCCCTTGAACACAGTTTCAAAATTTCTATTACTAAAATAATAATAAATTATGGACTCTCAAGGCATAGGCAAGTATTTTTTAAAGTACAAGCAATTCCATCATCAAAAGCAGTAGCAAATTGCCTTTTCTGGGCCACAATTAATCTGCATCATTGAAAAAAATACCCTCTCACCTTTTCCTAATTTCTGAATCCACAACAATCTGCCTCTTCTTTTGGGGAGGTGATGGTAGCGGCTCCTCTTTGGCATGCTTTACCAGGATTTGTTCCCTTGTGGTCACCATAGTTACAGTTTCCATTACAGTTGTCTGTGTTAGAGATGTCTGAGTGGTGGTGACAGCCTGTGAAATCTGCGAGAAGTATTGAAACAGAGGTCACACATTGCTAGAAAGTCTGCAGGAAAGACTGCTTAAAGTGGCAATAGGAAATAATAAGAAACTGCTCCTACTTGTTGGTGAAGTAACCTTAAGTTAAAAAATAATGTTATGTTGTATTTAAATCAAACTGTCCTATGTGACTTAAGTTACATTGGATAAACTAATTGGAGAAGACATTATCCAAGTTAGAAATGTAGCAAGTGTTTTTTATTTGGGAGGAGAGGGGAGATTAGGGCAAAATATTGTTATTCCAAAATTGTGCTTATACCCATACCTTTAACATGCAAATGGAAAACTGGGAATGGCCACTAGTTGCTCATTCAGTTGTCTACAGAAACACCTCTCCATTTTTCTCAGTTGTCAATGTTTAGAATTTTCCTTCCCTTCCCTTTTACCTCACCAGTGCAGATCCCACTGATTCCTAGGAATCCCCCCTTCTGTATCCTTGTCTTATACTTCACCACCGTTCACTGTTACTCCAGTTAGTTGGGCTGATTCTGTGATACAAACTCAGATGACAGATACAGAGTACAGGCAGGAAAGGGGAAAGGAAATAAGGAAATAGTCTAAACCCATACCTCCGCACTTGCCTCAGAGGCCATACTAGCTTCTGTGATAAAATGCTCAATATAAACATTGCTTAAATGATTCTCTGAAATATAGGCATTGAACTAGGGGAGGGTGGAACAATAACTAGAAAACAGATTGTTCTCTCAGCACCTTGCAGTTTAATGATGGAAAAGAATTTATACAAGTAACTAAAATTCAAGCAAGAGTGAGACAAATAGAGTCAGAACAAGGCAAAAAATCCTGAGAAATTTGAGGAGGGAGAAATAAAAGTCACTTGGGAGACACAGGGATTCAAATTTCATGAGAGCACATCAAAACTGAACCTTGAAAGGGGGAGAGACCTTAAGAGCTGAAGGTATATTAAAGAAGTCCAATACTGGCATAAACTAGTAATCAAGCAATGAGATCAAAATCCCAAAGACTAAGCGGTGTGGGAAGGTGAATAGAGGGAAGATCAGAATGAAAAATGAGGATGAAAAATGGTTTAATTTGTTGGGGGAGTAATACGATATTTAGCAAAGAATTAAGTTGGTCTCAGATTAAGGAAAGCTTCAAATACCATTATAACCACTTACAGCTTGATTTCCCTACAGAACTATAGCAAAAAGACAGAAGATTATGGAGACTTAAGAGTTTTCTCATTGTTACGAATAAAAAATCCTCAGAAAAATCTCAAAAGAATTGTATTTATTTCAGTCAGAAGAGAGAAAACCTGGTTGGAATAAACAGGTGGTGAGAAAGGAAAAGAAAATAGATGAGCCAATCTCTGAGGTTAACTACTACAGCAATCAATTGGCCTTTCCTAGAGCTTTACAAGGAAACCCTTGGGTTTCCTGATGATAACACAGCACTATACTTTAGGTACTCAATTCAGTACTGCAAGGCTTTCTGATATTTGCAACCTAGAAGATCCTCATCTGACACAGATCATAACTCTTCTAAAAATTGAGCAGATCCTTGTGATCAACCACTTTATCCCCCTGTAGGCAAACTGTTGATGAGCTTCTCCAAGCTTAATTAGTCTGGCCTCAGGACCTACAGTTTATTAGCAGGCCTTTCTAGTGTGGTAGCAATTCCAAAAATTTTGCTTTCTCCTAGAGAAATCTAAGGCCAACTCTCCATACCAATGAGGGAGCCAAAGAGAATTTAGTGATTAACTCCAACTGACCTAGAAAACTTTTAGAAGACAATCTGTGCATGAATTAGGAACTTCCAGTATAATAAATGAAGAAGATATAAGAGAAGTGCTAGTGCTATCTTTTCTAAAATAACTTTTATTTTAGTTCAATATCTCCTGGGTTTTCTTTGTTAAATGATCACATTTTAATGAAGGAAGTTTCTTTTAGATAAATTTACTTGTGATTCAAAAGTATAATTATTATTGTATGCCATGGGATTTTTAACATTAATAATTAATGTAAATAAAATCATCTTTTTGGAAAGCAAATCATGTCTTCCACTTTTAAGATAGTATTTTAACAAATAGCTAAATTTTCTAGTTGAATGACTATAAAATAACTTAAAACTATAATAAAAGCTAATTATTGCATTTGTGTGTCAAACCACAACTCCTGTGCTCAGGTTAGTGGGCTATATAGCTCTCAAATTATCACCTGGAAACCTTCTTATGGGGCTGATATTCATGCTCCATAACACCAGTATTTCAAGACTGATTGTAATTCAAAAGGTGGTAGTAAGGATAAACCTGTCTGTTATAAATTAATGATTATGTTCAAATGTTTCTGGGATCAAAATTTATTACTGCTTCTATAGGATAGGCCAAAAAAGGAAAAGAACCAGTTTCTATAATAGGAAAAAGAACCAGTTTCTCCTGCCCCATAATGTCAAAAGGCAGGTACTACAAATAGAACTTAAAAAATTTAGAGAAAGTAAAAAAAGGTTATTAAAGTATTTAATGTACATGCTCACCTCATATACTTGACTTACTTTCTTATGTAATGGAGTATCTATAATAGCATGAAGTAACTGCAAATTTAACAAAAATCAAAAATATTTTAAGAGTATTTTTTAAGAATGCTAAACTTGTTTTTATTTTTTAATATGTTTTAGCCCAGGAGAATGACGCAGATAGAGTTTACCCAAATTGTCTATACAAGTTGACAAAATTTCCCATTCTCTGTCAGACAAGACATGGGTTATGTGACAGTACATTGAAGTGGTTGAATAGTCAAATCCAAGACCAAGAGTAGCCTTTTATGGTTCTGTGTTAATTTGGAGGGAAATCTCCAATGCAAGAGAAAGAGGATGGGGATCTAACTCCTGAGTTAACATTTTTTGTTAACTTGGTATAAAGGTATAGTGTCAAACTTCTCTAAACTGAAGATGGAACAAAGTTGAGGAGTATTATTAATACAATGAAAAACAGAGTCAAGAACTAGAAACTATCTTAGAAGACTAGACTAGAACATTGGTTCAAATCTATTTTGATGAAATTTGATAAAGTCTAAGATCTTACACTTTGGTTCATAAAAACAACTGCACAATTATGAAATGGGGAAGACATGAAGTAGACACAACTTCTCTGGAAAAGATGAAAGGATAAACTATAAGCTCAATATCAGTTAACAGTGTTATAGGATGGGAAATTAAAAAAAAATAATTCTACAGATATAATAGTCCCTCTGTACTCTGACATGCTCAGAGAACCTAGAGTTCTATGTTTCATACTGAGCATTGACAACCTGAAGATGGTCTAGCGAAGGGTGACCATGATGAACACAGGTCTCTAAATTATTCTATATTAAAAATAATTGATATAACTGTAGATGCTTAACCCAGAAGAGTCTTAAAGGGAACAAGATAGCTATCTGTAAGTGCCTGAAGAACTATCAAATGAAAAAGGGATTAGACTTTGGCCCCAGAAGGCGAAAAATAGTAGAAATAGCTGGAAGATAGAAGTAGATTAAAGATTGATATTAAAGAGAGATTTCCTAACAATTGTAATTATTTTTTAAAAATAGAATAGACTTCTCTTTTGTCAGGTATCTTGTAGAGATTATTTGTCAGATATGAGATGGAATATATGATAACTAAGGTTTACTCCAACTTTGAGATTTTCTGTTAGGAGGTCAATATATATAAACATATTTGTACATAATTCTGAACAGAAGAGCACTCTATGTTTGAAAAAACATCAAATTCAATAGAGATATAAATTCTTCAAATTATAAAACTGTAATATAGTTATATTACACAAATGCTGTGGAAAAATTCTGGTATCTATGGTTTCAGTAGTCTTAAGTAAAAGAGATAATTGAGAGTTAACTATATGCATTAAAATATAAATATGTGTATTACATTAAATTTAGTTACTGTTAAAAATATAAAGGAGTGTTGAGTACTAGCTCTGTTATGAACTGATTTTTTTGAGCAAGTCTCTCAAATATTTTGAACTTCATTTTCCTCATCTATGAAATGGAAAAAAAAATTCAGATAAGATAATCTCAAAAGTTGCTTTCTGCTTCAAACTTCTATGATTCTTTTGCGTATTTCAGCTTGGGTTAAATTCTTTCATTCAAGCTTTGAAACTGCTAATAAAGTAATTCTAAATATCACAGCAATATCTTAATCTCAGAGGCTGTGAAAAGATGATATGATAACAAAACTTCTAAGTATCTACTCTTTAAAGGAAATTGACTCATGAAATGATTATATTTTAGTCATCATGAGTACATAATTAAAACATAATCAAAATGCAATACCCAACATCAAAATGATAGATTTATTATCTACTAGTGACAAACTAAATAAAAAATCACTAGAAACATGAGTTCTTCTACAAAGTGCAAAGTTACAATCTTCTTCATTCTTGCTTAAGGCAGGGATACATCCTGATTGCCAGTGGAGCAGAATTATGAATTTCATTTCGTGTCCTCAGAGATGCAATTAAATGACTCTTGCCCAACTTTTAAGGTCAAGTGGCACATAATCCCCCCCCCCCCAACTTAGAGATTGGGTTAAGGAATGTGAATATTATAGAGTAAATTCCAAGGTCAAGAATTCTGCAACCTTTAGTCAATGGAGAGAGCTTTCCTTCACAAAGTGGGTAAGGAATATGTTGCGTATTCAGGGTATTTTCTGGCTGCTATTTGTAGTTATGAATCCAAGTTCAATATAATTCCACAAATGTTTATAAAGCATCTCCTATACACAAAGATGGACATCTTCTCAACATCTCCTTTGTGCTTTGTGATGTTTAAAGAAACTACATGACCTTCTAATACACAAAGGAATATGGAAATGAAGTTAGCAACCACCCTTGTGAACTTCAACACAGGTTTTTATGCCATGCTACCTCTGCTAGTTTTTACATATTTTTTCTTGGGAGGAAACATGTTGTAGCTTCTGATTGATGACCCAAAACTCTTTATGAAACAGGTCCTTTGACCCCAGCTTTCTTCCTGTATAGCACATCAATTCTTGCTATTGCTCAGAGATATAAATACATCTACCAACTAGATCCCTATGCATTTTAAATGTGTAATAATATCATCTCATGTTTTAAGCCTAATTTTAGTAACCTGATAAAATGTTATTAGGAATGTTGAGTTAATGATAAAAAAAGATGCAGAAGGGATTTTTTTATATGTGTGCATATATCAGTGTGTGCACATTTAAACAGATATTATTGATGGTATATCATTTCCATGCATGAACCATAACAGACTGCATTCTAATATTGTCAATATGATTATATTTTGAAATTTTCCAGGTGCATTTCATATGGAATGATGTTGCAGGAATCCAATTATAGTTCATTAACAACCCAAAGAAGTTTAACATTGAACTCACCTTCATAATTTGAGATTCTGCAATTTGTTGCTCTCTATATTTAAGCTGTCACTGATAGTTATGATGTATAGATATACTTATGTCTGTTTATCTATAATCTATATACATATCCACATTTATATCTTCCTCAGTCCATATCAGTTAAAGGAAATCCAACATTTTTAAACTGGTGAAAATAACTTAGGAAATTTAATAGCAGGAGGGAATGAAAATTGATGTAATACTGTGGGAGATTTCTTTATCATATTTCAAATGGGTAAGGGTTTGCAAGTGCAAGTATTTAGGCATTTTTCCACTAACATAAGGAACTGAGGAAGAATTATAAAGAAATAAATGAAAAAAAATACCCCCACCCCCCCAAGACCAGAAATTCTTTATTTAAATCAATTGAAAATTAGAAGAGATCATAAAGGGAAAATGTGCATAGGTTTAAAAAAAAAACAGTGGCAATGTTGTAGATAGAACATCACAGTAGGATTTAGGAAGACCACAATTCAAGTTGACCTCTAACACGTGTGACCCTAGACAAAACAATAAACCTCTCAGTGTCCCTGGCTTGTCTTGAAGATCACAATTTGGAGAAAAGCACAAAATGATTAGTAGAAGTTTCCTCCTTATGAGTTCCCTATATCTATGAAAGCAAAAGTCTATATAAAAGAGAAAGAAGGAGAGGGAGGGGGGAAATGGGGACTAAATAATAAAATGAATTTAAGATTTTAACACAATATGATACGTGTATGCACATATACATTCATGATCATTGAAATCAAAGATAATATATTTAGTCCCTCAAAATTATTTTAGATAATAGCTTCATAATTTACACAAAACCCCAGCTTCAACCAATCAACCAAGAAATATTCAATAAATACCTACTGGTGCCAGACATTGTCCAAGCAAATGGGGATAAAAAGAAAACGAGTGAAAAGATGAACAAAATTATTACCTGCATGGAAGAGACATATTTGAAGAGGGGACACAATTAGACTAATGTAAAAAAGAAAACACTCTAAACTATAAATAGGGAAATGTTGATGCTTTTATGTGAAGATAAAGGAACTCGAAAACACAAATTTTTAGTATTTAAGCTTTGACTTGGGGAAATCTAGTTGTAATGTGAACCAGTATTCAAAAGTAGAATAATTCTATTTGGAATGTTTCCAGTATTGATGGAAAATGTTATCAACTGAAATTCTTAGCGTTATTTGTAAAATAAAGTAAATCAAGAAAGTGTTAAAGCGATTGCATCCTAAATTTAAGTAGAGTAAGGAATCGTTACATTTTGAATTAGGATTAATGTAAGAATAGCAATACAAAATTCCCAGGGGAAAGTAACATAATGGATCTTCTAAAAATAAGAGCATGACAAAATAGTTTTTGGCAGTATATCCTAAATATCTACATTTAAGATTAAATAAAACCTCATTGTAGGAAATACAGTAGGATTTAGAACTGGAAGAGAACTTAGAGATAGGTCGTCTAGTATGTCCCACTCCTTTTTTGCATATCAAGCAAATGAACCTAAAAGTCAAGTGACTTGTCCAAGGTTACATGAACTGTTTGTAGAAGAGTCAGCATTAAGACCCAGGTCCTCTGATGGAAAATCCAGTACTTCAGGTCAAGGACTGAATAGGAGAGGATGAGTTTTCTGCTGTCTGACTGCAGTTGGGTTTCTCACTTTTCTCAGGACTGGAACTGGATTTATATTTGCTCAATAAAAGCTTTCTAACAAAAATTGAATTGTTGAGATTTTTGGCTCTCACTTAAGCATGTATATTATTTCAGAGTGACTTTTGAAAATATTTTGTTGTTTGAAGGATCCAGATAGCTGCCACCTTTTTAGTATACAGTATATATCTTAGCTGTCTCTGATTAGGAATTGCATCCTTTAAAAATGCTACCTAATTAGAAGTTTCATTCAATGTTGTTTAACTAGAGTTTTGACACTAAGGTGGTGTCAATATGTTTGTAATTTTTAGCTATAAATGACAAGGAAGTAAGTTGTCTTTGCTAGGTCTGTGATTTCACTGGTGTCTGTACACTCTTTATCTCCTAAATCTTCTATATCTTTTCATTCTGTGGGACTTTTGTTCATGTCTTTCCATACATTTACAGTAGAAGATCTATCTACAATTTTAGTAACATTTATTTACCTTCTTTTAAAGTCTTAAGGGCACCAACTGAGCCTAAAATCATGGGTGTAAACATCTACTACATCCACAATGTTTAGAGGGCTGTGGCAGATGTGCACTTAAAAGACTCATGAAGTTGCAGCACTGATGTTAGCATGTGATGTAATAGCCAGCCCACACCTCCTGGGCTACCAGCTTAGAACACTGTACTTCCTTTTCAAACACCTAACTAATCATCACCCCTAGTAATTGGGCAGGAGGGGACTGCCAGTAACTTGCATGAATAGCCAGCTTTCCGCCTCCATCTCTCCTCTCTGACCCTGTTCTCTGTCAACATCTCAACCATCTGCTGTTGTGGAAAGACAAGAGACAAATCAAGGTTCTCATCAACTTGAATAGACAACAGCGGTTAAAATGTTAGCATTCTGTTCTAGCCAAGAGCACTGTTCTAACAATGAAAGTCTCTGAGATAATCTATGGCAGGGGTTCTTAAACCTTTTTGCCAGTCTGTTAAAGCCTATGAATCCTATATCAGAATGATGTTTTAAAATGTATATATTAAAATATAGGACACTCTTAAACTTAAAACTACACAAAGACTTTGGGGACACTCTATACAGAAGATTAAAAATATGGTTATAAAGAGTAAATTTAATTCACAAACCCCTGGATAAGAAACCATGGTCTATGGTATGAAGCTTACAATGGCTCACCTGTGCAGAACTCTTTTCAAGTTTTTGAATCAGATTATCCCAACGCTGGGCAAAATTTTCCAACCAAGCTTCCATCTTTTGAGCTACTGTCTTATTCTTCAAAGTTGAGAGTAGATCCTGACTGAGTGAACACAGTTTATCCATTGTTTGTTTCTTCATTTCTAGCTCTCCTTTTAAAATCTGTTTAAAAATAAATATTAGTTTATAAAATAGTGTCAACAATGATTTTAATAGTATATTTATATCATTCATATTTTTCAGAGTATTTTCACACATTCTTATTTTGGTTAAGCTAAATATATTGCAAGAAAAAAGCTTATATATCATGTAAATGCTTACAAATATACAAGCGTTCTGTGCACATGTAATCAGAAGGCACAGAGACAAATTCAGCTTGTTGCATTTTATTACTGTGTGGCCATAGGGAAGTGACTCACCCTGATGGAACCTCATTTTTCACCTACAAAATGAAGGCAATAATGTATGCCCCTTCTGTCACACTGGCATTTTGGGGAGACAGTCTTTTAAAACTTTAATTCACAATATAAATGCAAGTTACAGCTAGGTAATGAATCACCTGATGTGATCGTATATATTTAAAATTGTACTTACCTAAGTTATAATTATGTAAAGTTTGGTCATTTGTTCCAGCAAAATGAAAACGTGCAGTGCAAAATCAAATAATGCATCCACTTTAGAAGACTGATCATTCGTGCTAATCAGGACCTGATTGTAGCGTTATCAATAAAGTCACTGCAATGACTGAATAATTATCTTCTACTGCTGATGTTACAATGGATGTGAATGGAAAAGACTTTATTAAGAACCACTATGTTCTAAGCACTGTTTATAAAATAATAATGTGATGAACCAAAAGTAAATAACTGATCAAGACAAACTTTTTTAGACTTTTAAGGTGCTTTACTATTTTCCTGATCATACATAGTTTGTTTAGTCCTTTGAAGCATGGAGATAAATGGCATTAATTCCTTCTTATTGACAGACAATAGAAAGTTTAATCTGAAGGTAATAGATGAGAAATGTTCTGTCCCTGTTTTATGTGCCATATTCTCCACTGTTACTTCCTTGTATCTTTTGCAGACACCGGGCATGCAGCCTCATTATTGATAGAAGAAAAGAAAGCCTTGCTCTAGTGACCCTAAATCTCTCTCTTTTCCTTTTATGGCTATATTCAAATTATGAAAGTAATAAATATATATCCCCCCCATCCCATCGAACCACCATTACGCGCCTAGAAAAATAGAAGTTCATCTTCTCATACAGACTCTAAGTTGAAGAAAAGGGATTGCCTTGCATGGATGGAGGGGGTTCCCTTAATTGGGGGTTCCTCATATTAATGAAATCACAGGTGCAGGCCATATACCCTTAGGCACTCACTTGTATTGTGTGGAAAAGAAAGCACTATTCAACAGATATGTCATCTTTTTAAATGAATGAAAGTGGCAGTGACACAGAAAAATCATTAAACACTCCCCTCATGTTTGCCCTATTAGTAACTCAACTTGACATAGATGTACACTGGTTAACAGTGAATGATATTTTAGACACGAACTCTGTGTCAATAATAATTTCCTTCCAGGTTCAGGTTTGATACCAAGTTTCCTACTGGAAGATCTTCTTGGTATTGTCTATACTTTTTTCCTTTTCTTCAAAATAGAGTGTATTTATACTGCATGAATTTTGTTTTTACTTATCTGTGGACTTACTGTTTCTTGTTACTTGCTGGTAGGCTCTTGGGTAGCAGAGACTTTTGGATTTATATCTTAGTAACTCCAATGCCTATATAGTAGGCATTTAGAAACTTAGTGACATTTTAGAAACTTAGAGGCTTGCTGTTGCTTGGTGAATTTTGGTCCTTATTCAGAATGGGCTTTCTTTGTTTGCCTTCATTTTGAAATGCATTCTTGCACCTTAATATATTTCCCAAACTTTGTAAGATGCAAAATGTGTTTCTCTTGGATTTGAACTTTTCTGTATGATTTTACAAAATACATGAGCTATTCCCCTAGTCTTCTCTCCCAAGCCCTATCAGAGACTAGACAGAGACTTGGAAATCTACAGTTAAGTCCAAATGAAAATACTGGGCATATATGAAAGTAGGAAAGGCAGGAAGAGTTTAACGTTAGCATACTGACTTGTTTTTTTGATCAGCACAATTTTTGTCCTTTCAGAATTGTTAAAAACATGACAAACAGGCAACAAAACAATACAGACACAGAATTCTTCCATATTTTGCTCCACACATGTTAAAGAAAGTGGTTAAAAATGACCAATGGTGTTCAGTTAGAAGGTAATACAATTTATTTAAACTGTATGTTTAATTAACTGAAAATACTTCAGGAAGAGGGGAAAATGTCACTATATATTAGAATTATGCTTAGGGAAAATTATCACATTGTTAATTTGGGTGCAAAGTAGCAGTGTCTGAGCAGTTTTTCTTACATAACCTTTTAACTAATTGGATCCCAAGAGATTTAGTGACAAGTGAAACTAATGCTATGAGATATACATATATACACATATGTATATGTACCTAAGCATTTAATTATAGACAGAAGCAGATATAGATATGCATTTGAAATGTATTATAGAAACTTAGCTCAGTTAAGTCCATTTTAAATCTTTACACAGGCAGATGTTTGTATATTTAATTTAAAGTTGTATTATATTCAATATAATACTTAGAATAGTATTTTGCTCTTTGGAAAATGTTTTCACATACATTATCTCACACAATTAACACAATAACCCTGCAAACCAGACATAAATCTCCATTTCGTTGATGAGAAATAGCATACTGTGATGAAAGCAATACTGGATGTCACATAATAAAAAGAGTCAAGAGACGTCAGTTAAAATTCCAGATTTACTATTACTACACTTGGGAACAAATTACACTTAACCTCTCTGAGTTGCAGTGTTTTCGTTTGTATAAAAAAGAAATCTAGATCACTACCCCACAGGTTGCTATGAATGTCAAATGAGATATATATTAAAATGCTTTGTAAAACTTAAAGTGCTATATAAATGGCAATCATCAACAATAGTATTTATTGTTAATAATATTATTGTGGTTAGAAGGGAAAAGAAAATGATATTCTCAAAGTAAAACCCATGAGAACACAGTCACATGTCAAGCACTGGGATGAAGATAGTTAAGGCATGAAGCTTGCTATGCTTGACTACTTGAGAATTCATTCTTTCATTCATGAATTCCAATGACACATATTGTTTCTCACTAATCCAACAATATCATGAATGTACCTGCAGTCTAGACCCTGAGAGATGACTAGCTAATGGGAAATCAGCCCTTTGTGACAACAATTCAATGACTTTTCTTTCTCTAAATTTACTACTGGCTGCCTCATTACAGACCCTAATGAGGAAAACCCCTTCTTGATAGTACAATTTCTGGTCTAGTCATTATCACCAAGAGAGATAAAAAATCAATTTTAATCACTGAAACATATCACATCCACTTTCACTCCAACATCCTCTAATACTCACACTACTATTAAAGCAGAAGTGGAGAAAATGAACAAGAATTATTTTCCCCCCATCCATAAGTATGTGTGTTGAGGTATGAAAAGAGAGAAACTTAAATGTTCTTAGTAATATTATTTCAAATTAAATTATTTTGGCCATAGGAAAAAACAAACTAGAGTTATCACATTATATATAGCTATGTGTATGATAGAAGATGGTAACAGATGGTAACTGTTTTGGGTCTTGCATTGTGACATATTTTAATGAACATTAAATTCTTCTCCACAGCCTTAGTCAGCAGGGAAATTTTACCTTAAATTCTGGACCAGCTGTCAAGTTCTGTTAATTAGCTTAAACAATCAAGTGGCAAGACTTATACAAAACATGTTTTCACTTTGTTCACAGGCAAGGTGACATAACTGAAATTTGATCTATATGGAGAAATTATTGAAACATTACTGGCAGAGAAATTTTAAAGTTCCTACTGAGAAAATCCACTCTCAACTCTCTCTTCTAACTAAAATTCTTCTACTTTATCCCTCTGTATTCCTTTGCTCTAGGCTCAAAGGGAGGGATAGTTTTCATCTTTGACAAGCAAACACCTCTATTCATGTCTTTGATGCTATCTTTCCCATTACACCTAGGAGTTTGTTCTTTGATTCTACCCCTTTCACTGTTATCTTTTCTAATCATTAGCCCCTTACCTACCATCTACAAACATGTAAGGGTCTTCCCTGACCTTCAAAGAAACCAGATACTCCCTCAAGCTATCATTCAGTATCTCTTCTCCCTTAAAAAAAACAACTCCTACAAAGAGTCCTATAAACATTTCTTCAAACATTTCCCTATTTTTACCTGTTCTTCCCTTCTTCGCATCTTTCCGTCTAGTATCCACTCCTGTCCTTCTGCTGAAACTGTCTCTTCAACATTATCAATGAGCTTTGATAACAAATCTAATTGACTTTTCTCAGTCTATTTTGATCTTTTCCCATCTTTTGACACTGCTAACCACCCTTAACTCCTAAATATTTTCACCTCCTTTGTCTTTCATGATATTATTTCCTCTTTGCTCTCTTTTCTATCCATATGACCACTCTGTAGTTTCTTGACTGTGTCATTATCTAAACTATATCCCCTGATGAGGCTATCCTCCAAGACTGTGTTTGGGGTCTTCTTCTTTTAATCTATTTGTATTCTCTGCCTTGTGGTGCTCCCACAGTAGCAATTACCATCTCTAGGGAGATGACTTCCAAATCTGTACATCCAGTTCCTCTCTTGAACTTAAATCCTGCATTACCAACTCCCTGATAAATAGGCTTGATTCAGTTCAGTCTTATCCACAGACATCTGAAGAGATCCACCATCTTCTATACGGAACACCTTTAGTCTCATTTATACTGCGTACATCTTTTACAGCAGGGAAAATATTTTGGAAAGTATGTATGTCTCTGTCATTATTTATGAATAATCAAATGGCTATAAAATTTCACTCCCTTGTTATGTATTTAAAGTAATCCCATATGAGTTTGATACACACATCAGAGTCAACTTTTAGAGATCTTTTAGGACAGCATTCTGTTCTATCCAATCAAAAGAAAATAACAAACATAGATTCTTTATTTTCTATATTTTTTAGTCTGTTATGTGATTGTGAAGATGTGCACTGCCATAGAATTTATAAAAGCCTGATCATTTCTTTCTGAGACCTTAATCAAGATTTTCATAAAGCAATGTTCTACCTATGTAACTCTCACTCAATAAATTCCAGTGATTCCCTATCAACTCAGGGATCAAATACTTTGACTTTTAAAGGCCCTAAACCACTCTCCAGTCTTCTGATACCTTACTTTCTGACACAACTCCTCTAACTGGCTACACTGGCTTCTTGGCTATTCCTCAGGAGTCATGACTCACCATCCCTTGACTTGGGGCATTTTCTCTGCAAATATCTGGAATTTTCTCCTTCCTCATTTCTCTCTACCAGCTCGCCTGACCACCTTTAAATTCCAACCTGTACAGAAAGCCTTCCCCTAGTTCCTTTTAATTCTAGTGATTCATGTGATTATTTCCTATTTTTGTGTATATTTATATGTGTCTCTATATCTGTATATATATAGTGTACGTATATATACATATATGTGTGTATGTGTGTGTGTGTGTATATATATATATATATATATATATATATATATATATATATATGAGAGGGAGGGAGGGAGAGAGGGAGAGAGAGAGGGAGGGAGAAACAGAGAATCTGTCCAATTAGATTTGTGAGCACCATGAAGGCAGGGAAATTCTTCTGGTTTCTTTTTATATCCCTAGTATTTAGTACACTGCTTAGCACATATTATGCAATTAATAGATGTTTATCGATAATTTGAAGGTGCACAGAGGCATGTGTAGATTGTTCTCGTAAAAATTCAGAAAATTAGAATGTGAATAAATACATAGATTATGAGTTTTTAAAATCTATAAACCTTTTTTATTAAAATGATGTTTAAGACTTTGAAAAAAGTTCTTGGTAATTTCTCCTATTTTGGATACTTTAAATATTGATTATATAGTATCTTCAAAATGATGTTGCTTCCTGAACAAAATTATGTTGCTTTTCTTTACCATTTGCTTAGTCTAGGTTATTTTCTTCCTATTTATTTAATTCAATGCTTTTTCTACTCCCTAATAAATGATTATAGGATATTTCCAGTTTTTTACTTTTTTGTCGTTATCCTTTCACGCCATTCTTAAATTCTCAGGGGATAATTTTGCTTAATTGGACTCTCTCCAAGTTTATTTTAACCTTCTTTGAGTTCACTGCTTCTTGCTTTTCTGTGAAATGTTGTTGCCTGTAATCTTCCACAATTCTTCTCTGTAAAAATCTTAAAAATGATTTTATATCTACATTGAAATGTCTCTTGGTTGCCGTATCTTCCTGCTTGGCAAAGAGATTAAGAATTTGCTGGCTAAGATAAGTATTTGGCAAACAATTTATATTATGTCCTTAAATTTCTTCAAGAAATAATTATAATCAAAATTGATTCTAATTACTCCATCCACTTTCCCTTTTTATCAAGTCATCTAGGTAATAATTATTTAAATTAAACAGTAGACAGTTTTTAAATTCATTGAACTTATAAGCTTCTGGCCTCTTAAATTTCCCACTAAACCATATTTTCATATAGAGTTGTATCTTTCTATTATCTATCTAGACCTAGATCTCTGTATGGACTTGCTGCCCTCTCTTCTATCTTTGCATTAAAGTAAGTTAATATCAAAATGCATATTTATTTCATTTAGTGGATCATAGAGTGCTCTTTGGAGAATTTCTCTGCTTTCTTATCCTTTTCAACAGACATGCTTAGTCTATCTATTTTCGTGGTGGTCTTTTTTTGCAAATACTTGCCAAAAGCACTAAAATACAAGACAATCTAGTACCCTATGAAAAGATATTTCTTTTTGCCTTAAGACATCTAATAAAATTGTCTCTATCATCTTCTTTATTTGCCTCTTCAAACAGAAACTATAAGTCATTTTATTAGGCTACAAATTTCATTTTCCTTTTAGTGTTACTGACATGATATAAGTTGACACAAATTGGAGTGGAAGTAAGATGAGGTTTGGAGCTGGTAAACTTGGTTTCAAATCCTGCCTATATCACAGTTATATCTCTTTTTTAATTCTTCAATATCTTATGAGTGCCTTATTTCATCCTAAATCAAAACTGAACAAATAAAATCTTACTGTCAAGCCAGCCTCTAACATAGTGACTGCTTTTTACTCTATGAAAGAGAAATTGACATAGGGGAGAGAAAGGGGGATAGTGTAGTATATTTTTTTTTCTTACTAGACATACTTTAAAGTTTAATCTGCATTATTAACAACAAAGAAAACATTTAAATCACACTCTTATTTGTAGTCTTTGTTAATTTCCAAGCCTTTGCTAATTAAAAACTGACACTGAAAATTTAGCACTGGCTCTTGTGAGCTGGATTGACTTGGCTTTCGCACACCTCTGATTATAGATCTCTTGCAGAAGGCATTACAATGTTAGAGAATCTGTTTTTGTTTTTCAGTGCTTCTCTCAATTACATGTAAAAACAATTTTAACATTCTTTTTAAAAAAAAATTTTGAATTACAATTCTCTTCCACCCTCCGCACTTCTTGAGAAGGCAAGCAATTCGAATAGATTACACATGTGTGGTCATGCAAAACATATTTCCATATTATTCATGTTGCAAAAGAATACACACACATACAAATAAAGTTTAAAAATGTATGCTTCATCGATAAATCTAACCTCAAATTAAACAAGAAAGAAGTTAAAGAGGTGAATAGAATTCTGAATAAGGTAGATATGGATAGACCTCTGGAGAAAATTGAATGGGAATAGAAAGGAATATACTCTTTTCTCAGTGATACATGGCACATAAATAAAAATTGACCATGTACTAGGGCATAAAAGCCCCACAATCCAGTGCAAAAAAGGCAGAGATAGTCAATGAAACCTTTTCAGATTATGATGGAGTAAAAATTATATGTAATAAAGGGTCATGGAAAGATAGACCAAAAATTAATTGTTAACTAAATAATCTATTCTAAAGAATGAGTGGGTCAAACAACAAATCATAGAAACAATCAATGACTTCAATTAAGAGAATGACAGTAATGAGACAATCCACCAAAATTTATGGGATTCAGCAAAAATAGTTCTTGGAGGAAGTTTTATATCTCTGAATACTTACATGAATAAAATAGAGAAAGAGATTAATGAATTGGACATGCAACTGAAAAAACTGGAAAAAGAACAAACTGAAAATCTCCAATTAAATACCAAACTACAAATACTCAAAACTCAAAGGGATATCAATAAAATTGAAATTAAGAAAACTTAATGAACTAATAAATAAAACTAAAAACTGGTTTTATGAATATTTAGAAATGACTTTGCCCAACTGTATGCCCATAAATTTGACAATCTTAGTGAAATGGATGAATATTTACAAAAATATTTACAAAAATTGCCCAGATTAACAGAAGAGGAAGTAAAACACATAAATAACCCCATCTCAGAAAAAGAAATTGAATAAGCCATTAACTAACTTTCAAGGGGAAAAAGCTCCAGCGTCAGATGAATTTATAAGCAAATTCTATCAAACGCTTAGAGTTAATTCCAATACTATACAGACTACTTGGGAAAATTGGTGAAGGAGTCCTAGCAAGTTCTTTTTATGACACAAATATGGTTCTGATACCTAAACTGGAAAGGGCCAAAATAGAGAAAGACAATTATAGATCAATTTCCCTAATGAATATAGATGCAAAAATTTTAAATAAGATAATAGCAAAAAGATTATAGCAACTTATCAAAACAATAATACATTATGATCAGGTAAAATTTATACCAGGAATACATTCCTGGTTCAATATTAAGAAAACTGTCAACATTATTGATCATATAAACAACAAAACTAACAGAAATATGATTATCTCAATAGATGCAGAAAAAGCTTATGACAAAATCAACACCCATTCCCATTGAAAACATTGGAGAGCATAGGAATAAATGGATTCTTTGATTCCTTCCTGCCTACCTTCCTTCCTTCCTCCATTCTTTTCTTGTCTTTCCAAAAACCTTAAACCCACTGCATTCTGAGGCCCATAGATTGAACAACAATAGGTCCTTGACCAAGTTCCACTTAATGGCTGTTTTCTGCACCCTCCTGACTTAGAGTGATTATTAATAGTAAATGTTTCTCTTTCCCTCCCAGCTTTAGTTTTTTATTTTTATTTTTTTCTTTTGCTTATCAAAGGGTCAATCCCTGACTACTTCTTACAGAGGCCTATTTGCTAAATGGGCATTACCTCCCTCTAAGTGAGTTCGTGAAAAGGCCTTAGCTTAAAAAGACCAAGGTCTCACATTGCAATCATCCTGATGAATATCTGCTCCCTGAATCCAAATGACTCATGAGGAGAAGTGGGGCTGGTGACCTGTACAGCCCTCTCTCACTCAAAACAAAGTCAAGTGCAAGTCATGTCATCATTTCTCTGATATCATTGTCTTCTTGGAAAATGAAGGATGAGGACACAATTATCTACCTAAAGCCGTCATCAAGCCCTATATGTAATGGGGATAAGCTAGATGCATTTCCAATAACATCAGGTGTGAAACAAGGATATCCATTATCACCACTGTTATTCAATATGGTACTATAAATATTAGCTTTACCAATGGGAAAAGAAAAACAAATAGAAGGAATTAGAACAGGCAAAGAAGAAACTAAATTATCATTCTTTGCACACATATGATGATATAGTTAGAGAATCCTAGAAAATCAAGTAAAAAACTACTTGAAATAATAAATAACTTTTGCAAAGTTGCAGGATGCAAAATAAACCCACACAATTAATCTGCATTTCTCTATATGACTAACAGAGCTCAACAGCAAGAGATAGAAAGAGAAATCTCCTCTAAAGTTACTGTAGACACTATAAACTACTTGGGAGTCTACCTGCCAAAACAAACCCAGGGACTATATGAGCACAATTAAAAAACACTTTTCCCACAAATAAAGTCAGATTTAAGTAATTAAAATAATATCAGTTGCTCATGGACTAGGACAAGCTAATATAATAAAAATGACAATTCTACCTAAATTAATTTGCTTATTCAGTGTCATACCAATCAAAATACTAGAAAATTATTTTTTAGAGCTAGTAAAAATAATATAAAAATTCATCTAAATATCAAGGAAATTAATGAAAAGAAATGCTAGGGAAGGTGGCCTAGCCCTACCAGATCTCAAATTGTTTTATACAGCAGCAATCATCAAAAATCATTTGGTATTGGCTAAGAAATAGAGGGATAGATCAATGGAAAAGTGGTACTCCAGACACAGTAGTCGATGAACATAAGCAAACTTGGTTTGATAAACTCAAGGAATGTAGCTTGTAGGATAAGACCTCTTTGTTTGATAGAAAATGCTGGGAAAACCACATAACAGTGTGACAGATCCTGGATGTAGACCAATACCTGGTATTGTACAAAAGAATAAACTCCAAATAGAGTTTATTAGTTTATTATAGGTATAAAGACTGATATTTTAGGTATAAAGATTGATACTATAAACAAATTAGGGGAGTAAGGAATAGTGTATTTGTCAGACAAATGGAGAATAGAGAAATTTATGACCAAACAAGAGATGGAGAATATTATGAAATACAAAATGGATATTTTTGACTATATTAAGTTGAAAAGTTTTGCACAAAGTCAATGCAACCAGGACTAGGTGCAAGGCAAAAATCTTGGAAAGAAGTTTTATAACTAGTATCTGTGATAAAGTCCTCATTTCTAAAATATATAGAGAACTGAATCAAATTTACAAGACTACAAGTCATTCCCCAATTGATAAATCATAAAGAATATGAACAGGTTGTTTTCAGAGGAAGAAATTAAAGCTATCCATAGTCATATGAAAAACTGCTCTAAATCAGTATTGATCAGAGAGATACAAATTGAAACAACTCTTCAGTATTACATCACATATATCAGATTGGCTAACATGACAAAACAGGAAGATGATCAATGTTGGAGAAGATGTGGGAGAGTTAGAACACGAATTCATTGTTGGTGGAGCTGTGAGCTGATCCAACCATTCTGGAAAGCAATTTGGAACTATGCCCAAAGGGCTATAAAATGGACTTACCCTTTGACCCATCAATATCACTTCTAGGGTTGTATCTCAAAGAGATCATAAAAATGGGAAAAAGACCCACATGTACAAAAATATTTATAGCAAATCTTTTTGTGGTGTCCAAGGAATGGAAATTGAGGGAATGCCCATAAATTGAGGAATGGCTGAACAAATTGTGGTATATACATGTAATGGAGTACTATTGTGCTATAAGAAATCATGAACAAGTGGACTTCAGAAAAACCTGGAAAGAGTTAGATACACTGAAGCTGAGTGAAAGAATCATAAAGAGGAGAACATTGTACACAATACCAAGCACAGTGTGTGAGGAATTTCTCTGGTAGATTTAGCCCTTCATAGCAATGCAAGGATTTAAAACATTTCCAAAGGACTCATGATGCAAAATGCCATCTACATCCACAGAAAGAACTATAGAATCAGAATGCAGAATGAAACGGAGTATTTTCTCTTTTGTTATGTTTTGTTTTGGTTTTTCTCATAGTTTCCTCCATTTTTAAAGATTCTTCTATGCAACATGACTAATATGAAACTGTGTTTAATAAAAATATATATGTGTATATATATATACATATATATATATATGTATATATATAATCCATATAAGATTGCATGCCATCTTAGGGAGTGAAGGGGAAGGGAGAAAATTTAAAACATGGAAATGATTGTTGAAAACTGAAAACCAATTAATAAAAAAAGGAGAAAAACATATGCTTCAGTCTATACTCAGAACATCAGTTCTCTTTGTGGAAGTGGATCATGTCATTTTTTTTTTATCATAAGCCATTCAGAACTGTTTTAGATCACTGTATTGATGCACTTGATAGGTATCTCCTTGATTTCCAATTCCATTCCCCCCAAAGAAAGACCTGCTGTAAACATTTTTGTACCTATACATCCTTTTCTTCCTTCCTTCCTTCCTTCCTTCCTTCCTTCCTTTCTTTCTTTCTTTCTTTCTTTCTTTCTTTCTTTCTTTCTTTCTTTCTTTCTATTTCTGAGATGTGGGCTTAGCAGTAGTATTCCTGGGTCAAAGGGAATGCACAGATTTATAGCCCTTTAAGTATACTTCCAAATTGCTCTCCAAAATGGTTAAATCAGTTCACAATTCCACCAGTAGTTGGCTGGTGACCAATTTTTCCACATTCCCTCCAATATTTGTCATTTTCTTTTTCTGTCTTATTAGCCAATTTGATAGGTTTAAAACCTCAGAGTGGTTTTAAATTGCCTTTCTCTAATCCATAGCGATTTAGAAATTTTCTTTTCATATGACAGATAACTGATTTCTTCTTCTGAAAACTGCCTGTTCACATTCTTTGACCCCTTCCCAACTAGGTAATGTCTTACATTCTTATAAGTTTGACTTAGTTCTGTATATGGTTGAGAAATAAGGCATTTACAGAGGAACTTGCTACAAATTCTGTTTCCTGTTTTCCTTCTAATCTTGGCAGGTGTGTCAGCTTCCATATGCATCCTTTGCTTGAGGCATGCCTTATGACTTTTTTCTACTTCTCTCTTAGCATTAAGACAATCATACAATGCTAAGCTGCAAAAATCTTCAAACAGCTTTCAAACCCAGACGGTCAGTATTCCCTTTCCAACTTCTTGATAAAATTACTTCCATAATAAAAACAATTTGGGTGCTCTTTTTCAAAATATAAAATTTTGAAGGTAGTTCAAATGATATTCTTCATATTAAGTTACTTGCCAAAAGTTATTTTGGTATGGAGATAAAGATATAGCTAGAGCTTAGGAATCATGGCAAAGGTTATGAGATGAAATTTACTAACTGAAAGAATGCCAGTGCTGTAACACATGTAACAGGAGTTTCAATTTAAAATATAACAGTACCATCTACTTTACACTTTTAACACAACATAATTTTGATTGAAACTTGAAAGTTTTACTTGGATGGCCATGAAAGAGGAGGTGGCCATAGGTCTTTGAGCCTCTGTAGGTGGTGTGCCAAGCTCTTATACTATATCATACTGAAAAGGATCCAAGCATGGGTCTAATGAGGAATGGTATGTCTGTTCTCAAGGGTTTAGCCTAGCTAAGTATGTAGAAGTTCATTGTCAAAGAGTTAGGCAAATGTTCTTCTAACATTTACAGAATGTTACATTTTTCAACAGCAAGGTTTTGCTCTGTCTTGGTACAGGGAAGACTTGAATGAATGAAACCATATCTTTCCTAAAATAACATGGTTTTAAATATTCAGAGCCCAGCAATAAATTTTGAAATAGCTATAAAGTAGTTTCCAGATTTTTGTGACTTATACAATGAAATATTTTATTCATGTGTATGGAATGGGATAAGATTTAAATTACAGTGGCAACAATATGGTAGCTATTAGGAAAGATTTCCTAATTTTTATGGCAGAGTGGATAGAGAGTTAGCTTCAGAGTCTTAACAACAAGATTTCAAGATTTCTGATAGGAACTGGCAATGTGATGTTGGAAAAGTCACTTTACCTCGAGTGTCTAGGGGCAGAACCAACATGGTGGAGAAAAGGTAGGGACTCACATGAACTCTCCCAAATTCCCCTCCAAACAACTTCACAAAAATCCTCAAAATGAATTACGGGGTAACAGAATCCACCAAAGGACAGAATGAAACAACTTTCAGCCCTCAGATATCTTAGAAAGTTGACAGGAAAAAGCTCTCACTCTGGGGTGAAAGCAGAATAGACTACAGCACAGGCCAGGTACAAGCAAACAATGAAAAGGCCATGGGAGCAAAAGCAGTAGCAGCAGCTGCTTCTGGAACATCAGCCAACAAATGGTAAGAAAAGAGAAGCAGGATGCTTTCAGAAAAACCTGGAATGACTTACATAAACATAACTGATGTAAAGTGAAATGAGCAAAATCAGGAGAACATTGTATACAGCAGTACCAATATTGTATGAAAATCAACTGTGAATGGCTTGGCTATTCTCAGCAATGCAATGTTCCAATACAATTCTGAAGGACTTACAATAAAAGTACTATCCAATCCTAGAGAAAGAAGTGACAGTTTGAATGTAGATCAAAGTATATTCTATTTAATTTTATTTTCCTTTTTTTTAAATGTGGAACTCAACATTTAAAAAAAACAAATGTAAAAATTGTTTTTACATGTAATTATGGAAAAATAAAGAATTAAATATAATCTCAGTGTCATTGGTACTGTTCTAAAATTACAAATTACAAAGTAGATACCAGTATGCGTGAATAGTGGGATTTTCACCATTTAGAGTTCCACATTGTGGATAATGAAATAATAGGTTCAGTCAAAAAAAAAAATCACATCTTAGAATAAATTATTCTAATAATGACTAAATGGAAAAACTTTCTGAATAAACTATTCAAGAAACTCATAAAAAAAAGGCAAGTACAGAAAGTGAAAACAATAGCAGATACCTGAACCCTAAAGTAAAAGTTTCATAGTTCAGTGAGACTAGAATCATAAAGGCTACAACATAGAATGAACTCAAGCTTATAATAAATTTTAAGGGAAGGGAAGTGGACCTTTTAATATATTAAAATTAGAAGCACAAAGGAGATTCAGGACCACTGCATGAGGTTAATGAAAGGTGATAACAGTTAATGGAGAGTACACAGTACAACTCATTTCTTATTTTCAAGATTCAATTTTCAAAGTGAAAAATGTCCTCCTGACTGGGAAGGGTGGAATAAAAAGTAATAAATAAAGACTGAAATCCAAGATAAATGAGATGACAAAGTTACATTTAAGAAGGAAATACAACTAGCCATTCTCTTTGTCTGTCCCCTACCTCCAAAGCTCTTGTTTTAAGAATAGGTGGGTATAATTTTTTATATATCTTTAAGCTAAAATCACCTGAAACTCAGTGTTTACTGGATTTATTCATATAGCCAAGACCTCGTTTAAACTCTCTCTAGCTAAAGGCCTCTTCCATTCCTCTTGAGACCCTTAAAATAAGCCACAGACAACTACATTTTGCTTTGAATTGTCCACAGGTGAACAAGGAATAGTTAGAAATTCCATGGAATTCCTGTGTGAAGCAGTGAAGCAATTATTTTAGCAGTGGATTTTCTGTCAAATATAAAAATCTTTTAAGAATTTAACCTGTAATTATCTAAGGATTAAAAAAAAACAGAAAGAAAAATATTCAGCTTAACAAAAAAAAGATAGATCGGAATTTGACTAGAGGTGTTGGCCAGTTTTAATTTGCTGATCTTGCCAACCTCAGTTAATTGATTTTTCCAAATAATTTATGGCTATCCATATAACTGTTAAAGCATATGCAGACTTACAAAATATGTCTGTGTTAAAATTTACAAAGATTTTATTACCGAATTTAGCTGTTGCCTAAATCTAGATTTTTTTTTTCTTTTTAGAGTTCTGAAGCATAATGCATCATTAGATTTTAAAGTCATTGTTCCCATTTCTAAAGCAATCTACATATCCCCTGACAAACTGCTATGTCCATTTAAATGGTGAAAATTAGCAAGAATTTCTCTACTGTCTATATGCCCCGTGTAGTACAAACTTACTTTCTAGCTTTACCTAACGTTACTATGCCCCCAGAAATGCTATCATTTCCACCAAACTAAATTATCTATCTTCCAAACCTACTTGGTATTTCTCACCAAAATTGTTTGTATTCCAGATATTTACTTGTAACTAAAACAAAAGAAAAAAAAAAACAAAACCCTCCCTTCCAAAAAAACCTCCCCATGACATACACATTCTCTCCCACACAAATAGAAACTTAGCGACTTTAGAAGATTTTTTTGAAAACTTAAGTCAAATTCCACTTCTTAGGGAGAATTCTTCCCCATTTCCTATAGTGAGGAAAGTTCTGACTGTTTCTAGCTCATCCTTTTCAGCCTTCATCTAGGGAAGCAACTTCTTTAGAGAAGAGAATAGATGACCCCAACAACTGCCATTGATAGAGGAGTTGAAATAGCCTAGCTAAAGTAGCAAGATACCCTGAGGGAAAACCAGGAGGCAACATGTGCCACGAGTCAAAACTATCTCCACACCAGACATTGGTTAAATGTCATCAATAGATGACATCCTTAGTAGTCAGCTCTTGAAGGCCCAGAAAAGAAAGTTCATGTTATTGAAGTCCTTTGATTCAATATCAAATAGCAAAACATCAAGAATGGATATGGTTTTGTGAGTGGAAATTTTTAAAGAGTTGCATTACCATCTGCCTTATTGCTATGGTAAAAGGGCTATGAGACCTTTCTACTTGACTTGAAGCTAAAATGTCCTATGCATGTTCTCTCCCCCATTAGAATGAGCTTTTTTTTTTCACCTTTTCTTTGTACTTCCAGTGCTTAGTATTATGTTTTCTATATCATAAGCATTTAATGAATGACTTTTCTTTCATTCATTTACTACACACATAACACTTTCTGGCTCTCTTATGCACTTATATAATATTTTGCATGAGAGTAACTTTCGCATATTCATATTCACTTAGTAACAGAATTGGAAGGAACCACAGAAAATATCCCAAAGAAGGGGTACTGCCATTTCTTGAAGGCCTCCAGAAGATATTTTTTGAGGCATTCCACTTGTGGAATAGTTCTATACTTCTGGCCTGGATATATGATTTAATTGGCATAAAAAGTTCTGGGTGGAAAAATCTAGTATTTCAGAGTTTCACTGGGACACTGAGAGCTTAATGATTTTCTAAGAATCACATAGTCAGTATATGTCAGAAATAAGTGATGAATCCCAGATTTTCCTCAATCTAAGACTAACCTCTATGACCTGACATGCTTCTGATCTCAGTGGTAGAATGAGTATACCTTCTTGCTCTGTTTCTGCACAAAATTCTGGTTATTCTCTTGGATTATGGTCTTTCCACACTGACAGCTTCTTCTTCATGGTATGCTACAATGAGCAGAATGTTAAATTGGGAGCCAGAAAACTGTGGGTTCAAGTTCAATTTTGAACATGAGATGCATGACCATATAATATGGCAAACTAGTTTAACTACTCTTCCATTTTCTTGTCTGTAAAATGAAGACTGTAGTATGTTCAACACAGTGTGGTCTGACCATCAAATGCAAAATCTAGGCAAAGAACTTTGCAAACCTTAAAGTACTACATCAATGCCAGTTATTGTTACTTACATCATAATTTTTAGTATTAGCTCCTTAAGAAGTGTGACAACTGAGTTCTGATAATTCTGAGGTCAGTATTATGAAGTGACAGACATAAAAGTCAGAGCAATCTTATACTGAATCAAGAGAATTTTACTATTCATTATTTGGAAGACAAGGTGTTTAGTCCCATTGCACTGTCTTGTTCCAACCAATCTAATACTTTCAATTTGGGGACTGGGCCAAGTCACACTTTGGGCTATATTTGTAAATAATACTAAAAACTTAAGTGTAGATGCTGCTAATATTTTTGCAAAAATAGCTTTATGTGATTTCATTTTTATGTATGCAAAAAAGGGCCTGAATGTTAGGAAGACTGCAAAACATTTTAAATGAAGATGAAAAAGGAGAATCTAGAGATATTTATCAAACACAATATAAGTTATATGGAAAATATCATTTTTGTTTTCAAAATTTTTAAATGTTCTTATATTGAAAAACTAACTTATTCTGCTTGGCCCAACTCATATCAATGGATAGAAGCTACTGGGATAGAGATCTCAGCTCAATAAAAGTTAAAACACCCTTTCCATTTCAGCTTTGCCATAAGAGGTAAATAAAAAGTGAATTTTAAAATACTAGAAGTCTTTCACAGTAGAAGTCAGGTAGTTACTTTTCAGGAAGGCTATAGAAGGTAATTCGTGCTTCTAGTACGAGTTGGATTATACTGATGGTGTCCTAATAGAGCTGTTCCCATCCCCAATATTCTAACTTCATCACAGGTCCATTGTCCCTACCTAAGCCCCTTCCCCCTCCAATGTCCTAATTCCTTCATGTATGCTTCATTGCTCACAACAGATTGTTCCTGAAACTCATAGTTCTCACAGAAATAGTAGACATGTCCATGTAATGGGAACCCCGTCATTGCCTCCATGTAATGGGAACCCAGTCATTGCCTCTATCTAGCTACTTCCTCCAGACCTATTTCCACATATTTGAACAGGTGTATCTTGTAGTCAATCAAAATTATATCATCCCTTTTGCCCAAGACAGGACCTTAGCACCTATCTATCTTGACCAGGCAGTGCCCCAACAGTTAGCCAATTAGAGGGCAGCATGGCCAGAACCTTTAACCACTGAACCATAGACAGAACTCCCCCTCCAGTACCTAATCCCTAGCTGCTCCCACCTTTTAAATATTTATAATTTCTGTTATGTAATTGCATCTTTATCCTATAAAAATCCATCTTGCTTCCTCGGAAGTTACTAGTTCCTCTTGGAACTTAGCCTGCTCCATGAGAGGCATAAATTTCAATAAATGCCTATACTTGGATTAGAGATGTTCTGACTGAATTCTTTGAGAGAGTTCCACCACAACACATCATGAAACCCCAACAGTTTTTGGTGTCCCAGAGTTTAAACCTTAACAATATGGCCTGTGATAATCCCTCCAATTCAGAGAGTCTTTATGACATTGTCATAACCGTGACTATTGAAAGACCATTCAACATCAGGTATGAACAAACAAAATCCTGAAAATTTGATAAATAGTACACATTAGGGACATACCTCGTACAGAGTGACACCCTGTTAGTTCAGGCTCAGTGTTGGGATAAAATAAGGCATGTGTAGGTTATTCAATAATTAGGAAAATTAGATTTACTTTGCCATAGGCTATTTAACAATAATATGTGCCTCATTCAGCTCCATGTGGAACAGGATCAGGTAAGCAGGGCAGAGGGGAGCTAAGTGGCATAGCAAATAGAGCAATGGATCTAAAGTCAAGAAGAATCATCTTTGTGACTAATCTGGCTTCATACTCTTACTAACTGTGTAACTCTGGGCAGGTTATTTAGCCCTGTTGGCTGGAGAAGGAAATGGCAAACCACTCCACTATCTTTGCCAAAACAAAACAAACCCAAATGTGGTCATGAAAGTTGGACACTCCTGAACTACAATTGCAGGGCAGGTGGGCTGACTCTGGCAATCTTGTGACATCTGCCACGACTGAAGGAAAATGGTGCTAACCTGCAAGGGAAATGATATTCTTTCAACAATAGTTGGCATTGGAAAAGAGAAAACTTTCTTGGACAAGTCGGTTTTGAACTATAATATTGAGGAAGCAACTTGATGGAAAGAAAATAGCAAATTCTAATAGAGTTTTGATAGCAAAAGTGTAAATATGGTATGTTAGTTGGTATAAAAGAAAACAGGTGGGACCAAGTTCTTAGGGATCATTTAAGATTAGCTTCTGTAGCAAGAATATTCCAGACTTTCCCTGCATAATGTAATCTGCATTACCATATCAATCAGAATTGGAAATTGTCCTCTATAATTCTTATTATGCATCATATTATGAAAAGAAAGAATAGTTGCTAGTCCTTCAAATTGTATGTACACTTATATTTTATTAGGTTAATTTTAACTTTGCATAATCACTTAATGTTCAATTCAATTGTTAAAGTGATCAGCCAAATGCAGAGGAAGGACTGAATTTGGTGTCAAAGGACCTAGAATCCAATCCTAAGTGGGCCACTATTACCTGCTTGACCTTGGACAATTTACTTGAACTCTATTAATTTCAATCTCATCATTGTAAGATGAAGGCTGTGGAATAGTAATTCTGAATGCTCTCTAAGATCTATGGTTCCACAGTCTTGGGAAATCAGATCATCTAGCATTACATCAAATTTCTTATTCATGTGAAAAAATTAACTGTATTAAAGTCAATGAGACATTTTGTAAAGATCCACTGTCACGAAACACTATTATCTTTGCTAAGGAAGAGGCAAATAAAAACAATCATTTACTTACATATGTAATAATGTAAAAATCATGAGGCAATATTACAAATGGACTTTATGTTGTTAGCAATCCTGATTTTACTGGCGAAGCAGCTGGGGTCCCATTGTATAGAGCACTGGACCTAGAGTTAGGAAGACCTGAATTCAAATCCATCCTCAAATACTGATTAGCTGTGTGACCCTAAGTAAGTCACTTAACCTTAACCTCTGTTTGCTTCGCTTCCCTCCACTATAAAATGGGGATGAAAATACCACCTACCTTCCAGGGCTTCTCTGTGTATCAAACGAGATAACATTTCAAAAGTCGTCAGCACTGAGTTGACACACAATAGGTGACATATACATATTAAGAACTAATAATACATATTCAGACTGACATGGTGTGACCCTGGGCAAAGTCTCTAACTTCTCTGTGCCTCAGTTTCCTCCTATATAAAATGTGAATAATTGTAGAACTTACTTCCCCAAGTTCTCATTAGGATAAATAAGATAACGTTTGAGGTGAGATTTGAATTCAGTTCTTACTGACGGCAGGTGTAGGGTTCTAACCACTGTCTCATGATTCTTTTACATACGACCATGATGTTTTCTATGTTCGCAAATACCCCTATTATGCCAAAATATGCTGATTTTTCTAATTTGAATCCACTCTAAATGAGATTCAAACATCATTGTGTGAATTATCTGTTCAATTGCTTCATAAAAAGATTTTTGATGAGACAAAGCTGAAAAAAGAAATAGAGGATATGAGTCTAAAGAGGGTTACAGAAATTATCATCTCCAAATGCAAAATGGAGGGAAAAGTTAAGGTTCACTTAATAATATAATTATCAAAGATAAAGAGTGCCTAAAAACAATGCATTTGAAAGTTTTTCAGAATTCTGACCCTAATTTTATAAATATGCTTTCATTTCTTTTGGACAAATTGCTAAAAGTTTCTAAGCTCTGGGTTCTTCATTCCTCTAGATATCACCTTGATCATTCTCTCCCCTCAGACCCTGATGGAGAAAAGCCCAGGACCCTGAGCCCAAGAACCTTGGGAGCAGAAACCCGCTCCAGGCTACCAGAACCATTTCTAGCCCAGCCCCCACAACATCATTGAGCAGAGATAACACTATTAAGAAGGGACCAAATACTTCTATTACCACTAGCAACAGTGACTGATCTACAGTGGAGGATAAGAGCAGACCATTAGTCCGGCCTCCAGTATAGGTCTTACGGCCACTGTCTGGGGTGGCAACTCCTTTCTATAAGGGGTTAGTCATTCCCATCAAATGGCAACCAATTACCTCTTAGAGAACTGGCAAACCAACATGGCTAAAGCATCTTGAGGGAGAGACAGTGCAGTGTAACCCCTAGCTGCTTCTCCAATACTCAGAATTCTTAACAAAATAAAGTCCATTTCTAACATTGTCTCATGATTTTTACATTATTACATATGTAAGCAAGTGACTGTTTTCATTTGCCTTCTCTTTAGCAGAGATAATAGTGTTTCATGACAGTGGATCTGAAAGTCTAACCATGATCATCATGACCACCATCTCCATAAGCCCTTGAAGGGAACAGCCCAGTCTCCTGAGCCCAAGACCATTTGGAATATGAAGTAATACTTCCAGTGCAATGTCAAGTACTTCAACATCAGAAACTGATATAGTTTTTATCAGTGAAAATGACATTAAAGAATAGGCATTAACATCTACTTTTCCTTTGTACCCTAAGGATCATGAGGCCTTTCCAGTTGATACCTTCTGTGTGTATGTGTGTGTGTGTGTGTGTGTGTGTGTGTGTGTGTGTGTTTCTCCTCCATTACAATATGAGCTCTTTGAAAGCAGGAACCATCTTATCTACTTGTACCCCTAGTGCTTAGCACTGAAGTAAATAAATGCATCATTCATTCATTAATTACCCCTAGTGACATACCTGTGTGATGGAAACTACTACTGACAAATTACAAACTACTACTATGACAAATTAACTATGAATTAGAACATAACAAAAATGATTAGAAACCCAGGTCCACCATTGTTATAATGTTTCCATTCATTTTAAACTAAAATGTAAAAGGAAAATGAGGTAAGTTCATTTACATTATTAGTAAAGATAAGGAATAACCTAAAATTCTACAAGTTACTTGCTTAGTAAAGTCACATTACGTTTTCACATATCACACAAAACATGCCATTCACATAGAAAACCTGGATAAAAAATTGAAAGTATACTTGGTTTCTTAAGTCCTTGATTTGATATGTAAGGACAGTGAGGAAGAAGATGGAGAGTGTCAAGAAACTACTAATTTTATAACAGATCTCCTGTAGATTGCAGAAATTTACAGAGGATGAAAATGAAATGGAAATGAAAAGAGTTACCTACATTATGCATAATCAATATTGTTCCTGAAATTGTTCCTGGAAAATCATACATTCTCTGTTTTTCCAAATCAAGTATCCTTTAATACCTAGATCAAGTTTCACTTATTTGACACAGCCTTCCTAGAGTATCCCTATCTCTAGTAATCTTTCTATCCTCTGGACTCATTTCAAGTTGCCTGCTTCACATTGCTATATCCTTTCTATTTTTTGTTCCCTAATTGCTTCCTGTTGCCTTCTGAATTATACCAAAAGTTCCTTGGGGGCCAAGTACTGGATTTTCTACTTTAATATGCCCCTGATCGTGTAAGCGTAGTGATAATGTTGAATACGAACAAATTAAAGGCTACTTGACAAATGCTTTTTATTTTCACCAAAGTGCATAGTAAAATGCTGGGTACATAAACAATATAAAAATACACTAATTAATTGTGTAATAAAAGTGAGTTTTCACATTACTACTATTTTGAAGAGGGAGCTGCATCTTTAATTTCTTGGATATATTACCCAACAGCAACGATCCCCCATTGAGAAAATTCCTTCTGCAGGTGCATATTAGAACTAGCCCTACAAGTTTGAGTTTTAGCAAGTTCCTAGGAGGCAAGTTCTCAAATGTGATAGGTAGACTGCATGACAACCTAGTAGAAATTAGTTTTCCCTTCAACCTAGTAGAAATTAGTTTTCCCTAAAAGGCAACAAAGCTGTCTCTGGGATTAGATTGCTCCTCTCATGAAGCAGTTTTCTACCAGTTTCCTTCCTTTTTCTAAGGGCATAGATGTGCCACCCACATATAGTTTAGGCCACCCGACTTAGTGGATTTCTGAGGATATTTCCATATAGAGAAACGTTTCCATATGGAGCTGCATCCAGGGACGCTAAGTACTCATGTGTGCCTCATTTCATCCCAAATTAAAGTTGAACTAACAGGTGTTAGGCCTCCCTAGAACACCAAGTAACATAGTTTTGCCCCAAACTTTATGCTGTTTTATAAGTGATTCCTCACATTTGGTATGCATACTTCCCACACCTGCCCTTTTCAAATCATAACTCAGGTGTTATCTCCAATGTGAAACTTTTCTTAATTGTCCCTAACTGTTCACATTCTCTCCCACTTGAAATTGGTTGGGATAATGATATATTTTTATATATTTCTATATATACCCCAGAGTATATAATTTTACATAGTCTTGATTATATAGAAGTATATGTGTATTTTACATATATATATGGTATGTAGCAATGTGAATATATATTCTATATAATATATTCATATTACTATGTACTATGTAGGGGCAGCTAGGTGATGCAGTGGATAGAGTGCCAGATCCGGAGTCAGGACAACTCATCTTCCTGAGTTAAAATCTGGCCTCAGACACTTACTAGCTGGGTGACCCTGGGCAAGTCACTTAACCATGCTTGCCTCTATCTCTTCATCTATAGAGTGAGTTAGAGAAGGAAATGGTAAATCTTTGCCAAGAAAACCTCACTGGTCAGGACAGGAATGACTGAATAACAAAATATGTGATATGTACTATATATGCAAATATACTCCTTATGTACATATAGCATTCACTTCCAGTAACATGTAAGTTCTTTGAGGTTGGATATCAGTGTGGTCATTATATCCTTAACTTCTTTTCTTAATAAATGCTAGTTAAACTAAATTGGATAAAAATAACTGAAGATCTTGCTGTACTTGTTTCTTCCATAATATTAAAAAAAATGACTACATATTTTAAGAGCTTTTTTGTAAACAAAACTACATGGAAATCTGGAACTGAACATCTGACTTAAGATGAGAGTTACAACAAAAATAACTTTAAAATGGATTATTGTTTTTAATAAAACATTAAACATAAGAGATACGTACAGCCAGCTTCCGAAGACTAGATAACATTTCATTCTGATCTTTAAAGCCAGTGGTATGAATATTGTTTACTGCACTTTCTTTCTCAGAAAGCCACGTATCAAACAGGCACTGGGGGGAAAAAACAAGGTCTTTGGTAAGAATATTCATAAATTGACTGGTGAAGTGCAAAGTGTCCTTATTTGTTTTTAATACACACTTTCCTACTGAGACTCACCTGTTCTTTGGTAAATCGTTGCCATTTGAGAAGTATATCTTGCAGAAGAACCCAGCGATCTTCTGTCCATCGACATATGTTGGCCCATCGGTCTCCCAAAACCTGGGGAGAAAGCAATCCAATAGTCCTTAGTAAATAACCAGTGATAGCGGAGGACACTTTGAAATGACCATGAATGACTGCTTCTGTCTTTATTACTTGAATCTCCTACCTGTGCTAGGAGCTGTAAAGGACGGACACATTGTTTCTGTTTTATGGTTTAATCAGTACAGTCTTTGAATTACATTTAGACTACCCTACTCACATTTCGCCTCAGACAGAAAACCATAAAGTTGCTTGATACCATGCTGAAATGGTGAATACTATTATTTGAAATACCAACCTGGGTTAAAAAAATGCAGCAAAGCAATAACTGCAGAAATAAGCAAAACATTTCAATACTAGCATGCAGAAAGTCTTAAAACATAAACCAAAGAATAAAAGGTGGGCTGCTAAACATGGTGGCCAAAAAGGAACGCAGAAAAAGCAATACCATTTTAAATATCAAGGAAGATTGACTCCAGACTAGGAAGTAATTCTCAGTTTCTCAAATTATGTCATGCTGATATTGTTATACAAATTAGTAGGAAAAACCACAGACACAGGTTTCAATCTTAGAATACTTCAATGAATTGCAACAGATTACTCCAAAGCAATCATTTTGTGCATTTATCATCTTTCTAGGTACTTACGCATAAAGATATATTCATTATAACTCTTGAGATACATACAAAAACAGAAGAAAAATCTCATTCATTTTGTTCTCCAACTACATTTGTTATATATTTTATGTATTATAAGCTTAAAAAAATCCTGATGGAGGAAATAAATGTCTTGACAGCTGTTATGTGCCAAGTATACACCTCAGGAAAGGCAAATTAACAGTTTGGTGAACTAGTATACATGAATAATAGATGTGTTAAAGCCCTATAGTCTAACTTCTCTCTGATCTATGTAAACAAAGAATTGTATGCCCATATCTATAAGTATTTTAGAGCAACAAGGTTACAAATAATTTATTTTAAAAGTATCTGTACAGCTACAGAATAAAATTCATCCTGTATATGAATGACAGAGCCAAGAAAAAAATGAAAGCCTGTGACTTGTCTTTACACTTAAATAATATGCACTACATATTATATTTCATGAGAATTCTGACCTTAATAATTGATGGTGCATAGTACATTGGCCAATCTATAAGAATATAGATTGTCTTGAAGTAACAAAAGTAGGGCAAATAGGGCTTATGTTTTGAAAAAAACAAAGAACCAGAACTAACAGACTTTTAAAATAAAATGTTCCTTCTCTGGTAACCTTAAAGAGGCACTGAGTGCATGTGTTAGTAGGGTGCTATAAACTTTTTACTGCTGTATTAGAAATGACCATATTACTCATCTGTAGCTCACTTACAAGTGAATTTTCAGGTTTTCCCAGAAGTGTCAATAAAATATTTTATGGCATTCAGAACCATCACATATATTTTAATGTCACTTATTTTCTTACACTTTTATAGCCTCCTTCTACTCTACTAGTCTTTGAAATATGCTAGTTACTAGAGAAACCATGACATTGAAATGAATGAAGCTAAGCAATGACAAACACTTTATCTTAAAACAATAGATTTAACAACTTCAAGTACATAGAGTCCGATCATCAATTGTTATATTTATGTTGTATGTTTTTTTCTCAACTACAAGAAAAATTTGTCTGCTTGACTTCCTTGCTGATGCCTGTTACAGACTTTGCTATTTATTAAAAGCCACTGGGCACAAGTGCAGTAAATAAGTTATTAATAGATTAGTTAGTATGGGACTCAAAATTTAGATAAATCAATTAGCATCATATAGGAAAGAAGCCTATACTATCTCATAAATCCACCATTTATCTGAGTTTTAGCCTCATAAATGATCTTGGAAAGAGGGAGAAAGAATTGGGATATTTGTTATCACTGGAAACAAAACAAAACATTAAAATAAAGAGAAATAGTATCTTTATAAATTGAAAACAATGTATATTGAGTTTATAGAATTTATGCACTTCATTTATTATAAATTCTATAACTCTATTTTTGCATTAAAGTAGGCATGGTTCCTTCCTTCCCAAAACTTTTAAGGTTCAAAACTGAAAACATTTTTGATTTCTCATTCCACAGTATAGATTAATAATCTATTTCCTTCAAATTCTAAATGAATTAGTTTATCTTAGACATGTATTTTTCAATTTTATATAACCAAATTTGCCTACATTATCACTGATGTTCCTTAGTACCCCCCTTGTATAGTTAAGAAATCTTTATTTTTAGTCATGAAAGGTAGGTGCAAGGCATGATATCACCTTCCTGATATCATGGTCCTCTTCAAAAATGAAGGACAAGCAACAATTTTTAAGTAGTAGGGGCTGCCCCATTGAGGACCCAACTGACCTGTTCCATTTGGGCAACACAACTCCTACTTTCCCTTCTCCTTTTCTTCTTCTGTTGACATAGAATATAATGCCCTTGGCTGCTGGTTCTCTGCCAAAAGGAATATGCCTGGGAAAGACCTTAGTTTAAAAAGTCCAAGGTCTCCCATTGTATTGGGGGCCATTTCTAGTCATCCTGATTTATATCTTGCCACTGGGCCCAGATGGTTTTGGAGGAGAAAGTGAAGCTGGTGACTTTACATAGCCCTCCCACACTTAAATCTCATTCACTTACAGGTCATGACCACCTTCCTGATGCCATGGTCCTCTTTGAGAAATGAAGGACAATCAACACTATGGCATGGAGGCAAGATCCTGTGCTAAACCCAATTTCTTCCCCCCATCTTTTTCTTGATAAAATTTAATGCATTTTCACACAAAACTATTTCTGCATGCATTTGTGTGTGTTCAATCCCTCTTTATCCAGTTCAGATAAGAATAAGATCAGTCTGTCCTCCCTATCCTTTCCTCCATGTTTGTTTATTCTTTGTTGATCCCTTTATGCAAAATGATAAAGACGTTTTTCTCACCTATCCTTTCCCCTCTTAAAAATAACAAAACACTTGAAGATATTTTCTCAATAGTTGTTTTTCTTCTCTCCCTCTTGTAATGTAAGCACTTCATAATTTTTAGTCCCCTTTCAATTGCTTAAATGTATTTATCTTACTCCATTTCTCTCAGGTGCTATGTTTTCATTTCAACTTTTCTAAGTTTTTAACCACTTTTGGCATTTTTATTAAGAATGCTTGGAAATTTAATTTTTTTAAAGATCCATTTCTCCCACATAAAATTATAATAAGCATAACATTTGCTGAGTTTATTAATAACATTTTGGAATATATTCTAATATAATGGTAAGTTCTGCTTAGTCTTATGTGATTCCAGTTATGGTTCTTCAAACTCTTAATTATTTGGCTTTTTGCAATAATTTCTTTCCTTTGAATTGGAACCACAATATTTTGTCAGATAGATTCCAGCACATTTTCTGTTTTATTTTGTATTTTCAGGAGGTAATAGTTGCTTCCTTCCTTTCATTCTCCCATTTTCACTTTGCCTTCTGGTTCAAATAGACCTAGGCATTTTTCATTTATGACATCCTGAAATATGGTATCCAGTTATACTTTTTTGTCAGGATTTTGAAGGATTCTGATGATGCCGAAATTCATTGGATGTACATTCCATTTTCTTTTATCTAATTTTATTAGTATCTTGCTTCATTTCTTTCAGTCATTCCTGCATTCCATGTGACCAATTCGTTATTTTTTTTCTGAATCTCTGATTAAAGTTTTTGTGAGCTTACTTTCTTCTAGATTAACTTTTACAGTATCTCTTGCTTCTTAGCATTTCTTCACTGTTTAGTGTTTTGCTTATGTTTTCAGGCTAAGATAGTAATTTGGGATTTTGTACTTAGGCTATTCCCTTTTGGCTGTTTTTTTTTTTTTTATGAATTGAGTAGATCTGATTTGGGTCTGTCCTCTCTATAGTCTGGATGCTTCTATGCCTGTTCAAATACATGAGAAGGCATATTTTAAGTATATACCCTCTTCCTGATTTTTGTACCAGTTTTTTGGTAGACTACTGCACATTTCTGCTTCAGTCAGACTCTGGTCTTCTCTTCCTTACGTAATCCCTTCCATGAAAATTAGCTCTAGGAACTAATGGGATGTTAAATATAGCATTAGTTTCAGGACTTTTTGGTATCATCTTCTGACAGTGGTGCTCAGGTGTTGATTTGTTTGTCTCAGACCTAGGCTTCCAATGCTCTGAAAAGTGTAAGACTGGGCCCTATCTCCCTAGACATTGATTAGCAGGGGCTGCCTCTGTTCTGGAGTCTGCTGTAACAGTCCAGGCTCAGGATATGGTTTCTGGTCCTCAATTACTGTGGGGGGTCACAATTGCTTGAGACACTCCTGCTTAGACTTCAGGCTGACTGGCCTCCAGTCCACATGTAAGCATTTGCTCTGCCTTTAGTTTTTTATCACTTGTGTGGGCCCCATCACCTGTGCTTTGAGTTAGCTTTGTGGTATAAGATGTCTCTACTCATCTTTGCCAGTTCTGATCATCATTTTCTGCAGTTGTGTTTCTTTGGAGTTGTGTTTACAATTGACCTTTTTTAGGGTTGATTTCCTCATGTTGATGTGGGAGAGCAAGCATTCATTTCAACATTTCATGGTGGCCATAATAACTGGAAGTTTGTAATCAGTGATCAATACCCAAAAACCTAAATGTTTTGTTTTTCAATGGACAAGGTGTGCCAAACCCTCACGAAAGCAAATTTTTTTTTCCCTTGCACACATGGAAAGTGTCAAGAGCCTAAGAGAATTCTCTTAAAGCCAATCACAATTTCCATTGATTTAAAAAGTTCAAACTCTAATTGGTTAAGATGAAATCCAAGCACATCGGACTTTGTTATTCTTACAAAGCAGAAAAGGAAGCCCATAAATTTATCCAGTGAACTCAGCATTTTCTAAATCCATTTCTACCAAGAATAATAAATAACACAGGAGCTTTAAAGGAGACTATTTTTCTTAAGTCAGGGTTGGGGAACCTGGAACCTCGAGACCATATGTGGCCTTCTAGGTGCTTGAGTGTGGCTTTTAGACTGAGTCCAACTTTTATAGAAAAAAATCCTTTTTTAAGGAGACTGTTTTGTGAAGTTTGGATTCAATCAAAGCACCACATTTGAGGACCTAAAGGGCCATATGTGGCCTTGAGGCTTCAGGTTCCCTACCTCTGTTTAAGTGTTACTTTATATATTATGCAATGCTTAATTCTGCGTAAAATCAAATATTCACTCAATAAATTTAATGGAACTGGTGCATTTCCAATATAATATATTTTCATAGTTATCTTGTTAAAAACCACTTGCAATGAAGAAGTTTTTAGGTCACTTAATTCAGGAATCAGAATCTCTCATTCAATATTAGTAATAATAAAAAACTTTTAAAAAATGGAGATTTGAATAACTTATGAGCCATTATGATTGGTTGAGTGGAAAGACCACTACTTTGGCTTTACCATTAACTTACTCCATCACCTTAGGCAAGTCACACAACTTGTAAATTCATCCTCAAACTTTTATTTGAGGAACTACTCATACCAAATATGTATACTCCAAGTCTTATTCACCTCTCAACTCCCCAGACTCATTCTGGTCCTAGTCCCTTTGTCAATGCCTTCCCTTCACCCCTTTAGTTTCTTTTTATGTGTTGTTTTCCTCATTTAGAAGGTAAGCTCCTTGAAGGAAGGGACCGTTTTCCTTTTTCTTCTCTTAATATAGTGTTGCTACATACTAAACAGTTAAGAAACACTCATTCACTCATTCTGTCTATCTAACATAACCTATGGAAAGAGGATTGGTTGGCTGGCCATAGAAACTTTGGGATTTGCCATCCCTCCCAGTTTGTAAGGAAAGGAAGCTAATGTAATTATCTGTTCTTCATCCAAATGGTTGACGAAACTTGGCAAACTGAGAGGATTTTCATAAAGAAGAAGAAAGAGGTGACAATCATCCCACAGCAGGCCAATGTCCAACACATCTACAATTCCTTCCTTAAGACAAGAATGGAAGACTTTTAAATGGACAGAGATGTGTGACAATGTTTTTTTGCACAGATTTCTATTCCTAAAAATCTTAAAATTTCTAAAAAAATAAGATCTTCCAAGCCTCTCAGTAACATATCCAACTTTTTTTAATGTTCCTTACTGTCACAGAGTTTGCATGATACCTAACAAATCCCTCTTCATTTTAACAGTACTTTTCTCATCTAAAAGTATAAAATTAAAAATTAAATGAGAACACACACTGAGAAATGTATATATTACATATATTTTATGTAAAATATCCACAGAGAAGTTACCAAAATTGGCTAACACGAGAGAACAGCAATTCACAAGCGTGAGAACTTCTTTAAAGTTTCCTTGTTTACAAAGCACTTTCCTAACAACCCTGGGAAGCAAGATCATGCATTAATATTCTCAAAATTCAGATTTGAAACAAAACAAATTAAAACAAAAACACAAGTTCAGAGATGTCATGACTAGTTTTTAGTCATTTAACTAAGTAACTGAGTCAGAACTTGATTCCAGGTTTTATGACTGAGGTTGTGCACAGCTGTGCCTGCTGACTATGGAAAAAATTGCCAAAACTAAAATAGAACAGGAGAATTCATAAGACATCACTATAAGGTACTGTGATGTTGGTCTCCTACAACCCTTTCTATATTCTTATTTAGAATATTGCATTATATATGGTATATTAGCATTAATAAGATGAAGAAAGAACACATCTAGGCAACTGCAAGCTTTTTAAAATCACTTGAAACCCTCTCAATTCTTGGGGAAAAAAAAGAGCTCCAAATTGTGTGACAGCTGTTGGGATTTGGACCCAGTAAGGCTGAGAGGAAACACAGTCACTTTCTGCAGTGATGCTGCCACCAAGATTAAAAATAATCCCCCAGAGGAAGAAGGTACCTTCACCTTAGAGTTGCCTACTTCCCCCTTAAATCCAAACCAACAAGTTCCTGGTGCTCTTAGCAACAAGGCAGAGTAAACAAAGCAATACAAATATGTTAAGCCTAATCACAAAGCTAGTGAATGATAACTTCTCTAGAAGAAACCAGGGGGAAATGAATATTTATTCACTCTCATTTGTTTATGTCAGCTGTGAGAAACACAAAAGGTCAATACTACTTGCTAGAACACATTTTCAGGAACTGAATCAGACCTACATTATGAACAATGCTGAGATCCATGGTGGGGAGATAGTTCTCATTTAGTTTACATGTCATGTTGTGAAGAAAATCCCTCATCGAAGTTCCTTTGTATGGAAGAATAGAGTTTTCCAAACAAAAATGGGAGGCAGATACACTTCAGGCAACTTAGATAGAAATATCATTTTAGTTAGAGTTTCCTAACATGGGAAAGAGCCCAGGGAGACTCTCACCCAACATAAGGTCAGTAAGCCTAGGGGTCAACATTTGAGCATCCAGACTGAAAAAAAAAGTTTCTTAGTTTACTAAGGAAGACTACTTGAGCTAATAGCAGCTTTATTTTCTTAGGGGAGAGATTATGTTTTTATAGCTTTTCCTTGTCACTTAGGATACATAGCAAGTCAACAGCCCTCTACCAAATCCTGCCTTCCCCCTCCTTCTCCTGCCATGTGCAGGCATTGGGATCACAGGAGTAGCTAAAGGTCAGATTTGTTCCAATTGGAAATCCATTTCTCTAAGATTAGTCATCAGAATATCTTGCTGGGAGTCAATCTTTAACATAGTGGGATCCTCTTCTTTTGAGACAGAATTATTAAGGTTCATCTTGTTGTTAAAAATAATGAGGGAGATAAAAAGCAGCCTGAGGGTCTCTATTTATATAACCTTATAGTTCTGTTTCCTTAGTCTCAGTTTCCTTTTTCTGGGGAGTATGAGTTTTCCCCAAACTCACAGGAGTGAATTTCATCAACCTCTGTAAAAGTAACAGAGAACTTTAATGAAGTCAGAAAAACCTAGACAGGGAGACCCTGAGTTTTACTGAAGCCAAAGCATAGGATCATAAGGTGATGTTACATCTCTCAGGCATGCTCCCTGGCCTGTGGAGTTTAATACAGAAGACAGAATGATCTTTTTTTATCTCAAAGTGAGGACACCAGGGAAGAGCTGTATCTGTGCCAGAGGCAATACTACAGACATTGCATATCATGAGAGAAGAAAGTCAAATGCAGAGGGTATTGTATTATTGGATCTTACAAGATCACAGCACATTTTGAAACAAAATATTTTTCATATGTGGTGATGCCAAGAAAGAATTGCTTAGGTGTTTCTCATTTTCTTTTCAAATTTAAAAATGTTTGCATTTAGGATGCAATTGACCAGCATCATCACATGTCACTAATGGAAAAACAAAGAAGTTGAAATCTTTTGCCTGAGAGAATAAAGCAAAGGTAGTGGTAAAAGCAGCAATCATAGAAAGGGGAAGGATGAAGTCATGTCAAGGAATCCTATAAGTTTCTAAGTGTCAGTATTTATGTCTACTTATAATTTATGTCCATTATTACTGAAAACAATATTTCCTACCTCCAAGCAAGACACTTCTTCAATAGTAGTGATGAAGTGTGGACCCCCTAAAATAGGAGAGAATACTTATTTTATCTCTTCTTTGCAGAAATGGGAACTATGGGTGTGGAACATAATATCCGCTATTAGACTCAAATTGATTAATTAATTTTGCTGATCTGTATTCCCTCTTCCCCTCCCCCCTCTCTCTCTTAAATCACTAGGTAGGATAGGAAAGAGATATACATTTGGAAATAAGAGTGTAATGGGAAACTTTTGATTATTGATTTCCTTTTATTAACTCTTATTATTTGGGAAGGTCAGGGCCATTTTTCCTAGTTAGGAGGTTATTGAGATGGTTGAAATCAATCCCATGGGATATCCAAGGGATGTGAAAATTTACTAAAGGCCTTAAAATGTTCTCCCGTAAGGAGTCCAAGGAAGAATCTCAACTGTCCCAGCTCCTTAGAGATATGTAAATTCCTCTCTTCTAATCAAACCATCCTGAATTCTTTAAAGGTAGTTTAACTTGTAACCTGGCTTAGTTTAAGTAGGTTAAATGTCCCTTAGGGGATGTACGAGATTATAAATCAAGCTAGATTTAACTTTTATGACATTGAAGGAAGCATGAGGTTATTAATTTGTCTTTTCTTTAACTTTTATTTCCTAAGTACAGGATTGTAATATGTAAATAATTAATTTTTTATCACTCTGATATAATTTGTCTATGAAAAATCTCATTAGGATATTAATTTTCATTCAGGTTTTTTCTATTACTCTGAGATAGGAAATTGTACTAAATGTTTTGGCAGCAGTATCTGCCACATGAACTCAAAAAAGAGATATTATTCCCATTAAAAATACAAGAAAAGCAAATTAATGAAAATTATTTTAAGGCATTTTTAAATTCCATCTGATCACCCATATCCCAAAGCAGAAAAAATAGAGAATCTTTTATGACCAACTAGTCTGATGGATCTTTTGGAAGTAATTTTACTCCAGTTTTAATTGTGTTTATATGATCATAGACTATTATCTATCTCTGAAGCCTTGTGAACTACTTCTGAAATGACATAGATTCAAGGGAAAAAGATACTGAAAAGAAAACAAGTCTCCTAATACTATGTGAAATAATGGAATTAAACAGTCCCCTGATCTCTTTGGTATGAAACTCATGATATCAGTTTTTACTCTTACTGTTGTTTTTTTTAATTTTCCAGAAAGAACTCTAAATTGGATTAGAATTATTCCTCAAATTCTAGATTCACACTAGACAAGCCCTCAGGTCATCAGATCACTAGCACGCTAAAATGCCTTCGTATCAAGAAGGAAACATCCCAGCTTCAGGTTCAGGCTGGGGTTAAATAACCTTCCATACCAGGGATGGAAGGGAAACCACCAGGGCAGACGATATCCCTTTCCCAAAAGTTCCTCTAGCTAGGAATTTTGAGGAGTGGAAACCTGATTAGACAGGGCATTGACCAGAAGCCATGAAGATGAAGAGTTATACCGAGTTAGAATGGCACAGGGTATAAGGAGGCAATCCTAGACATATATTGTGGCTCTTCTCTGATTTTGTCAGTTTCATGATTATCTAGGATTATTTACCAACAATATATAGAGAGATTAAGTCTATACTTTCCATCCTGAAATGGAAGCTTAGATCCCAAACTATTCTGGAATGGAGAATGGAAAATGAATATGTAGGACACGATATGTCACTCACTCAGAAACATGACTGATATTGATACCTTAATAGTCCATTCTGTCCCAAAGAAATGTTTACTATTTGAAGGCTGTTCTCTGCCTTGTTTGTTAATGTGATGATTTTGAATAAAAATCTAAACTTGAATAATCTTCAGAAGTTTTCAGTTCTTGGATTGGATTGGGGACAAATGAGCTAAGAGAGGTAAATAACACCCAGAATTCAAAACTGAACCTCAAGGGGTTCATGGCTATATATGTATTTTTCAGTTATAGATTCACAGAGTTTCAAGACAAAATATTCACAAGAATTATATTTTGAAGCATCATTATGACTGCTTGATTAGTTAGGATAGATTTTACTTTGTGATTATGCTAAAAATGCTGTGAGCCTCTAATTTTGAGAGACGTATTTTTCTGTCTCCCTATTTAGTCAGTTTCATATATTATTGATTTTTATGAGTTTATAAAATGCTAATGAATAAATCCAGGAAGACTATATTGTTGTCACTTCCATTATGTGTGGGCTATAATTTAATGTTCCATGGCAGCACAATAAACTTCCCTCTCTCTAACTCCCACCCAGCTAGTCAACTGGGATATGAGGAAGCAAAGAATTGAAAACCTAAGGGGTATGACGGAAATGACTGCCTATCTTGTGATGCTGAGTGTGAAAGCAGGAGCTTCTGGGGAACCTGATGACTTTATTGTTACCTGTTCTTTCTCACAGATTCTCAATTCCTTGAGGCCTCTACCTGGTCTTAGTGCTTAATGCCTGGTAAAGCAACGAACGCATTAGGGTAGCCGATAAATGTAGAGCAGGATAATACTTCAACAGGACTTAAAAACAATGTGCTTTTCTCTCAGTTACCTTCCCAAAACATACCCCACCTTCTGAAACTCTCTTAGAAAAGCTGGGAAGCTTTGAGGTCCAGGGAGGTGAGACTCACCCCTTAGTGCCCCCACATTTGCTGCTTCATAGTCAAATTAGAAACCTAATTGAAGTTCCCCATATATCCCAACTGAAACCCTAATATATCAACTTTGAGGAAGCTGCGTTGATAAATGGTCACTAAATCCCAAATTTGGTGCTGGTAAAGTAAATTACCATAGCACAGAATATATGGTTTTCCTGTAATTCTTGATGCACATTTTTTTTATTTTTTAATTCTATCACCCCCCCTTTTTTGTACTATATAAGAACTTAATTTATTTCCATTTAAGACCAGTATATTGATGTAACTATCTCCTTCTTATCTTAATGGAATGGAACTGTGTAAAAGCCAAGGATACTTTTTTCAATCTTAGAGATGGAATGCAATACCAGAGGCAAAAATCTAAAGAGGCATGATCTGATACTTCCTGGCAGTTATCAAACTCACAGTCCAAGTGCTGCAAACTAGATTAAAATTGAATTGGCAAATGTTTAACGAAATAAATAAAAATACAACATAGATAACGTTAAATGGGATTTTCTAACCAATATGCGGCCTCCTGAGATCCATTTTAGTTTTATATACCACAAATTTAGAGGACACAGGGGGCTGGTCTTCGTTGTAATCACTCAGACAGTCCCAGAAATGCCTAACCTTACTGTGGAAAACTGCACCCACTGTTTCTACTTGTCCACTTATACAAAGTATGGTGCTTAAAATCAGGGCAGGTAGAGGTGCCACTTATCTGAAGATCAATATTCAGGTACTTATTGTAAGGAAAGGATGACTTCTATCAGATTCTGAAACATCATTTCTTGTTTTCCTATCCAGACTTTATTTGCTTCCTGCCCTCAGCATTACTGAAACTTAGTTCTGCTTCTGACTAGTCTGGATCCTTAAAACCCACTCATTCCACCTCAGCAAATGGAACTCTAGACCTTGTTTCTTCTTCTGATTTGGCTTGACACCCCAAACTGACCTTGGCTTTACCTGCTAAACACATAAAACCCATTTTCCCTAATATTAGTTGACTCTATTAATTAGGAGTTATGCCTATGTTGTATCCTGAATCCCACCTACCTTCTTTAAGTAACACTCTGAAAAAAAATAAGATTTATCATTTTTTAATCCAAATTTTCCCAGAGGGTAAATGAAAATCAATTATGTGTTCAGACATCTCATAGACAAAATAGCTACTTTTCCTAAAGGAGAAAATAGATTTGACAAAATACAACGTAAAGAACAGGAAAAAATACCATCCTCAAGTGCTAAAAATAGTTTGGCATTAGCTGTATTAGATTTCATGCAGAAATAAGATTTGAACTGGAGATTAATAATTAATAACCATGTTTATTATAGTTATCCAAAAGTCCTCACGTTTTTATAATCTAGCCCTTTCGTCGGTTCTTTGTATCTCCCTCCGCTTCACATACTCCATCATCATTGTTTTGCATTGACTTTTGTCACATTTGGAGTACTCTCCCTCTTCGGTTTCACCTCAGTTTCCCTTCAAGATTCAGTTCAATTCCAACTTCGACAGAAAGCCTCTTCTGGCTACAAATTCCCTTTCTAACTTAGTGCCTTTGCCTCTGAGATCACCTTCCATTCTCTCTGTATTTCTCTCTTTCTCCTGCCTTCCCTCCTGTCTTCTTGTCTCTTTGCATATCTTCTCTCTCTTTCTCTTTCTCTCTCTCTCTCTCTCTCTCTCTCTCTCTCTCTCTCTCTCACACACACACACACACACACACACACACACACACACACATATACACACACAGCATGTCTAGTTATTTACATGTTGATACCCCCGTTAGAATATGAACTCCTTGAGGAAAGGGACTTTCTTTGTCATCTTTTTTATCTCCAGTCCTAAGCTCAGAGCTTGGTGCAATAAAAGCATTTAATAAATGATTTTTCACTGACACACTAATATATTGTTATCACTCTATTCTTGCTTGTGTAATGGGACTTGATCAGCAAATTCCCCTACCTCCTTTATGTGTTGTTCAATTTATTGAGTTTACTTCTCTCTCTATAAGGAGAGGATATGCCCATCATCACCTTGCAACAAAAACAACTCCAAATGAGGTCTCACAGCAAGAAACTTGTCACAAGTTATTTCTTCTTGATAAGTATTTGAAGCGATGTCTTATCAAAGAGCAATTACAATCGTTCTACTTGGCTCCAGATGGCAGAACTCGGAACAATAAGTGTAGATTGCAAAAAGGCTAATTTAACCTGGATATTGGGGGAAATTTCCTAGTAATTAGGATTGGTCAAAAGCAGAATAGGTGACCTTGTGAAGCCATAAGTTCCCCTCATTAGTGGTATTTCAACAGTCTAGATAACCACCTCTGTGGGAAATTATGCTGGGGATTCCCTTTTGGTATGGGTTAGACTACATGGTCTGTGCAGTCTATTCTAGCTCTAAAAATTACATAATTCTGTAATGCTCTGATAATACCAACTGTGTAGCTTAAGGAGTCTAAAGGCATTGACGTATAAAGGAGCAAAAGATTGGCAAATCCTCCGCCCTATGAGAGTGAGTTATTTGGAAAGCATAGATGCAATGGAAAAAGGGCAGCCCTCTAGTAGGAAAGAACGATATATTAACTGTACCTCCTGGAAGGGTGGAGTGAATCTAAACCATAAGTTGGCATTGTGACTCTGAAAGGCAGTTTTGTTAGAACGGGAGAAGGAAAATAATACCTATGGAGTATCAGGGCACCACATTTTCATCTCATTTCCCTTTTGAGGGGAGCTTATGGGCTAAGATGAATGCACCATGCTTCCCCAATTACTTTGCATATTACATATTTTCTTAATGGGAAGTAAAGTCTCTCCTCTCTGTGATACTCATTTGTTTCCCTGAGTTGATTATGTGGGAATGATCACAACAAAATAATGAAGTGGTGAGAAAGAAGAACACAATAAGAGAAAAGGGGAGGGAGAGGTAGAATGGGAAAATGTTTTTTACATAAAAGAGATATGCAGGAGGTAGAGGGAAGAAGGTGACCTAAAGGCTGAGCTCTCCCCCCGAAACTCTTGTAAATATCTTTAAATGACACTAAAATTCTGGAGCAGCAGAACCCACAAAAAGACACAATGAAACAACTTCCCAGCCCAAGACAACTTGGAAAGTCACAGGAAAAGTAAGAGAGGAAAGCAGTCCAGCACAGGCCCCACCAGTGTAGACTAGGCCATTGCAAATCCAGAGCAGGCCTCAGAGTGACTGAATCCGTGGCAGCACTGATGGTTTCCAGACCTCGGTCCATAGACACCAAAGACAACTTAGAAGGTGAGCAGAAAAGGTCTGTTGCACCTGGCTGAAAGTGGAGTCTAGTTTCTTGGGACCTCCATAGACCCAAGAAATCAGGAACAGGTCTTGTGAGTGACTTTATCAGCAGTAGCTGAGGCAGTGGCTGCTTCTAGAACTCTGAGCCCAGAGATAGCAAGGGACTCAGAAAAACTGGTCAGAAGGCAATTAGAGGAGTCTTTCTGCTGTTATTGAGACAGGATTCTGTTGGTCTGTCCATAGTTAAATCAAGGTTGCAGTCCTAGGTTGTAGTCCCAGGGTGAGGAGCTTGCAGTCCCAGTGAAGGGGGGAAGAAAATAGTGCTAGTTGTCACTCAAAGACCAGATTACAGGCCAGGAGAATATTAAACATCTCCCCTTAGCTTATAACACCTTAGAAAACTTACAAGTCCTCAAAAATAACTCTGAAAACTATGGCACAATACCCCTGAAGGTTGAGACAGTGTGTTCTCCACCCTGGAAGCAAAGTTCTACTTTGAAATAGAGTTAAAGTCAAGTAATAGGCTGGGAATATGAATAAACAATAGAAAAAAAACTGTTACCCTAGAAAGTTACTACAGGGACAAGGAAGATCAAAACACACACTCAGAAGAAGAAAAACTCCTAAATCCAAAGCCTCCAAGAAAAATATGAATTGATCTCAGGCCAAGAAAGATCTCAAAGAGAATTTTGAAAATCCAGTAAGATGGGTGGAGGAAAAATGGGGAAGATAAATGAGAATGATAAAAGAAAACTGAGCCAATATCTTGGGGAGTGTGTGTGTGTGCGTGTGTGCGTGTGTGTGTGTGTGTGTGTGTTCATCCTTCATTACCAAAGAAGACCATGCTATTAGAGAAATGATGACATGACTTGCACTTGACTTTATTTTGAGTGAGGGAGGGCTGTGCAGATCACCAGCCTCACTTCTCCTCCACAGCCATCTGAATCCAGTGACCAGATATTCCTCAGAATGAGGAAATTTAGCAACTTCTATACTAAAAGATTTAGCAACTTCTATACTAAAGGATCAGAGGGCTTGGAATATTGTATTCCTAAGGGCAAATGAGCTAGAATTACAACCAAGAGGTGAGACTTCAATTCAGGTCCTCCTGACTCCTGCACTGGTTCTCTTTCCAGTGCACCACCTAGCTGCCCTCAACATCACGGTAAAGGAGACCTGAAAAACAGTGAAGAAAATAACATTTTAAAAAACAGACTAGACCCAAATGGTAAAAGAAGTCCAAAAGATCAATGAGAAGAATGCCTTAGAAATAAGAATTGGCCAAATTGAAAAGGAGGTTCAAAAGCTCATTGAAAAATAATAATTCCTTAAAAATTAAAATGGAGCTAATGGAATAACTGTATGAGAAATCAAGAAATAATAAAACAAAATCTAAAGAATTAAAAACAATGACATCTCATTAGATAAACAACTGACCTGAAAAATAGATTCAGGAGAGATAATTTAATAGTTACTGGGCTATCTGAAAGCCATGATCAAAAAAAAAAAGCCTAGATATCATTGTTCCAGAAATTGTCAAGGAAATCTGTCCTGATATTCTAGAATGAGAGGATAAAATAGAAATATTACAACTCTGCTGCTCACCTCCTGAAAGAGATTCAAAATAAAAACTCTCAGGAATATTATAGCCAAATTCCAGAGCTCCTAGATCAAGGAGAAAATATTGCTAGTAGCCAGAAAAAAATAATTCAAGTATGGTGAAGTTATAGTCAGGGTAAAATAGGATTTAGCAACTTCTATACTAAAGGATCAGAGGGCTTGGAACATTGTATTCCTAAGGGCAAATGAGCTAGAATTACAACCAAAAATCACCTACTCAGTAAAACTGAGTATAATCCTTTGGAGTAATAAAAAAAAAAGGATATTTAATGAAATAGAGAATCTTGAGCATTCCTGATGAAAAGTTCAGAACTGGGGTTGGGGGGGGAGGTGGAGCCAAGATGGCAGAGTAGAAGGACAAACCTGTAGAAGCTCTCTCCATAGCCCATAAAATACCTGTAAAAATGACTAAACAAATTTTAGAGCAGCAGAAGTCATAAAATAAAGGAGTGAAACTGATTTCCAGCCCAAGACAGCCTGGAAGGTTGACAGGAAAATTCTATCACAGCAGGCTCAGAGTGAAGCACAGCATGGACTGCAAAGCACTGACAGGACTGAAGCTGGCTTCAGGACACAGAATCATTGGTAGCAGCCACGTTTCCCAGATTTCTCAACCCACAAATGCCAAAGACAGTTTCAAAGGTCAATGAGAAAGCTTTTTCACTTGGGTGAGAGGGATGTGTGTTCTGGCCCCTACATAGAAGAAACATCCACTTTTGGAGCCCTGGGCTTAAAGACCCTGGGGAATTGAGCAGGTGATCTGGGTCTCAGTTCTGAGTGGTGGTCCTGGGGTGAGGAGGAGTGCTGGCTTGGTGAAGCTGGTGGTAGTGGTGGACAGGGAATCCTACTTGCAGATCCTGGGCAGAAAAGAGAGCTTGTGATTACTCACAGAGCAGAGTGCAGGTAAAGAGAGGAATAAACTCCTCTCCCTTGATTGTGCCACCTTGGAGGAACTGAGAACTTAAGGTCCCTAGAGTATACCCTACACTTGAGAAAGGACTCAAAAGTCAAGTAAATGCCCAACAGAAGGGGAAAAAAAGACTATAGAAGGTTACCTTCTTGGTGAACAGGTATTTTCTTTCACCCTTTTGGATGAGGAAGAACAAAGCATACCATCCAAGGAAGACATAAAAGTCTAGACTTCTACATCCCAAACCTTCAAAAATAGATGCAATGGTCTCAGGCCATGGAAGAGCTCAAAAAGGATTTTGAAAGTCATTAAGAGAGGTGGGGGAAAAATTGGGAAGAGAAATGAGAGTGATATGAGAAAATCATGAAAAGCAAATCAACAGCTTGTTAAAGGAGACTCCAAAAATGCTGAATAAAATACCTTTAAAAGTAGACTAATCCAAATGGTCAAAGAGGTCCAAAAAGTCAATGAGGAGAAGAATGCTTTAAAAAGCAGAATTAGCCAAATGGAAAAGGAGGTTCAAAAGCTCACTGAAGAAAACAGTTCTTTAAAAATTAAAATGGAGCAGATGGAAGCTAATGACTTTATGAGAAACCAAGAAATTACAAAAAAAAAAAACAACAAAGAATGAAAAAATAGAAGACACTGTGAAATATCTCATTGGAGACAACAGATCTGGAAAACAGATCCAGGAGAATTTAAAAATTACGTCTACCTGAAAATCATGATAAAAAAATAGTCTAGACATTATCTTCTAAGAAATTATCAAGGAAAACTGCCCTGGTATTCTAGAAGTAGAGGATAAAATAGAAATAGAAAGAGTGGACTGATCACTTCCTGAAAGCAATCCCAAAATGAAAACTCCTAGGAATATTGTAGTCAAATTCCAGAGTTCTCAGGTCAAAGAGAAAATATTACAAGCAACCAGAAAGAAACAATTCAAATATTGTGGAAATACAATCAAGATTTATCAGCTTCTACACTAAGGGATTGAGAGGCTAGGAATATGATATTCCAGAGGTCAAAGAGATAGGATTCAAACCAAGAATCACCTACCCAGCAAAACTGAGTATAATGCTTCAGGGTTAAAATGGAATTTCAATGAAATAGAGGACTTCCAAGTATTCCTTTTGAAAAGACCAGAGATGAATAGAAAATTTGACTTTCAAATGCAAGGATCAAGAGAAACATGAAAAAGTAAACAGGAAAGAGAAATCAAAAAGGACTTAGTAAATTTGAACTGTTTACATTCCTACATGAAAAGATGTTATTTGTAACTCTTAAGACCTTTTTTAGTTTTACGGTAGTTAGAGGAAACATGTGTGTGTGTGTGTGTGTGTGTGTGTGTTGGAGTGGGTGTGAGTGGTATGTGTACATTATACATGTACAGGTATATATGTATAAGGATATATATGTGTATATACACACACATACACACACAGAGGGCATAGGGTGAGCTGAATATGAAGGGAGAATACCTAAGAAAAATAAAATTTACTCTTGTGTGGAATGTACTAAGAGTAAGAGAAAGGAGAGGTTGAATGTAGCAAATTGTCTCACATAAAAGAGGGAAGAAAGAGCTTTTACAATGGAGGGGAAGTAGGGGAAAAAGAAAAGAAATCAGTAAGCCTTACTCTCATGGAATTTGGCTTAAGGAGGGAATAACACACACTAAATTGGATATAAAAATCTATTTTACTCTGCAGGAAGGCAAGGGGGAAGGTGACAGGAGGGGGAGATAATAGAAGGAACAGCAAATTGAGTAAAGGGATAACCAGAAGTAAACACTATTGTGAGAGGACAGGTCAAGGGAGAGAATGGAATAAAGGTAGAGCAGGACAAGATAGAGGAAAATATGGTTAGTCTTTTACAACCTGACTATTATGGAAGTGCTTTGCATTGTTACACATGTATGACCTATATGGAATTGCTTGTTTTCTCAATGAGGGTGGGTGGGTAGGGAGGAAGGGAAAAAACATGGAACTCAAAACTTTAAAAATGAATGTTAAAAATTGTTTTAGCATGCACCTGGAAATTAAGCTATATAGGGAATGAAGTACAGAAATCTATTTTGCCCTAAGGGAAATAGAGGAGAAGGGGGATGGAAGAAGTGTGGGTAATAGAAGACTAGTGGAAGGGGTGGATGGGGTGCATGCTGTCCTGAGGTGGGGGTGGGGAGAGATGGGGAGAAAATTTTGAATTCAAATTCTTGTGGAAGTGAATGTTGAGAACTGAAAATATATAAATTATATAAAAAGAAAAAAATGATATTCTTAAAGGTTAAGCAACCTAATCAAGAGCACACAGGAAGTAAGTAATAGAATTAGGATTTAAAATTAAATGTGACTCAAAATTCTCTCTTTCCAATGTACTATGATACTCATACTATATTTTCTTGATCACTTTTTATTCATTTGTTTATTCATTGAGTTCTGGTGGCTGATTACACATATAAGAATATTTCTAGCAACAGTGTTTTGTTGTAGCAAGCAACTGCACATAATGCAAGTGCTCATCAATTGGTGAATAATGTAAAAATTTTGGTACATGGATATAACTATTTATGACTGCACCATAGAAAATGACAAAGAGAAAGAATTCATAAAAAAACTTGGGAAGACATATGGATTGGAGAGTGAATGGGTAGAACCAGGAGAATAATTTACATGAAAACTACAAATAAAGAAAATAAAAACAACCCAGTATTGAAAGAATGCAGATCTGATCAACACAGTAACCTACCATTTCAAAAGACTGATGAGAAAACATACTTTTCATTTCTTAACAGAGATGATGAGTTAGTGGCACAAAATAGAGTATGCATTTTTAGATATGGTTGGTATGCTGATTTCCTTTTCTTGACTGTACTTATTGTTAAAAGGACTTCAATTTGTGGGGAACAGAGAGAATGAGTTAGTGAATGGGACTGAGATGCTCTCTAAAGTAGAAAGAACAATTAAACATGAAAATACTACTAAAGTATTTGATATAATTTGATATTAAATTTGATATAAAGTAAATATACTAAATACTAAAAAAAAGATCAGAGTTAAATAGAAAATTTGATTTTTCAAATACAAGGCTCAAGAGAAGCATTAAAAGGTAAACTGAAAAGGGAAATCATAGGGGACTTAATGAGGTTAAACTGTTTATATCTCCACATGGGAAGATGATATTTGTAACTCTTAAGATTCTTCTCATGATTAGGGTAGTTAGGAGTATATATAGACAGAAGGTACAGGTGTGATTTGAATATGAATGGGCGATATCTAAAAAAATAAAATTGAAGGGTGAGAGAGGAATATGCTAGGAGAAAGGGAGAGGTAGAAAGGAGTAATTATCTCACAAAAAAGAGGCAAAGAAAAGCTTTTACAGAGGAGGGGAAGAGGATGGAGGTGAGGGAAACTGAGTGAACCTTGCTCTCATCAGAAATGGCTCAAAGAGAGAATAACATACACACTCAATTGAGTATAGAAATCTCTCTTACCCTACAGGAAAGTAAGAGCAGAAAAGTATAAGAGAATGGGTATGGTGATAGAAGGGAAGGTCGATTGAGGGAGGGAAGAGACAGAAGCAAAACACTTTCATACTGAGTACAAAGCAACAGCAATATTGTAGAATGACCGGCTGTGAAAGACTTAGCTGTTCTCAGCAATACAATGATCCATGACAACTCAGAAAGACATGATGAAAAATGTTACCCAACCCCAGACAAAGAACTGATGGTATCTGAATACAGACTGAAGCATATTTTTACTTTATTTTTCTTGATATTTTTTTCTTTATGTTTTCTTTTGCAACATGACTATTATGGACATGTTTTGCATAATTACCCCCATATAACCTATATTTAATTACTTGCCTTCTTGATGAGAGTGGGGTGGGGAAGTAGGAAGAGAGAGAATTTGGAACTGAAAGTTTTAAAGACGAATGTTAAAAATTGTTTTTACATGTAACTGGAGAAAATAAAAACACTGAATCAAAAATTAAAGTAATAAAAAAAAGAAATGTAGGATTTAGGCACTGAGAAGTTAAATATTTAGCCCAATATCATACAGCCTGGCTATATCAAAGACAGGATTTTAACTCAGGTTTTGTTGCCTTAGAGAGTGAGCCCCTAGCATTATGCCAACACAGTCTCTTGGAAACATATTGTCATCAAATACATTAGAACCATGATGTATAATCGCTTACTTTAGGAAACTATACTTCTAGTTTCGAGAATATGAGTTTTATCTCAAAAAATGGTAAAACGTTGTTAGTTATATAGACTATTTGAAACTGAATTTTTAAATTTTATTTAATTGTTCTTTTCTGTTTAAAATTGGGACTGATTCCCTGTCAGGGTTCAGAAAAATAAGGCAGTCGTGTCATTTAATAGGTAACAAAAGACTGTTTTCTTCTTATCATAGAAAGAATATTCAGTAAGGATAGTGAATCGTTTAGGTTGGGTAGACGCTGCCATATCTCACTTTTCCATGCCAAATAGGTTTTTGTGAGCAGGGCAGGGAGTGGGAACTTTTGGGGACCTGGGACATCTGACAAGTCTAAAACTCCAGCTCCATGGGGAGAGCCTTTTTATGCCCTTACACCACAAAGCCAAATCATCATGGCCAGGAACCTTCAGGAAGTCACTTCCATCAATCAATTTCTGAGGAAAGTTTTGTTTCCTTTCAAAGGAAAGTAAAACCAAACAAACATAAACAAAATTAGACTTAATCCATGTTGCAGTGGGAAGAGGAAATCCTGGTAGGTAGTGATCCTATCTATCACTCCTACAAAGACACTAATTTTAAAAAACTGAACTTGTTAATAAAAAACAAAACAGAAGATACACTTTGTAGCTACACTGGGATCACCCTTAGTTACCACTAGTCCTGATTCTGATCCTTAGTGGTAAACCACATTCTAAAGAGGTGTTATGCAGTAACTTCCAACGCAGGCAAACCAGATGGTCTTTATTTGACTTTTCCAACTCTTTGATGCAGTGTGCTGAATGCTTCTGGAGCATTGGAGTGGTATAAGAGCTTTCTGCCAAAGTGAAAGACTGGTCAATGTGTTGGGGCTGGCATGTAATCCATGTGAGAAAAAAAACCAGTCACACAGAAGTTAGCAGACCATGAATTTTGTCAGTTGCTTTCCTGGAAACTGTTAAAGAGTCTGTACATCAAAATCTGCAGTGTTCCCATTCACTCTCCCCACTTAGGTGTGATTTGCTCCCGTGTAATTTCCTGGCACCCTTTCGCTTCATTGCCTTGGCCAAATATTTACAACAGTTTTAAAGACTGCTGCTGGTTTTCCCCCTCACCTTTCATAAATTTGTCTATTAGGTAAGTAGAAGGTAAAGAACTAGGAAGAAACATCTGAACATTTTCCATTATTTTACCCGAAAGTGGATAGCATCAGCATCTGGATAACAGGTTTTCCCTTCCTGTCAATTTCTTTTTCCCATTAACACTAGACCTGATCATTTTACTTTTGTTTATATTTGTGTGCTCACGTAGTAAATGGAACATTTAAACTAATAAGAGGACATTTCAGTTAGGTTAACCAGACCATCGTGTATTTTCTTACTGTTTCTACAAATACACTTGATATTTCTAGATGAAATTAGAGAAAGGTTATCTTTCCTATGTTTTATTCTTTGTCTTACACATTCATCTAGGAAAAATGATACACAAAATATCTGAAAATGATTCATCAAATAAGTTTTCTCAGATATTTAGGACCATTGATTTGTATTTCCACATCTATTCTGTTACTTTCAGATTTCAGGAAATATAATTGCTAAAGATGTTTAATTTCTATTTCTCTCATTCAATGTTTTATTTCCATCATCTATAAGCTAGTTTCTACTCCAAAATTGCTTGATAGTGAGGCTTTCAGAAGGGTAGTTATTTTGACTGAATTTAATTTCTGATTTTACAAATCAATGAGAAGAAAGAAAACAATGCACTAGATCCCAGGGTACAATATGAGGTATATATCACATTGTAAATAGTATATGGGCTTCCTATAAAGCAGATTTGAGTGAATTCAGTTACTGTTTAGTCCATCCATTGATAACAAGTATTTAATACCTATATACTAGCAACTGTTAATTGATTATTACTTAGTTGTACAGGACAACGGTAATTCAGTGACACAAGGAGGGGGCACAGATAATATGGAAGCATGATACAGGGTCCTTCTTCAGCTTCTTTGGAAATAATGAGAAACAATATCTCGAGTCCCACAACCCTTTATAGACTTGTCCACTTAGAAAAGCAGGTAATGGGTTGAAGGTGGTGGAGAGGGGAGAAGAAAGCTCTATCTTAGAGAAATGGAGTAAGGATAGAAACACAACCTTAACTGATTATTTCAAGTCTTGTGAAGATCCTTGACTTCTCTACCTTTGGGAAGAGATTGTGCATCAAAGGGCAGACAACTCTTTCTCTATCCCCTGAAGAAACTGGCCCTATGACCCACCTTTCCCCATTCAAGAAAAGACTGGCATTGATCACATTGAGGGCAATGGTCAAAGAATGAACTGAGTGAAGATTTTTGTTCCAGACTGTAATGAAAATTTTAACATATTATGACATTTTCCTTGTTCAAGAATTCTTTTCTAATAATAACGGCAGCTCAGATGTATTTAGTGTTTATTGTGTGCCAATCACTGTACTAAATACTTTCTAATTGTTTCCATTTAATCCTCACAACAAACCTGGGAGGTTTATGTTATCATTATGTCCATTCTACTGACGAAGAAACTGAGACAAACAGAAATTAGGTGACTTGCCCAGGGTTACACAACTACTGAATGTATGAGGCTGGATTTGAGCTCAGGTCTTCCTATTTCAGGTCTCACACCCAATTCCCTATGAATGTTACCTCCAACTGTTTTTGGGGGAGACACATATTCAAAAACATTATATTCTCATATTCTCTCTCTGTATCTGTCTCTCTGTGTCTGTCTCTCTCTCACCCCAGACCTTTAGTTTATTTTTCTAATTAGCATGGCCCTTTGTTTATTCTATAACTTAACTTGAGTCACATCCATTTTCCCCCAATAGTTTCAGAATGGGATCCTGGTAAATTTTTCTTTTTATGTTTTAGTTTCATCCCTTTCCTAAGAAGTAGGTTATACAATACTAGATTTAGAACTGCCTTCTCATTTTAACGATGAGGAAAATAAAGGGCAGAGCATTTAGCTGACACAGCTACTAAGAGTCTGAGGAGGGATTCTTATTTTCCTGATAGACTGTGTCAAGTTCTTTTACATATCAATTTTCTTCTTCCCCATCAGATCTCTCCCTTTGATTGCATCATTCTAGGAAACATCTTCTATCTTTTGTGTCTTAGTCATTCTCTCTAACAAAGCCAAAAGGAGTTTAGCTATTAAGTGAATTCCTTCATTTCTTCAAAGTAGGTCTGCCTTTGTTTTAAACATTATTGATGATTTCTTCAAATAGAAAAAAAAAGGACTTGGTTCATGACTCTCAGGTTCCTACATGAGGTATTTTATATTTTAGCAAGTTCATTGATCCGGAAGACTTGTTGCTTCCCCTGTATATTTCCACTTTGAACAGCTTCCCATATATTCCATTAATTTACTGCTTTATTCTTTGGCCTGAATGCTTAAAGAATGCTGTCATTTTTCCTATGTCCAACTGTGAGATTAAGGAAATAATATCAAATTCAGCTTTAATTTTAACTATTTTAGTAGATCCTGATTTTTCTTTATGCTGTGATCCCTCTATATTTAAATATATGTGTGTGTGTATATATATATATATATTTATATATATATATATATATATATAAATATATATATATATATATACACACACACATATATTCACACACACATTTTAACATAGCCTGCTATTTCATCAATGTACGGAACTCTTAATGAGGAATTTTGATCAATGTAGATAAATCACTTTCTCACACTTATAGGTACAGTGTGTCCAGGTTACTAGTTTAGAGTCATGTAGTCAGTATATATCAGGTGTAGGCTTTAACCCAGATCTTCTTGATTAGTAGGCTAGCTCTGTAACTATACCATGGTGTCCATCACACACACACACACACACACACACACACACACACACACACAAAATGGATATACGGTGTCTTGAGTAGGGGCATAGCGAAAGGTCACCTATGCAACAGGGTGCTTAGGCAGAATCTTGAAAGAAATTAGTGATCCAAAGAGGAAAGTGTGGGGAAAGGGGTATATTCTAAGTTTGGGGGTCAACCAGGGCAAATTCATACATATGGAATGTAGATAGTCATGGGTCACATGTTCTGTTCTGAATTCTCTAACTGAACCTAGAAATTGCTAATAATCCATGATTTCCAGTATGAGTAGTAAGAGGCTTTTTAAATTGCATATTGTACTGCCTAGAATAAAGCAGAATAGTATTTTATTTTTCATACTTTCAGGGAAAATAAAATATGAGAAAAATATCTAATCCTTCAGTGGCTCCAGGTTTATAAATACCATCATTGCAATCCAACTATATACACATACATGTATATATACTGCCTTATCTATATATACATATACACATTCAAGCTTTGTAAATATATGAATGAAACAGAGATATAACAGAAGGTAGCATGCTGTGCCCTCTGCCCCTCACCATCTTAATCATTTAGTGATTGAAGAGACATATCTTTGCGGGAGATTGTTAGCCTGAGGCAGTTAAATGAGGAAATGGCATTTCACCAGAATTTTTAAAAAAGTACCGTAATATTTTTCTCTCTCTCTCTTTCTCTTTCTCTCAGACAGTAAAAAGGAAAGATTACATTAAGAAATTTGGTTATAAATCAATTAGCAAACAAAATACTTAAAATAACTTGAAGTTGATAAAAGATATTTAAACCTAATTTGATGGGATCTTTGCAATATCAATTTATAGAATACTAATACTGTTTAAAAAACAACAAAAAAAAAGGAGTTGCACTTTCAATGAAACATTTAATTTATGGAATGTTTCTGTAACTTCTAGAAAAACCCCACTATTTTGTCTACACAGAGATTACTTACTATAAATATGTTTTAGCCACTTGAGTATTTATAAAATCAAATATTTTTATATAGTTGATAAGAAAAATATAATTACTCAGTTTTTTCTCAACAGACATATGCTACCCAAAATTGTTAATTATTTCCACCACATTACGATAGTAATATATGTAGTTTATTGAGATGATTCTACAAATGACATAAAGTATAAATATTATACTGGCATTTTGTGATGTCATGGCATGGTTTGATTATAACATTGTCAATAATGTGATTCAGAATATATCTTCACATAATGATTATGGATTATGTTTCCAAAGATAGGGTTTAAGCCAAAACATACTCAAGTATATAACCATATGCCACAACATAAGGGCTAGCGGATTAAATTTTTTCTCCTTCCTCTCATAATAGATGATAAGTTTTTAAGGATGAAGGTCATGTGATTTTAGAAATGTCCACCATAGCTAGTATTCATAAGAACTATTTTCTATTGCTTGTGGTTCAGTTATAGCAAAAGAAATTCTTTCAATTACAGATGAGATCTTTTGCCCAAATCCAACATGCTAACGGGTGAAAATAGTATATACAAAATGAGCAGAAACCAGTGTGTGTGCATATGTGCATGTGTGCAGGAAGAAGAATTCATTGTGGGGCATTTTGATAAAAGTAACCAATATTGATCTCTAGATATTCTTATTCTACTGAAGATGTGTCAGTTACCTGCAACTGTTTCTCCAGGTCAGCAGTTGCTTTGTCTCCACTAGTTTCATCCACCACCACCACCATGTGAGTGAGAGAATTAACTTTAACTTGTTCTTGCTCTAAGTCTTCTTGAAGCACCTAGAAAGTCAAAATGATAGTAAGGGGGAAAAGTCCTCCATGAAGTCACAACATTTAGGAAAATAACATTAAATTGGATCATAAATATCAACTATTAGCAATTAATTCAAACACACAAATACGTTAACTTCTCATAGATGAATGTTTTTCTGTTAGTCTTCTTTTTTTTTAATTCCATAGTTGTCTACTTAACTAAACTGTGATGAATATTTTGGGAATTCTTTCATCCCTGGAAATTTCAACTTATTTCTGACATTATTGTGCCAACATGCATTTCTTTATATATCAGGTTATTGGAGGTAGTTTTGCTTGTAGAAGTCAGTCAACATATATTTATTAAGCACTGACTATATGACAGGTACTATACTAAGCATTGGGAATAAAAGTTTAACAATTATGTGTAAATGTAACATATATAAGGATGGTGGTCTAAGAAATACTGTCTCTAGTGTCTGTTTGTGGTAGCCTCTGGGAACAGCAAAACTGTTATAATAGCTCTTCTGGGAAATACCAGTCCACTCATCCCTCTGGATTTCACTGAGAGTTGTTTAAGTGAGACTCAGAAGGGGTAATTAAGGCTAGAAAGACAAAGAGCTGAAAGAAGTGACCTCTGGTGTTTGAGAGGGATTATGCTCTTGGCTTGAAGACTTGTTGCAGCTATCTTCATCTTATAACAGATAGGACAGCTTTGATGTTGCACTAAGATGTGGGGTGTAGAAAATTCTGAACTTTCCCTCTTAGAGAACTCCATGCAGATAGTGAAGTGCTTGCCTCTCCAACCCTTTTAGCTTGAGAAGGCAGACATTAAATCCAAAATTTTCTGGTTCTTTAAAGTTTTTTCAGTGATTCTGCTTAATAAGCCCTCTTGCCCCTCAGATAAACTATAATAAATTGTAACTTTTTTAGAGAGGTGAACTTCATTGTTATGGAGGGAAGTCAAGAAGAAAAGAGGCTATAATGGTAAGCCATTCAGACAAAAGTGAAGAGACAGAGATTTAGAACCTACCTACCTTGATTTGGGGCTAAGAACTCTAAAATTCAGTGATTTTTCACCCAGGATGAAATATAGTGGTTACTCATGGACCTAATCCCACTCCTAACAGGTCAGATGTCATGACTAACTAACTCAGAAGGAAGAAAGTGCTCCATTTCTGATCTGGACTGCCCCTACACCACCCCTTCCCAAGGATGTCCTATATCTGTGCAAACATAGTGCAGACCTAATTGGCTTAGAACCCTAGACAAGAAAACTCAGGCCACCTGTGATCAAGCAGCAGTTCATCAGCTTCCCCAAGTACCAAGTAGCTGGGATCACAGGTGTTTGCCATCAGACTTCATTGACTTTTAATATTTTATAAACTATGTAAATTCAGTCTTTATTATTCCTGCAAACCTCTCTCAAGTATTCTCCCACCCCTCACACCCTGCAGTAAAGCATTAAAACAGTGGCTTGGTAAGAAAGAAGACAAATGAATTTTGTTTTTTGACTATCCACCTCCTCTTAATGGTGGGCTAAATGGAGGTTTTGACTAAAGGAAAACTATGGCCCTGACTTCACGTAAAGGGAATTTGGAAACGGTGGTCTACCCACATACAAGAAAAAGTAGCTAGTTTGACAGCAACCTAAATATCTCTAACCCTGTTAGACTTAATTATATGGGTATTGAAAACTATTCCAAGTAAATTTTTTATGCCAGAAGGCTCATTACACTGTACCTTTCATTTTTCTACAATAGATCAGGAATTATTTTTTACATATCAGATATTTTGGATTTTCTGTTCAGGTCAGCTCAATTTAACATCAACTGTTTGGTCTCACCAAACAATGCTCTGGTCCCGCCAAATTATGCACCAAACATTGATTGCATCAATGTTATATAGAAACTGAGCTAAGTTTTGAGGTAATCTAGCCTCTACCCTTCACTGCCTGAGACTGAGGTAATACAGAAAGGATTATACCCTGGCAGTCTTGGGGGGAAATTTTGTATATATTTTACTTAGGTTTTGAAGTAAATATGCTTTTTTTAAAAAAACTAATTGATATTAAGTGAATAAATGGAAGCGGACTGCTATTTACTGGTCCCCTAACAATGGAGGAGCACAATGAACTGGGGTTCAAGCCAGAGGCAGAGAAAAGAGACACCAGCACACCCTATAAACACCCTCCCACCCTATGAGGTTATATAACCAGCATGGCCTAGAAGTAGTTGGGCCAGAGAATATATTCTACATGAATTCAGAGAATCACAGGATTTTAGAATTAGGTAGAACTTCAGATTCCCCTTTTAGACCACTCTAAAGGTTTGGAAGCTTCCTCTCAACATCAATCCATTATCTCCCTCTCTGAAACTTGAAAATTCCCTCCTCCTCCCGCCCTATAATGCTTATTTCTTCCTTGTGGAAAAGAAAGTAAAGTAAATTCAACTTCCTTAAGCCTATTCCTGAGTAAACTTTTAGTTACTGGAAAATAGAATGCAACAATGCCAATTGTTTCCACCACAGATGTATGCTATTTAGCTTCTACTGGCCCTTTCCCATGATTTCATAGCTGTCTATTCATCGCTATTTTATTCAAAAGATGAAAATCAAAGTAAGGCTTGAACATTCTTCATCTCTCATTCCTTCATTGTGGATAGATAGCCATAGAAGTATAGGGATACTGAGTGGCAAGGATGATGACAGCTGACGTTAATACCATGCTTTAAGGTTTGCAAAGCCCTTCATATACAATGACCTAATTTGGTCCTTAAAATAACACATAGAGGTAGGTATGCTTATTATCTTCATTTTACTGGTTACAAACCTGGTGCCTTGAGGTGGGATTTGAAGTCAGGTTTTCCTGACTACACATGTAATGCTCTTTCAGAAAATCTATGCTAGGGCGGAGCCAAGATGTCGGAGTAGAAAGACTCACATTTGCTAGCTCCGAACCCACAGCCCATGGATTTCCTGTAAAAAGAACTCCTGACAAATTCTGTAACAGTGGAAGCCACACAGAAACACAGTGAAGGAGATTTCCGTTGCAGAGAGCCCTGAA
>CM053771.1:365887757-365976436 GCA_028658325.1 Potorous gilbertii | reverse complement strand
AGAGGGGTATCTCCGGGACTCGGACCCCCTCAGGAGGTGGCGGCCACAGCAGAGGCAGAGGCAGCTTGGCCAGAGGCAGAGGCAGCTGAGGCCAGAGACTCCCAGAGCAGGCAGGAGCTCCATTACAAAAGGTCTCTGCATAAACCCCCTGAGGGAACTGAGCCTGAGATGTGGCCCTGCCCCCACCTGAGAACCAGCAGATAAGCTACCATTGAAGAACAGTCAGGCCTGCGGCCAAAAGCCCTGAGGCTGGGGAGCAGCATTTGAATCCCAGACCCCAAGCACTAGCTGGGCTGGGCGGACCTAGGCTGGGGTGGAGAGGACTCTCAGAAGTCAAGTAACTGGCTGGAAAAATGCCCAGAAAAGGGAAAAAACTAAGACCATAGAAGGTTATTTTCTTGGTGACCAGATGATTGCGCCATTCCTCTCTGATGATGAAGAGATCTGCTTACCATCAGGTAAAGACATAGGAGTCAAAGTCTCTGTATCTCAAATATCAGAAAATCTATGCTACCTGCCTAAAAGGGGGTAGATTCTGTCTAAAATCTGAGTCAATGTAAAGATTAAGTTTCTGTTTGCTTTTGCGTTAAGGAAGAGGAATGTGTTAACCACCAATTAAAGATGGCTTCATTGACTGTGTTTTCCTGTTATCTGAAAAAGTGGGAAGTTCACTACAGAAAAATTGAAACCTTGTTCTGCAGCTTTCAGCCACCAAACCCTCAACAGAAAGAAGAGATATGGCCAATAGGCAATTAATTCACTCCAACACTAGTTAGGCAACAGAGCTACCAAACCTGAAGGTCTGGCTTTAAGTTTGGAAGGCAAAGAGAATGCTTTAGAGATATAGAGAGAGTATAATACGTTTCTGCCAATACCAAGTTTCAACCTTAAAACCTTATTTCACCTTATTTCCATTACTGCTACTTACATAATCTGGGCTTTTACAGGAGTTTCACTCTGCAGGGAAGTACAACTCTTATCACTTATCCTAATGTTTCCCATATTCTCCTGCATCTATACTTTTTTTACTTCCCTCTGCTAAGGACATATATATGCTGAGAATATATTTCTGCTGAAGGATTGTATGTTAAAGGCACAGCTTTAGCTGCCCTTACCATAGAGGAAAGACTCCCAATAGAACTATGAAGTACATATACAAGAATTGAAAAAAGAGACAGAAACAAAGATAGAGACAAAGAGAAGGAGGGAGGGAGAGAGAGAAAGAGAGAGAGAGAGAGAGTAGAGAATGCCATTGTTGCATTCACTGAATTCAACAAAACAGTCTAACATGCCCAGGGTGAACCAGTCTTGGAGAACTTTTCCCTCTGGAAGAACTGATAGCAGATGGTGAAGTGTCTGTCTCTCCTTTCTCTCCCTCCCTTTGTCTGGTAGGGTAGATGGAGGGCAGATGTTAAATCCAAAGTTTTCCTGTTTTGTAATGTTTACTTACACTTCTGTTTAATTAGTCCTAACTGCCAGCTAAATAAAATGATAAATAATAATTACTTCTGTTTTGTGTGATTCATTGTCACCAGAAACCAGTGTGAAAAAAGCAGTGAGAGCATGGATATGAACATAGATACTGTTTTTTCTTAATTGTGGGAATCTGATGGTGGTGGTGTCTGTAACTGTATAAGGGAGAATACTATCAAGCATATGTTTTATAAAACTTCTCAAGATAGGATAAAGAAAACAGGAGCCTGATTCCTATTTTCCCCATGCAAAAATGCGAAGTAAAAATAGTAGTGCCTACCTTGTGAGTTCTGAGCTAGGCTATGGCGTGACATTCTTTTGTCATCATTCCCATCATTAACACAGGCTCAGATAAAGCCCTTTATGGGATTAAGACAAGGGTAGTTGATTAGGGAGTGAGTCATCCTCAGTGGGAGAAGAAGGAGAAATGCTTGGAAAAGAGGAGTAACAGAGGAAAGAAAGTGAGATGCCTACTGTCCTTCCTGCATCAATTTAGCAGGTAGTTTTTTTTTTTCATTTTCTACAAGCAATCCTCATAGACATATTGTTCTATTTGGGATATCTCCCTTACTATCATTACTTTTCTTTGTTTTCTGCCAAATCCTAAGGCTTATCACTCAAATGTGATTTCCTACTTGAAATTTTCTTTGACCTCTCCAGCCAGAAATGGTTTTTCCCTTTTTTTTGTACTTTCAAGACAGCCTGTACTTCCATGCATTTGTATATATTTTATTTCACATTGTAATCATTTGTGTAAAATTCATTTGTGTAAAAATCTTATCTGTGATTCTAGATTGTAAATTCCTTGATGGCATGGATTTTATTATTCATTTCTGCAGCTAAGTGCCTCACACAAAGAACTGCCCATAGTCGGTAATCAATGAATGTTTTTGAATTTGGGATGAAGTATTCAATTCCTAAAGCAAATTCTTAATCATTTACTATGCACCTACAATGTTCAAAATACTGTGATTTGTATTAGAGATATAAAGGCAAAAACAAAATATCCTGTGATATTGCAGAACTTGAATAAATAAATGATTGTTGCTAAATGGAGACACCCAAGGCTCTTCAGCAGGGTCTATTTCTCAGATCTCTGTGTAGAAGTTCAAGCATGCAGTGAATAAAAACCTTACATTGCAACACATGTTATAGATTCTACTGGCCTAGGGGTGAGCAAAAGTTTGAGATCAACAACAGAGAACTGCAATCCATGTGTTTGAAATTATCAATCACTACAGTTACACAAAGAGTGACAGCAAATTACACTTACCAGTTATTATTTGGAATCTACATAACCTTTAATCAATGTATATTTGTGATTGATCATTGAGGTTTTTATATCTTTCAGCATTCAACTATATATTTTCCAGGAAAAATTGCAAACATTTTACAATTAATTTTTATCATATTTCTTAATTCATCCTTTTTGTGACTAGCAGTTGAATTAAAATATATCTCAAATTATTTTATAGTTAAACAATTCATTTAATTATGAATATTGCATGTACTAGTCAAAAAACCAACAGAAATAATTGGCATAAGTTCAAGAGAAGAGACTGAGTCAATGAGAGAAAAAGTGTCCCTGTTCCCTTGCCTCTCCCTCCCTCATCATTTCTGAAACCAAGGTAATGGTTATGGAGGAAAAGGTATTGGTTATGGTAAAGTTTAAAAATAAATGTGGTGCTTCAAAACAAAGGTAAATTTGAAGAGAAGTAAATTTTAAGTAAATTCATTAACTGTGATATTTTTAAATAGTAAATTTTAATTTTCATTTCATTTAGTTTTGGCAGTAGCACTGGGGATTAGTCTATAACAACTTAGCTATGCTTGCCATCAGGTAGCACACTTAGTCTCTTGCCAGGTCCCAAGTTTCCAATTTGGTAGGAGCCACCAGAACCCTTCACTGGACTTCAAAAAGCCAAGATTACTCCTGGAATAATAAGGCAATGGAATAAGACCTGAGTATATTCACTGTGTCTTTTTTTCTATTATCCTTATTGCATCAGAGATCTAAATCTTATGTTCTTCAAAATACACAATTCATAAGGCAAGGATAATGCAAGATGTTCCACAGTATCACTATACAAGGACATGCATTGAGCTGGAGATATTAGAGATACTTAATAAATACTTGTTTAATTGAATTTCCATACTATAGTCTCTTGTTGACATTGATATTTTTTTAATTTGGGGAGGATAAATAATTACAAACAGAGATAGTTTTTTTTCTTAATTATAACAAAGTCTTGACCCTGCAATGGTGCTATGGGTATACCAGAGTACTTGGGACCATTTGTCCATTTGGGGCAACCCAACTAACAACGGAAGTCCCATTTCACACATTTTGTGTCTTGCTGACAATTTTATGTGTACCATATGTTAGCACAATCAGGGAGGCAAGGCAAGCAAAATGTGGGAGCACTTAGATAGCAGATGCTGACAACTGGCCTCATGAGAGTAATTGCTTTGCTTCTATTGAGACTGAATGAAAGTAGAAAATAAATGTAGTCCAGTCTTCCTGGCAGGTGTTCCTAAAATGGCTTTTATGTTATGGCAGTAAAGTTGATTGGATTACCAGGAAGGAAAAGGAAAAAAAAGGCAATTGGATGAGCCCTTCCAGTAGCAAAGCAAAATCTGAGAAGGAATATGTCTTCGTAAAAAGAGCCAAGATTTAGGAGACAACTGGGTTCCAATTCCAGTTTGAAAATTTACTAGCTCTGTGATGTTTGGCAAATCACTGTTTGAACCTCAGGTTTCCCTTCTGTAAAATGGGGATAGTTATGTTTAGACTACTTATTTCATGGAGAAGGTTATAAGAAATTATTGTTCAATCATTTCATTCATATCCAACCCTTGGCACACATACTGTATTGGATTATCATTTTCTTCCTCTTCTCATTTTAAAAATGAAGATACTGAGGTAAAAAGGGTTAAGTGACTTTCCCAGAGTCACATAGCTACAAAGTGTCTGAGAACAGATTTGTGTTTAGGAAGATGAGTCTTCCTGACTCCAGGTCTGGCACTCTATCCCCTATACCACCTCGCTGCCCTGGAATAAAAGTGATTCATATTTATATGGTGCTTTACATGGACAGCTAGGAGGCTTAGTGAATAGAGTTAGGTCTAGAATCTGAAAGATTCATCTTCTGGAGTTCAAATCTGGCCTCAGAAAATTCTAGCTGTGCTCCTGACCCTGGGCAAGCCACTTAACCCTGCTTGCCTCAGTCTCCTCCTCTGCAAAATGAACTGGATAAAGAAATGACAAAGAGCTACAGTATCTTTGCCAAGAAAACCCCAGATGGGTCATAAAGAGCCAGGCATAACTGAAAAATGACTGAACAATTTTATTCCCTGAGCATCTCTTGTGCCAAGATGACTTCCTCTCTGGGTGGATTATCCTGTATTTGTTGTTTATATCCCTTGGAAATTACTGTGAATTGTGCTGTGCTGAAAGCTAAATGACCTCTTAGTTAAGGAGTTTACCAGTATAATGAAGACTGTGATGTAAGGTCACACATCTCTGTGTCCTTGGCAGTACCTTTTAGCTCTTTCCTATGGTTTCAGGTGTGCCTATGGTCAATATTATGGCAATCTGGCAACCAGGGCATGAGGCTCTGATAGCATAACTATTTCCGTGTTTCTATTAGTACATAATTCCTCCACAGATTTCTGCCCTGTAAACTTTTTTTTGAAAATTAATAACAGAAGAAATGTTTGAGTACCATTTCATGGAAAAATAAACCTATTGAATTCATAGTTGTAAAACACATCCTTCCTGTAGCTTCTCCTAGAAATGATAATATGACTTGGTTACTTGTAGCTTTACCTGTGTCTGAATGCTATTTTTAATTATCTGTAATGACTGGAGGGAGAAGGGGAAAGGTAAAAAGAAAATCAGAGTCATTAGGGAGGAATGCGTCAGCTTGAAAAAAGCTGGAAGGAAGGATCAGCGGAAACTAGAGAAAAAGTTACCAGTACATTCCTCTGTAAATCCAACTGATCTTCCCATTTAATTATAATTTCTTTTATTTTCACTAATCTGAACCATTTAGAATTTTAAAGCTAAAGAAGGCATACACTGATGGGACTATTTTGAGTGATGGACCTGGTCAGCACTGACATGGCAATTAACACATGGTTTATATATTTTTAATAAGTATATCTTTCCCTCCTTTCTTTTTCCTTTGTCATGATCATCAATCATTCATTAAACTTCCCTAGAAATAATGAATAACATTAATTATTTCAACGGAATTAGGTGGTAGTGAGAAAACTTCCATACTCTCTATGACCTGTCAAGGGGAGGAAGATAATTAGTTACCCAGTGACCCCTTCCCTTAGTAGTACTGCAATGCCTACATTACAGTGGAAATTAGAAACTCAAGAAGAACCTATTCCAGAATTCGTCAGTCAGTGAAGCTTGGAATTTGGACTTTGGGGATTATGTTTAAATTTTTCAAGGAGGCTGGAGATTTCAAGAATTGTTTTCCGTCTTGGGTCCATGTAAACAGCCAAGTGTCAACCCCTGAACCAAGTCTTCAATTCATGCTCCCTTGTCCTTCAGAGACTCTTGATAGGTTGACAATGAAGGTGCTGCTCCTGCTGCCACTGATGTGTGGAGTGAGCAGAAGTGGAGAGAAACCACAGAGGAATGCAAGTGTGAGTAAGCGAAGTGATACAACTGCCCCTCCAAGGCATCTCCTGAATTCTCCTGCTTCTGGGATACAAATGGGGGCAGATCTTACTAACTCTCTGACTCCTTGCCTTGTCTTTCCTTACAACAAAAGGGAAGCCATTTCCTTCTCTCCAGTTAGCCACTTCCTATGCAAAAAAAATGACTCCTCTTCTTTTTGCTCATGTCATTTTGTTGATATTTTATTTCCCATTATCTAAAAGGGTCAGTTTGGTGGCATTGAATATAGCACAGGACCAGGAGTGAGGAAGACCTGAGTTTAAGGCCAGACTCAGATGCTTACTGCCTGTGTGACTGTAGGCAACCATGTAACCTCTCTATCTGCTTCATTTTCCTCCTCTGTGAAATGGGGATAATACTTGTATCTACCTTCCAGGTTTGTTATGTGGGATCAAATGAGATATAGAAAGTGCTGTGAAAACCTTCAAATGCTATAAAATGCTATCTTTTATGATTATTGCTATTAAAAGAAAGCCAAATGGATACTAATCTTCATTGTGGGATTGATATGTAGAGATTTGGACAAAGGCTTGGATCAGGGTAGAGAAAGAAAAAAATTAACATCTGCTTCAGCTTCATTTCGAGGGAGTGAGTGGCACGTAATGAGTTCAAGTGGATACCATAAATGTAAATGCAATGAGACGGTACTACTAATCCAAAGAAAATAAACTTTCTATGAGCAGCTAAATTTGTAGTGAGATTACTAATATATCTAGAAATTGACTCATAGAGATAAGCCCTTGAGTCAAGCAAGGGCCAGTCAAGACTGAAGAAAGGGGTAGAATCTATCGGACTTTGCATATTTTACATATGACTGTATGGTGTTCTTAATCAATACTTATGTATGGACATTTTATAAATCTGGTCAATAATCTTAGGTGTATCTCACTGATTTCATTTTGGGGAAAACTTGATTTTGAATTTGGCCTCAGATACTTCCTAGATGCGACTAAGTAACTGATTAAGTCACATAACTTCTGTCTAACTCCTAGAGTTGTTGGGAATGTCAAATGAGATATTTGTGAAGTGCTTTGTAAATCTCAAAGTACTATGTAAGTTATAATAACTACTATTTTTTCAAATGCTGTATCAGAGAATATTTCTATATTTGAACTTCTATTCCATATATCTGCAAGCCTCAACCTACTTGTTCAACCAACTCCCTCAACATTACATAATGGTGATTACACCAGTTTGCATCTGAATTTTTATAGACACATCAGTCACTTTACATTAAGCTGATTTATACTTAGGTCATCTAAAGTAGATGATAATGTATTTTGTTTCTAGTTGCTCCCAGAGAAGTATTTCCCAATCATTCTTGGCAACTCAATTTTATGATGAATACTAGATTCAGGTAATGAATTAAATAAAATCTGTGAGACTGTGGTATTTTCTGGGCACTTCTTGGGGACATAATGCACTGGCTGTGTATTGAAACCTGACCATTTTTCTGAAACTTGAAGTAAAGAATGAAAATCACAGATCACCATAACTGTAAGGGAACTTAGAGATGCTAGTTCAACACCCTCATTTTCTAGATGAGGGAAGTGAGGTCCAGAATGAGTTAATAACTTTTCCCAAACCACACAGATAATTTGTTAAAGCTAGCATTGAGCCACGAGCTATCTATGACAGAATACCACAATTTCCCCAAAGGATTGGATGCCTTGATCAGTAAACAGAAGCTTTAAGCTCCATCTCATTCATCCTCTGCCATGTGACATAAGGTTTCCCTTTCAAGGAGTACCCAATTCACTTTCTGTCCATTAATGACATCTCAATTCCACTTCAGTTTCCAAATCCTCATGAGTGATTGCCACTCCTTCAGAGGAAATTCTCTAGTTCCTTATCAATTTCCAAACCTTACTAATAAAAATTGCTCTCTCAAGACTGAAATTACAAGCCTGACTTCTATCTGACACATTCCACAATAGAAATGAGAGGTTCAATCTGCTCAGCTTCCCAGAGGTAATCATTCTTGGGTCCCCTCATCCTAATATAAAGCTCAGTTGTCTCCCAAAGGCAATAGTAATGAAAAATGACTGATCACTTCCAAATTTTTCTGCAAATTGAAATTTCTGAAACTACATAAGACATAAAGGATTTGGTGAATTTAATAGTACTCCCAATATAGTATCAATTGCATGAGGTAACTTGATTATCAATTCAAAAGCAATGAGTCATCTTCCAGGTATTTCAAGGTAGTTGAATTTCCAGTTGGCCACATAATAAAATGTTATCAAAATGAAGATAGCAAAGGGCACTGTCACAAAATATGTGGAACTCTATCTGTAATATTCATGCAGCACTTGAAATATTTGCAAACATTTTTATCTTGACCTCCAATTACTACATAGGGAGAGAACTTTCTATCATGAGCAGAATTTTAATCCAGCATGAGGATCACATTCTTTTCTTGCTTTTTTATCAGCAATTGTTTCAATAAAAAAGCTGGAGGTGACCCCAAGATTTGATATATGCCTCCACAGTGCTAAATGGCTCAAATATTATATTGCTTGAAGCAAATATGGATGCCTAGGAAGGAGAATACTACTCTAAAGACTTCAGTGACATGCTCATATTTTTATTGTCAAAATTGTGAAAGTTCCCTATTTCAGCGATCTGCTGTAACCTGCCTGTTCTTTAGGGGATAACTTGTATATGAATCACAAGGGTTTAAATAATGCTACATTCTGAATATTTTCACCTAAAAAGGATAATGCATTTATCTTTTTCAGTTTTGTTAAATATAGCAAAGATTAAAAATAAAGACCACCTTTGTTAATGTATAGTTCTGAACAATTAACATGACTAAGAATTCTGTTAATTTTTTTGTTCCTCTTAACCACAACAATTTACTATCAATTATTTCTCTGCCCCTTTCCTGGTAGCATGTCTTAATTTTTATTTAACTTTGTAATGTGTTTCCTGCTATGAAATGGATTTAAACAATATACCTGAAAGTGGTTGAAATTTAGGAATTTTCTTTTTATGATGTCACATCTTTCTACCTATAGAAATAGGTAGAAAATTTGCCCTCCATTTTTCAAGTTCTCACTACTACTCCTCTTCCATACTGGAAAGAACTGGTCAGTGCCACAGCCTCCTCATCTAGTAGTAGCTTACTCTGTGGAGAAATGGGAAGCTTCTATGTTTCTCTCTCTCTCTCTCTCTCTTCCTCTCTCTCTCTCTCTCTCTCTCTCTTCCTCTCTCTCTCTCTCTCTCTCTCTCTCTCTCTCTCTCTCTCCCTGTCTATCATCTATCAACTTTCTATGTCTATCTATCTATTTTTGCTTGTCAGTGGAGTGTGACAATTCAGATTTCAATGCAAAGTATAGGGTGCTTTGGGAGTTCACTGTTTACTTTACTATATCTACTGAAAAACCTACAGGTGCATCTGTCTATCAGGGATTCCTAGGACATCCTGGCCTCACATGCTCTCTGATGAATCTCCAAATAGCTTCCTCTTGAGCCCAATTGTCTCTTCCCTTTCTATCTGACCCTACAAATACTGTGTTTGGCCATGTAGAAAAATACCAATTATAATTGCTTTCAAGAACTGCTTACCATTTATGATTAATTACCATGTAGAACAAGAATGACAAAGCACATTATTAGATGTCTGTCATTTTTATTTTGTTGTATATTTTATTCTATCACAAAAGCTAAATTGTGTTCAGCATGCTAAATTTTCATAGATGGTTTTCAATGTAGCAGGGTCCTCTGCTTATAATTTTTAAAAAAAATCAATAAAAGAGGAGACAGTGCTAGTTCTCCTTGGTAAATTGAAAGAACGTGTACATTATGAACAATCTACATAAGTTTAAGTTTAAGATTCATATAGGTAGACAGTTGAAATGCCTGTCAGTGGTTAACATTTACAGAATTGCTATTTTTGGGAAAGATATTAAGCATGCTACTCGAATTTGGGAAAGTTAACTAGGATAATTAAAATGATCACCTCTATCTACGTACCTATACCTAGATAGGAAGACAGAGGTTTGTCCGGAGATGCTGAAATGTAAAAGGTACTGGTAATACTCACAGTCTTACAGTAGGAGAATAATGAGTGAGCTTCACTTTGTGTAAGCAAGAATAATTAATTTTTAAAAGTTTGCATTAGATGAAATGCTACCTTTCTTTAGTAACCAGAACTCCAGATGAACTCTTCACCTCACCAAGGTCTCTCTGCTCCTTCAAATGAATTTGTGTTAAAAAGTTGATATGAAGATACTTTTGTACCACTTGCTTTGGCCAAAACTTGAAGTTAATGTCTCTTAACAGACTAACACCAAACGTGGAAAAAAGGCAATCTTGGCAAGGTTTAGTAAACCTTGCAGGGTTATAGGACTGTTTCTCTTGGCTAGTGTTGGCCGTGAGCTACATCCTGTTTTGTTTGCAAGACCAGTAGGGTTCAGTCCCATCTGCCAGAGCAAGGGATGGGGGTTCAGTGCATAAAGAAAAGTCCTGTAGCCTGGGAAATTAAGAACACTGTGAGATCCCAAAGTCTTAAATGCTTAGCATAGCTTTTAAACAGCAGTCATTGTGGAACTGTGGGTGGGAGAGAGAGATAGAAAGACAAACTACAAGGAAGAGAATTGAGGAAGGCTAGCTCTTCCTCTATTAATACCACAGTAAGGAAGCAGGTCAAAATTCAGTAGATACTCTGTTATAACATTAAAACTCTTTATGTAACTAAGATACACACATATACACACATATATTTACATATTTAATATATCACATGTTCACATATTCTGTATATTTACACACACATATTCCTATGTATACAGTCTTAAACTTCCCAAAAGATGTTGTCACATCTCAACAACAAGGTTTTGGAATACTCAACACTATACCATGCATAAAATACAGTGAGCTTTATCCTAGATAAATAATGAGGTTATCAAGCTCATTCTAAATGACTAAAAATGCTTGCTGACTACGGAGCTCATAATAGCAAGTGAACACAGAGATAAAAGAAATATGATGTAGGAATAATAAAATCAAAAAATGCTGCATTTTGTAGCAAAATGCTATTATAATTGCCTATTTTTCTTAGAGTTAAACTATTTTAATTTAAGGAAAACTATAAAGAAATCTCCATCGTATAAAAATTGAATTGCAGTCTAATCTCTACAGGTAAGTCAAGAAATTTAAATAAATTCCATATTCCAACTGTTCTATTCTGGGAATATGTTTGCATTGTTTTCAGATATGGATAGTCCATTCAGATATTACTTGCATAAAGGAAAGTTAAAATCATCAACTTGTAAAATTAAAAAAACAATTTTGAGCAGAAACCTTACTGGATTTTAAAATAAATATGCAATATACTTAGGTATATACACATAAACATATTCATACATTCTAGCAGTTGAGAAAATGACATAGCTGTTAAGTCTAACCTTATGCTGCTGGATTTGGCGTTTTAGGTCCTCAAGATCAGGCCCTAGGGGCTCTTCCTCCATTTTCTTTGTCCTGGCTTCAGTTTCTGATAACCAGTCAGTTAAATGTGTTAGTTGCTGGTTCTGAAGATCCATTAAAACCTTATGTAAACTGAAAAATGAAGACAAGTAAATTATCATCTAAATTAAATATGATTTAATTATTAATATTCACATTATAGTACAGTGAAAATATAGATTCATAGGCTTTTTTCATTATATATTTCTATATCAGAATCTTATATAAATTATCCTGTTATCAGAGTGACTTACAATGAAATAGCTGATCACTAGGTGATGAGTTCTATTTCTAAAGGTATGAAGAGTAGGAAAGATAGTGTTCTACAAGAGTGAGATGATTACTTATATAATGGAGTTACATATCTTTGAAGTATTAATTACATGTTATCATAGTAATTACTCTTTCCAAATATGTAAAACTAACTAACAATTTCTTGTTCTGATACCACTAGAAATATCTAACTGAAACATCTGCTTCTACAAATAAACTTGAGGTTAGCTATTATACATACACACACATTTGTACATATATATGTATATTATATTGATTACAAATAATGTAAACATATATAGTATAGCAGAAGTATAACAATATAAATCTCATATATCAATGCATTATATATGTGTGATTATATTTTACACGTGTGTGTTTATAATTTTTTCCTCTGTAATAAACACTGTGGGCTAGTGGAGAGAGGGCCAGCTTTGGATTTACAAAGTCCTAAGTTCAAGTCCTGCCTCTGATGTGAACTAATTGTATAAGGATGAGGAATCACTTAATTTATGTGTTTCTCAGCCAACACTCTAAGACTTAAATTACAGATGAATTGATGAATGTGATCTCCAGTAATGGAAGGAATTTACAAACCTTGATTTCTATCCAACAGTGGAATCAGACTGTTGCAATTGTGCTTCAATTAAAGCAAAAATCAAATTCCAAACTAAAAGTTATGCAATAAAATGACCTATGATAAATCACATTTGAAAAACGATTATTCATCTTGTAAAATCATTTACTGCAGAGTAAATGCATTCTACTCTGTATCTGCTTCTCTGCCTGGTTTCAGCTCCACAGAACAAGATGCTCCTCCCATTAAATTCATTATCTCTAATCTCACCAGCATGTAACTTACTCAACTCTTGATTAACACACCTTCCTCAGCCTCCTCTCCCTTCTGGATAGATGGCTGGATGACAGAGTACCAAAATCCTCCCAATGCCTTCCTTTATAGAGGGAAGAAATTGGACTTTTTGACCAACTCCAATCTACATCCACTGATCTGACTGCCTTCAACTCCTAGGAACAAAATGGCCCCTAGACTCCCCCTCCCTCTTTTTGTGACTTTTCTCCCTTCTAGATTGTAAGCTCCTTGAAGGCAGGAACTATATTTCTTTATATTAATTGTATCTCCAAAGCTTAGCACAGTACCTGGCACAAAGTAGGTACTTATTAAATGTTTATTGGATTGGATTGGTCATTTAAATTGGAATCTTCTCTTTGGCATTTGGCTGAAAGTGATTTACCTGCAAGTTTTTAGGAACACAGTTTATACAAACTGAATTTTAAAGTACAACTCGCTCTATACATTATCTTTTTTACTTGATTAAAAAGGGGATAAAAAAGGTTGTTATTATTAGTTTGCTTGTTTTTCCTTGATGGGGGGATCCTCTGCTCTAGAACCTTTCAAATATGGAACCAAAAACTGAAACTTGCTAGGATTAAAATCTTGAACAGGAGATGCAATGCCATTTTTCAAAATAAATTTTTGACTTAATAAAACAAGAGTATCCCTAAAGAATTGATCTGACAATAAGCTGCTTAAATTATCAGATAAGATGTAGTTGCTTCTGTCTGTTGAATGAAAATTCTCCTTATGTTATGTCATGCTTTAGCATCAAGTAAACTTATGTCAAAATATATTAATATTAAAACTGAAGAAAGGTATCCAGAATTTTTCCTTGATAAATATATCAAAATTTGAGTCAGTGGAATACCTTACAATGATATATCTATTTTCTATAATTATTAGAACTAATATATTATTTCTGAAATTTTCAGCTTTTAATTTTAAGTATTTTAGTGATGTTTTAATATGAAGAAACAATGTTCACTTAATTTCCCCCCACACTATTGTTAATTCTTAATTACTAATAAGCTCATTATCCAATATATAAACTTGAAATCCTGAGTTGTTTGCCAGGTGGGATGGGAGTAATTTTTTATTTTTAGTATTTTGAGAGATTTTTCTTTTTCTTTTTTTTTTTTTGTTTTGAATTGGGTAAGATCTTAAGTATCCTGTAGTACAACTTCCACATTTAACAGATGAGGAAACTGTGGCAGGAAGTGTTGAATTGACTTGGCCAGTTTCACATAACTTGTTAATGATAGAAGTAGAACTCAAGACTTAGGATTTATAATCAAGAATTTTTCATTAGGTACTACTATTAGTCATGTACTAATCTAAAAGTAGATGAGAAAAACAAAAGGCAAAATATAGCCCGCCCTCAAGAAACTTACATTCTAATGCAGAAGCCAATAGGAAAATAACTTTACATATTTCATTCAGTAAGGCGCTTTTCCAGTATGCTGGGCTGATACAAATTCTCCTTGTTGGGGACACTGGAGAGTTTACTTCTGACTCAACTTGTTGTTATTGCTATTTGTACTCATGCTAGAATATGACAAAAATAGCATCATAATGTCAAGGCTAATGTACAATGAGTCTGGCTGTGGCTGATCATACCAATAAGCACTCAGAGGGCTCTACCATAGGTAGAGAACAAATAGTCTGTACAACCATCAGGGAGGGAGATGTCTCTAAATTTATGCAACTCACATTTCTTTTGAGTTACTGTAATTCTGCTTTGCTCATAGAGCACAGCACTTTCTTTGATGTGGGCATCATGCTTGATGATCCTGTGTCAGCATTTCCTATATCTCATAATCAACATTAAAGTTCTTCAGAAAGACCTTGAAAGTGTCTTTGTATCACTTCTGCTGACCACCATAGGAGCATCTGACTTGTGTGAGTTCTCACTTTTGGTATTTGAACAAAATGACCAGCCCACTGGAGCTGCATTCTCTGTAGTAGCATTTGAGTGGTTGGCAATTTAGCTCAAGGAAAGCCTTCAGTGTCCAGTACCTTATCTTGCCAAGTGATCTTCCTAAGACAATTCAAATGGAAGTGATTCCGTTTTCTGGCATGGTGCTGCTATACTTTCCAGGTTTCATAGGCATACAAGGAGATCAGCATAGTGACTCTATAGACCCTCAGTTTGGTAGGCAATCTAATCTCTCTTTTCTCCCATACTTTCTTTTAGAGCCTCCCAAACACTGAACTACCTCTGTCAAGGTGTGCATCAACCTCATCACCTATGTGTGCACTGCTGGAAAGCATGCTGCCAAGAGAAGTGAACTTATGCACAGTATTCAAAATTTTCCATTTGCTGTAACTGATGATTTCAAGTATGGATGACTGGTGGAGAACTTCTGTTTACTTTGTGTTAATTGTTAGACCAAAATTAGCACAAGCATCAGAGAACTGATCCATATTTTGTTGCATCTCACCCTCAGAGGTTGCACTGAGTGCCCAATCAATTGCAAAGAAAAAGTTGCAGACCAATTCTTTCTCCATTTTAGTTTTGACTTTGTAGCCTTTTTAAATTGAATAATTTACCATCAGTGTTGGTAAATGAACTTGATGCCATTTTTTACCTCGTTGAAGACATCTTACAATATCACTGAAAACATGCTAAATAGCATGGGAGCAAGCATGGAACCATGCTTTACTCCATTGGTGACTGGGAAAGCCCAAGAATATCATCCATTATCCAGAACCCATATAAGAATGCCATCATGAACTGGCATACACACTGATGAACTTGTCTGGCCAACCAAAGTTTGCTGTGATTTTCTTCAGGTTCACACAACTGACAACATCAAAGGTATTGGTTGGAATGATCAATCTTGTGTACAGACCTCTGTTCTGTCCTGGCATTTTTCCTGGAGCTGTTGGACAGCAAATACTTTGTTGAAGATTCCTCAGTGCTTTATGAAGGTACACTGGTTTTCCAATAGATGAACATACAAGTGGAAGATCAGCTAATTAAGGAGGATGCTGGCAAAAATCTTGTCAGCAATGACTGAGAGACCCCTCTGAACTTATCACAAGCCAACTTATTTCCTTTAACTTTTTATGTATATGGACAATAGAAGCATCCTTGAACTGCTTCTGGCTGACTAACTCAAAGGTGAATAAAACTCTCTGATTCTTTTCAGAGGTATTCAAAAGAAGACTGGTGTCTAGAGACTCAACCACTCTGTTTATTCTTGGTGGATCTCTTTGATTCCTTCACTGATAGTCTCCAGTGAGAGACAACTCAATAGCCAGTCACTCAAACTCCCTGTAAAGGGAGAGACCTTGGGCATTCTCACCTCTAAGACCAATATGGCCCCATGAAAATAGATCTCAGTTCTTTGCCTGCTTCAGGACTTTGTGTTTTGTTTTGTTTTACTTTTATTTTAAGTGAAAGGATTAAAGACCTCATGACATGACAGAAAGACTGGACAATAAGAAAAGATCTGTACTGTAAATGACCACACACATGGAAATTCTTTAGATTCTTCTTGTTTTAGACCCATGCAGACTCTATCCAAGGGCTTCTACTTTTTCACACAAAATCAGGGAATATTATTTTTTCCAGTGACTGTCATGGATGGATTGACTTCAAAGGAATGACACAGCAGAATATTGGGTAAGGATTCCCAGTCACAGAAGGCACACAATTCTGTGGTTCATGTACCTGAGCATTTTGTCTACAAATTTACCCAGAATGTCAACTCTGCTAAAAAGTATCTCTTCTTACCCTGAGACAGTCCAGTAACCAACTAGATCTTACCACTGTCCTCAGAGGGATGCAACATTTTACAGACACATGGAATTGCCTCTAACAGAAGCAACCAAGGCTGAGAATGTGCTTCAAATATATAATTCATATATTTATTTCCATCTGCTGAACACTGCCCCACTCTCTTGAGCTCCCTTTTTGACACGTTCTTCTTAGTTGACTCAACTGATGATAATTGCATAGTGTTTCTTCCTGTTTACTTTCTGTATCTTAAAGCTGTAAGCTTTATCAGTCATAAGGAGTCTGAAATAAGGAAAGCTGGAATCTTGAAACTGATCTAACAGTTAGTCCAGGCAGGAGTTATCCAGCTGATTCCAAGAATAAAACCTGGCAGATGGGCAGGGAGAGACGACTAAGAAAGCAAGATCTAGTTCCCTGTAGGGCCTCGGCAACATGTAAATTTTCTACTTCAATATGTTACTATGATCTTGTTGGCCATCTCCTCAGAGTATTCAGTAGTTAAATCCTAAAACCCTGATAAAGAAGAGTTTTGTACTGAGAAGTGATCACCTGCCTTATCTTGTCTGAAAGCAGGACACCCTCTCACTGCCTGGACATTTTTAGACCATGCTGCCTTTACTCCAGCCCTCTCCTTAATTAACTATGTGGCTGGGCTTAGAGTCAGGAAGACTTGAGTTCAAATATAACCTATGGTGTGTCCTAACTGTGTGACCCTGGGCAAGTTACTAAACCTTTGTTTTCCTCAGTTTCCTCAATTGTAAAATAGATATAATAATAGCTTATTATAATACCAGAATGTGGTGAGGATCCAATGAGGACTTGTAAAGCACTTAACACTGTGCCCGACATAATTGTCATTCAGTCATTTTTCCATTTGTGTTTAACCCTTTGTGATCCCATTTGGGGTTTTATTGACAAAGATACTCGAGTGAGTTGCTATTTCCTTCTCCAACTCATTTTTACAGATCAGGAAATGGAGGCAAACAGGGTTAAGAGTCTTGCCAGAGTCACACAACTAGTAAATGTCTGAGGCCAGATTTTAACTCAGGAAGATGAGTCTTCCTGATTCCAGGCTGGGCATTCTATCTACTGAACCACCTAACTGCCTGGTCTGACATAGTAAGCCCTGAAAAAATGCTTATTTCCTCTGCCGCACCCCACCACCTTCTTTCTCTTCGCATCAGGATCCCCTGGTCCCTAGAATGTGACAGGTGATTTTTCTACATTATCTTGCCTAGAACCAAGCTTCCACATCATTTTTTGGTCATTTCCAAACCAGACTGCAACATGCTATGGTTACTATCTTTTTTAAAGTTTTAATTTATTTGTCTTCCTGATTGGAAGGTAAGCTCCTTGAGATCAGGAACTATCTGACTTGCTTGCATTTATATTCTCAGTCCTTAGCACAGTGCTTGGCACATAGCAAATACTTAATACATTATTTGTCATTCATAATTCAAAAAGCATTCTCTCACAAGCTAAACTGGAGAGTTGAATGATGAAGAATGTTGCTAGAGGAAAAAATAGCTGGGGAACAGAAGATGCTAATGAGCCAAGTCCTAAGGCCAGGTAAATGAAGGGAAGCAAGCTGGGACAAGGGTCTCAAATCATTCTGTTTAATTAGTTCTTTGAAGAAAGGGTTTGCTAAACAAAGGTAAATGTTAACCCAAATCCTGTCGGAATTACTACCAAATCCAAATTAGTGAGCTGTGAATTAAGGAGGTTTTAATGTTAACTTGCTGTAATTCACTGTCAATTTTTATTAGAGTTGTTACCATTTTAAAATAATTCTTAGCTAACTCCTTAAGAGGAACAGTTATCCATGAGTTAGACATCTGGACTTGAGTCCAAGAAAACTTCAGTTAATATCCTGCTTTTGACTCATACTGACTGTGTGACTCTGGGTAAATTTTTCAGCCTTTTAGTTCTCTAGGCTAATAAGTCTAATATAAATTTCAGATGAACTGCTGACCTGCATTGGAAGGGGAATTTCCTCTTTTAGAAGTCTCCTAAACTAAAGAAATAGTAAGTCCAGTCCCCCATGGGTCAACAGTGGTGACTCAGTTCTTAGGTTTCAATGCCACCGCTAATGTGAATTTCTGTTACTGAGCAAAGTGTTTATTTTATAATTTATGTGATACAAAAGTAGAAAGAACATACATTTCATATAGAAGTCTTACAGTTTGCAAGTCAAACTTCTTATTTTTAAATCAAATATAATCAAAGAATTAAATAAACATGAAATACATATTCCTGGTAGTCTTTTATTTAATCAATTATTTAAAAAGTTGTCTCATTTCCATTTCATACTCCACATATGAAAGAAGCATCAGGAGAATAGTAACAAGGTAAATATCATATACTGCCCCAATCTTGGAGGCATATTTAAGTGCTTTGGGATATATAATTCGTTAAATAGAGAGATGATCATTAACTATTTCATTTGACTTCTTAGTCAACTGAAAAAAATGAAGTTGAAAAAGCTCTTATTTAACATGTTTGAAAAAAATACAAACACCTTTTTAAATGGAAATTGATTGGAAAATTATGTTCTTTTAAAGTTATACTGCACTGTTAAAGCAATACTTTACATATGTGATATTTCTTAAAAGGTAAAAGATATCTTAGCTAAAATAAGTAAAAACAATACCCCAAAATAGAACAATTCACATTTGGTGCTACTTTTACTTTTGTAAATATAGCAAAGGAACATAAGGGCAGAATCTGATATGCCTGAAGACAGAATGACAGTTATGGATGGACCCTATAGGAGCACATTAGGGTTTTTCGACTGCAAATGGTTGCAGCACTTATCAAAACTCAATGGGGGAAAAAAGAAACCCTAATGAGCCTATAATCAGAATAAAGATGAGTCTCAGAAAACATTTAAATCTCTGTTTTCCAGATACTTTAGAAATACTATTTCTGTACAATGATTTGACCACTAGTTTATAGTACAGAAGTAATATTCTGAGAAGTCAATATCTATCTTTGTCTGGTAATCTACTATACAGGGAAAATTAAAAAAAAAAAGAATAAAATACCTAAAATTATAATATTGATTTGAATGCTTATAAAAACTTCCATTTTGCAATAAAATTACCACATAAGGTTATTCTCATATTATTATTGCAAATAAGCACTGAGCCAAACATCTTAACTTCTATTCTTAATGTAAAGGATTTCTACAGTAAGATTCAGAGTATTTTAGCCCAGAACCTTAGTTCAGTTTCCTCATTTCACTGATAAGGAAAACTCAAGTACCAGATAGAATGAATGACTTGCCTTAGGTTATATAGCTTGCTTTGTACTGAGTCTAAATTAACCATTTAAATCAAAATGACCAGTTAATTAAAAATAATTAAAATGATGGATTCATTCTGTCAAATCAACCTATTAACACATAGTTGTAGTGTCCATTTTATGAATTTCACTCTCTGTTTACTAACCTATAAAATCTCAGGCTTATATATGACTTATTCATTAAAATAGCATTCATTAAGTGCCTACAGTATTATGCTTAAGACCCTGGAAATACAAAAGGGAAAAAAAAAGACCCTGCTTTCAAGGAGCTCAAATTCTACTTAAAGAATATAAAATGTTTATAGTAATATAAAATGTATATAAAGTAAATTGCAGGAAAGGGAAGGAAATAAGCATTTATATAGTACCTACTATATTCCACATACTGTGTTAAGTGCCTTAAAAAAACCAATATCATCTTACTTCATCCTCAAAACAACAACCCTGGTTAAGAGCTATTGGATAATGAATTGGTTCTGGAGTCAGAAAGGCTTGAGTTCAAATATGACCTCAGACATTTATGAGCATGTTTAACCTTGGGCAAGTGGTATCACCTCTATTTGCCTCATTTCCTCAGTCATAAATGAGGATGATGGCACCTAACTCTCAGTGTTGTTGCTGTAAGGGTTGATTGAGATAATATTTGTGAAGTGTTTAGCACAGAGCCTGTTTGAAGTAGATGCTACATAAGTACTAGCTACTATTCTTTATGGATAATAGCCTGTGCAAAGGCATGAAGATATAAGATGGTGCTGTGTACAGGCATCAGCAAGTAGACTAGCATGAAAAGTCAGCCTGTAGAAATTTTCTGGAGCAATGTACTGTATTTTGCATGCTATGTCTCTCTTTAAAATGTGAGCCCTTCAAGGACAGAGATGGTCTTTTGCTTTGTATCAGGAGTGCTCAGTATAGTGCCTAGCAAATAACAGGAAATAAATAGTTCCTCAATAACTGACTGACTATATGAGATAGTCATATAATCTCAGCAAAGACTGAGGGAACAATAGCCTTTGCATTAAAATTTAGTCCTATGGTCCTCACTGAGTGGGGGTGCCTTCTAGATTCATGGTGCTACATTGTGGGGATAAACCAACTGATCATGCAATGGAAGGAGAAAACAAAAGGATCTTGGGTAAAGGGGTGGGCAGAGTTAGGCTCCTGAGTAATGTAGAGGGGAGCTGGCTTCTGTGACTACCTTTCCTAAGGACGGGACTAGAGAATTGGACAGACGGAAAGTGTTACTCAAATGTATGTATATGTATCTGTATGCAGAGAGATACATGTATAAATTTATATGTATAAATACATATGTAACATATAGATATATAAATATATACATATACAAAGTATTACTCAGATATAGACACATATGTATGTGTATATGTATATATGTGGATATATATCTATACCCACTATAAACACAGACACTACATATTCGGGCATATACATATCTAGCATTAGTCTTTATGGGAAAGCTTTAGGCAAAATAAAATAATTGTGTCATTTCTGGCAGCCAGGGGTGATGGGGCCTATCTGTCCAATTGATATTAAACAAAGTGTTTTTTTGTTCACTGATTAAAATGTCAAACAGGAACAGCAAGAGTAAATTAGTCATTTACAAGGGAAGAAAATAGACCATTGATATCAAAATACTGTTCTATTGCTACTTTCAAAGGTCTGCATATTTCAACAATTATTTAATTATTAGCAGCAAGCAAATGTCCCAATAGGAATGAATAATGACTGAATCTGTGATTTCCCTGGAATAGAGAGTACCCAGATGAGGAAACTCTTTCTACTAATGAAGACTAGAATCCTCTTTGCAACTTTTCCTAGTTGCCCTGTGTTAGAGATCCAGTATATATCTGAGGGGGGGACCTGAATGCAAATTTTATTGGTTCCAAATCCAGTTAAACCAATACTGCCTCTTCTGTGTACCCAGAGAAAAACCAAATTTACAAGATAACATATTAACAAATACTTTTACATATGCATTATATATGCTTATAACCTTATTCAATCACTGACCCCAAAACTGAATATGTGAAATTTATATATAATAGAACAAATACTTTCCATTTTCAAAAAATGAAATTAAACAGCTCAATACTTTATCCAATAGTTCTTTATAGCCACAGAAAAAAAAGAGTATGTTCTATAGATGCAAGTGTGTATATGTATATATGTATGAATATATATATGTGCATGCACACATACATGTATATATACACACAAATACATATGCATATACACACCCTTGAATATATCTCTATTTCCATCTATCTCTATATTCTTTACACCTTATACAGAATTATTTTAGTTAGACTTTGACTCTACATGGAAGTTTCAAAGACCATTCTTTGGGTTATCTCTTGTGCTCCATTTTTTTTTTTAAATTGGAAATTAGATTGCATCAGAAAGATTGTAAATGTGTAAAACACTTATGGTGCATGCCAACCTATTTCTATCTTCATGTCATGCTGAGAAAGAAACTCTTTTAAAATGAAAAAAAAGTTTTTGATCACAGTAGCCATAATACAATTTCACAGCAAGACACAAAATTGATAAATGGGAAAAGATTTGGGGCAGAAAATGTGGAAAATCACATTTTTAGCATTGGCATATGTAAGAATAATAAAGCTTTCAACTTATCTTGGTTTTTGTTATTCATTAAAATATATGTGTGTGTATATATACATACATACATATATATTACATATGTATAATGTATATATGTGTGTGTATATATATACATACATATACACACACATATATATTTCTATATATATCATTTGCTAAGTAGTTGCTATTCAGTTTATCTCTGTGGAAGTCTATTCACTAAGGTTTTAGCTGTGATATCAAATATCAATATTATTGACAGTATCCTGATCTAAAGTCCTTGATCTCATCAAAATAATTAAATTTTAGCAGTTTTCTCTTGAATAGAAAAAATGTCAAGTTCAAAAATGATCTTTATTCCTTGAAGCCTGGTCTTTTTTTAAAACTAAGTTTAGAAATGTCTTTGATTAATTAAGGAAGAGGTATCTTAGTTTGCCTTTGATCAGACTGACAAAGGGAATGATGAAAGAGGGAATGTCTCTTTGTTAACCAAAAGAAGGATTCCTTAATTTGCGAAGGTCAAAATCTAGAGAGATGACCTTTTATTTATTTACTCTATCAGAAGACTTTCATTTTTCTAGGAAAATAGATGTCCTTATATATGCCTCAAGTTTTAATATATTGGTAATTCTGTTTGGTAAGTCAGAAGCCTTAAATTCAACTTTCTTTTTGGGCTTTTATCTTTCTGTAGAATTTTGTCTTTTGACAAACCAGGATCTTCTTTTTCAGCCACAATAGTGGGCCATTTTTCTGAATTTAGCTTTTTTAAAAAATAAATATTCTAGTAAATGTTTTCTACTTTTAAATTTGCTTGTTTACTTTTAATCTGTGGAAGGCAGAAAATGTATTTCTGCTTGGTAATTTCTTATTTTAACCCCTACTGGTTCATAGGCATATGTTTTCTATTTAAGAATTAAGGGTGGGTGGGAAATCTGCTTCTCCATTAGTGGCTTCTCTTCATTTACATTTCAGTTTTTACAAGGATATCATACCTTGTTCAACAGAAGATGTAGAAGCAATGTAGATACTGTATACAGGTGCCAGTTTATTGTCAGTTTGTGTTGAAAATGGTTGCCTAAATTTTCCACTAAAACTGGGTTGAGGGAGAAATAAAACTTAAAACTGCATTATAAGCTATTACAGTTTTCTCCTTTTAGTTAGATAGAAATGATAGTTTAGATAGATAGAAATGTCCTTAACAAATATATCTGCACTATGAAAAATTAAAAGAAAAAAGAGTTTTGCCTTTTGTTTCCTAATTACTATGAAACATAATAGACTATTGCTTGAATCTGTGAGAATTCCAGTTATCAGGAAGAACTTGGCCAGTTTGGATTTCTTGCCAGGTAGTAATGCTTATAGATTAATAAACTGTCTCAGACAAATACTGAATAAAAAATGCAGAATATAGAGTTTTTCCTGCCACATATTTCCTCTTTAATTCCATGTTCTCCAACAGACTTTCATCAATTATAATAACTAGTGCTTTAAGGTGCAGAGAGGTGGGGTCGTAGACAGAGTGTCAGATCTGAAGTCAGGAGATCTCATCTTCCTGAGTTCAAATCTGGCCTCATACACTTAATGACCCTGGGCAAATCCCTTACCCCCATTTGCCTTATCTGTAGAAATAAGCAAAAGAAGGAAATCTCAAGTTACTCCAGTACCTTTACCAAGAAAATTCCAAATGACATAAAGAGGAGATCCATATGGAAAACAATTAAACGACAACAAAAGTGCTTTAAGGTTTGCAAAGTGTTTTACATGTACTATTTCATTTTGTCTTTACAAGAATCCTATGGCATAACTGCTATTGTTATTCCCATTTTACTGATGAGAAAATTAATGTCATTAGGTTAAATGACTTGTCCAGGGTCATACAGTCAGTCTCAGAATTTGAACTCGTCTTCCTTATTCCAAATGTCACACTCTATCCATTAGATCTTTCAGCTATGCAGAGTAGAAATAACGTAAATATCATATGAGATACAAGCTGATGAGAGAAAGGAAAAGCTGTCCTTACAAGGGTGAATCAGAGGAAGTTATCTACTAAAGTTAAAAACACAAGAGTTTTCAAGGGGTAGATGTTCAACCTGTTGAAAAAGTGCGTGTTCCAAGGATAGAGGAAGGTATGAACAAATACTAAGAGACTACAGACATCAGAAAACACAGAAAAGTCCAGTTGCCTGAATTGTAAAGTAATTTAAGGAATAGGGAGAAATAAGGCTGGAATGGCTGATACTCTGGATATCCCCTGTATAAGGAGTGAGAGAACCAGAGGCTAACGCCTGCTTTTTGGGTTTTTTTTTTCTTCCTATCTGTGGACCTGTGGACTTGGGTAAGCTTTTTCAACTGAGTCCATTTCCTCATTCCCAGCACGTAGCATAGTGTTCTAGATATAGTAAGTGTTTAATACTTGTGGCTTGATTGGTTGATATGTAAAATAAGGGCTGGGGACTAGAAGACCTTTAAAGTCCTTTGTACACACAATTCTATGATCTTAAAGAGAGATTAAACCCAAAGCTAAGAATATTAATTTTTATCACATATAGTGCAAGACACTTGTGGGCCTTAGGTATATATACACCTTCAGGGATACAAGCATCTTGGGGAATTTGGGGATATTTCACTATTTCAGGACTCCCAAACCCTAGTGGAAATGCAGGTAGAAGGTGTATATTGAATGAAGATGGGTCTAAGAAACCTATGCATACACACATGTGCAGACATACTGATAATGGGTTTTATTAGCAAAAGATTAAGCTAGTGACAACATATATACTTGGCTTAATAGCTACGTGGATGGAGAGAAGACATGTACTGAGTCATCCATGCCAATGCTGGCATGTTAGGTCTAGAGTCATTATGGCAGTAGTAATAGAATAGCCCTGCTGTTCTATTCTTCTGAAAGCCTCTGAAAATTTTTATATGGAAAGAACAGAGGCATTGGTTCAACCAATCAGTAAACATTTATTAAGCACCCACTATATGCTAAATGCTAGAGATAGAAAAAGAGGTAAAAAATAGTACGTGCCCTCAAGGGGCTTATGATGTTACCATGATGTAATCAAAATGTAATTTTGTAGTAATGTGATCAAAAACTCTAATGCGAAAAACAGCCCTGTCGTAGCAGCATGTGCGCCAATGTATGTGCAAAACATTTTCAATTATTAGTAATAATACGTGAAATTTATATAGCCTTTAATATTTTAGAAAATGTTTTACAAACATTAATCTCATTTGAGCTTTACACCAATCCTATGAGGTAGGGGTTAATATTATTTCCAATTTACCAGTGAAGAAAACTGACACTCAGAGATATTAAATGACTTGCTCATGGTCACACGTACCTGTAAAGCAAGTACAGCAAGATATGAACTCATGTCTTCCTGGCCCTAAGTGCCTAATGATAGTTTATGTGGATGTTCTAATATAAAAATCCTGGACCATATTGACCCTTCTGACAAAGTAGAGTGAGAAAACTTACCGCACATCAAGAATACATTGTCAGAACACTGGGGTTGAGAAAGTATTTAACTGATGCTGGTACAAAAGGGCAAAGCTGACATTCTGAGATAATATCCATTTCCATGGCAACCCATATCAACTTGCAATGTTAATAAATATACCATGGTATTAAAATTTTATTATAGGTCAAAGAGGAGGAAGACAGACTATGGAAGTATAATCAGAAATATCAGAATTGCTTTTTGTAAAATGTCATTTTCTATCATATCTGCTTTTGTGTGAAATTACTAGAATTCTTTAATCTATAATTTTTAAAAAGAACTGAGACACACCCACCATCCTTTTATCCATTTAATTCTCTCTATCTTTTTTTACTATTTTAAGTTGATCAACTTTTTAATCTTCGTGATTTTAGTTCACAAATATCAGACAAAGTTCAGGTATATGTAACATTCAGAAACTAACATAAACATAAGCGACAACAGAATTTTCTAACATCTGTATCCCTGAAAGCAGTGAATTTGAAATCAGCTCATTTAAGTCTGTTGTACTCTTTTTACTGAAGAATATAACATTTATAATACAAATAAAGAATGTCTCTAAAAAGACACCACTAATCCAAAAATGAATTAAAATATCATTACAGATGATATATGGAAATATATCTATTTCACTCTTCTTGCCTAAGGCCAAAACACACAAACATGCACACATATCAAAACACACAAACTTTGGAGAGGGTAAAGTTTTCATTTGAATATGAAGATTGTTTAACAGACTGAAAAAAAAAGACATGATTTTCAGAATAAGGTTATGAAACATGTTTTCCACAGGACTAATGCCCCTTTGAGAACCCCAGGAGACATACCCAACTGGAAACACTTTGAGCACACACAGACTTTGTGATAGACAATATAGATGTATCATGAGCCAACCCAGCCAAGTACGGACAGCTCACATTCACCTTCAGGGAAATGGATTTTTCAGCCACAGCAATCCTCAAAGGCTACTAAATCATGGAAGAACTATAATCTCTGTTGGTGGAGGGACAGATTACCCATACACATAATAAAGAAATGTGAATTATTTAAAAGTCTTTTGGGTAATCACTATTATAGAAATATTGAAGTCTGTGGTACTTCATTTTATGAGGAAGCTAGACCCTATATACTCCCAGGTTCATTCACTGTCTTCAGTTCTCTTCCTACTAATAAGAAGTCTGGATCCTCTGGAGATGTTTCCCTATTTTCTTTTCCACCTCCCCTTTATGTTGTCTTCACCCATTAGAATGTATCTAATTGCTTGAGGGTAGGGACTGACTCATTTCCTCATATTTGTAAGCCCAACCTGTCAGTCAATCAATAAACATTTATTAAGTACCTACTATGTGCACCTACTATGTATTCTAAATGCTGGTGAAACAAAACAAGTTAAAAGTGCTCTCAAAGAAGTCACAAATTAATGGGGATGAAAACATGCAAACAATTATGTACAAACAAGTGTCATACAGTAAAAATTGGAGATAATCAACAGAGCAGTGGAATTAAGAGGATACAGGGTTGGGAAAGGTTTCTTTTAGAAGGTGAGATTTTAGCTGGGGCTTAAAGGAAGCCAGGGAATCCAGGAGGCAGAGATAAGGAGGAAAAGGGCATTCATTCTAGGGACAGGGGACAGTCAGGATGCCCAAAACTGGGAGATGGAATGTGTTTATTTAAAAAACAACAAGAATGCCAATGTTATTGGATTGCAGAGTGGCTGGTGGGGGTTGGGTAGGAACTCTAGGAGTAAAAAGATTAAGAGGGGGGTAGGAGAAGGATAGGAAGGACTTTGAGCACCAGAGAGAGAATTTTACGTTTGACCCTGGAGGTGAGCCACTTGAGTTCACTGAATGTCTGTGGCTGATATGGTCAGGGCTGTACTTTACTAAAGTCACTTTAAAAATTAAGAAGAAAATGGATCTGAATAGGGAGAGCCTTGGCTGGGTGACCAACCAACAGCCTACTGCAATAGTCTAAATGAAACAGGGGCCTGTACAAGGGCAGTGCCAGTATCAGAAGAGAGAAGTGAGAATGTGAAAGCGATGTTATGAAAGTAAAATCAGCAGGCCAAGGCACCAAGTAAGATAATGGGGAATGAGAGTTGTTGTGAGAAGTTGATGACATCTGGGTTGCAAACATGAGTGACTAGGAGGATGGTTATGTTCTCAACAACAATAAAATATTTGGTAGTGGAGAGGGTGTGGAGGGAAAGATAATGAGCTCAGCATTGGACATGATCAGTTGAAGCCGTTGACATGACATCCGGTTCTAGGTGTGAATAGACATTTGGAGATTTGAGACTGGAGGTCAGCAGAGATCCTAATCTTCTAGAGAAGTAAATAAAAGTTCAATATATGTTCTATCAATTAATCTATCTACATATCCTCTATGTGATATATAGGGAAATGATTTTCTAAATTCATACATATGAAAGTAAAATAGGTTTCTTTAATGCCCCCAACAAACACAACTGGTCAGAAGATCCATCCCAGTGCTATCACTGACTATGATGTTGGACAAGTCTTTCAACCACATTAAGCCTTGCCTTTCTCAACTAGAAAACAATAGGGTTTATTACATGATCTTCAAAGTTCCCTCAGTCTTTGGGATACTGAAATTCGAATTTTTATTTTTTTTACAAATCAAAAATATAAGCAAATCTTTACCTTTCAAACTTTCTGTTCTTCTAGAATGAAGGACAAAAAACCACAACAATCTCTTAATGGAATCACTCCCTTTCCTCCAGGTTCTAAATCAATGAGTAATTGATTTCTCCTATTTCCTTTTAAATCTAATCAATTATGTATCCATTCTATCCATCTCTTTCCTTTCTATTCCTGCTACTACCACACTAATTTAGGCCTTTATTACTTCTCACCTGTACTTGTATAAGTCATTTTGAGGTCTCCATTTTTAGCATCTTACCCACGCAAACCATTCCATACACAGAAATTAAAATTTATCTTAATCTACACACAAGGATTCTTAGCTTGGGGTATGTGAACTTTTTTTTTTAAGAAATTGTCTTTCAATATAATTAGTTTTCTTTATATTCCTACACATTTTATTGGGTGGTGGAATGGATAGAGCACCAGTGCTGGAGTCAGGAGTACCTGAGTTCAAATCCCACCTCAGAACCTTGATACTCATTAGCTGTGTGACCTTGGGCAAATCACTTAGCCCCAAGTACCTCATCCTGGGTCATTTCCAGTCATCCTGATGAATATGTGGTCACTGGATTCAGATGGCTCTGGAGGAGAAATGAGGCTGGTGACCTGCACAGCCCTCCCTCATTCAAAACAAAGTCAAGTGCAAATCATGTCATTATTGCTCCGATGACATGGTCTTCTTCAGCAACAAAGGATGAACACACACATTTTATTATATGCATTTAAACACATCTTGAGAACTGGTTGATAGATTTCTCCAAATTGCCACAACAGTCCATAACACTATCAAAAGGTTAAGTACTTTTGTTCCATAACTTAGATTGCATCACACCTGAAATCAAAATTTTCATCATTGGTTGCCTATTTAGTAATAATTTATTCCAAAATAAAATCCAAATTCCTTGAGATTGGAAAGTCTTCTAAACTATGACTACAATTTATAATTTAAATGCATGAATGGAGGAGTAACTCTTCATTATGCATTTCCTACATGACAAATATTGTGTTAGATATCAAAGCAAGACAGTCCTTAAACTCAAGAAGTTTACACTATTAATGGGGCATTATAACATATATAAAGGAATTTTGCTTGAGAAGTCACAGGGATTGTGGACAGAGTCGTAGGGTAGTAGATTATACTATCTCTTCCAGTTGTAATGAATGGATTTATTTATTCTTTACAGAGTAAGAGTAAACTCTTTAGATTAGGGTCATGCTAATAGTTGTGAAGACAGCCACAAAGTAGTTAGCAAGAGATTTGCACTGTGTAGCTGGACAGAGTATGAAGCATGGTCTGAGGCACTCCACACAGAGTGTATTTGAGGCAATTACCACCAAGTAGGACAGTTCAATTTCAAGGCAGAGTCTCAAAGATGAGTGGGAGGCATCTTCATGAGAAAGGGGAATATGATCCCTGGAAGTTTTGTCCTTGGATTACTATATTCCCTATTCCAGTCAAACTAGAAAATTTGCTCAAATCTTGGCATTAATTTGCTTGAGGGCTGAGAATATGACTTTTTCATCTTCTTGAGAGGACCTAGAGGTGCAATGGATAGAGTTCTGGACTTGGAGTCAGGAAAATCTAGGCTCAAGTCCTACCTCAGATATTTAGTACCTGTATGACTCTGTATAGGGGCTTTAACCTCTCTGTATCGGTTTCCTCATCTGTAAATGAGGAGTTTGGACTTAGTGGCCTCGAAGGGTCCATCAGATGTTTCTATGTTCATATATCACACCAGCACCTAGTGTAATAGGTATCCTCTAATTTTCTTTTTATCTTTGTTGGTTTAAACAGTTATTAAAGTATGGATGTTCCAAAGAATGCTTATTAAGTAGCACATTACTTTTGTTTCTTGCCTCATAAAACCAAGTCATGTCAAGGTCTGTTCAAAACTTGGATAAATGTACAAGTACTCAAAAAATTACATTTTAATTTAACATGATGTATAAGTCCTACATCTTGAGGTTTATTCAGTTTTTTAACGATATTTACTTTGTCCAACTGATCCCAAGGCCAGTTTCAAACTTGGTTGCTCTTATGCTAAATCCAGGGCTCCTTCTACTGATCCATGAAAAATAATATATTTGTTCTACCTTTTCATTTTGAAATATTATACAATACAGAATATGTTTTTTATATTTCTTCTTTTATTCATATGGTTAAAAAAACAGAAATTCTATCTAATATAATATTTAACATGTTAATTTCTGGGGCCATTCACCACTGTGAAAATTTATTACCCTCTTGGACCAAGGTGTCCAGTTCTCTGCTGTAGCAAAGATGTCTTGGAAGCAGTACAGCAATTTGAGTGTGAAATTTTATAGCATAAGCAGTCTTGATGGGTTTCTGGGAGCAACTGGCAAGTAATTAAAATGTGTGATCATCCTTTGCTGAAGAAGAATGAACAATTGTATATAAGGCGAAAAAAAAACCCTTCCATTATGGAAGATGTTATCAAAGCATGTTTCTGGAGAATTTGTTTTAGTGGAATATGTCGATAAGATGTGAAACCTTCACACAGAGATTTAAGCTTCTATTTTTTCCTATTTGGCTATTTTTTCAATTGTAAAATAACATTTCCCCTTCTCTAGATTTTTCTCTTTTTATTTTATCAGTATATTTGATCAATATATTATCTGTCTATACCTCTATAGACACCCACTCGTGACAATTGTTTTCTTTACCATCTTGCTTTCATTTCTGTGTCACCCTGAGAAAGGGTTTCGTTTTCCCCTTCATGTCCTAACTATAATTATCAGAGAATTTGATGGAACTTGCTGTGCTTATCTTTATGAATCCTTGTAGAAATGTCAGTAAATCTCTTTTGCTCTCTGCAGGATGCATTTTTCAATCAAATTAATTAGTTTATTCATAGAGAAGAAAATCTTCTGTTGTCCTGGTGCCAGTTATCTTTTCATCCTTTCACAGCTGGACTTTTTTGCCAAGGGTATTCCTATTATGATACGAGCATACCTCCCCTTGTCCTCTTCTGAATGCATTAGACTCAGATATTGAAATGCGATTTTAAAATTTTATTTTCAGTCATGACACTTCTTAGTGCAGTAATAAATGGTTCTCAAGGTTTTCTCATAAATCTTCAATGTTCTCCTAAAGACTTGAAATTGTCAGATTTTTTGTGGTGCTACCAGGCTAGTCTGTGAATAGTTATTATTGTTTCAATTCCTTTTAATAACGTAAGTTTTTATTGGATTATTTATTCACACCTATAAAATTATCACATTGGGGATAGAGGTAATAATGTATAGGAAACAACAGAATGGAGTGGGTTAATTGTGACAGATGAGAATGGGAAATAGTTTATCAAGAGCAAGAGGGAAAGAAAATATTTAAATATGAAAAAAGCAAAAGGTGTATACAATCCAGTCATTTTTCATTCATGTCTGATTCTTGGCCAGAATACTGGAGTAGTTTTCCATTTCCCTCTCCAGCTCATTTTACACATGAAGAAACTGAGGTCAACAGAGTTAAGTGTGTTGCCCAGGGTCTCAAGCTAGGTGAACTTTGAACTCAGAAAGTTGAGATGTCTTGATTCCAGGTCTGGCAATCTATCCACTGTACCACCTATGCCTACATCTAACTGTATGCTACAAATTTGCATGTGTACATGTGTATACACACACATATATAAATTTACGTTTTTTCATTGCCATTTCTCCCAAAGTACCTTGCTCAAAGTCATGCACAAACACATACACACACACACACACACACATACACACACATTATGCTTTGTGCTGGCTCAAAATAATTACTGTTGCCTTTTCTAAATGCTCATAAAACTTTCTTTGAATAAAGCATTTTACAATTGTACCAGAAATTGAAGTCTCCTTTCACTAATGCTGATAACACTCTCTACACTTTCACAAATGGTCCTCAAGATTTGGCTGTGGTTAAAAAATGTCATCCCTCATTGGTCTAGGCTCTGATGATGAAAATCTCCAATATCTCTTCTGGTTTTACAGTGATAGAACCAAAATCCTTTCCTTGGCTTCTAATCAGAGTCTGTTTCGGAGATTGTGCTGCACTTGCATAGTCTTCAATTACTTAGAGCCACTTCCATATTGCTTTGAGGTATTAGAGCATGACTCCAAAAGAGGCCACAAATTATATTTCCATGTAAATGATATTGTCTCACTAGTTTGACTGAAGATTAGGATGCTTGGAACCATTTTGAATAGTTCTGCCCCTTTTCCTACTGACACAGTCTAAAGGATCATGACTTATTATGAGAGATTTCCTGAGAAATATGACAGAGTGAGAAAAGATAGAAAAGCAGTGATAGCACACCTGTAACTAGATTTTTTTCCTTAACCAAATCATACAGTCATTCATGTAGATAAAAATTCCATTACAACTAAATTAATTTGTTTGAATTTCACTGTGTTCTATCCAAAACAATTTGTAACTTACAACATAAAAGTAAATAAAAATAATTTGACTTTTAAGGTGCATCAGAAAATTAAAAGGCTAGAAATGACACTTGGAACAATTTAGAGCTATATCTAACTTAGTAGAGGACAGTAGAGTTTTCCAAATTGGTATGGCCAAAAATTTCATCACTGGATGGATAGGCTTTTGGTGATGAACCACCATAAAGTTGCTCAGCTGGTCTTAAGATAAAAGACACATAGTCATTCTCTGGACATTTACTAGAAGCTTTCCCAGTTTGGTAAAACTTTCCATACATTGTATTTCACTGGCACAACCCTCTAAAAGCCAAAATCACCTGTATGCCATGGGGAGTCATAAGGATAGAAATCTGATGAAGGCATAGCTAGCATCAGGGACAAAGCAAACCCAGAGGCCAGACTTCTTGTCTCTCATTCCATTTTTCTTTCTAGCAAGCTGTGCTGCCTCTTCCTTTCATACAGAGGGAAACAGTAGACTCAGCAGCACAGTGGTAGTTACTGAGGTGGTGACTATCTATGGGCAGTAGAAACCAAAGGCACAGTCCTCAGAAGTAAAGGAAGGCATTATCAAGAACAGCTGTCATACTGAACGACAATGAATAAAGGGAGAGAAAAACTCACCAACAGAGTAAGCCTGGAAGAAAGCCTAAGATGTCCTGGGAGGAAACTAAAATAAACAATATTTAGCAGATCTTTCCCCTTGTTCATTTGAAGTCAGTTTTAAAAAAAAATTGGTATTTATTTCTGTTCAACTGTACTTTAATAACTGCTCTTCAGAACAAACTTTTTTTGTTTAAAAATGTTTTCCTAGTTTGTTGCTGAACTGTCTCAATTATTTACACCTGAAGTTTCTATAATCTCAATAACCTTTAGACCTATGCCACTATTAATTAATTCATTTGTTTTTTATTTTACTTTAGTAAATGCTCACTGAATGTCCACTTTGTACAAGGTAACGTGGAGGATGCAAAAACAAATGAGCTGCAAACAGTGCCTTCGTAACTTTACAGTATTGGGAGTTAAAAGAGGAAAAGATGGAAGGGGAGCAAATATTGGAATGTATTGATCTAGTGGAAGAATCCTGATGTAAGGCAAAGCATTATGCTGAAAGAATAACGTTTACAAGATTTACTTAATGGCTCTAAACTTATATGAAGAAAAAATACAGAAGACAAAAGCAGAATCTATTGTCATGCTGATATTTCCTATATTTTGGCAATGAGAAATGGAGGCAAACAGGCTCAGTGACTTGGTCAGAGTTCCATAGCTAACGACTGCCCAAGGTCGCATATGAACTTGAGCTTTCTGACTATAGACCCAGGATGCTATCTGTTCCACCTAACTGCCCTAGATGAGATTTTGCTGTTGTCACATTTTTTCTCTGTGTGTACAAAGCTTTCTCAAAAAATATCAGGGAACATCAATTAATGTTTTTCACTACCAATAGTGTTGCAATATTAATGTAATAAAGGCTAAGTGAAATCAGAAAATATATAACTATTTATTGATGAAAAGCATTTTGTATTAAAATATTTTAAAACTATACTCTGGATGACTTTTCTCTTTTAGCCTTCACCCTTTTCATTTTCCCTCTCTCTGCCCCTGCCACATGAGCTGAAAGGTTATTTCCTCTTTAAATTTAACAAATTTCAAGCCACTTAAGTCCTCCATTGACAGTATGCTTTAACCACAAATTAGTTAAGGCTTCAATAGATTGATGTCCCTCTGCAAAACTGAAATATACTTTTGGACAGTCCTAATTATTAGGTAATTTTTCTTATAATTGAGTTAAAATCTGGCTCCCTCTAATTTTTCACCCATTAGAAATAGGTATGACCTTTGAAACTCTATGAAATAATTTTAATCCTTATTCCATATGACAGCACTTCAAAGATTTGAAGACAGAAAGCATGTTTCCCTATGGTTTATGTTCTCTAGGTTAAATATTTGAGCTCTCTCAAAATAATACCTTTATATCTATTCTCTCACTTTTTCTCATCACCTTAACTCCCTTTAGACATATGTCTTTCAAACTCAAACCAAGTAACATTTCACTTATTTCGTCCACCAAGCTACCTACTTCTTCTGATTTCTCTATTTCTGGTAAGGACAAAATTCTGTCTCTGAGAAGTGTGTTTGCCCCTGCCAAAGATAAACATGCCTTCCTTTCATCATCAAAGTTTTTAAAGCAGTATACCACAACCTGCTGTCACTATTTAAGAAAAGAACACAATCCCTCTCCAAGTTCCAGAAACCTGAAGTCACACTTGTCAGAAAAGTGATTTTATTGTCGTTAGTGAGGTAATTGTCAAATCCAGTCCTCCAAATTCTTTTCCTTGTTTTATGTTGTCACAGCACTCAACTATTAATTGTTGCTAGGTATCCTTTCTAATTTTTTTCTTAAGTCCTGTTCTCTATATCTTTCTGTGCACCTGCCCATAATAAGTGTTTCATGAATGTTAAATCACTAATGAATTAAAATGGAAAAAAAAGATATCAAGATCTAATTTTATTTGAGCTATAAAGCAAAATCTGGAATCATTTCTTCATAGTAATTTAAACATTATCTTGTGATTTTTTTGGCTTAATTATTTTTAAAATATTGCCAAAGATAAAAGACCAGATATCAGTCCTAAGAAACTGTTATGTAACAGATGAGACAGTAGCACAAGTGTCTACTCAGTGGCAGTGAAGAGACAGGACTCGATGAGACGTGACCAGTTCTTTGCTGGGGAACGTGGATGGCAAAGACTACTGAAGAGAAGGTTTAGGTGAGAACTAAATTATTAAAGGACATGGGTAGCACAAGGATATAAACACCTCCCAAGGGACAAGATCAGGCCCCTATATGTCAGTGAGGGGGAAACTACCTGATATAAGAAGATAATGCACAGATCTTTCTTGGTCCAGTGTCAAAATTAACTTGGCTTATGTTAAGGAGGGGATCATTGGAGGTAGAAGGAACGGAGTTAGGGAAAGAAAAGTCAGCATTAGTCTTCAACATCAAAGCATAGTCGGAAATATAGTCACTCCAATTAAGGGCCACAGGAACTTGTCAATTTTCATTTTCTTTGATGTTTTACATAAGTTAAAGTACCACATAATTGGTATTTTAAGGGTCCTGTATAAGTTATGTGAGCTCTGGCACCCAAAACTTTTGATTATCTCACCACTGTTAGTCAATTAGTCGGTCAACATTAAGCATTTGCTAGGTACCAGGACTGTGCTTTGGATGGATCAAGGTCTCTGTGAATATATCACCAATAGCTAAGTACAGTAAGGGAGACTAATGGTAATGTTGAAGAAGAGGAGAAAGAAAAGAGGAAAAAGAAGAGGAAGAGAAGGAGAAAGATGTAAAAGGAGGAGAAAGATGTGGGGGGGGGAGAGGGGAAGAGGAAGAACAAGAACCCAACAAGAAAGCTGGCATTGACACATTCAGCCTTGTTGTTCTTCTACCTTCTCCTCCACCTCCTCCATATTCTTTGGCTTCAGGGCAGCTAGGTAGTACAGTGCACTAGTGCAGGAGTCAGGAGGACCTGAGATCAAATCTCATCTCAGACACTTAACACTCACTAGCTGTGTGATCTTGGGTGAGTCACTTAACCCCAATTGCCTCATCCTGGGTCATCTCCAGTCATCCTGATGAATAAATATCTAGTCACTGGATTCAGATGGTTCTGGAGGAGAAGTGAGGCTGGTGACCTGCACAGCCCTTCTTCACTCAAAACAAAGTCAAGTGCAAGTCATGTCATCATTTCTCTGATGACATGGTCTTCTTTGGCAGCGAAGGACAAACACACACATTCTCTGCCTTCTATTCTTTGTCTTCTCCATTTTCTTCTTCCTTCATCTTCCTTCTTCTTTGACATTACCATTAATTTCCCATATTACATTTTAGAAACTAACTATATATTGGTAGAAATCTTGATATATACAAAGCACTATGACTGCCAATAAATGTTTAATAAATCCTTGTTGACTGACTGAAAGAGAAATGAAATATTCAAAAGGTTCAGGTGTCAGAACCTACATAGCTTATAAAGGAACTTTATACAGGGTTTTTAAAATTCATATTGTATATGGCTTTAAAGCAGCAGAGACAATGAATATTGTCCAGTTTCCTGTGATCTTTAATTGTATTACTGTATTCCTTATCAGCCTATGATATTTTAGTCTGACACTACCTTCCCTTGCTTTGATTCTCTGCTCCCCCAACTCACAACTTCCCCTTCCCCATCCCAAATTGAGTATATATAGACACTCATATCTACAAATATATCTGTCCCTTTGTCTGCCTATCTATCTTTCTATACAAATGTATACACAAATATAAATATATGTATATATTCTGTATGTGGGAATATGTGTATGTGTATATATAACAGATTTATTTTATATATCTATGCATGCACATTATCTATCATCAAACTGTCTGTCTGTCAGCTATACCACTCTATAGAAGCTATTCCCCAGTCTTTTCATGGCACCCTTCACTATAAATTTAGGTAAGAGTCTGTCTTTTTTCCTTTCATTTTAAGGTTTGCAAAGTCTTTTACTTCATAGGAATCTCATGGTCTCATTATGTACTGCCGGTATTAGATGTCCCATATTTACAAATGAGGAAAGGGAGTCTCTTGAGAAGTGGAGTGAAGAGTCCCCTATGGAATACCCACCTAATATAGTACAAAGAGAAGATCATGAGCCCAGGCACCCTAAAACTCATGTCCAGCACTTCATGTGCTCTGTTCTTCTACTATGGCTGAAGTTGATTTTGTTAAAAGGCATTTTTACTTTGTATTGCTGCCAATGATACAGAAAAGATAATCTATTGCAAGTTGCTTATCACCAGATTGCTATTTTTCCATTTTGTTATAAAATGTCTTAAAGGTCAAATTAAACCAGCTAATTGGTTGACATTGACTTTTCTATAACAACAATTATGTTTAAAGAAAAAATATTTTAAATCCTTTTTTTATTAAAACAGAAAATTTAACAAAAGAAATGTATTAATCTCAATAAACCATAGGTTAAAAATTTGGGAGCAATTCTTGATCAACTGGTGAGGGAAGATGCAAAGAAAAAACAAGTATTGGAAGGAAAATAAGCAGGAATTTATTAGTAAATTAAAATGAAGGGATCGAGGAGAGATCAGAAGTTTTGGAAAGCCTCTAAAGAATGGTGTAGTTAATTGATTACGGAAGACTAGAATGATTAATTACCCTGTTTCCTTGAGGATCCAGTTAAAATGAGATTCAATCAGCACAGTTTCATGATTTCTTCTAGCTCCACGATTAAGCAGTACATAAATTGGCAGGAAGAAAGTGGGTAGTGGGAGCAAGAGTAATCCAGTATTGGGTATTCACAAGGTGAAATTGGCAACGAGGCATGAGCTTTGAGAGGAGAAAATGTGTAGGGCTGAATGGTTTCACTAAGGGGTTGAAACAGGGAAGGGAAAGGAAGTGAATGAAAGAGAAAGGAATGATGACTTGGGGGAGAAAAAGGGATACAGGGAATGGAGGAAACGATAAGGACCAAGAAAAGACACGGGGAAAGATGGAATGTTAACAGGTATGATCAGAAAAAGGAATTTCAAAGTTCATGAACATGAAAGTGGAAAACTAAAAGATACTGGCAATAAAAAGGGGAAGGCCCATTTGTTCCCATCCACCCTAGAGTATGTAGCTGAGGTACAATGAAAGAGTTGGTAATAGAAATAGAGTTGATTGAGAAACTGGGAAATGAAGGTATTTGAGGGAGCATTAATGTGTGCTATCTTCTCATATGAGGACTGGATGTTGAATGGGTGGAAAGAATGCAAGTCCAGCAATAAACTCATTGAAGAAGGAAGTAGAATGTCCTAGATACTGAAAGAAAATGGATATCAGCGGCTGAGAGGGAGACTCTGGAAGTATCAATGAAGATGGAAAAGGTATTCTGATTACCCCACCAGGATCTTTCAGGGTATTAAAGAGTGTATAGGTGAAAGGTGGTAAGGGAAGCAGTGTTATCAGTAGGGGCCCAGGTCTCAATGACTTTCAGTAAATGGGATGAGTTAAAAAAAGAAAGAGGTTTATGTCTCAGAAAATTGCTAGATTCCTTCAAAGCAGTTAAGGTGTCACCCAGAGGCAGAGAGGTGGCACAGTATACAGAGCCCTGGACATGGATTCAGGAAGAGCTGAATTGAAATACAGCCTCAAACATTTCCTAGCGTTGTGAACACAGACAAGCCATTTTAACCTTAGTTTACTCAACTGTAAAATGGGGTGATAATAGCACACATTTTTACAGGTTTTTGTAAAGCTCAAATGAGCAAATATTTGTTTAGTTCAGTGCTTGACACATAATAATGGGCACTATATATCCGTTGGCTATGATGCTGATGACATTGGGTAAAGGGTTATTGTGAGATACAGAGAGGAGAGTACCTGCAGCGCTTAATCAAAAGCCTTGACTTACTGAAGCATTCTATAGAAATATGTGCTTAATATATTCAATACCATATTTGACATTTCATCTCTTTTCAGTTAAATTGAAATATAATTGGTTAGATAGGCTACATGTATCTATACAAAATGGTACAAATGAAAGGAAAATCCCCCAAAATACTATGCCTTTTCATTCCCTTTGCAAAAAAGGCATATTTCATGAATAAATCTCAAAAGCTATTTCTGATTAATTTGATATATTTTTAGAAATCCAAAACGATTTCTAAAGAGTTTTGTCCTTACATCTATAAACAAATAAATCTTCAGCTTTTCAAGGATAATTTCTTAAGGAAAAAAATATCTCAATTACCTTGTCAACTACATTGAAATAATACATGAATATATTTTCCTCAAAAAGTTCATTGCATTTTTCTATGCTTTATTTTTTAGGCAATAATCTGGATAAAAATTTGACCTACGATTAATAATATGATATTGCCTCCTAAAACATGAGGTGATAGACAACTGTTCACTTGCTTAGCCTTTCTACTCCAATAAACATGAACATTCTAATACTGGAGATATACTGCAGGTTCCAGATGTCACAACATCCTTTAGTCATTCTGCAAGTATACCAGGACCCTAGAAATATCCTCCCAAAATGAATCACCCCCTTCCCTCTTCTTGTCACTTACCTGCTTTGTTTTTCCATGCTGGCTACTCTGAGGCATTCCCATCGAGAATTGAGGAGATTCATTTGTTCTTGGACTTCGTTTTCTTCATCTCCTGAGAGCTTCCCAACTCTGATCAGTTGACTTCCTAACTGCAGAACATTGCCAACTCGCCCCTGGTGAGCTGTTAACTCCATCATATAGCCCTGCCACAAAAAAGAGGCTGATGATATTGACTAATACCTTTCGGACATTGGTTTTTTCCCCCCACATTGTATTAAAGACCAAGTCCTTTAAGGGCACTGTTAAATTTTTATCAATTTTTCTTTAAAAAAGTACATGGTTGAAAGTGAGTCAATTTAGTTTTGAGTTAAACCCAAGGCGGCTAAAATTAATATTAGACAAAGAGAGATTTTAACTATGAATTTCTCATTTAAAAATAAATTTATTTTAAAATATCAAAATCAAAATGTAATTTATTTTAAAATATCAAAATCAAAATGTATCAAGAGACAAGGTCAGATAATGTTCTTATAATAAATATTAATGCTTTAACAGTTATAACATTATGGATTTGGATATAGAAAGGACTTTGGTAGTTCTTTAGTCTGACTCCTCATTTTTCAGATGATAAAAACTTGCCTCAGAAAAGGGAAATGATTTTCTGCTAAAAAATGCACAAGTATTAAGAGGCAGAGCAGGGATTTGACCCAGATACTGTGCTTCCAAATCCAGAAGTCTTGGGCTCTAAGCATACAGATTGATGACGTTCAAAAGGGTGATGGGTACATTGTTCTGAGAATTACTTTAAGAAAATGTTTGTTACCTCATGAGTATGAAACTGTTCTTTTACTTCTTCGACATCTTTTGAAATTTCACCTTGTGCTTGCAAAGCATCTTCAGCAGAGAGAAGCCATGTCAGTACTTCTTCTAAAGCTGTTTGGTAGCTGTCCAGGTTTACTTCAGTCTCCATCAATGAAGCACCCAAAGACTTGTCATCAGAAACTTCCAACTGCTGCAAAATAAAATAAATTGGGTGTTGTACAATTAGTATCTTTTCAGACTGTTCCAGTACATTAAGCAATAAATAGAAAACAATATTTAAAATGCAAGGAAGGCCATTTGCATTGCATAGATAAGATTTAGAGATACACATAATTAAAAAGCTACAATTTAACAGCTTTAATAAAAGATATCCAAAGAAGTCAGTTGAAATACAGACCAATTCAGCATATCCACTAAATATATTCTTCATTGCTGAAGAGTATAAAGCTATAATATTTCTTTAGTTACCTAGAATATCATAGAATTGGGCAAAGGGTAGAGGCCCTTTTATAGTGAAGATGGTATAAGGGAAGAGTCTGGAGCATGGGGATCTGATGAAGAAGGCAAGCTAAAACAACCAGGGGTAACAGTGGAAAATTATGTGCATTATTTGACAGTACTGAATACCCAAGATGGTTCAGAGGAGGGGTAGGCTAAAGGGAAGAGGAAGTAAAATAGGAGATGGCAGAATATTAAAAATGTGAGATCTGTACTTATCTTTGTCTTTATATTTTGAAACTCCAACTTGACATTTCAGAATTGTATTTTCAAACTGGGTCCATATCCCCAGTTTCTACATTTCCCAGCAGAGTGGAATGACTGCAGCATTTGACTACAAAATTTTTACAGTTTTGAAGTTTTTGTACCCTGACACTTCCACAATATTGCCAATGTTTTTATGAAGTTGGCTTAAAAATGACACTCTCTATTTTTCTACCAGATAATATTATCTTTCCTTGTCATTATAAAACTGTTAGGAACATTTCATCTTTATAGATAAGATCTATATTAAAATAATGTGTGGAATCTTCAAACAATATTATTTTAGGTAGGACTTTCAAATATGTAGGACTCAGGGGCATTCCTAGGGACTTTAGGATCCAAAACAAATAATAACTATATATTCTCTACAATACTGAGTCCTCAAACCCATTTATACAGTTAAAATGAGGTAAAACTGAACATAAATAAAAGTCAGAAACAAAGACCATTGGAGCCACATGTGGAAAGGAGGAAAGGCAGTTCCACAGAAGATAGTGACATAGGAAGAAAACTTACAAACCAGCTGGTATAATCTGTACACGAATAAGAATCACTTCTGTAGCATTTCAAAGAAATAATCTGTTATGAAACCCTCCATTGAAAGAGAACTCAGAACTTCTTTACTCAATTACACCTTTTGGTACCACAAATTGCTAGAATATTTTCTTTTACACTAAATCTGCTTTTGGTAGCTTCCAAATATTATTCAAGAATGAATTGATCTCTTCCATATTTCAGTTTTTCAAATACCTGAAGGCACTTATCACATACTCTATGAAATATTTCTTCTCCAAAGTAAACATCCTTAGTTACTTTACCTCTCCCTTGATTGTGTTCCACCTTAGTTTTTAAATAAGTCTTTTTTAAAAATGTTTCATCCATAATGGGATACAGAACATCAAACATGATCTGACTGGGGAAATTTTCTCTTGTTCCAGACAATGTGCTCCTATGGATGCATTTTTTTCTAGTTGTTTTCTAATAATAGAACTCACTTCTCTTTTCCACATGTGTTATGGTCTACTCACGGCAGGCAGTTTATGAAGTTAATTTTGTAAACTGAAGTGTAGGATTTTACGTTTCTACTTTTCAAGTTTCAACTGATCGGATAGATTCAACTCTTCATTCTAGCCTGTCAAAATCTTTTTATATCCTTGAATTCATCACCCAATGTGTCAACTGTTTAGGGTACCTCAAAGTCCAGAGGTCTATTGCTGGTCACAAACATATAGTATAGGTTAATATTTACAAAGAGAATTAAGGTGGAGGGAAGGTAATGCCTTTTTAGAATCCACCTAGGATTTACTTTAGTGCTGTTCCTGTTTTTTGTTGTTTTTCATTCTTGTTTTTCCCTTTCCTTTTTTGTTTGAAGGAAAAATTGGAGATCTTTGGAATGTCTAGCCCATCTAGATGATTATATGAAATGAAAGACTGTGGTTTTAGAGGAAGGATCAAATGCCTGCCTGACTGTTTTGTTTCATTTTTTTGCTTGTCTGTTTCAAAAGAGCTGTGACTGTGGAAGCAGCACCTTGAGACCAGCACATCACTAATGCCTGGCAGACACCAATAGCCACTTCCTTGGAATTATATATCTAGCAGAGCTAGCACAGACCAATCATGAATGCTTTTCCCCACAAACATCCTTCCAAATGATCAATCTCATAAACAAGTTTTTTGTGTCTTACTTTTCTTCCAGTTCCAAATACATCTAATTGCGCTATTTTCTAATCTTGCTATCTCCACATTAACCACAATAATAGTATCAGGGTTATCCTATGCTCCTATTGGAATAGAAGCTCTTAGAAATTTGTAGCTCAACAAAGACTTTTATTTAGGGGTTTAATAACAGCCTTTACTACATGCCTTCTTTAAAAATTATTATTCAAATAATCTTCCACAATGCTAAAATACAAATTACAGCATCACCATTACAATATAATGAATTGTAGCAGGCAATCATATCTACAGCACAATACAAATTAAAAACTAAAATCTTTATAACCCATTTCTGCTTAGACATACTTGATATTCACTAAAGAAGAAGCTGGGAAATAGCAGAGAAGACAAAACCTTAAACCAAGGACATTATTTCTGCTAACTATAAATTCTGTATCCAAATGGCTTTGTGCGAAGTTATGCACATAATAAAATCTTTACAATGAGAGCTTTAAAGAAAAATGACTTCAAACAATGAATAAACTGGAGTAACTTTTCAAAAATAATTCACTTAGTCATTACTGAGAGTCATAAATTCAAATCTACCTACGTATGATTACCTCCAAAAACAGTTTTCTCTTCTTCTCCTCTCCTCTCCCCTCCTTTTTCTTTTTCTCTCCCTAATCTCACTCTTGAAAACTTAAAACAAGGAAATTTGTGCAACTAGCAAGTTCCATAGCTCAGTGTATGCCAATTTGAAGTGGAGATGTTGAGGAAAGAACCCATATATTTTCAATTCTTACTTTTAACAGAATATAGAAATAAAGACAGAGGGATAGTGTTATATTTTCATGAATAGCAATGAAGAGATTCTCATTGCTTCATAATTTCTGAGCGTAACTGAGCATGTGAACATCTTGGGCATACATTGGAATCAACAGAAAGAGCTATCTGGGTAAACTCAATCTCCATTTGTATCATATGAATTATTTTCATTAAGAAAAAAAAACCATCCAGTATTAAAGAGAACCTCAAACTTTCCAAGTGGAAATGCTGGAATTGCCTTTTTCATGATAACATTGTCAATTTTCTATGGATCAAGTATATTTCCTGCCTGTCCTCATAAAAATAAGTTTCATTTATTTTTGGCACCTGGGAATGTTGTGGCCCAGCAGTCTAAAGGAAAATCTGAGTTCAGCTCTAGAATCTGATGCTTCCTGGTGGAGACTCTGAACAAGTCATTCATTTTCTCTGTGCCCTCAGTAATTTACTCCATCAAAAGTTTGAGTCACAGAATTTTAGTGTTGGAAAGGATCTCTGAAGCCCAAATCATACTGAAAAGTAACCCTCACTATGTCATCTCTTACAAGTAATTATTCAACCTTTGCATCAAGGAGGTGTAACCTAGCATCTCCTTAGGCAGTCTATTCCAATTGGGTCATATTTCTTTGTTAGGGAATGTTTCCTGATATCAAACCTAAATTTGCTTGCTTTCAGCTTCTACCGAGGGATATTGTTTATGTCTTCTGGGACTAAACTGAACAAATCTAATTTCTGTGGCATAGAATAATTTTTTTTCAAATATTGAAGGTAGCTCTCATAACCCTAGCTCTATGCTCCTTCAACCCCCACCAAATCTTCAACAGATTACATATCCTGTATATTTTCAACTGATCTTCATTTGGCATGAGCAAAAGGGTCTTCAATATCTTAACTTCCAGAATAACAATGGTCTTGCTTCATTGTGTTACCCAGAACTTAACACAAAATTCCAGATGTTATCTGACTAGGGCAGAGTACAGAGACTCTACCATTGCATTCCTGGAAATGATATCTCTCGTCTTTGTCAAGTCCAACACCCTTGCATCTATCTTACATACCATTCTCTTGTATTTTCTCCAGAAGATTCCCCGTACTACTGTGCCCATTTTCTTTCTAACTTTCAATCTTTCCTTATCAAATTGACATTTTTTGGCTACTGAAAAACACAACTATATTTCTCCTATCTTTTAAAAATAAAACTCACATGATCTGACCATCCCCATTAATTACTGCCTTTTTCTTTCCTCTTCATTGTTATACTCCACGAGAAAGTCTGCATTACCTTACTCAACATCCTTTCCTCTTCAACTGAAACTACTTACTCCAAAATTACCAAAGTCAACACTAATAGGCTATTCTCAGTCCTGATCTTCCTTAAACTCCCAAGTATACTTCAACATCAATCCACTTTCTTTTTTTGGACACTGCCCTGCTGGTTCTTTTCATACCTGTCTGATCACTCTTTTTCATTATTCCTTGCTGGATTTTCACCCAGGTTGCACTCACAGTTAGTTGTATCCCCAAAAGTTTGGTATGTGGGCATTTTCTTTTCCTCTCTACTAGTTCCCTTTGTGAATCATGTCCTATGTGTTCAAATACCCTCTTTAAGTTGATTACTACAGCTATGCCTATTTTCTTATACTTAACCAACTACCTTTTAGATACCTTGAACTGGATGTCCCATTGGCATATCAAACTCAACATGTCCCAAGCAAGACTCAATATTTTCTTTCAACCAATCTCCTCCTTTCAAATATCTTATTTCTTTCAAAGTTGTTGCCACAATTCCAGTAAACCTGAATTGCAACCTCATTGTCATACTCAACTCTTCTGGCATATAGAATTTTTGTGGAATAATTGGTCCTTGGAAAAAAAGATAGTTTATCAGCATGGCTGAACCAAAACAGTGAGTTTAATCAGAACTAGCAAAAGTTTAAATTTTGGTGGAAAAACATTGTATAATTCAGCATCATCTCCCTGTAATAGTGGAGTTCAGTGGAAATCCAGGTAACTTATGATCATAGACCTTAGGGTCTTTTCACCTAGAAATCCTTTTCATATTTATAGCTAAATATGTCATCAAGGCAGCTGGCATGGGTGGTGGGGTCTCAAGACTAGAGGGAGACATTTTTTTCTCCATGTCTAAATGAATGATTAAATGTTAGAAAATTTCTTTATATTTTAATTGATTTTTCACGTTCAATACTGCTTTGGTGATATATTAAAGCTCCAGAAAACATTATATGTATTTTTATAACCATATAAATTTTGATTAGTTGAATTATTTTTTAAAAATATATGCCAAAATTTATATAAGAACTTCAAAATTTGTTTCAGGAATGGATCTATTTAATATCACTTTTTCATTGAAAATTAATTTTCATATGATGCAGGGGAGGGAGGCACTGGAATGAGAGTCAAAAAGTTTTGGTTATGGTCTCTGATCTCTCCTTCCTTACATGGTCTTGGACAAGATTTCTGGGATTTGTTTTCTCATTTGTAAAAAAAAAAAAGGGGGAGGTTCTTAGAAAATGTCTATGATTCCCTCCGGCTACAAGCTAAGCAGTATTTTAAAGAGAGGAATTCTAAGAGTTGGAGGTGAGAAAAGAATGCATTCTATGAATGGTAGATAGTGAAAAGATACAGGGATGGAGTGAGTGCTGCATTTGACTAATGGATGAAAGGTCAATTTTTCTATACATTCTATAGAGAGATTTCTTGGTGCCCTGAGACCTACCTGCTCATTTAACTACCTATTTAGTCTCCATCTACCTGCCCTATTCAAGAAAACAGGTAGATAACCTAGGTCTAGACCTGGTTCCTTTCTAGCACTGAAGTGTGTCTACAATACAATGTCTGTTAATTTGCTTCCATGTCTACTGGTGTCCATTTTCTATGGGCTCCACTCTTTAATAATTTACAAAAACAACCCACCTTTCTTCTTTGATTTCCTTCTTCCTTGAACTTTTCCCAAATTTTTTCTCAAATCTCATAATCCTCTAAAGAAAGCAGTCATTTCCATAAAATAATTCATAAGAATAGGAGAAACTGATCGTAGATTTGAAGAATTCTTCCAAAAACCAGGTAAAGTATCTTTTACTTGTTTTTGTTTGCTTATGAGTGAGAGAAATCATATTATGATGTAGGATTCAATGGTTAAAAGACCCTGTTAAGTGTTAGTCACACGAAAGTACAAAACTCCAAGGTATTTTAGAACAAGGTATAGAGGACATGGGAGAAGGATAGTAATGGCTACTGATGAATATAATGAAGACCTTATTTCATAATTGACAATGTGGGGTTAATTTAACTCTAATGTTAAATCAATTACTTGGATTTATTGTTGAGAAAATACAGTTTAAGTAGGGAGAACGTCTTTACGAATCATGATTCAGCTAAAGGGATCTACTTTAAAGCTAAAGACTTAAGTTGTCATATTCTGCTTTCCGAGGTTCAGACCTTCTTAGCAGAACTAGACAGATTTGACATTAACTCTTAAGAAAATTAAGTAGTTAAGATAGTCTCACCAAAATGAAAAGCACATCTTCTACTTAAGCTTTTGTCCCTCATTTGAATGTGTAAACCTAGTAGTAACAAAGAAGTTTCACCCTCAATATTACAGACTGCTATCTACAGAAGCAGCTCAATAGAGTCAAGAAAATCTGAATTTAAAACCAGCCTGTGACTTTCTAGCTGTGTGACCATTGGCAAATCACGTCACCTCTGCCTCAGTATCCTATTATGTAAAATAAGAATAGTAATAGTATCTAGCTCACAAGGTTGTTGTATCAGATGAAACAATTGCAAACTACTTAGTAAAACCTAAACCTGTATTTAAATGCTGGATATCATTTTTCTTTCAAGGAGATATTCAATTTCAACCTCTTCTAGAAAGATTTTCTTGATTATCCACAACTCAGACATAGTTTCGTAGGGATATAGAGCTAGAAAGGACCTTATAGATCAAACTACTCATATTCATGACATGATGGCTAGAATTATACATTAGAAGGTGGTTACTTTTCATAAGCAATCATATGACACGTTGTCATTCTACAAATTCAGTCTACAAAATATCCCTAAGTGTAAAAGACCTACTTCATAGATAAGTGCAGTAAATTGCACTTCTATTCAAATGATTATCACAGGCAAAATTATTTCCCACAATCATATAGACATAATATTGATCAACGTACATTTCAGAACAATGTTGTTAAAGATATCACCACACCAAATGCTCATAAACTATAAACTATGTGAAATGAACAAGATGAATTTTTAAAACTTTCAAAATATAGAGACCTATCACAAGAAATCAAATAAGGATGAGGACGAGATGAAGTAAATATAATTCCCATCACCCTGTATGTTTCAGGAATTGTCTCAAAGATGCGTTTAGTGAGTCTATAGATGAGGGATGTATATCTCAATATATTTACTAATATAAAAAGTTACTTTATTCATGCCTCAGAAGTTGTATGTAAATAAATTATCAAGAACTACAGAAATTCTAGAAATTAAAGTAAGCATGGAAATCCAGGAGAATCCTTGAGAAGGAACTGTTAAGGGGCAAGAAATGAGGAGAGGAGGAGATTCCTCTCAGTGGTAGCCTTGGATTTCCTTCCTTACCTCCTCAGACCTAGAGTTAGAAGTACATCTGAAACAAGGAGTAGAAAAACAATTATATAAACTCATTTTCCATTTTTGTTAAATCATAGTTCTCAATAGGTAATTATTAATGTGAACCTGAGCATGGATGCTCTCACTAATTCATAATAATTCAACTAGATTCTACCATAGTGAACATCTGAAATTCACGAGATTTTCATGGCTGAACATACACATTCACCAGTTATATTAGTATTTATATTTTCAGGTGTAATTAACATAATAAAAATGTTTATTTGAAAATTTCAGGTAACATTTACAGAACATGGAATAAGAAAAATTATTTATACCCCTGCATGTACATTATACAATATATTTCTGTTCTCTCATGCCCTGTAAACTATATGCCACTAGTTTTTAATTTCATGGTTTTTCCTTGAAAGAAAACTAGATTACTTGCTTAGACCTTGGGAAATATAATTTTATACAGATATGGAACAAAACAGGACTCAGGAAAATAATCTGTAATTTTCATTTACTCAGATAATTTCAAAGGATCTATAAATTCTGTTTCAACTGAACTAAATAACTCATGATCATATTTTTTTGAGTTTAGAATTACAAAAAAATGAATGTGGTCAAAGTGCCTGGCAGTCATAGAAATATTCTCAAAATATGTCATAAATAAGTTATAAACAAGACAGTCACCCAGACTCTGAGAAGGCAAAAATCAATGACTGATGATGGCATGTTCTGTTCCTCAAAGTAAACTGTGAATTAAAATATAATGTCATTTCTATTTTCAAATAGACAAATGCACAAACATCTCTGAGAACTACACTGAGTACACTTTTCATCCTTCTATGGAGCTTTATGTTATACTTAACTCTCTAAAAGATATTTTTGATAATATAGAAAGGGAAACAAAATATCTCAATTTGCAACTCTGTATTTATTCAAATCACTAACAGAAAATGAGTTTTTCTTAATATAACTCATTATGGTACAGATTCAAAATTACTATTGGCCAAATCATGCTCCCTGAAATTGTATGTTTTGAAAACATCTTTTATAATATAGAAAACATCATATTAGCATTATAGCTAAGAAACATATTCTCTTACAAGTAAGTACATGGTTTTAGTCTTCCTTATAAGGGAAACAGTTCCAGAATACAATTCTCAACTTCACTAATATTTCCCTATGCCAAGGACTACAGAAAGTGAAGACAGATTATCAGATATAGCACCATTATAGATCCCGCTAATGGGGAAAATGACGATGTGCATAATGTGAAATTCAGGTGGAAGTACAGCAGAAAGGAAATGCAACAAAATTGTACCCATGATGAATGGGGATTTCTCTGAAATAATGTAGTTAGGGGTTAATCAGAGTAGTCATTTGGCTAGTGATACAAAAGTAAAATACTATGCTTAAGCAGAAATGTTCCTCTCCTGAATTCTGCTACAAATGAGCTATCTGACCTTTGGCAAGTTACTTCGCTCTAGGCTTCATCCCTTCTGCCCCCACCCCAAATCTAAGGGGAAGACATTGGACTTGCTGAACGAGGGCCCATTAAACACTAAAATGCTATGATGCAGCAATTTTTTCATATGATTATCTCATCTTCATTCCTCAGTCTAATGTGTGACTGAGAAGCACCAAATTCAGGATTTAAGGAAACTAGAAAATTAACAAAAGAAACCCAGTGGTTCTGGTTTAATAATCATTTTTCCCTATGTTCTTTGGGGATCTACTTATAGCCAGTAGATGAAAGCGAGTGAAATATCAGTTTTCTGTTGAAATATCATAAGTATGAAAACATTTTAAAATTCTACTTTGTCACATAATCAATATTCTATATTTATAAATAATATTTTATGAACAAGACTGCTAACGATTATGTCTTATTCTATTTTATTTGGTACAAAGAAAAATCCTGGATTTTTACCCTGATAATTTGTTTCTTCTCTCTTTTAGGCTTTCTATATACAAAATCACTACCATAGATTCTTCCTCTTCAATGTCTCTAACATACACCTCTTTTACTTCACTCCAACTATCATCATCCTAGTCAGGCTTTCATCTATCCATTCCCAACTTTTGTAATCAGCTCTCAGCTGGCCTCCCTATCTCCAGTCTTTAGAATTACAGGTTCATGAAATCAGGGTTTGAAGGGACCTTAGATCTAGATTATCTAGTCTCCCTTTCACATTTTAAAGATGAAGAAAACAGTTTCAGAAGGATGATATGCCAAATCATCCATGTTTAGCCAGGTATAAAATAGTTTTATAATCTAATTAGAATCCAACCTCTCTAAATATTACACTCTTTATTCTGGTCAATCACAAAGCTGTGCAAATCAAAGTTAAATATGTATATATATATATATATATGTATATATATATATATATATATATATATATGAGTCTCAGGAAAAAGAAACTGAATGTCTCATAGGGGAACTTTCAAAGCAAAAATACTCTAATGCCTATGCAAGTGGTGTCCATCAAATAGTCAAAGAAATTTTATTTTAACATAAAATATTTACAAAAAGAGAAAAATAGTTCCGTCAAATTCCTTCTATGAGATAAATATAGTTACTGACATCTACAGTAGGAAAAAAAAATAAGAGAAAATCATAGACCAATAACTGTAATGCATATTATCACAAAATTATTGTTAAAATATGAGCAGTACATACATTATGGCCAAGCTGTATTTATACCATGAATAGAAGACTTCCTGAATATTTAAAAAATACTAGAATTATTAACAAACCATCTTCATGACAAAACAATAAATATCATATGATTTTAATAGTTTCAGAAATGCCTTTGATAAAACTCAATGTTACAAATTAAATGTAAATATATATGTATGTATGTATGTGTGTATAGGAATACACTGACATTTCCTTCTGTTGAAAACAATATTTATCTAAAAAGCATGAGTTAGCATCATTGGTAATGGAAAAACTCAAAGACTTTTATAATAAGATTGGGGTAAAACAAGTGTGTCCATTGCCAGTACTATTATTTTATATAATTCTTGAAATGCTAGGTATAGCAAAAAGAAAGTAAATTGAATAAGCATGCAAAAAGGAAATATATTTATTGCTTCTTGCGTATGATATGATTTACTCAGAAAACCTTAGAGAGGCAACTAAAATTAATTAAAACCAAAATGTGTAAAGGATAAGAACACAAACTACACTTCCCTGCCTCTCTGCATAACCCTCCTCCCCACAAAATCTGCCTTTCTGTATATTGCCAGCAAGTCAAAAGTATGATGCTTAGGAAAATAAATGTCCTTGCCAAACCATTCTGACTTCAGTTAGGTTATTTTTTTCATTACTCTACTTCCATTTTAAACTGTCTCTGGGAGCTTGGGCGATAATAGGTAAGTTTTTGACATATTTTGCCTGCAATCTGAAGACCACCCCTCTTACTAGCATTTTTCAATCATTTTTCCCTTGTATCACAGACCCACCTTTCTCTTTCTCCTTTCTATGTTATAATTGGAATTTAAATTTCTTGAGGACAGGGACTAGTATGCTTAGTTATATTTGTCTCTCTAGGGATTATCATTGTATTGTACATGGCAAATACTAAGTACATTAAACTCAGACTAATACTTTACACCCCACATATCATGTCATCATCAAATGAAAGGAACAAAGGAGGCAGTTTTCAAAACTAAAGAGCATAAAAGAGTTCTTGATTATATAAGGAAAACAGGTTAACAGGAAATAAAATTGGTAAGTTTTATTATATATGAGTCAAAGATTCTGTATGAACATAATGAATACAATTAGAATTAGAAGGGAAAACGTAAAAAGAATAATCTTTGCAGGAAATTTATCATATGAAGGTATGATATCTGAGATACAGAAGGAATTGACACAAAGAAAAACGAGAGCCATTTTCAAATGGGCAAATAGAGGATATGAACATGTAATTTTCAAAAGAAAGGGAGACTATAAACAACCATTTGAAAAAGAATACTCCAAATTACTAATAATAGGATAAAGCAAAATTAAAATAAATGTGAGGTTGCTAACTCACACTCCTCAGATAATTAAAGATGATTAAAGTAGAGAATGGAAAATATTGAAGGATATATGGGAGGATAGGGAAACCAACACACTGGTGGTGAAGATCTAAACTGGTCCAACCATTATTGAAAGCAACTTAAGAGTTTTATCAAAAAACAAAACAAAACAAAACAAAAAAAACCTTTACCCGTGCATGTCTTTATTTGAATGAAACCCTTAACAGGCATATACACACTAAAGGTCAAATAAGAAAAAAAAAAAAAAAGAAAATGACTTACATTTGCAAGTTTATTTTTAGCAGTACTTTTATTTAAACAAGGAATGGGAGATAAAAGTGGATGCTTATTAAATGATAAATGACTAGATGAGCAAATGATGGTATATACAAATATATACATAGATGCATATGTAATGGCATATTATTTTGCTATAAGAAATTATAAAAATTATATGATAAAATGCCACCGTCACCCCCAAATAGGAATAGGAAAGGGTTATGTTGATAGTGGTTTCCTGGTCACCTGAGGACATGAAATGTTCCACCCAAGGGAGATCAAGGTCTTTTTTGACTTGATGACTATTTGAAAACCACTTCAGTCAATATGGTTTGATGAACAGATCAGACGTGTGTGTGTGTGTGTGTGTGTGTGTGTGTGTGTGTGTGTGTGTGTGTAGAAACTAGGTGCCACTAAGTAAATCTCATGTTTTTAAGTATTTAATGCTTTCTGTCCACAGGCCATATTTCATCTCAATATTAAACCTGAACTAACAGAGTGCTAATGTCAAGATGTCCCTAAAATGATGGAATCATAGAAACTTGTGGAGACTTTTATGAATTAATGCAAAGTTATGTGAATAGAATGAGGAAAAATATATACAATTACTATCATACTCTCAAGAAAAACAAATTTGGAAGACATTAGTATTTATATAAATATAATGGCTAACCACAACTCCAGAAGAGTGATGATGAAACAAACTACCTCCTGATTAAAGAAGTCAGGGACAGAAGGAGTGAAACTTTCAGATATTGTCAATGGGTTTGTTTTGCTTGGTTATACTTCTTTGTTACAACAGTGGACTTCTATTTTGGGAGTAGTTGAAGGTTGGGTAGATATCAAGTGGGGAAAAAAGGTCAAGGAAATAAAAAAATACACAGGAGAAAAGAAAAGGAAATTTAGAAGTGGAAACAAACAAGGCAATTTTGTTATCATGTTAAAATTAATATATACTTTTATGTAACAGAAGTTTATATAATAGAAGTTTCATATATAATCTGTTATTTTTATATAGAAACATTCATGGTTCTTGATGTTATATAAGTTCATAAGAAAAAGGAATATTTGTTTTGTAAAATAAAGTAAAAGAAAAAAGAAAAACAATATGCCTGAGTATATGATATTCAAATCAATTCAGCAAATATTGATCTACTCTTTTTGAACCTGCAGGGTCAGGGAATGGGGCACAAAGTTCATATAAGAGCTTGTTAGAGAGACTATAATTTAAAAACAGAAACACAGATGAAGCATAAAGGAGAGTATGAGGTCCTGAGGTAAAAGGTAATTACTGTCAAGGAGGGTCAGTATAGCATTCATAAAGGAAGTGGAATTTCAACTGGGTTCTAAAGGATGGGGATAAGTAAATGATGGAACTATACTGGAGGGCCCTGTAGGTAGAGGAAACAGCAGAAACAGATATGAAGCTGGGAAAGCATGAGGTTCAGGTAACTAAACCAACTTCCATTGATTGAAATGATCTAAGGCATAGAGTTTATGAATGTGACTTGTCTGTGATAAGATGAGACAGGTAGGATGTTTATAGGTTAGGAGGGGTCTAGAAGTATAGGCTATGGAGTTTTGATTGTGTTCATACAGTAAAAGAGAGCAGTTGAATACTTTGAGGAAAAGAGTGACATGGCCAGCCTATTTATTAAGAAAATAAGTTGATCATAGATCGAGAGCTGGGAATTGGAGGGAATAAAAAGATAGAGGTTGTTAGACATTTTAGGTGATTACTGTACAGGGCTATGCCAGGTTGGTAACAATGAGATTAAAAGTCTTAAATAGATTGATAAGATTTAGTAATAGTTAGGTGCAAAAGAGACTGTCAGGAAAAAAAAAAGATGACTGGATACTACCATATCATTGGAAATACTATTATACCTATCTGGTCAAGCAGCTTCTTTTCTTACAGAATAACACACTGTCATTTCTATTTTATTTGATAAGAAATTTAAAGTAAAAAGTAAAACAAAATGTATTTTCAATTCTGCCCAGCATTTGTCTTATTTTCCTTAACTAATTCACTTTTTTAGTTGAGAATCCTTTAGAAAATTGTCACTATGAAGTACAAGTGAAAAATGGTTTTAATGAAATATTAAAGCTTTTACTGAAAATGTATGCTCCCAGCCTTTTCAACAATCAAAGCATTGCAACCTAAACATTTCACAAATGACATCTACAATAGGATATTCTAAGGGTTCCAGAAAGGTTTTTGAAATCTACATTCAGTATCTAATACTTTAATAAAAATACATACATATGCAAATGATCAAAATTTCCCTGCCTTTTTTTTCCATAAAGCTTTACTTTTTTTTCTATAAAGCTTTAAACATTTAGCAGTTAGGTTAACAAATAAGGTGCCTTCTTGTAATAGAAGAGTGTAGATTACCTTGGTTGTGGTATAAATTGTATAATTTTGTAAAACATGTTACAAAAGAGGAAAATAAAAGAAATTATGGAACCAAGAGCTTCTTCACCTTCAACTCATTGCAACTACTAGTATTTTTGCTTTCAAATCATAATTCAATATGTATAGCCTACTCTATTAAAGCTATTATTTTCTTTGACAGATTTTATGACAAGGATTTACATCATTTATCATACTTGACATTGGGCAGGCTACATCACAGTAAGTACAGTAATAGCATTAGGATTTTAAATAGATGATTCTCCATATGTTTACTAATTGCTTAGTAATTCGAAAAAATTTTTAAATGAGTGCTTATGCCTTTAGACATTTTAAAACTCTTTTTTTTTTAATTGTAGCAATACAGTTCACTACAGCTTCTTACAGATATGCCCATAAAAAGTATAAGGTATCTACACTGGATGTTTCAGAAGAGCCATTAGACTTGTCTATGGACTTTTAGAAGTTTGTAAAATGTGGTATAGCTGAAGGAGTACTGGACTGGAAGTCAGAAGGTTGAGTTTATAAAAATAGTGATAGTCCATATTTATGCAATAACTTTTTAAAGTCCTAATTGAAAAGTCTGTTGGCTGTGTAATATTACTCAAGTCATTTAACTGCTCATCTTTAAAATAAGGCATTTGAACTAAATGATCTATGAGGTATCTTACAACTCCTATATTTTATAGTAAATAAATGCTTTCTTAAAGGCAGTATTATGCCATGCTACTCATTACATTCTTCCATAATTATGGGAAATATACTACTGTCCAGATAATATGATGGTTAAAACAGAATTGTGACTATTGTATCACCCTGTTCTAAGGAAGTGAAGTTCACTTTGGTAGCCTCATTAGGCTAGGGTGAAAAAAAAAATCTGATTTTTTGCCCCTGCGAAAATGTATTCTCATACCCAGTATCTACCACACTGCTTGTTCCATGATCTGCTAGGATCCTTTGTTTAGAAAGTCACTACATTTCTTCTTTCCATTTACCATTTTAGACCTTTCCAATCTTTTTTGTAAGAGATATGTGCAAATATCTATCTACCTATCTCTGTATCTATGTATCTATCTATCTATTCCTCTCTCTGTGTCTCTCTCTTTCTCTGTCTCTGTCTCTGTCTCTCTCTCTCTATATATATGTATATATATCTACATTTTTGTGTCTATATAGTTATATACTTAAATTTTTACAACTGTTATTTTTAAGAATACTAACAGAAACTAAAGATGTATAGTTTACTCACAACTTTAATAGTTTTAGTATTATTTTAAAATTCTTGGAGTATCTATAAAAATTTAAAAATAAAGATGTTTTCTTGGAAATATATTACTAATATAAACTACCTTGGCTATCTGCTGTCATTTACTTTTAAAGAAGGCAGTATAAATTATTTTAAACATATGTAATTATAGAGATAAAATTCATATGACATATTTTCATTTATATGTTTCCAGAGACATTTGTACATATATGCACATGTAATGTACTTATCTGTGCATATGATTAAAATAACTTTGCAGTACTTTAAAATATAAATGAATAACCACAGCTAGCAAATATATAGTAGTACACACTCTTAATATTTACATGGGGTAAAATTTACCTAAATTTTTTAAGATGGATAATCTGATAATTTACAAAGAATATTGCATTAAACTTTTAGTGATTATATATATGTGCACATACATGTACACAATTTTTTCCCTGTGTATATGTATGTATGTGATTTTCCAACTTTATAAATCATGAGTCAATAAATATATGATCTTTTTAATGATTACAAAAACTTATGGTTGAATGTGAATTTATACACCAATTAGTTTTATTCATGTCAGAATGCAATGTTTTTACAATATCTTCTCCCAGGAGGACATCTATTCTTCACTTAAATTCCTCACATGAGGGGCAACACAGACATTACTATAGACATTTAGATTTTGGATAGCTCTAAATCTTCAGAAGTTCTTCACCTCCACCTAACTCCCCCCCCCCCCCCCCCATTCTAATGAGACCAAATGTGCTCCTTCAGCAACTTTTATTTATCACTCCTGGGATAAGGTGGTGTTATCACCATTATTTTTCTCAAACTGACAACTGACGATAGCAATCCTACCTTGCCCCATGCCCTCCATACAGCATTAAGGTATATTAGCTCAGACTCAGCAGAGCCAATACCCCAAATTGACTTTATATGATATTCCAGCATCAGTTTTCTAGGGGATAAAGAAAAAAGATCAGGAATGTCATTGATGTCTTATCTCATTTCAATAGCATTGTTATTCCACTATTAGGAGAGAAGTACATACTTTCTAATTTTGTGAGTAATCTTCCCTGCTTCTTTCTTTTTCCCATTCTTTTTTGGTTTAAGGGCAATTTGCCCCATGAATTCAGAACTTACAGATTTTAAAGACAGGTTAAATGATATGTGCAAACTCAGTTCTACCATCACAGGATCAATGTGTAAGAGACTACTGGGATGAAACATCTCTCTCAATGTAATAATGGGGCAGGTCTCACAGGAATTTTTCACAGGCTATGCACAACTTTAATACCTGAAGACAATACAAACTGCATGCAGACTGACAATTGCTTTCAAGAAGTCATGCCTATGGGGAAAAAATTTGTGAAAATTGTTCCCATCCAAGCACTCAAAGACAAGTTAAAAGCAAGCATCAGATTTTAAGTTTATGTTCAGAGAATATCTTAAATGAGTTCACTAAATGCTTAAGCTTCAACTTATAATGTGGCTAAGAGAAATATTCAATCTCTAAGATATTTTCCACACATCACAAAACATTATTTTTTGCTTTGAAATAGCTCAAAGCAAGAGCAACCTGACACAGAAATCCATTTGAAAGACATAATATTATGAAATTACAAAATATTTTTTTTCTAACAACTGACTTCTATAATTTTGATACCACTGGTAAATTTTACTTCTTATCCCAAATGTGTGATTTAGTTTTTACTAGGAACTTAGGAAAAAAGTCAAAATAATTGTATCTCTCATATTACACCAGATAAAAATGAAAGGAGAGAAATAGCTCTCCTCTCTGTAACTTCAAATAACTTCAAAATATATTAAAACTCAGAATTCCCACCACCAGGGTACTATTCATCCTTATCTTTCATGAACATCCAACCTATAGTAAAAGCTCTCTTCCAATCACACAATTTAGAAGAATCAAATTAATTCCCTGGTCAATCCATTTTCAGTTTCCTTTACACATCCTTTGGGGTCAAACTCTGACTTTCAATTAAAAAATATTCTATGACTTATGATCATATAGCATTGCAAGGGGAGAATGAGTATTTATAAAGATCAGTCTTTGGAAGGCAGGAATAATTTTGAATCATTAAGGAGCTATGTGATTTTCCAAATACTATCCAGCTAGCTTTCCTTCCTCTTTAATTCAGAACTCAACCTAATTTTCACTGAAGATGAATATAGAAGTCTATGGACTCACTCAAGTGTATTTTATTATCTAGGACATGCAAATATTTGTATGTCCATGTGTACATATACATATATGTACGTATGTATGCACAGACACATCTTATTTTTCTTTCACAGACTCTTACATTCCTTGCTTTGGAATTACTATAGATCTCATTAAGTGAGGACCCTATACTATTTGAGATTTTAACAGACTCTCCACAATGTTTTTTGAAAATATAACTAAAAATAATAAGAATCTAAAGAAGATTTCATTTGCATTTGGCTATGGCACAGAGTATCAGCCATGAGGATGATGAACAACTCTGGTAAGTATGTCTCCTCTTGATAAAAAGAATATTACTGAACAAAGCTGTTTCTCTGTTTAAAATTATGTAACCTCCCTGAAGCCATTCAGGGACTGAATTTAATAATGTTTCCAAAAAGAAAGATTCTGAGTCAATGGAAAATATCAGGAAAGGTACTCCCCAAAAGGCAACTGACTCATAAGACAAATTCCTTCATTCTGTTTTTTTTTCAGAAAAAATAGAGAGGTGTGGGTGAGAAAATCACAGAGTGAGATGGTTTCAGAATTGGTTAAAATGTTAGTTCCAAAAAATGGATTCTCATATTACCATGGAATGAGGTTGCAGCTGGAGAGATCCAAGGATTTCTCTTTAGCCCTATGGTATTTTATCATTTATTTCAATGAATTCAGTGGCATATTTATCAAATATTTAGATGTCACAAAGCTAAGAAGGCTAACAACCTGAATGACAAGGTCAGAATCTATCAAATAATAGTTCAAAAAGCCAGAACACTGGATCAGTTCCAACAGGAATAAATAGTAAATCTCACTCTGGATTTTTAAGTCGTATTTAGACCTTTGTTTTTAGATCATGATCACTTACGGATATCCCAGGTTAACTCCTTTTACCACTCTCCCCTCCAGCCTTCTCTTATAACAAAGAAAAAGAAAAAAAGGTAAGCAAAATAAACTGGGTGAGTACATTGGAGAAGATAAGAAACATTACACACCCATAGTCATCATCCCCTTCTCAAAACAAAAGAAGAGGAAGAGGAAGAAGAAGTCAGTGTCTTTCCCCTTCTCTGGGACTACGAATGGTCATTACAATTAAATAGCATTTAAATTTTTCTTTTTTCTTTTCTTTTTAAATGGGCTATTTATTTTTAACATTCTTTAAAACATTTTGAGTTTCAAATTCTCTCCCTCCCTCCCTCCAGCCCTTCCCCTACACATGAAGAAGAAAGCAATGCGATATAAATTATACATGTGAAGTCACGTAAAACATATTTCCACATATTGCAATTAAAAAAAATAAAAACCAAAAGTAGATGTAAAATGGATAATTTTAATTACATAATTAAAAGATTTTGTACAAATAAAACAAATGTAGCTAAGATTAGCATAAAAGGAAAAAATGGGATGAAAATGTTATAATTAATTTATCAGATAAAGGTCTCATATCTAAAAATGCATAAAGAACTTTGTCAAATCTATAAGAAAATGAATCATCCCCCAAATGATAAATGATCAAAGGATATTAACAGGCATTTTCTGATGAATCAAAACAATTTATACGCATATGAAAATTCTATAAACCATTATTGATTAGAGAAATCCAACAGCCTTGAGATATTATTTTACACTTACCAGATTGGCTAATATTGTAGAAGGGGAAAGTTACAATTTTGGAGAGAATATAGAAAAATTGGGGCTCTAATGCATTATTGGTGGAATTGTGAGCTGAGTCAGCCATTTTGGAGGCAATCTGGAATTGTACTAAATGAGTTATTAAACTACCTATATCATTTGACTCAGCACTACCAGGACTCAGTCAATTTCTAAAGATAATTAGGGAAAACAAAGAAAAGAACCTATGCATTCTTTGTAGAATCAAAGAACTGGAAATTGAAGGGATGCCATCAATTGGTGAATGGCAGAACAAGTTGTGTTATATATTTTATTCCCCACCTTTTCTTATCACCTTTCTCTTTCACTTTCCTCTTGGATAAAAAAGATTTCTATGACTAACTGAATGCACATGTATCTATTCTCCCCTCCTTGAACCAGTTCAAATAAGATTAATGTTTAAACTTTGCTTGCCATATGACACAATTTTCCTGTCTACTGTAAAATATCTTCTTCACACTCTTCTTTATTGTGAGATAATATTCTCTATCCTACTTCTCCCTTCTCCCAGTGCATCCCTTTTTCTCATTCTTTCAATTGTTTTTGAGATTATCCCAACATAATTGACTCACACTCATGGACTTTGTCTATATTAACTTCTTCTAACTGCTCTAATAATGATAAAGTTCTTAGAAATTACATACATACATACATACATATCACCTTTGCTGTTATAAGATAAACACTTTAATTTTATTAAGTCCCTTAAGATTTCTCTTTTATGTTTACCTTTCTATGCTTCTTTTGAGTATTGAGGCTGAATGTGAAATTTTCTATTCAGCTCTACTCTTTTTTTTTAACCAGGAATGCTGTAAAGTTCTCTATTTCACTAAATATCTATTTTTTCACTCTGACATTAAACTCAGTTTTGCTGGGTAGGTGATTTTTGGTTGTAATTCTTTGTCCTTTGCCTTCTGGAATATCATTGTCAAGCCCTCAAATATGTTAAGTGGAAGTTACCAAAGTCAGTATGATTTTGATTGTGTTCCCATGATTTTTGAATATTTTCTTTCTGAATTCTTGCTATATTTTCTCTTTGAACTGGGAGCTCTGGAATTTGACTATAATATTCCTGGAAGTCTTCATTTTGGTATCTCTTGTAGGAGGTAATAAGTAGATTCTTTCAACTTCTATTTTACCCTTTGGATGTAAGATATTAGGGCAGTTTTCTATTATAATTTATTTAAACAAGATTTTAATGCTCTTTTATTAATCATTGTTTTCAGCTACATCAATAATTCTTAAAGTGTCTCTTCTTTATTTTCCAGGTCAGTTGTTTTTTCTGATCAGATATTTCACATGTTGTCTTTTTTTATTCTTTTGACTCTATTTTATTTTTTCTTGATGTGTCATGGAGTCATTGACTCCCACTTGCCCAATTCTAAATCTTTAGGAAATTATTTTCTGCAGTGAGATTTTGTACCTCTTTTTCCATCTGTTCAATTTTACTTTTTTAAAGTTCTTTTCTTCACTAAATTTTTGTGTGTCACTTACCACCTGGCCAATTTTCTCTTTTTTTAAGATGTTATTTTCCTCTATATTTTTGTGTCTCTTTTACCAAGCCATTTTTAAAAATACTTTTCTTGCCTTACTGTTATTTCTTTTCCCAATTTTCCTCTATCACTCTTTTTTTCTTTGACTTTTCTAGGAATTCTTTTCAGGCTTGTGTTCAAATTGCATTTTAGAGGTTTTGCTTGAAGGTATTTTTATACTGTTGTCATCTTCTTCTTTCCCTTTAGGTGGGCAAGGGGACCATACTCAGAGTACAATTGTCATGGAAGACATGAAACATTAACATGGTTTTCTTATTGTCTGAAGCACAAAAAAAAGAAGAAATTGTAGGAATTTGGTGCCTGGATATTTAGCACAACTCTTAGACCTTTTTGGTATACACACACACACACACACACACACACACACACGTGTATCTATGTATGTGTATGTATGTTTTGTTTTGCACTTAATAGCATTTTATTTTTTCAATTATATGTAAAGATAGTTTTCAATGTTCATTATTTTAAGATTTTTGAATTCCAGATTTTTCTCACTCCCTTCTTTTGCTCCTCCCTCCCCAAGCAATCTGATATAGGCTATCCATGTTAAACATATTCCCATTAAAAAGAGAGAATTAGAAAAAACAGAAAAAAATGAAAAGAATATGCTTCAATTTGCATTAAGACTCCACAGTTCTTTCTCTGCATGTGGATAACATTTTCCATCATGAATATTTTGGAATTGTCTTAGATCATTGTATTGCTGAGAAGAGTTAAGTCTATCATCATTGATCATCGCACAATGTTGCTATTACTGTGTACAATATTCTCCTGGTTCTGCTCATTTCAATCAGTATTAGTTTGTAAAAGTCTTTCCAGGTTTTTTGAAATCTTCCTGTTCATCATTTCTTAAAAAACTATAGTATTCCATTGTGTTCCTATATCACAACTTGTTCAGTGATTCTATTGAATCTATTTTTGACCCAGCACTGCTGCCCTGTACAATGTAAAAGTGAGGGAAATAGCATCTTTGGAATTAGTGAATTGTATACTATTAACTGTATTGTAAGGAGATTTTTATTTTATTGAATTTTATAAACCATGAGTGTTTCGATGTTTTCTTGTCCTGAGGATGAACCATTGTAGAGGACTGAGTTAGGCTTGGTCTGTAACATTTGTTTTGACTTTTGGCAATGACCTTGCAGTTATTTTTGTGATTGAAGTGTAAGAAAGGAAACACAAATGAAAGGAATTTGGGGAGATTGGATGAGCATCTACAGGAGCCTGACATCCTTTACTTGTGTGCTGTTAGATGCCAATGGGGAATATCTATAATGCAATAAGGAGGGGAATTCACTGGCCCTGTAAGATTAGCCTAATGAGAGCTTGATATGGAGAATAAACATATTGCAAAATCTATTAATCTCAAGTCCTTTTAGAAAAGCTAGATTGCTAACATGAGGAAAATGATAATAAAGAAATTAAATCTCCTCAATTGAATGGTATCTCATTTTAGTGATATCAGTCTTTACCAACAAGTATGCTACTTATACACTATGATAGAGTCCTTAGTAGATCACCTGCAAAAATTTGAACTAGGTATTAGGACAGCTCCAGAGTGCAGTGAGGCAAATAAACCTGTCCATACAAGTAGGTACTCTGGGGATGATGAGAGGAGGAACTGTTAGTTGCCATGTTAGATAGGCTGATGGTATCCCTCCAATACAGATCACCAACTGTATCTCTTGAAATACTGAATGAAAAAGAAAATGACTGATCATCTGCATATATATAGGTGTTCATAAAACTGTATCATGACATCTTAGAGGAGAGCAGTAGCTCCCTCTGTTCTGAACAAAACTAGAACCTCAGAGAAAACCCCTATTTGATTTGGTTGTGGCAAGATACTGAAGTCACTGTATTTATATTTGAAAGACTCACATAATTTTCCTTAGGAGAAGGGATGAATCTGCTTTAGGTAGTTTTAAGTACTAGGTTGTGGGTAGGAAAAGCATATTTTATATACACTAGAATGATTCCCAGTATATGGAGGTAGAAGGGAGAAGCACCTCCTTTGAATTAATAAAATGTTTCATTTGAATCTTGATGAATGTTGTCATCCACAAGTATTTCATTGCATTTCAACGTGAAGCCTGAATTTCTTGGCTGTACTAATATAGAGAGATTTCAGAACAACTCTTTAATCATAATCATTCCTGAAAAATCTATTCTGAGTTACTATATCTTCTTTCTCTGTACCCTCTCTGGATTGACTCATTAGTTCCAATGGGGTCAATTCTCATCTCTAGGATAATCTATATATACAATGAAAGTTGTTTTGTTTTTAAGAATTTGGGGCTTCCAACTTTCCACTGATGTCTTAACCATAGCCTCAGAACAACTGGTAGAAGCAACCTCAGTAAAAGGTAAGGAATATGGAAGCAGGTCTGGCATGGGTTAGGGCACTTTTTGAGAACCCCACAAGTAGAAGAAAAGAATGTTCAGTCATTACGATCTGTAAATTAATCCTTTACCACCCACATTCTCTGAACTGGAAACTTCTTTCTCTTGAACTATGTCTATAATAGTGGGAGAATGTGACACACTCTTTTGGTAATATTTTGCATTAACTGTAGTACTTAAGTAAATATCTCTTTCTAAAAAGTATAAAAAAATCTCTTAAACTTTAGTCTCTCCTCATCAATCGCACATTTCTGCTGTAAATATCTGAAATCAACAACTGCAAAAAACAAATAAATAAGAAGATTCCTTATTTTTCCTCCCTAAGATCGCCTCTCCAAACTTCTCTATTTTTGCTAAGAATATCACCACCTTTTAGTCAATTTTACAACCTCATTGTCATTTTTTATTTTTTCACATTTCCTCTCCCTGATACCCAATCACACTTGTCCCTTCTGTCCCTATTTCATCTCCTGGATCCATTTGCTTCTTTCCATTTCATCAATCGAAATCGAAACCTCTCCCTGGATGATTACAATTGTCCCCAAAGGCTCTCTCTTCTCTCTGATCCATTCTCCTCAGAGATGCCAAAGGAAGGTTCTGCAACAAAAATCTGACCACATGGTTCTTCAGGGTTTCTTATTAACTGTAGCCTCAAATACCAGTTTCATAGTTTCGACTTTGAAATCCTTCAGAGTTTGACTCCTGTCTCTCTTTTCAACCTTATTTCATGACTCCCTTTCAGGAACATTGTATTTAAGTTCAACTAGCCCACTTGCTATTCCTTGAGCGGGATATTCTAGAGTCTGCCTCTAGAGTCTGCCTCAGAGACTTTCCAATGACTACCCCTCCCACCACCCTCACCCCACTCCCTGCCCTCCTTCGTGCCTGGGATGCCCTTGACTCCTTATCAATGACCTGACTTCCGATGTGTTTCATTCCAGTACTGTGTCCTCTGGGAAAGTCTTTTCTGATCTCACTAGTTCTTAATATTCTACTCTTCTCAAAATACATTACAAATCTGTAATAATATTATACCATCACCAGAGAGAGAGAGAGAGACAGACAGACAGAGACAGAGAGAGAGAAAGAGAGAGAGAGAGAGAGAGAGAGAGAAAGAGAGAGAGAGAGAGAGAGAGAGAGAGAGAGAGAGAGAGAGAGAGAGAGAGAGAGAAACACAGAGAGAGAGAGAGAGAAAGTGGGGGGAGACAGAGACAGAGAGAGAACACAATGTGAGTTTTTTGAGAGCAGGGACTGCTTTTCATAAGTCTTTCTGTAATACATTGTACATAAGCACTTAAAAATTGAGAATATAAGATCCTACTGCATATGTTTGAGTGTACAATGGAATGGAAAATCATTTTATTAAATATTTATTATGCACCAAGCAGTCAGATAATAAACAATTACTGCATCTATTATGTGCCAGGTATTTAAGTGTTAAAGATACAAGAACAGGCAAAAGACAATTTTTGCTTCCACAACCTCTATGAATAAGTAACAGGAATACAAATAGAGAAGTAAGACAGCCCCTTGTCGCAAAGAGCTCACATTTCAATTCATAGAGATATAGTGTACAGGAGAGTTTAGTTGCATGTTAAGTGGCAAATTCCCATAGTCCTAAAGGACTATGTCCTAAGAGGATATTCTGGAAGGATCTCAGTAGGCGGGCTTTGGTTTGGTGTTCCTGGGAGACGTTCCCATCTGTTCAGTGGTGTTTTACCCTAGGGTACCATTTGGTGTTGCCTAAGTGGTTGGGTTTCAGAAAGGAAAGATGATTCATCTCTCACACAATTTCAGGCATTCATATGTTAAAAATTGTGCTAGATTCCTTGGAAGCAGCAATAAATGTTCAATAATCCTCTCATTATTTGAACATCAAGTAATCACAAAACAGGAAAATATCGGTTCTCTTTCACAAATACTATTATTGTCTGAATAGAAACAAATTAACTGAGAGTTAAGGAGCATATAAAATACTGTTTATTTTTTTCATTTTAAAAAAAAATTACTTATTAGGCTAAAATGCAGTCTTAAAGAATTTCTTCTTGGGAGTTGTCTCATATGTGACTACTAAGACAATGAATTAGAAAGCTCTCTTTTAGGATAAACATATCAAGAAATCATTTTTTAAAAGGAAACTATAAGTAAAGGTTTTCCCCAAATGGAATTATATTTTGGGGGGAGGGGTAATGGAAGTGTGTGTCCAGATCTATGACTCCATTGGTTTAGGGAATTCCCAATATTGAAATTCTTTCAAACAAGATCAGCAATTTCATGGTAATTTAAGGTCTTAGGGAATTGCATAGAGGATCTGAGAGCTTATTGGATTTCCCCAAGGTCACATAGTAGTATATATGAGAGACACTGAGGTCTTCCTTCCTCGGTCATTTACTCCCTGTTTGAACTTAGGGAAGTCACTCAGTCTCTCTGGTCCTCATTTTCCTTACTTAAAAAATGAAGGAGATTAGACTACATGGTTTCTAAAATTACTTAGAAATCTTAAACTGCATCCTGATAGGATGTACTACCTGTAATTTATTACTTTTTAAAATTATGCTTTATTGTAATGGTGTAGAGAGTTTCCTCATCTGGGATTTCCATATGGCAATGAAATCACAGGTCTAGTAATCATCTATATTATCATTAGTGTTACAATGCTTCCAAAGATAGTACTATCCTATTAACATTCCTCTTTTATGCAATATTATATATTGGCATATTACTATCCAAAAATAAATTTATCACATATTATAGATATGTTATGATGGAAAATAAAAAATATATTAAAGAAGGAAAGTCTCAAAAAATATTCAGTGTCTTAAAACTTTCCCCCAAAGGAATACACTAATATACATAAATTAAGCATAATCATATCTGTTATTCTATCTTAATGTACATAATGTAAAATATATCAGGACATTCGATCTATTTGGTGCTTTTCTGTAATACCATCATTTATGAAGTTCATTCATGGCAGCAGCATCGTAATAGAAAGATTCAAGTCTTACACTTCAATTCAAGTCCTACCTCTGATATATAATGACCTCAACCTCTCTATGCCCCAGGCCAAACTCTTGACACGCTAAGTTAAAGATAATTTACATATGTATAGCTGGGGAAGGACTTGCAAGTTTCCCACCAGGATGAAATCACATCACTATCTCTATCTCTCAAAAAAAAAAAAAAAGGTACAAATATATATTACATAAATAAATTCTAGATAGAAACTTAGATGTTTTTATAAGAATTCATCATGGTATATTTTGAAGAATTTTCTGCCTCAAAGGAATTGGTTTCATGATTAAAGAACAACTCATCCTACCCATTTAGTTACTATGATATAATATACACAGTATTTGTACCGAATCTGTCAAAATCAAGAAACCAATAATACACTTAAATGAAACAAGTTCTTATAAACCATGGGAGCATGCATGTGTAAAGAGCATGGTGCTGAAAAGTATGCACAGCATATGGTTTTAATATCTTTTTTTTCTTTTTTGATTCACAAACTATAGCACCAAAACATCACCTATCTGTTCTGGGGACTCCTTGGAGGGATGTGGTGGAACATTTGGGGATAGAACAAAAGGAACCAGGGGGTAGAGATAGAATAAAATTTCATCATACACAATCACAAAATCATGGTTTAAAGTAAGTATTTTGCATTTTAAAAATAGTATATTCATGGATATTTCATTCATCTTTCTCTATCCTTGCTCTGTCTATACTGTACCCAATTAGGCATACCTCTAAATCACTCAGAACATTTCTATTTGGTGCAAAAATATCTCCTAATTATAAAAGAAGGAACTATCCTGAATATTATTCTTCTGGTCTAATTTAACTCAAATATCCAAAATTGTTATTTAGTTATATTCTTACATAAAAGGAAATGCAATCTCAATGGCAAATCCCCATATTTTTGATAATTTATGTATCTTTACATAATACACATATATCATTTAAAGTTCTCTTAAATCCTAAATGGTCAATTGAATTTGCAAAACTACATATATTTGCATATTTTTATAAATAAAAAGAGTTAACACCTTGTGCTTTGATGTTTCTTAAGCATTTTACAAATACTATTTCGTGTTATCTCACGATAATCTCTTTATATAGGTGCTATCATCATCCTCATTTTTATGGATGAAGAAACTGAGGCTCAGAGCAGTTAAATGACATACAGAATCATACAACCAATAAGTGTCTAATGTCGGATTTAATTTAAAGTCTTCCTGACTTCAGTCAGGGCTCTCTCCTATACAGTACCTACTTGCTTACCAAATAGATGCCATACTTTCAATTAAAAGGAATCATCAATAGGAAAAACTACAGATTACATGACAGCATGGTAATTATTCATTTCTTAATGAAATGCAAACAAAAAAGCCTATTTAGAAAATGTCAGATTATACACTCTAGTCACTCCAGTGGTTCTCCAGGAATTTTCACACTTTCATCTTTTGAAAACAAATCAATTTCCAGTTAAATAAATTTTTTACACATCTTTGTTAATTATACCTTATTGTTTGCTTTGGGAAATTTCTGTTGCTGAGCAGAGGGTCAATCATTTGGGAAACAAAAATGACAGTTCTGACAATGTAAGCATTTTAATGCTTATACAGTAGGATCCCTATATGTTTTGTGTAGTAGACAACTCCTCAGCTTCATTCAGATAACAATTCCTCTCTTTTGCTTTAGTCGCAAGAACCTGAGGTTGAAAACATAGTCTGAAAAACGATTTGGAAAAATATATTATGATAAGTGAATTTAAATATACTAGAAACAATCAGATTTTTTATGTTACTTGTACTCATTATTATATGTCTTCTAGCCCCCTATATGGTGTGCTGAACCTAGCATGGGGCTGCATTAAAAATAGTTGAATATACTTAGCTCTGAGGTGGGCATTAAATATTGATTGAGCAAAATAGTTGACTAGTTGGTTTTAGTTTTATATAAGTATGTATCTGTTGTTGCTAAATCAAGCACTATGGAAAGATTTTAACTACATTTTAATCAGAACAAAAATGTCTCAAAGGAAAATATATTTCTAAAAGGAATAAAATATTTAAACATGAACATGCATAGACTAATAATTCCTATATTACATATCAAAGTCTGATTCTTGTGATTAATTATGACAGAAATAACTGGGAATATTAAAGTAGCAAAATAATACATTGCTTGAATTTTTATCAGTTCTATAAATATTACAGTCATGTACAAACTCTATAGGAAGTTAAAAGTTAGTATTTCTGGTTTAAAGCACAGACTGTATCTCAATTTTAACTTTGGACAAAGTACATTGCCTCTATGGTCCTGAAGAGTAGGTCCCATTTCAGCTTTAAAAGTTATAGCCATACATTCTGATCACAAGTTCATTAAGTTTAGCTAATTATTTGTCAGGATATTCTCAATTTAGGTTTACAACAAATGTCACTAATTTGCTAACTACTAATTTACTAACTAAATACTGTTGGTGCAATCCAGTGGAATGTACATTTACTTTGGAGCCAAAAGATCTGTTTCAAGACCCAGCACTATCACTTATGAATTCTACAACCTTGGGGTAGTCCCTTACCTTCTGAGACTCTATCCTGTATTTCCTCATTATTATGACAGAAAGAAAAATACTTGCCTCTGTACCTGACAGGTTGGTTGTGAAGATGACAAGTCCATTTAAATCTTAAACCTGCTCAGTTTCTTCCTGTGTCACAGTGTTCTTACAATCAAATATTATAAAGTGATTGTGTATGTGTGAGAGAGACAGAGGCAATTAAGACAGAGACCAAGAGATAGATAACGAAAGACAAAGACACAGACACAGAGAGATTGAGGCAGAAGGAGAGAAAGAGACACAGAGGGAGAGATAAAGAGACAAACAGAGAAAGACACTAAAACAGAGACACAGAGAGACAAAAATGGAGACTGAGACAGAAATGGAGAAAGAATGAGAGAATGGATAAATACGTGTGTACGCATATGTGTATGCATGTATGTACGTATTGGTGTGTATGTGTATATATATGTGTATATATATATATATATATATATATATATATATATATATATATATTCCCTTTCAGATCACTATAACTATTACCTTTATCATCCACAAATAGATTGCTTCATCACTCCTTTAAAGACATGTAAATCTTTAGCAAAAGCATCAGAGTGACTTTCCTCATCTTGAAAAGAATTTCCCTTGTGAGAGATCCTTTATTCCGTCTGTCCCGTCTTTATGTTCAAGGAAGTCAGGGATTTGTTTAAGTGATCATGTCCATATTATAAGTACTTCTGTTTCTAGTTCTCTGACTTTCTGAAACACTGTGGATTTATCTGCATGTTCTCTCTATTCCAGATGAAGCTGCAGGTCTCTTGACTTTGTCAGTCTGTTTTGCTTCTGACTGGGTCCAAGTTAATTGAGGTCAAGTTGTTTTATTTATCTATGGGTCTCGTATAGAAACATAATATAGAGAATAATCAATAACACCTTGCTGAATGAAATAATGAATAATGACTAACATTTATTATTTTTGTTCCATATTTTAATGTAACTTGGTAAGAAAAATGTTCCTGATGTATTTATAAACCATTTTTTTCAAATATTGTATAGCTAACTGAAAAGATTTAAAATATCTCTTGTGAGGTAGTCTGAGAATCTCATATAGAAATAGAAGGAGTATGATATAGTATGGGGACAGATTCAAAGGGATAGGGAACTGTGACCTGAAGGCCACATGTAACCCTCTAGGTCCTCAAGTGCAGCCCTTTGAATCCACACTTTGGGAATTGTTTTGTGAAAGGCCATATGTGTGGTATCAAGGTGGCAGGTTTCCCACCCGTGAAATGTGTTGGACTTAGAGAAGGGAAGATCTAAGTTCAAGCTCCATTGCTAATGCTTACTAGTAATATAATCATAGGCAAGTCATTAAAATTTTTAAAGCCTCAGTATACCACCTATAAAATAGCGCAATACCTACGTCAGGGAAACCAGGTGGCACAATGGTAAAGCACATAACCTGAAGTAAGGAAGACTCTTTTCTGAGAGTACAAATCTGGGTTCAGACCCTTCCTAACTGTGTGACCCTGGGCAAGTCACTTAACCCCGTTTGCCTCAGTTTCCTCATTTGTAAAATGACCTGGAGAAGGAAACTGCAAACTATTCCAGTGTCTTTGTCAAGAAAACCCCAAATGGAGTCACAAAAGGTCTGACATGAGTAAAAAAACAGCCACAAAGGTATTTATCTCATAGTAATATAAGGCTAAAACATTTTGCAATGTTAAAATGCTATGTGTGTCAGATGTATGTATGTATATATATATATATATATATATATATATGTATATATATGCACACACATACACAAATACCTCCCTTGAGTTAAAAGAAAATATTGATAGAGAAGGGTATTCAATTTTCCCCTATTCCAGTCATGTTAAAACTTGTTTTGACATAACAGCATTGAAAGACTTTTCATTTATCAATGTACTTTCAAAAAGTTACTATTAAAGGATAATATACCGTAAGTTTTCCATAAAACACATCTTTAATCATCCTTTCCACAGAGAACTAAAAAGATACTTCTTTTCTAAAGGTTTTCACACTATTCTACTTTGTTATTACATTTCTACAACTCTCCTAACATTGAGAATGATCAACAAGAAACTGGATAGGGTTATAATACAAATATTGAATGTGAGTTTTGTAAAGAAAAGATCTAACTCTTTTCTGGCAGTCAAAACTGCATTCACAAAATTACCTGTACTTTGGAAATTTCACTAAGGCTAGGGATCTTTATACATATAAATGATTTAATCTACTTTTATGCACTATTAAAATTTCCTCTTATAAAAAAGTGAGAAAATCTCTACATAATTCATATGTTTTAATTAACTGAGAAGGGCAATTACTTCTTTCCGTCAGTTTAACTTGTCCATGTAAAAGTGTTAATGTAGGCATATTTGCAAGGATGAGTATAAATATTCTTTATGTCATTTTCAATACCTTCAAACAAATCAATAATTTGGATACCTTAAAAATTCCATAATTAAAAATTAGTTGCATCATCATACCACTAAATAACCAGTCCATAAAGAATGGTCAACAATAATATATACAGAAAAATAATAACATTTAAAAGTCCTATGATCAAAGGCATAGCCCATATCTACCTCTAATTTATTCTCAGTTCGTATTTTTAAACTCATTTCTGTTATTTAACATCATTAGCAATCTCTTCTAAGTACAAACTCTATGTTTTTTAAAATAATTTTGAGACCTTATCTGAGATATTCTTAACCATTTTTGAGTGTCTTGAACCAATCTGGGAATCTCATGAAGACTATGGATCTCTTCTTAAAAGTTTCTAAATGCAAAACATAAAATATTTAGGAATCCAACCACATTAAATAATGTTACCAGAATATTAGAAAAAAACATGGGATCCATAAATATATTCAAAGAACCTTTGTGGTCAAACAGGGGGCAAGCCATTTAATCACTCTGAACTTTGACTTCTTTATCTATAAAATGGAGAAAATACTTACTATTGCCCTGCATATTGTTATTATCAAACAATATAGTATGGTGATTAGAAAGACTCAGTCTCAGAATGATAAAGACCTGAGTTCAAATCCAGCATTTGATATACACTATTATTCCAACCTTAGAAAGTCAAAACAGTAACCCAGGAAACTCTCCAGCTATAAATTTGTGAGTAATAGATGCCAATTTACATCCAATGATTCCTATGCCAATGAACTCACAATTCTGTTTTAAAAAAACACACTACAGTATAGGTTGTTGTGAGGAAAGCATTCTAAATTGTGAACTATCTTTCCCCTGGGAATTTATTTTCCTCTGTTCTCTATTTGTACCTGGGAATTAATTTCTTTGATAGTCTTATCTAGTCATACTTACCATGTGTATCTAGATAATATCTCTATATGCACCTTTGTTTTTTTCTCCAGAGCTCCAAATATACATTCCTACCTTTTAGACATTCTTACCTGAATCCCTGCTATCTCCTCACGCTTATTGTCATTTCACTATTTACTTACTTCAAGTGAAATATTGAAATACAAAAATAATTGAGTTCTCCATTACTCATCCCTAATTTACCTTCAGTATACAAGTCTTGTACATTCTAACCTAGCTATGAATCCCTTCATTTCAATTCTCTCTGCCAACACACTCATCTAGGACTGCATCATTTCATGTGTGGATTATTTCAGTTTTCCCCCATAACTGCTTAAAAAGCTGGCTGCTCAGATATGAAGTGGGTCAATTGGGAACAAGTGATGCCAGATTGCTTTCCAACTGATTGGAAGGACAATCTTGAGGACAGAACAAGGCAGAATTAAAGGCTGAGAAAGGAGATGCTTTTTTAGTGAGATGATTTTCTTGGGCAGACAGTGTACAGACTTACACTAAGCGACTCTAATGGCATTTAGTTTTGTATGGAAAGACATGTCAATATTAAACAGAACAGAAATCACATATGGAAACTGTAACATTTATGATGAATTTAGAGAATGAGCTCAGTTTGGAAAATCAGAAACACAAGGCCAGTAATACAGCTGGGAACTATTGTCAAATATGACCTTTTATTAACTCAAAAGTGTTAAGATGAAGAAAAAAATCGCTTTCTCTAGAGTAAAGGTGCTTAACCTTTTAATAGCATAAAGTACCATTTTCCCCAAATATTTTGATAACTACTTCAGTATAGCTGGTTTTCTCTGTAATCCTATGTATTTTGTTTTAAATATTTAAAAACACATTGAATGCAGATTGAAGCATACTATTTGATCTATTTTTGTTTTGTTTCTTTCTTTCTTATGGTTCCTCCCATTTATTCTAATTCTTCTATGCAACATGACTAATGTGAAAATATGTTTAATAGGAATAAATATGTAGAGCCTATATCAGATTCCATGCTGTCTTGGGGAGAGAGAAATGGAGGTAGGTGGAGAAAATTTAAAATTTATGGAAGTAAATGATGAAAACTAAAAATTAATTAATAAATTAAAATTAAAAAATAAATTTCCCCCCATATTAAAAAAAAATTAAAACACAATCCTGAAGAGTTGCCCATACAACCTTTTAGGTATCCATAATGATGATGACTCACTTTTAGAAAGAAGTATTTTTTCAAATTCACAATCACATCAAACATTACATAGAGTATTCCAAAAGTCAACGTATAGTTGTCAACTCTTAAAGCTAAGAAGAAAAAATTAAAAAAAAAAACTACAGCAAGACTTATGGGCTAACCTGTACATTTTAAGATTGATGGAATTAGATAAGCAAAATAAGCCTTGAGCCAACCATTGCCTGTCCTTTAAATTTTACTCAGGTAGGAATAGAAAGCTTGAAACATCCACAGAAGTGAAAGTTCAAATTGTAAAATGGCTATGACCAAAGAACAAAGTTCTTCCAGTTTCATCTCCCATGACACTTGGGGTCCAGAGACCATCAATCATTGGGGAAAATTCCTTGAACTACAATACCATGAAGACTTTATATTAAACTAAAAAAGAGAAGTTTTGCCAATTTTGAAATGTCCAACTTTTAACTGTCAGATATATTATAGTAGCAGGAGCCAAGTTGTGAACTACAGACAAAGTGGGAGATATAGAAGATCCATAGCATCCATAGACCCAGGAGTCCTGATTATCCAGAAGGAAGTGATTGGAGACTTCACAAGCCTTCAAACTGCAATAAGACTACAGCAGATTTTGCAACAAACTCTAGCAAAGGGACTTTACCTTATTCTGGGAGATATAGAGAATTGCATAAAGCAGATGTCACTACCTTTTAAGATTTTAACCAAGGATCCTAGGTTTTATGTCTTATTTCCATATTCCAGAGAATATTAATGGAAATGGAGGAATTTCAATTATAATAAAGTATTATTCTTGCTAGGGGAGCATTGAGCCCATTAGGGCTCCATCATTTGACTTTCTCTTGTTATTTACTTTAGCTTGATAACCTAATTAAAAGCCTTTGCTAGTAAATCAGTGACCCTGACATTTTCTGGTTATAGAGTTGTATTAGTGAGGACTCTGGCTATAATTTAAAGAAATGATGTCACCAAATAGCCATAATGAATCTAGGGAAAGCAGTAAAATGTTTCATTGTCAGAGTTCTGAGTTTTCAAGATCCAGTAGTTAGAATTGTATCACGCATACAAGAAGCTAAGTATACGGGTTTCTAGAAAACAACAGGGGATCCCAACTATACATACAACTATATACGATACGATTCAAACCATTATATCTACAGGTAGAAAGTATAGTATTACAGGAAATTAGGTGACTAATAATGGATAGAGCTCAGGACTTGGAGTGAAAAAGATGAACTGAAATCATCTCTCAGGCATTTATTGTGTAACTAGACAATTCACTTACAACCTCTTAGCCTCTGTTTCCTTATCTCCAAAATGGTGACACTAGTAACACCTAGCTGACAGAAGAGCTTCCCTACTCGGAGGAGCGAATGAGATAGCAAATGTAAACTTCTTTGTAAATTTTAAATTATAAGAATGTTATTAGTATATATTTGTGGTATAGTGGTAAGTCAGGAGGTTTCTTTTTAAGTAAGCTAGCATTTCTAGTTTGAAGAAGTCACTTCAATACTGTTAGTCAAAATTTTATTACCTGTAAAATGGAGGTGATATGAATATAGTTCTGGGGGAGGTATATGAGTTATATAAATGTGAGGTGGCATTATTAAAGTAGGGACTTCAGTAGTTCTTGGGGAATTAATTATGTATAAAACTAAATTAACCTAGCCTAACCCTTAATAACATACTTTCACACATGCTTAGTGTTCCCAGTGGCTTAATTAACATATGTAAAGGCAGAAGAAAAATCTTATCTTTTTTTCTGAAAGCTTCAGGTAGCTCAGGAGTACTGATCTTTCTTCCCTTTGCTCACTGAGTCCATGCTCTCCTCTTCGTCCCAGTTCAGTAAAGTACTTGTTACGCATGATTGTAGAGAAGTCAGCCCTGATATCAGAACACTTGAGTTCAATTCCTACCTCTGACACAAACTGGCTGTGTGACCTTTGGCAAATTCCTTAATATCTCAGCATCAGAAGCAACTGTCTTAAGATAATGATACATCTGGACAAATAGCTGTTTATATGTATCAGCATAGGCAGTTTCCTTACCAGGAGAAATCAACTTGCTCTAAAAGTGCAGAGCAAAATATACATACATACAATATGCATACATACATATAGACATACAAAATATACATACATATATAGACATAAGTGTGTGTATATGTGTGTGAATATGATATATGTATATACTATCTATATGTAAGTAATATATGCTATCTATAGGTAAGTAGAGATATAGATATAAAAAAAAGGTAAGTAATATCCAATCTTTGAAGGGTTTTAATAAAACCAATTAGGCTGAATTTCATTCAAATATTCAGTGAATAAAAATAAATCTATAATGTACTATAAAATGATATGTATAAAGGTGTTCCAGGCATAATCCTTTGTAGAATTAATATCCATTTTATTCTCTCCAGTTATAAAATGAGAATGACAATTCTTATGCAACCCATCTCAAAATATTATTACAAATTTAGTATTTCTTTTAAATCAATTTGGTTTTCCTTTCAGTTCCAAATTCAATCCCCATCTCCCTGCCCCTCCTTGAATTATTGAGAAGGCAAGAAAAACAAACCTACTGTAAATATATATAGTCATGCAAAACAAATGCCTACATTAGTTAGGTCTAAAAACAACAGAAAGAAGTAAGAAAAGAAAAGAAATTATGCTTGGTTCTGTGCTTGAAGTCCATCTCTTTTCTACATGGAAATAGATAGCATGTTTCATCATGAGTCCTTTAGAATTGTGGTTAGTCATTTTGCTAATCAGAATTCCTAAGTTTCTGTAGTGCTAATATGATATTCACAGTGCTTATAGTGGCAATGGATAGGTCGATGCAATTTTGAATCATGAAATACAATGGACTTTCCACATGGAAGCCAAATCCATCATAGTAACAAAGAAATTTACATACATTAACAATGCACAGGGCAACCCCATCCCCAAGCCTTCCCTCCATTAGGCTTCCCACAAAACAGCTTCCTTAAACAAATCACATACAAGCTCTCCTACTCCCACTAGTCAATTGTCTCCTTTTCCTCTCCCTCCCTCTTTCCCTCCCTCCCTCCTTCTCTCTGTCTCTTTCTCTCTATCTCTCTGTCTCTGTCTGTGTCTCTGTGTCTCTGTCTCTGTCTGTCTGTCTGTCTCTCTCTCTCAGTTCTGCTTTAGCTCCACCTCTAACTTTTACACCCTTCTTGCTCTACCCTTTCCTATTCCATGTGACTTGACTCATGTGACTCAGGCTTCCATATGGCTTATGCAGATTACATGGGTCTATTAATGGATGGGAAAGATCTTCCTATTAAAAAGCAAAATTACATCAACAATGAGCAAACATTCATTATCAATACAGTTTTTAAGAGCTGATTGTCTTTACATTTTTTTTTAATTGTATAATCATTCTCTTGGCTCTGTTCACGTTACTTTGCATCATTTCATACAAGGCTTCCTAGGTTTTTTTTTGAAAATATTCTCATCATTTCTTACAGCACAATATTATTCCACCACATTCAAAAACCATAACTTGTTCAGATATTCCCCAATTGATGCACATAGACCTAGTAGCAATATCTTCAAGGTAATAGCTTTTAAGACACAGCTTTCTGAAACGTGCCTGTTGAGAATTGCTCTTATTTTAAACAATTTTGACTCAGTCTTTTATATATCTGAGAAATGGGATCTTTGTGAGGGGGGGGGAACCAAGATGGCAGAGTGAAAGCAGACACTCACTCATCTGAGCTCTTCCATAAATTCCTTCAGATACAACTAAAAAGTGACTCTGAACAAATTTTAGAGTGACAGAAACCACTAGGAGATAGAATGTGGCAGATTTCCAGCCCAGGAAACCAGATTGGGGGAGAACCCATGGGCAGCACCAGCACAGACTAGGCCACAGTGGAACAGGAACAGCTCTGGATCGTCTGAGTCACAAGCTGTGCTTCCCAAACCTCTCAGCACAGGACAGGAGTCAGGCAGAGCTGGGTGAGAGAGAACCACAGGACCATGGCAGTAACAGAAGCTGCTCTTGGGTTATCAGCCCACAGAATAATTGTTTGAAAGTCTTGAACTTCCAGGACTCAAGTTGGTAAAGAGTAAGTATTCTCACCCTTGTTGACTTTGGAGAACCCAGAGAATATTGCTGTAGGAAATATGGGGTCAGCAGAAGGAGTACAGAAGTCTTTTCACTCAGGAGGCTGGGGAGATCAATAGGAGGAGTCCCTCTTGTTGTGGCTGAAGGGGATCAGTGACCCAAGAACCACCTCAGTGGACCAGCAGGAGAGGCTGAGCTCTATGGGGTTGGAGGATAGGGAGATCAATAGGAAGAGTCCCTCTTGCTGTGGCTGAAGGGGATCAGGGCACCAAATCCCACCTCAGTGGATCATCAGGAGAAGTTGAGCTCCATGGGGTTGGAGCCAGTAAGTGCCAACACCAGCATCTCAGATGTGCTTTAACAGCCAGGGAAATTGGACAGACACCAGCACAGATGAGGTTCACCAGCAGCTGAACCTGCCCATGTTCTAGTGCATGCCTATGCTCTAGTGCAACTCTAGGGTAGTAGGAGACATACAGTAGCCAGAACACCCATTCCCCACACCTTATGCCCCAAGCTTCAGTGTAACCCCAGAGAAACTCAGACTTCACCTGATCTTGACCTTGACACACACAAGCCAGCTCAATACTAGGTAATCTACAATATAACTTCTAGCTGAAAGAACCAGAGGTCACAGCACACAGAGCCAGTAATCAGGTTCCTAAGTCTCAGTACAAGAAATGTGGGACAGAGCCCCTGTGCCCCAGAAGAAGAGATTCATTTTAAAAGCCAGGGGAAAAGGCAATCACCATGAGCAAGAAGTAAATTAGAAAAGCAAAGACCACAGCATGTTATTATGGGGACAGGGAAGACCAAAATACAAATTCAGAAAAGGACAGCATTGACTCTATACCCACTTCTAAAACCTCAAAAGGGAATATGAACTGGTCTCAGAACCAAAAGGTATTCTCAGAAGAGGTAGAGAAGGACTTTAAAAGGCAAATTAGAGAAGTAGAAGTAAAATTGACCAATGATTTTAAAAATACAATTGACAAAATGAAAAGAAAAAGAATTCACTGAAGAGCATAGCTCCTTAATAAGTAAAATTGACCAAATGAATAAGGAGATGCAAAACCTAACTAGAGAAAATAACTTCTTAAAAGGAAAATTGGACAGATGGAAAAGGAGGTACAAAAACCAAGTGAAGAAAACAATTTGTTAAAAATTAGAATTGGTCAGGTAGAAGCTAATGACTATACAAGGCATGAAGAATCAGTCAAACAAAATGTAAATAATGAAAACCTGGAAGAAATCTTAAAATATCTCATTAGAGAAAGAACTGACCTGTAAAATTGATCCAAGAGATATAATCTAAGGATTATTGATCTACCAGAAAGCCATGATGAAAACAAAAGAGCCTGGGAAGTATCTTCCAAGGAAAACTACCCTGAGGTCCTAGATCCAGAAGGGATAATGGCCATCAAAAGAATTCACCAATCACCTCCTAAAAGAGATCCCACATTGAAAATGCCAAGGAATACTATTGTCAAATTCTGCAATTATCAAGTCAAAGAGAAAATACTGCAAGCAACCAGAAATAAACAATTTAAATATCAAGAAATTACATTCAATATCACACAAGATCTCATAGCTTCTACATGAAAAAATAAGAATGATTGGAATATGATATTCCTTAAGGCATAGGAGCTAGGACTACAACTAAGGATCAATTACCCAGGAAAATGGAACATAATCTTTCAGGCAAGGAGTCAATGAAATAAGTGATTTCCAGAACTTTCTGGTGAAAAGGCCAGAGCTTGATAGAAAATTTGATCTTCAAATATGAAACTCAAGAGAGGCATACAAAGATAAGCAAGGGGGAAAGGGGGAAAAAAACCTTTATTTAATATGGGCAAACTATTTACATTCCTATATGGGAGGGTGATACTTATTAATTTTGAGGATTATACATTTATTACAACACTTAAAAGGGAGGTACATAGATAGAGGGTGTGTATATGAATTAACTGACATTATGATAAAAAGCTAATTAAGGGATGTGAAGGGAGAAGAGGAAAGGAGAAGGCATAAAAGGGTAAATTACATCACATGAAGGGGCACAAAGACATAGTAGAGGGAAAGAAAGGAGGGAGATAAGCATTGCTTGGACTTTACTCTCATTAGATTTGGTTCAAGGAAGGAATAACATACTCAGTTAAGTAAAGGAATTTAATTTGTCTTTTAAGCATCAGGAGGGGAAAGAAGAAATAAAAGGGAAGGGAGCTGATAGAAAGGAGGGAAGATTGAAGGAAGTCAAAAGTAAAACTCTTTTGAGGAGGGGAAGGGAGAAAGAAGAAATAAAAGTAAAAATAGGGGAGAAGGATGGAGAGAAAGACATGGATAGTAATAAGCATTACTGTAAATGTAAATGGCATGAACTGTCCCATAAAAAGAGGTGGACAACAGAATAGATTAAAAACCATAATCCTATCATATGTTGTTTACAAGAAACACCTTTGAGACAGAGGGAGACACACAGCATAAAGGTAAAAGACTGGAGTAGAACATATTATGCTATAGCTGAAGTAAGAAAAAGCAGGTAGCAATCCTAATCTCAGACAAAGAAAAAGCAGAAGTAGATCTAAGCAAAAGAGATAAGGAAGGAAACTATAGTCTTCTAAAAGACACCATAGACAATGAAGTAATGTCATTACTAAACATATATGCATCAGGTGGCATATCATCCAAATTCTTAGAAGAGAAATTAAGGGAGTTATAGGAAGAAATAGACAGCAAAGCTATATTAGTAGGGGAACTCAATCTCCTCCTCTCTGAATTTGATAAATCTAACATCAAAATAAACAAGAAACAAGTTAAGGGAGGTGAATAGGACTCTGGAAAAGATAGATAAGATAGACCTCTGGAGAAAACTGAATGGGGATAGAAAGGAATATATGTTTTTCTCAGTGGCACATGGCACATACACAAAAATTGACCATGTACTAGGGCACAGAAACCTCACAATCCGGTGCAGAAAGTCATACATAGTCAATGTATCCTTTTAAGATTTGAGGAAATAAAAATTATATGCAATATAGGACCATGGAAAGATAGATAAAAACTTAATTGGAAACTAAATAACCTAATACTAAAGAATGAGTTAGTGAAACAACAAATCACAGAAAGACTCAATAACTTCATTCAAGAGAATGACAATAATGAAATGACCTACCAAAACATTGGATGTAGTGAAAGCAGGAAATTTTAAATCTCTGAATACTTACTTGAACAAAGTAAAGAAAGAGCAGATCAATGATTTGAGCATGCAACCAAAAAAGGTAGAAAAGGAACAAATAGAAGATCCCCAATTAAATACCAAATTACAAATATCAAAAACCAAAGGAGAGATCAATCAAATTGAAATTAAGAAAACTATTGAACTAATAAATAAAACTGAGAGCTGGTTTTACAAAAAAAAAACACAATAAAATTGATAAAACTTGGTCAATTTGATTAAAAAAATAAAGGAGAAAACCAAACTAACAGTATCAAAAATGAAAAGAGTGAATTCACCTCCAATGAAGAGGAAATTAGAACAATGATTAGAAATTATTTTGCCTAGTTGTATGCCCATAACTTTGAGAATATAAATAAAACGGATAAATATTTATAAAAGATAAATGGTCCAGATTAACAGAAGAGGTAATTGAAGAAGTAATTTAAGATTACTTAAATAACCTCATATAGAAAAAGAAATTGAATAAATCAAATGAACTCTCTAGAAAAACAATATCCAGGCTCAGATAGATTTACAAATAAATTCTTTCAAACATTCAAAGGACATTTAATTCCAATATTATAAATTACTTGGGAAAAACTGGTGAAAAAGTAGTATTATCAAATTGTTTTTATGATGCAAATATGGTGCTGATACCTAAGCCTGGAAGAATCAAAATAGAGAAAGAAAATTATAGAACCAAGTTCTCTAATGAATATAGATGCAAAACTTTTAAATAAGATATTAGCAAAAAGATCAATTTATCTCAAGAATAATATACTTTAATGAGATAGGATTTATACCAGGAATACAGAACTGGTTCAATATTAGGAAAACTATCAGAATTATTGATCATATCAACAGAAAAACTAACAGAAACCATATGATTATCTCAATAGATACAGAAAAAAAACTTTTGACAAAATACAACACCTATTCCTATTGAAAACATTGAAATAAATGAAACCTTCCTTAAAATAGTAAGTAGTATCTACCTAAAACCATAACTGAGCATTATATCTAATGGGGATAAGCTAAATGCATTTCCAGTAAGACCAAGGGTGGAACAAGGATGTCCATTATCACTACTGTTACTCAATATAGTGGTAGAAATGTATAGCCTTAGCAATAAGAGAAGAGAAAAAAATAGAAGGAATTAGAGTAGGCAAAAAAGAAACTAAATTATTGCTGCCTGCAGATAATGTGATGATATACTTAGAGAATCCCAGAGAAACAAGGAAAAAAACTACTTGAAAAAATAAACAACTTCAGCAAAGTTGCAGGATACAAAATAAACCCACATAAATCACCTGCATTTATATATATATATATGCATATATATGTATATCCACACATATATACATGTATCTATACACACATGTATACATATATCTATATACACACACACACACACACACATATATATATATATATATATACACACATCCATATATATACATACAAACATATATCTAACAGAGCCCAACAGCAAGAGACAGAAAAGGAAATCTCATTTAAAGTTACAGTAGACACTATGAAATATTTGGGAGTCTACCTGCCAAAACAAACCCAGGGACTATAAGAACACATTTATAAAACACTTTCTGTACAAATAAAGTCAGATCTAAATAATTGGAATAACATCAAGTGCTTGTGGGTAGACTGAGCTAATGTGATAAAAATGACAATTCTACTTAAATTAATTTACTTATTCAGTGCAACAACAAACTGTCAAAAATTATTTCATAGAGTAACGAAAAATTATATCGAAATTTATCAGGAAGAACAGAAGATTCAGAATATCAAGGAAATTGATGAAAAGAGATGCTAGGGAAGGTGGCCTAGCCACGCCAGGACTTAAATTTTATTATTAAGTATCAATCTTCAAAACCACTTGGTAGAGGCTAATAAATAGAGGGGTAGATCAGTGGAATAGGTTAGGTACACAAGACACAGTAGTTAATTATTATAGTAGTCTAGTGTTTGATAAACCCAAGGACTCCAGTTTCTAGGATAAGAACTCATTATTTGACAAAAACTGCTGGGAATAAATGGAAAATAGTATGGCAGAAACTGGGCATAGACTAACACCAGACTGCATATACCAGAATAAAGTCCAAATGGATACATGATAAATTGATACTACAAACAAACTTGTGGAGCAAGAAATAGTTTGTCAGATTTTTCAGATTTATTTGTCAGATTTATGGAGAATGGAAGAATTTATGACCAAACAAGAGAAAGAGAACATTATGAAATGCAAAATGGGTAATGTGGTTACATCAAATTGAAAAGTTTTTGCACAAAGTCAATGCAACCAAGATTAGGAGGGAAGCAGAAAACTGGGAAAGAACTTTTACAACTAGTATCTATGATAAAGGCCTCATTTCTAAAATATATAGAGAACTGAGCGAAATTTACAATAATGCAAGCCATTCCCCAATTGATAAATGCTCAAAGGATATGAACAAGCAGTTTTCAGAGGAAGAAATTAAAGGTATCAATAGTTATATGAATAAAGGCTCTAAACCACTGTTGATTAGAGATGCAAATCAAAACAACTTTGAGGAAGCACATCACACCTTTCAGATTGCCTAACATGTCAAAAGAGGAAAATGATAAATTTTGGAGAAGATATGGGACAGTTGGAATACTAATTCATTGTTGGTGGAACTGTGAGCTGATCCAACTATTCTGGAGAGCAATTTGGACCTATCTCCAAAGGGTTATAAAAATATCCTTAGACCCAGCAATATCACTTCCAAGGCTGTATCCCAAAGAGAACATAAAAATGAGAAACGGACCCATATGTACAAAAATATTTATAGCAGGTCTTTTCGTGGTGGCCAAGAAATTGTGATGGAAATTGAGGGAATGCCCATCAATTGGGGAATGGCTGAACAAGTTGTGGTATATGAATACAATGGAATAATATGGTACTATAAAAAATGACTAACAGGTAGCCTTCAGAAAATCCTGGAAACACTTACATGAACTGATGCTGAGTGAAATGAGCAATGCAAAGAGAACATTATACACAGTAAGTCACAATGTGTGAGCACTATTTTTGATAGTCTTAGCACTTCACAACAATGTAAGGACTTAAAACATTTCCAAAGGACTCATGATTCAAAATGCCATCCACACCCAGAGAAAGAACTATGGAGTCAGAATGCAGAATGAAGCAATCTATTTTCTCCTTTGTTATGTTTTACTTTTCTCATAGTTTCTCCCTTGCATTTTTTATTCTTCTATGCAACATGAGTATTGTGAAAATGGACTTAATAGGAACGCATGTGTAGAACTCATATAAGATTGCATACTGTCTAGGGGAAGGAGTGGGAAAGGAGGGGGAGAAAATTTGGAACTCATGGAAGTGATTGTTGAAAACTGAAAGCACATAAATTAATAAATTTTGGGAAAAAAAGTCAGGAGAAAGGACAAATTTCCATTTGAATAATACGATTGCTGTGTTCTTTCTTTATTAGAAGTATACAATACACTTGAAATATATATAAAAAAGAAATGAGACTTATCACAGAAAAATTTAATTTTGAAAACATTAAAATATCATACACATGTAAGTTATTATTAATGAATAAATCTAAGAAACACACCTTTTGAATAATTCTGACAATAAAAACAGCTCACGTTTGTACGATGTTTTATTTCTTTTGAAAATGTTTATTAATTTATTTTTAGTTTTCAACATTCACTTCCACAAGATTTTGAGCTCCAAATATTCTCTCCATCTCTCCCCTCCCTCACCCCAAGACAGCATGTATTCTGATTACCCTTTCCTCCAATCTGCCCTTCCTTCTATCACACCCCCCCCCTTTTATCCCCTTCTCCCTCTTTTCCTGTAGGGCAAGATAGATTTCTATACCCCATCGCCAGTATCTTTTTTCTCAGTTGCATGCGATAACTATTTTTAACATTCATTCTGAAAACTGAGTTCCAATTTCTCTCCCATCCTCCTCCCCATTCACCCCCATTGACAAGGCAAGCAATGATATAGGTTACACATGTACAGTCAAGCAAATGATGTTTTAATTTTTGTAAAGTACTTTCCTATGATATAGTATGATAAACATTCACTAAGGTTCTGCTGTATGTCAGATTTGTTAAGCCCTCCATCTACAAATAAAAAAAGACAATATTTGCCCTCAAGGAGCTTGAACTTTAATGCAGAAGGCAATACACAAAAGGAAGCTGTAAGGAGAGCTGAGGGCTGTTCCAGGAGTTTATCAGCAGAGGAGCATGATGATGATGATGGAGTCAAAACCAAGTAAAGCTGGTGACTAAAGAAGAAATGACTGGGATTTTGAGTCCTCTACAAAGGGAGATTCTGGGAGTTTTTGCTTCAGCCTTCCCCTCTCTAATCAAATGGGCAGAAGAAACTGAGAAAAATTTGTTCATCTTGATTTGCAAGTAAATTAGATTTAAATGAGGCAAACCTATGCAAAGCCATCACCCTCACTATCTCCTCCAGAGTCACCACAGTTCAATGGCAGGGCATAGTCTGAACAACTGATGATGGCCCAGAGTGTAGAAGGAGACCTTGGCCTTTTTATATTAAGGTCTTTCCCAGGTCTCAGCTTGTCTGAGGCAATATCCACTCAGTAGTTAAAAACTACTAAGAACTGAAGCAAAGGATGGCCAACTTTGTTTTTGCAAAAGAACCAATCAGAGAGGGGAAGACCCTCAGAGTTTTTGGACAGAACAAAAATAATTGCTATTTACACTCATTCTGAGCCATCAAAACCTAAACAATGAGCAAGTGAGGTATGTAGGTAGGTAGGTAGTTAACATAACCTTAATTTACTGATGGCCTCAGTGGAGCAATCCCTTTGCAATCTCGTTCATTGCTTTATCCATTCCATTATCACTACCCCTTTCTTCCTGAGAGAGATTATTTGTAATAATGTAACTGGAAATGTTTTCAAAATCTTTTAATCACTATTGAAATGTCTTCCCCTTTTGATTTTTTTTATTGGATTCTATTTAAATAGATTAGAACTTCAAAACATCAGAATGGAATAAAGAAAAGGTTGCATAATCACATACTTTTGAAATACCTTTGCAGATGATTTTTCCTTACTAAATCCAACCCTGCCCACACACCTCATTCATCCACTGATAGAAAAGGGAACCTTGAGATAGTTAAATGTTTTTAATGTTGATTCTTGGGGAAAAGAGTTAGTGAATATTATGATTTCTGTTTTCTTTCCCTCTCTAGAAAGGAGCAGTTCTCTCTTCAGACCAATAGAGAAAAATACACCAATTCTTTTTAAGACAGACTGTATTTGTCTGGAATTCTTTAACAATTAAGAGTTTATCTGTAAAAGTTAAGTATGTTTCAGGTACTAGAGATCAATGATTTTCTCATTTAATAGCTATGAAGTAAAACTTACCAACCCCAAAAGAAGGTAAAATTGTGGGAATGTTCAGGTGTTCTCACTGACAGATGATCATCTTCACCTCGGAAATTGGCAAATGCTACAAATTATGACTTGATTTATTTTTGTGTTAATTATCTAGACTTAAAAACACGAGGGAGGGGGGTGGAGCCAAGATGGCGGAGTAGAAAGACTCACCTATGCTAGGTCCGAACCCACAGCCCATGGATTTCCTCTAAAAAGAACTCCCAACAAATTCTGGATCAGTGGAAGCCATGCAGCAACACAGTGAAGGAGATTTCTGTTCCAGAGAACCCTGAAAAACTGATCCCAAAGGTCCATCGCGCCCCTACTGGAGCAGAGCCCTCCCCTCCCCTGCCCTGGCTGCATGGCACTGAGAGGAGCGAGCAGACCCAAGCAGGCTTCAGGGACAGAATCTCCAGTGGCCGTGAAGTTCCCTCCACCCACAGACTCACAGGTCAGTGAGACAGATGGGCTGAGAGGGGAGTGGGGTGTCCCCGGGACTCAGACCCCCTTGGGAGGCAGCAGTGGCCAGAGGCAGCAGGTGGCCAGAGGCTCCTGGAGCAGACAGGAGCTCTGCAGCAGCTCCATTACAAAAGGTCTCTGCATAAACCCCCTGAGGGAACTGAGCCTGGAAGGTGGCCCTGCCCCAAAGTGAGAACCTGATTTAATCTTACCCTGAATAGCAGCCTGGCCAGCCGCCGAAAGCCCTGAGGCTGGGGAGCAGCATTTGAACCTCCGACCCAAAGCACTACCTGGGCAGACCTAGGCCAGGGGTGGAGAGGACTCTCAGAAGTCAAATAACTGGCTGGGAAAATGCCCAGAAAAGGGAAAAAAACTAAGACCATAGAAGGTTGTTTTCTTGAGAAGATGATTCCAACCTTCATCCCTGAAGATGAAGAAGAAGAAAACTGCTTACCATCAGGTAAAGACGTAGGAGTCAAGGCCTCTGTATCCCATACATCTGAAATAGGTATCCCATGGGTTCAGGCCATGGAAGAGCTCAAAAAGGATTTTGAAAATCAAGTTAGGTGGAGGAAAAACTGGGAAAAGAAATGAGAGAGATGCAAGAAAAGCATGAAAAACGGGTCAATGCCTTAATAAAGGAGACCCAAAAAAATACTGAAGAAAATAACACCTTGAAAAATAAG